>CM019122.1:30940726-32170341 GCA_009720345.1 Fragaria iinumae | reverse complement strand
GAGGCTCTGTTCAGCTATTACTGGTACTCGATTTTAGTCAATGTTGAGAGAAAAACTTGAGCGGGATGCACAAACCACGCCCTCATGCTACACAATAATCACTAATACAAATTGGTGAGTTCAAATGTCACGACATCACATAGCCTGAATGGTTTACCATTCACCATATCAGCATGGGACGTGGTATATGCATCCCACCCAAGTTTCTCTCGAAAGTTGATATTTGAATCAAGTTTCCACAATTACAAGCTGATCAGTTGTTCTGCTAATGTGAAATGTCTTGATAATATCATGTACTTCCAATCTCTTCGGTTCAAAAGAATAATCAGACTGGCCTGATTGAAGTACGTAATCTTACATTTTAAGTGATGGTGGTCTGAAATCTCAGACAGGCGAACAGCTAGGATTCTGTGACTTCATATGCCTTTTTTTTTTTTTTTAATGGTGACTTCATATTATCTGGTGGTCATAAAATAGTACAAACTTATATACTTTCACTATTTAGTGTTTGGTGTGACTTATGAGAATTTAGAAAGCAAATAAACTGGGTCATATGGGTCCAATTGTAAAGTGCAAGTTAAACATATTCTTTGAATAAACTAAGCCTACCCATAAATCATAGTTGTTGCCAAATGGCCCAAAGAGGAAATTGAAGTTGGTGGATCTATAGAAAAATTAAAAATAGGTGAGCTGCTTGTCTCTATTTGGCAGGTATGCAGTTACAAAGGCATTTTCCAATCCTCATATCTCAACTGCCCTTTGTACTTCTCACCTTAAACCAAAAAAAAAAAAAAAAATCATATGGAGGAATTTCCTATTTTAATATCTTTAATATTATATTTACAAGGCTAACAATATTTTGATTTGGAAAATGTGTGCAGCGAAGCTAGTACAAAGTTTGTATCTTTGTGGGAGAGAAGGTCAGAGCTGATCAGCCCATGGAAGCCAGCTGGGGACGATAGACTGGTCCGAGCCTCATGCGAGTCTGACATGTCAATCGATGACCCCACCGAAGACACAACTGGGTTCCATCCAGAAGACCTATCGAAGGCATCCCCGTGTCAACAGCCCAAGTCCCTTGCCAGCAACTTTCCCACGCAACAACGTTGTAACAACGTAACTGAGGAAGACAAAGACGGCGACAAGAACAAGAAGGTGGAGGAGCCTCAGACCGAGCCAACGTTGGCAAGTCAACAACCTGCGAGAAGGCTCAGCGTCCAGGACCGCATCAAGCTCTTTGAGAATAAGCAGGACAGTCCTGGCGGTTCCAGTGGTGGCAAGCCCGTTGTTGCCAAACCTGCGGAGCTCCGGCGGCTGTTGTCTGATGTGTCCTCGGCGCCTGCGGCGACCGTGCTTCGGAGATGGAGCGGTGCTAGTGACATGAGCATTGATTTGAGTGCTGAGAAGAAAGACGGTGAGAGCCCCTTGTGCACACCATCATCTGTTTCCTCTGTTTCTCTTTCAAGGGGCAATAGTATTGCGTCTGGTGTGGCAGAGGATAAGGACCGGAAAGCGCTGAATGATTCGGCAGATTTGAGTGTTTCTGGTCGAGTTGGCCCTCCTGGGGTGCAAGATCAAACCGAGGGGCAGACCCGGGCTGGGGTTTTAGGTGAACAGGAGGAGGTGGGATCAAAGGTGAGGAACAATTTGAAGACGCAAGTGAGTTCTGAGACCCAATCCAAGTCTTCTATTGGCAAAACAGAGGAGGTTGGGTTAAGTGATCAAGGGGTTTCTCTTGAGAAGTTGAATATATCTTCAGGTAGCAAAGAGAGAAGTGGTGGGTTTAAGGAACAAGCCGGTTCAGAGACACGGTCCATAGGTTCTTCAAATCGGGCAGAGATTGCTGGTGGGAAGAACCAGGTTGGGGGTCCTGCATCTGATAGTGGAACTGTGAATAAAGTTGAGGATTCTAGATTGAGAGATCAGTCAATGACTCAGTTACATCCTAGGGGGTTCCGGGGTCATACCCGATCTTTCTCGGGACAGTTTGAGGGTGGTTTTGGACGAAAACCTGACCAAACCTCTTCAGGGCAACCCAAGGGCATCGAGCCTGAGCAGCTCCCTCCCCAGCCTCTGTTGAGGTTTTCTGGAGAGGTTGAGGAGGTGGGAAGAAATGTCTTGACATCATCAGATAAGCAACAACTAAAAGTGGAAAACTCTGGAACTCAAAAAATGAAGTTCCAGAAACCTGCTTCTTCCAGTCGTGAACAGAATAAGAGGTCACAGGGGAGGAGGGATGAAAGCGGAAACAGCAAGTTGGATTTTATGGCTGATAAAGGTTCAGTTAATCAGGAGAGCTTCGCTACGATGTCAACAGCAGTAGAGCAAGTTCATAGAGTAAGACAGACCAAGGGAAATCAGGAACTCAATGATGAACTTAAACTCAAGGCAAATGAGCTTGAAAAGCTTTATGCAGAGCACAAACTTAGGGTTCCTGGGGATCAGTCTAGTTCCGCTCGTAGAAGCAAGCCTGTGGATATGAAGAAGGACGAGGCAGTAAGTTCACGACAAAGAAAGCCAGCAGTAGTGGAAATTGCTCCTGCACAATTTGTTGAACCCACCACAGTCATGGAATCTGTGGGTAGTTCAAATAACTTGGCAAGTTTCAATACTCCACCATCGAAGGTACCAAGTAACCAGGATTATGGTGATACTCTGATGCAGAATTTCTCTGAGGTAGGATTCTTTCTTGATTCTAAGGGAAAATTCTATGCGAGTTACATGCAAAAAAGAGATGCTAAGCTGAGAGAAGAATGGGGATCTAAAAGAGAAGAGAAGGAGGCCAAGCTAAAGGCCATGGAAGATAGCCTTAAACAAAGTAGGGCAGAGTTAAATGCCATATTTTCAGGATCAGCAGACAGACAGGATTCTGTATCCAGTGCGCATCGACGTGCAGAGAAGCTCAGATCATTTAATTTTCGATCCAGTATGAAAAGGGAGCAGGTAATGTGATTAAGTCATCACGAAACTAGCAGTAAATTGAGCTGTTCAAGCTTGATTGTTTTTCATCCTTTCATATAACAAAGTGGTTGAAGATATATTTTGATCGCTGATTAAGATTTGTATACAAGGATGATAATTTTATATATTCACAACAGCCAATAGATATTTTGATTGCTGATTGTCATTGGTATCTAAGGACGATAATTTTCTGTTTTGACTACAGCCATTAGAGTCCACTCCCTGGACCCCAACTGCACCAGCCCCTCGCTCATCGGCCAAAGTTTCCAACATTAGTACAGGGCGGCGAAGACTAGAATCAGATAATCCTCTTGCACAATCAGTTCCAAACTTTTCTGATTTAAGGAAAGAAAATACAAAGCCCTCTTCTGGAGTTAGCAAAGTAGCTGTTAGCAAAATACCTGCTCGCTCACAGGTCAGAAGCTATTCCCGCAGCAAGAGTAGTAGTGAAGAGACAACAATGGTCAAGGAAGAGAAGTCACGGCGTTCTCAGTCCTTGAGGAAAAGTTCTGCTAATCCTGTAGAATTCAACACCTTGTCGTCAATGAACTCTGATGGGGTTGTCTTGGTGCCATTAAGATTTGACAAAGAGCAAACTGAGCAAGGCCTATTTGACAAATTTCCAGAAACTGTGGAGTCAAAATCCTTTCTTAGGAAGGGTAATGGGATAGGTTCTGGTTCTGGAGTTAATATTTCTAAGCTAAAAGGTTTTGCAGGATCTGAGACCATGAACGTTGAAGAAGAATTTGACGAATTGGCCTTTGAGGCAGAAGATATGACCAAGCAAGAAGAAGAAGATGAAGAACTTGAAATGATCTCAGCTGAGGATGATGTTGATATGGATAATGGAAAACCAAGATCCAGTCAGGAATCTGATAAGTCTAGTAACTCAGGGTTTGATAATGTCAATTCTGTAAGATCTCTTTCTCAAGCAGACCCCACATCTGTTGCTATGTTGCCTGCTGCTGTGCCTTCAACATTTCATGCTGTGGGGTCTCTGCCAGGCTCCCCAGGAGAAAGCCCCATGTCATGGAACTTACAGATGCACCATCCGTTTTCCTACCAACATGAGACCTCTGATATTGATGCCTCTGTAGACTCTCCAATGGGGAGCCCTGCCTCATGGAATTCTCATGGTCTTAGCCAAACAGATGTGGATGCAGCTCGAATGAGGAAGAAATGGGGAAGTGCTCAGAAGCCTATTCTTGCTACTAATTCATCTCAAAATCAGCCGCGCAAGGATATGACCAAAGGATTTAAACGGTTGTTAAAGTTTGGACGAAAAAGTCGTGGGACAGATAATATGGCTGACTGGATTTCTGCTACGACTTCTGAGGGAGATGATGATACAGAAGATGGGCGAGATCCTGCCAACCGATCATCAGAAGATTTGAGGAAGTCAAGAATGGGATTTGCACATGGTCCCGATGACTGCTTCAATGAAATTGAGTTCAATGAAAGGGGTGAGTTACATCCTTATGTCTTTTATCTTATGTTACCTGCATGTTCCTAATTGAAGGTTTTATGCATGCTACCACTGTGACTTAGAGCTTGTTGGAAACATGAAAACATCTGAGACTTAAACCTTCAATTCTCTTTGAAGTTGATGATGTTTTCTTTTAGTTAGAACCCTTTATTAGATTTTTTTTCCTTCTGATAAAAGAATGTAGAGCTGATTTTTAAAATTGTGCCGTTTGCAGTTCAAGCATTAAGCTCTATCCCTTCACCACCGGTGAACTTTAAACTGAGGGAGGAGCATATATCTGGAAGCTCAATGAAAGGTGATTGCGTGCCAATAATTTCATGTTTTTATTTTTATTAATTTTTAGTTTTTATTTTTATTTTTATTGTGGCAGTAGTGCTGGCAACAAAGTTTGTATGCTAGCTGTTTTGACAGATGAACCGGAAGCTGTGAAGAGCTCGTAAAACATTACGTGTATCGTTGACAGCTCCAGTTCACTTGTTGGAATGGGTTATCAATTTAGCTATTGCAATTGCTTAGAGCCTTTCTGACAGGGACAATTATGTTCTATATCATTGACAGCTCCCAGATCATTCTTCTCACTCTCATCATTCAGAAGCAAGGGAAGCGACTCAAAGTTGAGATAAGTACCACTTAGACAATTACCCCATCACAAGTGCTTGGATCATTCAAGGTAAGGTGTAAAGGGTGATCAGTTATAAGATACAAAAAGATTGGTTAAGCACGATTCAGCCATCTAATATAAGATCGACGATGGGATTATGTATATGTTGGATTCACCAGGCTTGGTCATTTAGTTAGCTATATATGATGATAGTTGTGTTAAAAATGTGGTGTATATTCTATTGAACAATGAGTCGATTATTGGCCTAATGCAACTGTGGTTTTGGTAGTGTAGAGGCATTCTTTTTGCATCTCCAATATGGCGAGGTAGCCTTCTTGTGATGTATATCTGCACTTTTGTTAGAATGAGCAGTGTTGACAGTTTAAGAGGAGTGAAATGATTATCCGGAATAGTAGCTTGTAATACAAACACTGCTTTTTCGGTTTTTCACTGTCATCTCCTTTCTTTTTGATGAAGTTGATCTGCAACAAATTATGCATATAATAAGTTAAAAACTTCAACAGAGTTTATTGGAACTTGTATCAACTCTTATTGAGGAGTATGAAACTAACAGTCATTTATTAGCAATCTTTGTTTTGATAGAGTCCAGATAAGGATTTGTGTTTAGAAGTTTAAATTTGTAAATTAGAAAACTGAGAAATGAGAAGCTTTATATTTGAAATGGCTAGATGCAGTTATAAGTGTTCCAAAAGAAAACTCACGAGTCACGAGTCAATGGAGTCATAACTCACCTTGTTGAAGGTTTTGGTAATGCATTGAGGGAATGGTTTGAAATTTGCTTTTCCAGTTCTTAGTGAAATATTGACAGAGGAATTGGAAAACTCTGTTGAGAGTTAAAATGCCAAAGCTTCATTCATAAGTCTAGCAATAGATCCAATGCCAAAGCTAGGATCTGACCCAGACCGACAACAACACAACCGACGAAGCTGCTACACATTGATGTCGAGTAACCGCAACAAGGCCAAATCCACCACCAAATCGTTGCCACAATTCACAAAACTGTCAGAGCAAGAAACTTCTACCTTGAAAGTACGTAGGGAAGGCATAACAGCTTGCGTAGGGTTGGATGCAACAACTGAAATCATTTCTGGGGCTGCTTCAGTGGGAGTGAACTAGTCATGTAAATCCTGCAAATCATATTCATATTAAGTGGTACCTCCCAATGAAGGTGTGGTGAACTTGAACTTTGATGGCGGCTTTGTTAGAGACAATCGAGACGCGGCTTCAGGCTTGGTTTCAGGTGCAAGCAATCCTGTTCTTGCAGTGACAAAAGCATATTGGGAAACATGGAAGTCCTAGTTGCTGAAGCTTTGGCACTCAGATAATGTCTTGGCAGTTAACATTTTCAACTTCATTTCTTAGATTATAGTGGAACGAGACTCCAAAATACTCATCGACAGTCTCAAGTCTCAACAATGATGGTCATGTGACATGGAAGATTAAACTGATTGTTCAAGATATCAAGAACTTGGTCTCTGGATTTCATTCAATTCAATTCATTCATGTGTATGGATAAACTACTTTATCACTAATAACATTGCTATCTTGGGTCGACATTTGTCTTGACTTCTGGTATAATTAGTGTGGCATGGTTTTGTTAGAAGTTTTTCTCTATAGTTGTTTGTGTTGTTCTTTGTGTTCATTAGAAAAATCCATCAAATACTTTATTGAGTTTCTGCTTCAGATTATTGTAAATATCACAAAGTTTCTGATTCACTATACGAAAACTGGCATTATGGCATATCAAACCAGCAGGGGACACAACATTTTACATTACAGCTTTAAGGAAATTATGTCTTTAGCTGTCAATCGTCGTTTCCAACCATATTTGGTGATAGTAAACATGCAAGATTTCACAAGAAGGCAAACGTTCACAAAATCCAAAGTGATCTGTTGCTGGGTCAAAAAACACAAGGTTGATCTGGTGCTGGTGATCGAGCTCCATTCAGAAATGGTATTAACGGAATAACCATTACTAAATTGGTCAAGTCATGAGCTAATGACAGTTGGAGCAACCTTGTACACCATTTGAGATTGATGATATCATATGAGGGAAAGAGAGTTTTGTTCTTAATCTTGTTCTGCAATTGGAAAATACCAACAGAAAGCCACCACCAAGAAGAGTACTCTAAGCAAAACGTCATGCCTGGCCTATACATTACAATACTCGCAAGAAATAGAAAAAAGTCATCTATTGTTGATTCTTTACCATTTCTTGAGTCGCACATTGACAACAAAGAAATCCCATTTTGCACTAGTGTTTTTCGTTACAATATTTTTAGTGATTTTTTACTATTTGTATGTTATTATTATTATTAATCTCAATATATTCAGCCGGCCTTTTTGTTTGCCCTGCATGCTGTCCATGCACTATGTTCAAGCAGCCTCTATGACAACACAGATTGTTAGGCGTTTTCTTAGGTACTAACTATGATTACCACATCTTGCTTAATATTCAAAAATAGATACGTACGACTGATAAATTGTACAAGTTAATGCAACAAAAGAAACAAACTAATGCATACATTTACTTTGGTGTCTCTCTTGATCGAAACTCCTATTTGGATGATGTCGAGAATGTGCTAGCTACTTCAAGTTACTACAAAAGTGATCTTTTCAAATAAAAGAGATTATAGTAAGTTGACGTATTAACTATTAGCTAATACAAGAATACACAGCAAATGCCATATGGTCATCTATAATCTGAAGAGAAATGGTGCTGATCCTTTAGCAAGATATCAATAATATTCAAAGCATATTGATACATGACAAACCCTAAGCTTAGAAAACAAAGGAAAAAAATTTACTTTAAGTTTTGCATAAATGATCCATATCGTCCATATAGCATCTGATCACACTAAAAACCAGACGGATTCAACGAAGTCTTTGATCCTCTAAATAACCAACAAAACACTTTCAGACAGCTAATCTTTACAGAAATTGCCTACACATACTTTGTTCATGTATCGTCTTCATTGAAAACAATGTAGTAGAGTATATACCTCACAAGGCATTCAATCTTTCTTCTTCATTTTCCTTCCTAAACTTTCCCGCTTTTTTTCCATTCATGGATGCAGACTCCTCATTCGAGCTGGAAAACTCTATTCCCGGCCACCACCCACATTACACCACCCCCTTGGAAGGCTCGTCGCGTTATGGCTCCCGCTCGTTCACCCCGATCAGCTCGGCTCACTCGAGAACTCCCAGGAGGTCTCGCCACCCCACTCCAAGCACACCTTTCGCCTCCGACAATGACATGTCGTGGCAAGGCGAGATCTCCTGGCAGTTTGAGCCGACGGGGTGGGACGAAGCTCGCAACTTGGGCTCAGCTATGAGCCCATGGGCTACCGCGAGCACGTCCTCGCGGCAGGCCCAGCGAGCCCACCGATCAGCAAATTACTACTACCTCTCCCGCACCACTGGCGGGTTTCGTACCTCAGCAAACCAATATAACGAGTACTCCAACTATGGTGCTGCCACAGATGGGAGGCTTGAGCTTAAGAGCTACGTTGCTAGGGACAATGAAAGCTCAGGGTTTGGGAGGATCAGTTACAATTATGGGGAGCAGAGCAAACCCTTTAAAGCAGTTCCTCCAAGGTTGGAGGGTATCAAAGAAGCTGCTGGGAGTGGGAATTTCAGTGGCAGTGGCCCTTTGGCTAAGAAGGATTTGCTTGGTTTGATTGAATATCAAACAGCAGAGGATGATGATGAAGATTTGAGTTTGGGTCACAGTGGACACCATGGTCATGGCTTATCACATTTTGGCCATGACCCTGGTGGTCATGATCATAGGCCATCTCACAAAGGACATGATCATGGGTTATCACCCATGGGTCATCAAGGTGGCCACGGGTTGTCACCATTGGGTCATCCTGGTGGCCAAGGGTTGTCACCAATGGGGCACCGTGGCTATGGGGAACCAACACATGGTCACGACACGTGGCCACAATCTATTACTAGTCATTATATTGATGATGAGAGTGATCAGGGTTCTGGGTTTGATGATGAGG
Organism: Fragaria iinumae; assembly: GCA_009720345.1. NCBI lineage: Eukaryota > Viridiplantae > Streptophyta > Magnoliopsida > Rosales > Rosaceae > Fragaria > Fragaria iinumae. The sequence continues at coordinate 32,161,262 of CM019122.1, read as the reverse complement.
GTGAGGATGATGCAAGACCAGTGAAGCAAGTTGGGTTGTTTAGCTTGTTCAAGTATTCAACAAAATGGGATATGTTTCTGGTGTTTTTGGGTTGTGTTGGTGCTCTTATCAATGGAGGTTCTCTCCCTTGGTATTCTTATCTCTTTGGAAAGTTTGTGAATAAGATTGCTTTAGAATCACAGGAAGCTGACAAAGGCCCCATGATGAGAGATGTAGAGAGGGTAATACTTCATACTTTCTGTCAGTGTTTATTTAACTATCTGTCAAATATTTCTGTTGATCATATTTAACTTGGATTGATGTTGGAAGCTCATTTCTTTGTTCCTCTTTTGCATATGATTTCAGATATGCCTGCTTATGACTGGATTAGCTGCAATAGTAGTAGTTGGAGCATATATGCGTAAGTTTGATTTACATCCTGATGAACATTCCTTTTCCCCATTTGTATCCTTTTAATGAGTATTCTTTTTGGTTCAAATGTTTGTATGATATTCAATTTTGTCAAAGATGTATATAACTATATATTAAAATTTAAAACCAGTTTATCTCTAATGAATTTGCAGAGATCACTTGTTGGAGAATGGTGGGGGAGAGATCTGCTCAGAGAATAAGAAGAGAATATCTAAGAGCAGTTCTGCGACAAGACATTACTTTCTTCGATACTGAAATTGGTGCTGGTGATATTATGCATGGAATTTCAAGTGATGTTGCTGCAATCCAAGAAGTTATGGGGGAGAAGGTTAGTTCTTTTGCTTCTCTAGATTTGACTTGATACATCTTTGCCACTTGACAAGCATTAGTAACTAGTTTTGTGTTTTGAACTTTTGATACATTTGATCTGAAAATTCTATATGACTGCAGATGGCACATTTCATCCACCATTTATGTACCTTCATATGTGGATACATAGTTGGGTTTATAAGGTCATGGAAAATATCTCTAGTAGTCTTATCAGTCATACCATTGATGATGTTCTGTGGTATCGCTTACAAGGCTGTTTATGTTGGCCTGACCACAAAAGAAGAGGTAAAAGGCACAAAGAATAATATGCCAAAGCTTATTACAATGTCAACATTACCTGAGCATTCCATTGATATTTTTTTTTTCTGTGCTTATTTCAAAGGTTTCTTATAGGACAGCTGGTAGTGTAGCTGAGCAAGCTATCGGTTCAATCAGAACCGTGCTTTCCTTTGTTGCTGAGGATCATTTGGCTGAAAAGTATGCTGCATTACTTGCTGACTTGGTGCCTTTTGGAGCAAAGATTGGCTTTGCTAAGGGTGCAGGAGTCGGAGTTATCTATCTTGTTACTTATTCTACATGGGCGTTGGCTTTCTGGTATGGTTCTATTTTGGTTGCTAAGGGTGAGATCACCGGGGGTGCTGCCATTGCTTGTTTCTTTGGTGTAAATGTCGGGGGAAGGTAATACTCTAGCTTGTCATTGATGGTTATAACTTGTATCTGTTTTCTTGACACATGTTTAATATGATGCTAAATTAACTTCTGCAGGGGCTTGGCATTGTCACTGTCATACTTCGCTCAGTTTGCACAAGGCACGGTAGCAGCAGGCCGAGTATTTGAAATTATAGATAGGGTTCCAGAAATAGATCCCTACAGCCCAGTAGGTAGGAAACTATCAAATGTTCGAGGAAGGATTGAATTTAAAGGCATTTCTTTCGCATACCCCTCTCGGCCTGACACTCCAATTCTTCATTCACTTAATCTGGTCATTCCATCTTCAAAGTCACTAGCACTTGTGGGTGCTAGCGGAGGTGGAAAGTCCACGATCTTTGCTCTTATAGAGAGGTTCTATGACCCTATCAAAGGTATCATAATCTTATGTTACATGACAAATATGGATCATCAGTTGGAAACTTAGAATAACTCTTGTTCGTTCTCTAATTAGGCTTCTGAATAATTTTTTTTGCAGGTACAGTAACATTGGATGGTCATGATTTAAGGTCACTTCATGTGAAATGGCTAAGGAGTCAGATAGGCATGGTTGGTCAAGAGCCAGTGCTCTTTGCCACTAGCATTTTAGAAAACGTGTTGATGGGGAAAGAGAATGCCACCAAGAAGGAAGCAATTGCTGCCTGCATTGCTGCTAATGCTGACAACTTCATTTCTGGCCTCCCACATGGCTATGACACTCAGGTTCAGTAACATATGCACCTTAATTTGTTTGATACTTTGATCACATTCAAATCAATAAAAATTTAAATGGTGGAAGTCATGGTGTAATGCTCACTTCAAATGTCATACTTGATACTTGGCAGGTTGGAGACAGAGGAACACTGCTCTCAGGTGGTCAGAAACAAAGAATTGCATTGGCACGAGCGATGATCAAGGACCCTAGAATCCTTCTCTTGGATGAGCCTACCAGTGCCTTAGACCCTGAATCCGAGACTGTAGTCCAACAGGCTATTGACAAAATCTCCTCAGGCCGGACAACTATTGTAATTGCTCACAGGCTTTCAACTGTAAGAAACTCTCATGCCATTGTTGTTCTTGATGGTGGCTCTGTCATTGAGATTGGTAATCACCGCCAGCTCATGGAAAAAGCCGGGGCATATTATAGCCTTGTTGAGCTTGCTTCTGATGGGGTGACAAAACCTTCTTCAAAACAATCTGATACTAGAGTTGGCACTGAGATTTCAGGGTTTGGCAAGTCAGCTTATGATGTATCAAAATCAACATATATGCAAGATAGAAAGCAAGTAGAGGTGAAAGAGGTGCAAAAACCAATTCCAAGAAAGGTTCAGCTGTCAGATGTATGGTTGTTGCAGAGGCCTGAGCTCCCAATGCTGCTGGTTGGATTTCTTTTGGGCATGCATGCAGGTGCAATTCTATCTATCTTCCCTTACATTCTAGGCCAAGCACTTGAAATATATTTTGGTAAAGATCCATCAAAGATCAAATCAGGAACCGCGCCCCTTTGTTTAGTACTTGTTGCACTTGGCTTTGGGAATATACTGTTCATGACAGGACAACAAGGCTTGTGTGGCTGGGCTGGAACAAAGCTCACAATGAGAGTGAGAAACCTTCTTTTTCGTTCCATTCTTAAACAAGAACCTGGTTGGTTTGATTTTGAAGAAAACTCAAGAGCAGTACTGATCTCAAGGATCACAATGGATTCTGTGCTTTTTCGTGCCGTCCATGTTGATCGATTATCAGTCATGTTTATGGGGTTGAGTTCAGCTATGGTTGGATTGGGTATATCCTTTTGCCTTGAATGGAGGCTAACTCTTTTGGCTGCTGCTCTCACTCCTTTTACTCTTGGTGCAAGTTACTTGACCTTGATCATAAATATGGGCCCCAAACTTGACAATGATGCTTATGCCAAAGCTAGCAATATTGCTTCTGGTGCAATTTCAAACATAAGGACGGTTGCAACATTTTCTGCTCAAGATCAGTTGATCAAGTCCTTTGATAGTGCTTTATCAGACCCAAAGACCAAATCAATGAGAAGATCACAAATAATGGGCCTTGCACTCGGTTTCTCTCAAGGTGTTATGTATGTAGCTTACACCTTAACTCTCCTGTATGGTGCTTTCCTCATGAAAGAAAACAAGACAAATTTCGGTGATGTATACAAAATCTTTCTCATTCTTGTTCTGAGCTCATTTTCTGTTGGACAATTAGCCGGTCTTGCACCAGACACATCCATGGCTGAAACAGCAATTCCAGCAGTTTTTGATATCATGACTCGTAAGCCATTGATCAGCAGTGGAAGAGGAAAAGATAAGAAGATTGAACGGTCGAAGCTTTTAGATATTCACTTCAAAACGGTGACATTTGCCTACCCTTCAAGGCCTGAGGTAACTGTGTTGAATGAGTTTTCACTCAAGATCAAAGGTGGTAGCACAGTGGCATTGGTAGGTGGAAGTGGATCAGGAAAGTCAACCGTCATATGGTTAATACAAAGGTTTTATGATCCGACTCAAGGGAAGGTGACGATGGGGGGAGTGGATTTGAGGGAGATTGATGTGAAGTGGTTAAGAAGGCAAACAGCTTTAGTGGGTCAAGAGCCTACATTGTTTGCTGGCACTATAAGAGAGAACATTGCTTTTGGTAACCAGAATGCTTCATGGGCTGAAATCGAAGATGCTGCAAGAGAAGCTTACATTCACAGCTTCATTAGTGGCCTCCCTCAAGGCTATGACACTCAGGTATATATTTCAAAATTCTATTTATGCAGAGTGATTTATTTATGTGGTACTAACTCTCTTTCCTACCTACCACAGGTTGGTGAGAGTGGCGTTCAGCTATCTGGGGGGCAGAAGCAAAGGATTGCCATAGCCAGAGCAATACTGAAGAAATCAAAGATACTACTTCTAGATGAGGCAAGTAGTGCACTAGATTTGGAATCTGAGAGACATATACAAGATGCACTTAGGAAAATCAGCAAAAGGGCTACGACAATCATAGTCGCTCATCGGCTTTCTACTATCAGGGAAGCTGATATGATAGCAGTTATGAAAGATGGTGCCATCACTGAATATGGGAGCCATGATACACTAATGACTTCTCATCTTAATGGCGTGTATGCTAGCTTGGTGCGTGCAGAAACTGAAGCCAATGCATTTGCTTAAGCCTTCCAGGGCTTTCCGAGTGGAGAATGACTGTAATTGCTTGTAGTTATAGAGAACTAAAGTCCAGTTTTAAGTAATTTGATCATCTTCCATCTTCTGATATGAGGGTTTGTAATTGATATACCAACATATACCCAAATTTGCATTGGAAGGAGATTTTGTATGAGCCTGTCATATATGACATACATCTCACAACATGTTGCTGTTAGTATTTAAATTTTGTGCTTACTTAGGTTGGTACCTACCAACCTAAGTAAATTGTTTACATTATTTTCCAGAATAGCAAGGTAAATTGTTTTATAAAGGGGCTTACTTTCTTCTTAGGACACCCTCTTTTTAAGAAAACAAAGGAATCAATGAATAGGTGTCTACTTGTAAGCCACAGTTTCATGCCAGAAATTCCCTTACAAATCCTATGAGACACAAAGCAAATAGGAGAGCCTATTCGCTGCACCCCTGGGACAGCTGCACCAGGAGGCTTAACAGCGCGTGCAATCCAAACCATGTTAGCTCCGATTAGTGTTGTTTTGCCTTCTTTTCTCTTCTCTCATCTCCCTCTAACGTTACAATCATTATCATCTTCCTCACGCATGACCCATTCCTCCTTCTCCATCTCTCTCTCTCTACATCAACTTTGCTGACTGCAAAAATGCATGGGCGAGATCGATGGGTCTCAGCTGTCCCAGGGGTGCAGCGAATAGGCTCTCGTGAAAAGGGTAGGAGCGTGAATCTGCACGTTGCACCCCCCTAAATTAGGTTACTATCCCTCCTTATTTTGGTGGTTTTGGAAGGGTTGGATTGCGATTTGTAGTAGGCTGAGCGATGAGGGTTGAACAGTGAAGAAGTAAACCAGATTGAGTGAAATGGTTGATTGAGCGGGGTGACCGAAAGGGAGTGAGGAGATCGAAGCAAGTGACTATTCTGGGCATCGAGAAGAAACTCAGATTGAGCTCCATGGTTCAACAGGGAGTGGTTGCTTCTTCTTCTTCTTCTGTTAGCGCTGAGAAGAAACTCAGACTGGCGGTCTCTGAATCGCCGGCATTGAGGTTCGGATAAGCAAGTGAGTGTTGTGGGCGTCGTCATCGGAAAAACTATTATAGGCATCAAGTTTTCCGCCACGACTATTTCCAACAGTAGGCCTCATTGGACAGTTTCTGTTGAGGGTTGAAACCCAGCAACACAACTCCGTAAGCTGAATACAAGAATGATCCTGATGCTAGGAGAAGTGGAATTGGGAATGTGTTTGTCAAGGTATGTCCTGTTTGCTCTACAGAAGTGTATTCTTTTCTTTGATGCCACTCGGACCATCCATTTTTAAGTGTATTCTTTTTTTTGATGTGAATGATTACCGTTAACTATTTTGTTTATCTGTGGCAGAACTTGAGCGATGGGATTGATAATGTAGCGCTTCAAGATATGTTTAGGAAATTCGGAAATGTGTTGTCTTGCAAAGTTGCCATGTTTGAGGATGGGAAGAGTAAAGGCTACAGATTTGTTCAGTTTGAGACTGAGGAGTCAGCTCTTGCTGCTACAGACAAGCTAAATGGCTTTACAGTTGCAGACAAGCAGTTGTATGTTGATTTCCTATCTCATTCTATACTCAGTAGAATAAGATTATTATGAGAAACAAATGTGCATGACTGATTACCATTCACCGTTCCGTTTGCAGCATTTATAGGGATGTTCAGGTGTGATGATGTTCAAGAAAAGCATCGGGTCATTGGGAGTGGAGCAATGGATGAATACAAGAATGATAATGGCCTTCTATGCGGGACTAGTGAGCTGTAAGTATTAATGACAGGAAATGAGTTGTGTTGGTTTGTAATACTAATAGTTTGGTTTAAAAGGCTCTGTATGTAAACACGAACAAGTGGTTGGAAAGATTGGTTAAATAAGTCTTTACTATCTTTCAGCGCTAGCCTTTCCTGGTTGGATTTATCTAGTGACAAGAACAACTTATGAAATCTTTTAGTATGAAATCTAATAACTTATGGATTAAAAGGCTCTGTATGAAATCTATTCCATGCATTCAAGCAGTGTGAAAAACTGCATTGCTTGCCAAGTGCAAAATTTTCTTAAGTGCATACCTAAAAGACTTGTCTTCTCTTGTGGAATTCAGAGGCGTAAAACAGAACATACGGGTCTTAATGACATCTCTAGCAGGAGCCATGGGGTCTTCGCGATTTATCTTTCCACTCCATGTTAGGATCTTTACAGGGCAGTTGTTACTGGGTAGTGGAACCTCATAGACTTGGCATGTATTGTTTCTGATACTTCTTTAAGAAGCTTAAAAGAGAGGTAGTTGAGATTATCATATCAAATGGAGATCGAAACATATTTTAGCTGCTAATTTGATGGTTATGAGATATGGTACTGATTTTTTTTTTTTTACTTCAATTGTTTTGATTAGGGACCTGTGGTGTCTCAGAATTGTTTGTCATCTATATTAGACCAAGGTATGCTAATTTGCTCACAAATGCACTATTTTCTTTAATCTGAATTTACAAATGTCATTGCTGATTCTTTTTTACTTCTTTGGTTTGTATATAACTTGCGCAGAGAAAGGAGAATCTCCATTCAGAGATAGGGAAAGTCTTATGGGTTCTCAATGTTGACTGGTATGCAACTCAATCTCATTGATCGTTATGTTTGGTATTACACTCCATAGCTTGATATGATCTCCATAGATAATACACTTCATGTTAGTTTTTGTAGGCCACTATCTTTGGTATTAGCTGCATTATTGAAAAGAAAATAATCAACAGACAAATACAGGGTTGACAGTCCTTAATCAATGTACCTTTTGGTAGGCTGATGCAGGGGGTTCTCCTTCTCTGGTGGCTAGAGGGTTTGCTACTGCATAGGTAGTTGCAGCTGCAGAACAAATTCAGAAACAGGTACCAAATGAAAAGGCAAGTTCCGTTAGTGTTCTTTTGGTGGCTTTCGTTTTGACAATGTTGTATGTAAGACATTCTTTTTATATGCCAGGTGGGACACCATTAAAAGACTGCAGGCCAAAACAGGGGCTGTATTCTGGTAGTTTATTTTGTATGGTCTTGCCTTGGTTTGATGCATTGTTGATTATTTATATTATAACTTGGTCTCATGGTTTTCTCTTCTAAATTGTAACTCTGGTCGATGTGGTTATTAGAACTATTGTCAGTGTAGTGTTTTGAGTTCTCATGCCTTGTACCTCTTTATGATCTTGCATTCCCTCTTGGCATGTTCCTATACAACAAATGGTTAGTTTATTTGTAAACATGAGATTTCTGTTTGGGAGTGTCACTAAGAGTCTTCCTGGAGTAAACATAATAAATTTGCAAGATTTATTTTGCTCATTTCAGGTATCACATTATGCGATTACCATGGAATGATGGGTTTTTTTTTTTTTTTTTTTTTTTCTATAATTCCAATATTCTCTTTCCAGCTAATATTAATCTGTGCACTAATTTGCTTTGGTAGCATCTTTGCTGAAGTGGATTCCTCTCACTAGTACCCAGCAATAAACTGTCAATTTGCAGATGCTGAATTTGGGTTCATGAGATCAAGAGTTTCTGGGGTATTAGATGAGGTAGTTGACCAATTTGTATCCTCCTTCATCTGTTTTTTTTATTTGTTATTTTTTTCTGGTATGGAGTTATTCTTTTAAGCCGTCCATCTATAGATCAACTAAACTCTATCAAACTGTTGAATGCCATGTTCACATAACTGTCTGCTTATACTTAACTCTCTGGTGTTCTGTTTTCAGTGTGCATTAGGCATCATATTCCTGATTATATGAAGGAGTTAGAATTAGAAAGATGTTCATTCCTGGCTTGTACCAGCATGTTACAGATCTCATGTTCAATATAGAAATAGTTATGTATATTAATTATTTTATTGATTTGATAAATCCAATTGTAGGTGAAGGAGTTAGAAAGATGTTCTTTCCTGGCACTGTACCAGCATATTACAGATCTCCTGTTCAATGTAGAAATAGATATGTATATTATTTATTATATTGATTTGATAAACCAAATTGTAGATGACACAGCCTGCCAATTTGTTTATGCTAGACAAGGTATATCCCCGCGCGTTGCTGCAGTTTGTGATACAGGTTATTGACTTACCTTAAATGCTTTTGTATTGAAAAATTCAATTAAGGTGGCGAAACATTAAGAACCTGTTACAATTGTGTGTGGAAACAGAACCTATGCGGCCCCCTATGGACAACATTGTTACATGTACCAAAGAATTAAACTGTATCAAAAAATAGTTACATGTTTTGCCTATATGGGAAACAAAATACTGTGCATGTTGAGGTTGTAATGACATGTAGAACCACCACTTAAGTCTCTATAATTTTCGTACAAAAAACACACAGATATGAATATTGCTGGGGAGTTCATGAAACAAAAATGTCCAAATGATTCCGATTCTTCCTTTCATTTGGACTTTGTTTTGCTCCCTTGATCTCTGGTACATAAGCATTCAAATTCAGTTAAAGTATAGTTATATATAAGGTAAACACTAAAGAAGCAAATGGGATCATGATCATGAATATAATGAATACTGCATACTTTGCTGCCCCTTTGCTTCCTTGTCCTCTGTACATCAGAAAGCATCCTTTAGACAGAAGATCAATTTGGTGATTAACAATAGTCTTTATAATGGATATGTAACATATATTTTACACAGATGATTCAGAATTAGTTGGTTGACTACACATATAGGTAGTCATTTTGCTGCTGCTTTGCTTACTGTTTCATTGGCAGATTATGGCTATAGTACCCCTGACATTAGTTTCATTGGCAAGTCGAGCTTTAGGAGTGTTGGTTGTTGGTAGTATTACAGCCCAATTAGTTTGTCCTGCATAAACGCATCAAACTATTAGCAAAGGGACACGGGAGACCGAAATGAAGTTATGCGAAAGAAACATTTAAGTACATGGAGATCAAGTTGTCGTTAAGGTCCTTCAAGTTTGATAATCTTACCTTTGGTCAATGTTGGTTGTTTGCACAGAACCAATAAGCCAAGTAAGAACTACACCACCAGTAATGGGACTAATAAGCATTAGCCTGTCAAGCAAGAATTTGAAAAATTAGGCTATTTAGAAAGTAAAATAAATATTCGGATCGATGTTGACGAAGCCCAGATTGCTTGGAGGGGTTGAGGACGGAGCCGTCGAAGATTTGTGGAGCAGTCGAAGAGGATGAGGTCGTTCTTGACGACAGTGAGGGAGTGCTTGGCACGGTGAGGGAGGACTGGGTGCTTGGCACACCGAGGGAGGACTGGGTGCTTGACAGAGATGGTGTTCTATCGATGTGGTTGTCGACGGCGAGGGAGGGGTGAAGAAGTCCCCCTCCCCCCACATGGGAAAAAGAATGGGGTTTGAGAAAGAAATGGATTTGGGGAAGAATGGGGATATGCCGAACTCTAACCAGAAGAAGAATTCATTTGTGGAAATTTTTGAAAATTTTCGTTTGAAATTGCTCTAAAATTTTAGAGGAAAGATTACCCCTAAAATTTTGGCCACTTTGACCAACGAAAATTACCAAATTTGTCGCATGTGTGCCCAAATTTTCTACTTTTCCACGATCTTACTCAAATTTAGTAATTAAACAAATATTCATAAAACATAAATATTTAATAACGAATCTTACTCAATAGAATGAAATTATTACGAGAAATCATTCATATTTAATAACGAATATTTTTTAATAGATGCAATAAAAGTTTACAATATTATACTAAAATTACATTTAATGCAAATTCTATAAAAAGTTGCATGATTTACTTTCATCGGTTATCATAATTATTGACATTATACATCATTTTGATTCTTGTCAATTTATAAAATATGTTTCAAAATAAAAACAATCTTAACACAAATTGACACAATTCAGTTTGATTTATTCTTGAATCGATCATGGTAATTTACTGATAATCATAAGTGAAGATAATTATGGTTGACCGCTTGGATCGAGCCCCGGACGTTGCCGAATCCAGTTGAATTTTATACCACAGCCCTCTTTTACTATAATGATCATATCAGACGGAATAATTTTCATTTTGTGAATTTTAGTTATCGGAATCACAACGTGTCTACTAATGTGATATAACTTGTTTAATAGGTTATACAACTTTGTGAACCAACTACATAGAGGAATCAAAATTTTCAAAAATCTTGTGAAATAAGATGTGATCGAAATAGTGAAATACGACTATGGTTGAAAAATCACGTATTTCAGGTAACGTTTGCGTGCCGATAAAAGCGGTCAACCATTTTTACGCTTAATCTTCCCAATGGGAGCCCTATCTTCGGAAGGTAAACGTCTCTAAATTTTTATATGTGCGGTTACGTCTCATCTATGTGAGAGTTTAACATGTGGAAGTATCGACCAAACTAGGTCACAAAGAGATAGGTAAGAGCGTTTCCGTGTGATAAGTGACGACGGATTAGGGTTGACCGCTTTGATCGAGCCCCGAACGTTGCCGAATCCAGTTGAATTTTATACCATAGCCCTCTTTTAGCATAACGATCATATCAGACAGACGAATTTTCATTTTGTGAATTTTAGTCATTCGAATCACAATGTGCATACTAATGTTGTATAACTTGTTTAGTAAGTTATACAACTTTGTGAACCAACTATATAGAGGAAGCAAAATTTTCAAAAATCTAGTGAAATAAGATGTGATCGGAATAGTGAAATACAACTATGGTTGAAAAATCACGTATTTCGGGTAACGTTTGGGTGCCGATAAAAGCGGTCAACCCTTTTACGCTTAATCTTCCCTACGGGAGCCCTATATTCGGCATGTAAACGTCTCCAAATTTTTACATGTGTGGTTACATCTCATTTATGTGAGAGTTTAACGTGTTGAAGAATCGACCAAACTAGGTCACGGAGAGGTAGGTAAAAGTGTTTTCGTGTGATAAGTGATGATAGATTATGGTTGACCGCTTGGATCGAGCCCCAGACATTGCTGAATGAAGTTGAATTTTATACCATAGGCCTGTTTCACCATGACGATCATATCTGACGGACGGATTTTCATTTTGTGAAATTTAGTCATCGGAATCACAACGTACCTACTAATGTGGTATAACTTCTTTAGTAGGTTATATGCAAGCGTACAACTTTATGAACCAACTACAGAGAAGAAGCAAAATTTTCAAAAATCTCGTGAAATAAGATATGATCGGGACAGTGAAATACAACTATGGTTGAAAAATCACGTATTTCAGGTAACGTTTGGATGCCGGTAAAAACGGTTAACCCTTTTACGCTTAATCTTCCCTATGAGAGCCCTATATTCAGGAGGTATTGAGTAGTGTACGGCAAGGATCCGCTGCATGAGACAACTTGTTAGCCACAGCTCTAGAAAGTATTCAGTTTAGATATAACACTGTTTTCCTCTATACATAGCATGTTCAATTTTATTGATGAAAAGTTGTAATGTCACTAACATTAATGGTTTTTCTGAAGTTCTTAGGGTCATCAGGATCTTCCAAAGGATATGCTCCGGCTATCATCACATATAAGGTGACTCCACAAGACCAAACATCTGCAATCTATAATGTGAAGATTAGTTGCAAAAGCTGCTTAACCCATGACAATTTATGGTGTCAATGAGAAGGCACAGGAATTGGAATTTACTTTTCCATCATATTGCTTTTTAGATAGGACCTCAGGAGCAATATAGGCTGGTGTTCCTACGGTTGATTTTGGCTGACTGCAATAGTGACTACAAAAACCAAGGAAAATAATAATTACTCAAAGTCTCATTAACCCAAACCCCCAATGCCGAATCCTTACTATACAGTTTATAGAATACCTTTGAATATCCAAAATCACATATTTTGACCCGAGGTGCTATGCTGCCATCTAAGAGTGTATTTTCAAGCTTAAGGTCTCTGTGGCATATTTGCTGCCACAAGCGAATTATTTGCTTATTATAATAAATACTTTCATTAGGAGAAGAAAAAAAAAAACGGTACACCACACATTAGTAGAAGAGTTCCAATTGACATACCATTGAATGATAGTAACTAACTCCTGATATCAGTTGCTGGAAGAAAAACCTTGCCTGATGCAAAAAAACAACAGAAATGCGGAAGAATGTCAATTTTAGTAAATATCATGACTGATATATAAGTAAAAGTGCTTGTAAATCTTTATATCCATTTCATGTTCAGGGAACATAAAGAACCCCATAATTTGACATAAACAATAATTTTCCTGACCCCATTGTTAACTATTTTACCTCGTTTCACTAAATCTACCAGCATTGCAAATTCTCCCAAAGAGTTCTCCTCTACTTTACCTCATTCTCACTAAATCTACTAGCATTACAAATTCTCCCAAAGAGTTCTCCTCCAGCAACATACTCCATTACTATGGCTAAATGAGTTGGTGTCAGAAGAACCTGCCAGGAAGACATCCAATATTCCATCACTAAAGCACATGAATTGATAGGAAATTGGCCATGGTATGGAATGTTACTGTTGAACTTTTTAAAGAAGTGACAGGAAGTACACACTAATTTAAGCACACTAGAAGCATAAATTAGCATGTTCTGTTTTCAATCCAACCTCAACATATGCTGATGCAAAAGCAAGCTTATACAAACCTGAATCTGATAGACATGCCATTTAAAAAAAAAGGAACAAGGAGATTATGTGGGAGAAGACATTATATAAGCTTAGAGATTATTCATTCACAGTTTTCTCTTTTAGAAAGATCATAATATACAGTCTTTATTAAACAAAAGATCATAATCTCTTTGAGAAAGATTATTCTTTCAGACAGTCCACACAAACTTTGGTTTACCAGCTAAGGAAACACAATCAACTCTCCGATAAGCCTCAACTATCAACCTTACATCAACTATCAGAAACCCAAACCCACAGTTGATCAACAATTCCACACAAAGTCCTCATCCAACAATCACAATCAAAGCTAGATCATCAACCAAAACCATAAAAAACCTAGTCTAGTGCGCTTCAAAAACCCAAAGCTAGGAAGTTGTGCCGATGATGCCAGAAACGATGACCAGTACTGCGATCTCATGAGTGCGTGGGTTGAATCGAAACGACTGGGCTTAGAGTTCTAAGGCTAGGGTTTTTGAAATTGGGGGAAATTGATAAACTGAATTGAAATCTAGAGAGAATTAAAGCGGAGGCAAAGACTAAGCTAGACTCACAGAAGCCACAAACTTGAACCCAGATGTGTTGATCCAAACTTGAATCAACGCATAAAGAAATAAGAGTGGTAAGAGTAATACCTGAAATCCAGTGATATAGGTTGCACAAAAGAGAAGGATTGCAAAGATAGTGGAGTTCGGCGAGACATTAAAAAAAAAAAAAAAAAAAAAAAAGCTCCGGCCGGATTTGAAGGAGCGTGAAGGTGAGCCGGAGGCTCGGAGAATTCATGAGGCGGTGAGAGAGATGAGGTGGCTGGTGAGGGTTTGGGTGGCGGGGTCAGAGCGGGTGTACTAGGTAGAAGAAGAAGACGCAATGTGGTTTAGTAGGAAGAAGCCTTCTTCGACCCTCACTCGCCTGACTAACGGCCACTAACGCCCAAATTGATGCTGATCCACGTGTTGAAATCATGTTGAAATCAACGGTTCAGATTAATGGTGCAGCTGTCTCAGTGGTGCAGGGAATAATTTTCGCTGAGGAATATAGCAGCTGAATCTGTTAGGGGTAGAGAATCCATCTCAGAAAAAATCAAATCCCCATCCTCGGTAAATAATGCATCTCTAAGACCAAGAACGATGTCGAAAAATAAGTAAATTTTCTACCATCCCCGTGTTTCATTACATTGATCACATCCTATTGATCACATTCTATATTTATTTCTTTTTCTAGATATTGAGATGATTATGCCTTGATTATGTCGACATCATATACTAAATGAGATGATTATGCCTTGATTATGTCGTAATCAATATTAAATGATATGATTATCCAAAGATCTCTGTATTCTGCATATCAAAGATTACATCTCTCCCAAATCTGCAATCTCTCCCAAATTAATCTGCAATCACAAAACCATACCAACACTGAAATCGGCGAATCGAAGAGCACAACCTCCGCGGCTCCGCCTTTCGGAAATTGGGTTTCCGGGAGATTTCTATTCTCCTGCGCCTCAGATTTCATGGCTCAAGCCTTGGATTGATCCGGAATCTATCATCTCCTGGGCAAAAATTGGGATCGCTCAACATAGCGATCCGGAACGCGGGTCGCGAAACCATATATGTATTGATGATTGATCGTTTGATGCAGACCCTATCTCTTCCCTTTCTCCCCCTCACTCGCCTACAAATGACCCCCGAACGCCCAACTAACGTCCCTAATAACAAACTGATCCACGCGTCAAAATTGACGGTTCAGATACTTGGTGCAGGGAATAATTGTCGAGCAAATAGCTAGACATGGAACTGTGGATCTGTGGTCTCTACTCTCTACCTCTTAAAAACTAGCTAAATGAAAAGGCATTTTGTTATCAAACTGTGATCTTATAATCATGGCTCCGATTTGCTAATTTTCAGAGAATGACATAATTTATCTATGTTTCAGATTGAATCCCATATCGAGGAACTTTAACAAGCAATTTTCTATGTTTCTTCTCTCTAAAAAGACAACCATTTAAAGAGATTTAAGGAAGGAGACTCATTTTTTATTGTTTCACTTCCGTATCTAAATTTTTTTTTTTGAAGGAAAAAAGGGCAGCAGCCCTAGACTTATGTCAGAATGACATCCAAGCACCATTACATTAGACAATTAGCTCACTTATTCAAGTGAGCTTAACAGAGGATTAAACTATAAACAAAACAAGATACCAGAGAAACATGAAACTAGAGACAAGACGCTCAATTGCGGTACTCTAAGTCCTATGAATCTATCTCGCTGCATCCAGCTCACACAGTCTGCCAAGCTATCAATGCACTAACACCTTTTATATTACATTTTTGCCCTTTGGGTCAGGGCTTGGAGGAATGTTAGGGCAAAGCACACTCAGATCATTTGGTTTCGTTACCTGTGGGCTCTGTCTGGGTACTTTGTTTAGGGATCCGAGAGGATGTCCCTTCTTCATTTTTGGCTTGATCAACGAAGTCGGCTTCATGATCAGGCTATCATTAGGGCCTTGAATGAGGCCAAGCACACTTGCAGGGAAGCGAATATTCGCACGAGATTTCTTACCACTTGTTGTAGCTGCAACAACATTATCAAGGAGCTCTTTCAGAGGAGATCGAGGGTGCTTGACAACTTTTCCAACTTCAAAAAGTTACAGGCTTCAAATTTTCTCTTCCTGCCATCTTCACATTAGTCTTTGACATCCATTCATTTAACGGAATATTTTCATTTTCAGAATCTTGAACAACCTGTTCACTAGCTTTGACCTGGGTTGTCATAGCCCATGTCATTGGCGTAGTTGCAACCACAATTGATACATTGGTACTGCCAGCAAGTACCTTATCAGCAGTAGGGACTGCTTCTTTCATAGCTTCACCACTTTGACCGGCATCTTGTTGCTTTCCCCACCAACTTGTTTAATCCCCACCTCCAATTCACCATCTTGTTGTGAACCACCAGAAATTAAACCAAGAGAAGGTTTTTTGAGGACTACCAGTTTACATTTCAGACTCGGCTTAGCAAGAGGCTGCAGTGGTTTTGGGGCCATTATCTCTCCAGATTTTGTCCCTGTGAACTTGAGCAAGCCCTGTGAGAAGTTTGGGTTCGCCAAGTTTGCTAAAGACTCAACTCTGTTATCTTTTTGTACCATCGTTGGCTTGGAGCTACAAACTCCATCATTATGCACTAACAATTTGCAGGCCGAACACATGCCAACCAGATTCTCATAAGTAAAAAGGACATTTTTCACTATACCAGGGGCAAGTTTGAGTACCTTCTCAAAAATGAAAGGCCGATCAAGGGGTCTAGAAACCCGGACTCTAACTTCTCCAGTTGAGTTGAGCAGCGGCAAATCCACAAAGGGGTTGTCACCAGCAACAATAGCAGCATCCTCAATTGTTTCCGGAACCTTTAATTTTGGGGAAATCTTCTTAATTCAGACCTAGAAGAATAGTCGATTTGTCACGCCCCGGTTCTTAAGTTATTTTACGGTTATTTACTTTGATATTATTTTTGTCTTTTACCGTTTTAAGTAACCGTTTACTATTTAAGACTCTAAAAGTTGACTTTTGCCTCTGTATGGAATTTGGGAAAACTTTCTTCATGAAAGTCGTAGAGGATGTTATTACGAGTTCGTAGACATGCTATGTGTTAAAATCGGAGTTAGCATGAAAAAGTTATCAATTAAAAATGTAAGTTTTATTGGGGTATTATTTTGGGGTGTTAAATTTTGGAGTTGGGTTATTTTTAAGTTGGACCGGGCCCTTGTTTTTGGTCAAAGGCCCAAAAATCATCTCTCTCTCTCTCTCTCTCTCTCTCTCGATTCCTCCTCCCTGCCGGAAAGAAAATTTTCCAGCCGCCGTCCGGCCAAGAGGAGACACCGCACCGGTCTAGCTCAGTCTGCCGCCCTCTCTGCAGTCTTCCTGGACTGGTGAGCGGCGCTGCAACGCCGCCGAGCAGAGGAAGTTCTCCTTGGAAGCCCGTTGGTCTTCTGGCCGAAACTCTCTCCTCCGGCCACCATAGCCGGAGCGGCTTAGCTCATTGGAAAGCCCTCCTCCTGTACGTTCATCCCTCCAAATGACTCCCTCCCTCTTGAGCTAGGTAAGGAGAAATCGGTAAAGGAAATTCTAGGGCTTATTAGGTGTTTTCGTTCGATTGGCATAATTAGACTTGGAATTGGTGTTTGTGCTAGTTAGGAAAGTTGTAGAGGAGATTGAGAGGAAAATGTTGTTAAAATTTGGTAGCTATTGGAGGTCGCCGGAGTCGGCCGCTGGCGCCGCCACTGTTTTGGGAAATTTTTTAGTTTTTGATGTGGAATATTAAGAGGAGATTAATGATGTGAATTTAGGATTTTTTGGAGGAATTTTGGATAGGTTTGAGATTTTTCGAAGTTTGGTATTTTGGCAGTTAATTTGGATAGAATCCGGCCGTTAGATTATTGTTGTTTCGGCCGTAGAAGGTGGATTTAAGGCCGCCGATATTTGTGGTGAAGTTTGGACGGTATCAATTTTAAGTTTTGCAAAGTTGGGCAAGAATGAGAGTAGATAAGGCCACATTTAATTTTGCCTATTTTTATATAAGCGTTGGTATATAGTTGAGGATTTAATTATGTTCTTGGATCAGGACGTGAGGAAGCTCGAGCAGAAGAGGCTTCGGACCGACTTCAGGCTTAGGCCTAATTTGTGAGTGGACTTTTGGTTTAATTAATGTGCATGCAATTGTTTATTTGGTTGGACCATTTGACGTCATTTTTATTTGATGATTTTACTCATTGTGGTGAGTTACCGAAAATGGGATTTTCGGTAAATTATAATATATTTTAAGGAGAGTATGTATATAAATGTTAACTAGCGATATGTGTCTGTCCACCTTAATGACATAGTATATAACTGTATTATGGTGTGACGTGAGTGTTGGACGCAAGCGTAGTAGCCTTATATGAGTGTTTAATTCATATAAGGGGTATGGGCACATATTTATACACCCGTCTGTCCACCTTAATGGCGTAGTGTATCACCGTATTAAGGCGTGACGTGAGCGTTGGACGCAAGCATAGTAGCCCTATATAGATTATTATTAATTTATATAGGGAGTATGGGCAAGTGTAAATACATACATATATATATTTTAGCCTGAGAGGCTGTATTTTATTAAGTTTTGGAGACTAGCCGGAGCTAGTCAAATACTTGACAGTTTTTGAGCTGTCGCATGCAGCATAATTTTTATGAAAATTAAATTTGGAAAGCATAAACGTTAATAAATATTTTATTTATTTATTTTTGTTCACTCACTCTAATTATTGCGAATGTTTTTCCCCTGGGCTATTCGTTTTAAAAATGCCCAGTCTGCAGAGTTCAGGTTAGTACGAGTAGGAGACGACAAGACATAGTTACCTATTTCTCAGCCACCTAGGTTACCTGTTTAACCTACTAGGGTATTTTCCTGCTCCTCTAGTGTATAGTAGCTCTAAATACTCTTTATGATTTATCGTATAATTTTTCTGGTGGTGTGCTAAGAGTTATGTTGTATTTTAGAATATACGAAGTTTGTAATTATATTCTCACTTTCGTATAATTGTGGGTTGATTTGGAGGATGCTCAATAATATTTAGGAAAGTAACACTTTAGTTTTCTAGGTTAGAGTTGTCCATTTTCAAGGGAGGTTTACCTAACTTATCGGTAAATTTTCCTTGGAGGTGGTCCCCGCAAGACTTACTTCGGGTTTCAGGGTGAAATTCGGGGTGGGTCTTGACAGTTGGTATCAGAGCTTTAGGTTTCATTTCCTGCCTCCTTGGTACTACCATATTTGCCTAAGAAGCACGTAGTTCCTATAGAGTGGTGATCCGACCGCGGCGGATTCACTAGCATTTTATGTTTTTGATGCTATGTGTTATTGGGTATGTGTGATAGATCTGTTAGTTTTGTGTACAGACTACTAAATATCTTTTTCTTCAGGTAATTATGCCTCCTAGACGTCGACCCCGTGTGATGACCTGACTAGGCAAGCAAGCTAGTAGGTGCATCCGTCTCACATCGCCCGGGGGAGACAAGTTGCTATACTTATATGGGCAGAGCTAGCACCTTACATTGAGACGCGTTTTGGGGTGAAACCTCAAGAGCAAAACCGTGAGGGTCGTTGGGCCCAAAGCGGACAATATCTCAATGGACTGGGCTGGACTGTTACATTTGGTATCAGAGCCTGTCCCCGGCCGGAAGTGTGCCGACGCGGAAGTCGGGCCCTAAAGGGGGGTGGATTGTGATTACCTGACTAGGCAAGCAAGCTAGTAGGTGCATCCGTCCCACATCGCCCGGGGGAGACAAGTTGCTATACTTATATGTGCAGAGCTAGCACCTTACATTGAGACGCGTTTTGGGATGAAACCTTAAGAGCAAAACCGTGAGGGTTGTTGGGCCCAAAGCGGACAATATCTCAATGGACTGGGCCGGATTGTTACACGATTCATATCAATTTCATTGAAATCCATCAAATTATTGTATTCCTGCACGATCATAGGCATATGAAGATAGTACCATGGTTTGGCCTGAACCTTGAATTTCCCGTTTAGCGTCCAAATACGCTTGAAAGTCTGTTGGAGATCTACTGGATCAACTCGCTTCGGAATCAAAGGCTTGGCAAGCAAATATGATTGCGTATTGCGGCGTTGTGCCGCTCCAGATCGGTGAGAAACATCAAGGACGTCCTTGCCAGCAAGGGCGAGCGATGCGGCGAAACTCGCCGTGACATCGTCAATGGAATTTGGCATGGTGATTGGGGTTGAGGCAGAAGGACTTGGGGATGAGATGAAAGGAGATTGGGTTGAACTCTGATCAGAATCGATCGGGATTAGAAGAGCAGCGACGCTCTTTTGGTGTGTAGCAGAGAGTGCTCCGCGCATTAGGGTTTTTTTCTTAGAAGAGCGGCTTTCCTTTCCAATGGTATCCGTGAGGATCATCCACTTCTGTATCTAATAAAACCATAAGGCTGGGATTTATGAAGTTGAATGTGATGTTAGACTGATCATGATGTCCTCGATAGATGCCTTATGTTTATCCAAAGTAGGTATGCCTAATATTTATAACATTACTTGTGATTCACGTTTACAATTCTGGTCATTGTCTCTAATGCTCTTAAATTGGTCAATTAAAAAGCTGCTTGTATGGATTTACAGCTTTTGAACTAGACATTCTAATCGTTCTCACCTTTCTAAATGGCTCCACTCTCATCAGAAACTTAAAAGGGAACTGCATTCAGGAAGAGACTCACGACCTAATGAAGAAAGTTAATTATAAGCAAGAGGGTAATCCATCACAATACTCTCTATTCGTGGTGGCCCATTTGGCCCTTTATCATTTCACCCCAAAAGGAGAGGGAGCCATAAAATTCTCACATGCATATATTATCTCTTGGCTTTCAAGCCAAGAGGAAATGATGGTTACTTGCCTGCCATGCAAAGCTAAGAAGTTCTTTTGCTCAATCCAAATTCCACCACCAGCAAACACTGTTTCAATCTGAAGCTATATTCTATGCTTCATCTTTATGCTGAAATGTTTCTTTGATTTCGAAGACCCTTTTCAATCTATGTAGTGCAACCTTCTCTTGGCTCTTCTTTATGCTCCCAATTTCAGGTACTTGTCATCTCTCTCCACGATCTATTGCATCATTGTGCACATACAAGGTTATAGCCCACAGAATTCTTCAGTATTAGAATTTGATTCTATTGTGATATGTACTAGCTTATTTTTCGATGAAATTGTAACCTCATAATTTTCTATTTTGTTCTGTGAGGATTTTGTTTTTGATGGGCAGCTGAAATGGATTTGTCTAATTTAAGGCCTTTGCCTTCCACTAAACTTAGAATTTTGGACAAATATAAAGGATTGCATGCCCCTAATGTGATATGAATTTATTCCATGAAGTAGACGCAAGATGTTCACTAATACCATAAGTTCTACTGGATTAACCAGGTAGAGTTTCTCAAATTTCAATTACAAGAAGAAAAAGTAATGGCCTCCCTTACACCAGGAGTACTACTAAAGCTTCTTCAGAGCATGAACTCCAACATAAAGGTTCTTGGGGAATATCGGTCAGTCGTGCTACAAGTTATTAGTATTGTCCCTGCTTTGAGTGGCTCAGAACTTTGGCCTAATCAAGGCTTCTTTGTAAAAGTCTCGGATTCTTCTCATTCGACTTATGTCTCCCTCTCAAAGGAGGGCAATGAGCTTATATTGAACAATAAGTTGCAGCTTGGCCAGTTCTTCTATGTTGATAGACTGGAGGCAGGAACACCAGTTCCCATTCTTCAAGGGGTCAGGCCAGTTCCGGGACGACACCCTTTTGTGGGGAACCCGAAGGACTTGATGCAAATGGTGGATCCATCCGAGAGTCCAGTCCAAGCCGATGATCATGCAGGAAGAAATAGTTTGAAACCAAGGGAGTCCTCTGATGGTAAAGACGAAACCTCAAGACAAAAGATTGTTATTAAAGAGGAAAAGGCAGCTGTTGCATCTAGGTATATGCAAGGTTTTTCGACATCAAATTCAAAAGCTAACTCGCAAGATTGTAGTGGAAGTGGGAAGCAAAATGACAATGAGAGTGGTGGTAAGAAGGTTGCCATGACAAAAGGCAAACAGCAAGAGCTTAATGGTCAGGTATGACTTGTGCTCACCCCTTTTTCCTTCTCAGAAACAGAATACAGTTAGGAGTTAGGACTCAAATATGCTTGGATTATAAACTATAGAGCAAATACTTCTGTTGATTCTTTAAGAACCTTTTGTTATCTTTGGAATTTGGAGGCATGCAAGATTGTAATAACATTGTTGCTGATACATACTGGAACATAATGCTATTGCAATATTCCCTTTTATCCAACTACAGGCCAGACTACAGGCTAGATTTGTAATGTGCTCATTTGTACTAGTGTTACAGGCACGCTCGATAACTCCTTCCAACAGCAGAGCTGGTGCACTTTTATCAAAACCGGAAGCAGCTGCATCAAACACCAAGGAGACTGCTGTGCCTTCTAAGAGAACTTCTGCAAAACGTGCTTCAAGCAAACAGGAAAACATAAATTATAACTGTTTGTCAAACCGGAAAGAGAAAACTCTTCCACCAGAAGTAGCTTTGTGGGGTTCTCTGCCGGCTAACTTATTGAAGCCCGGAAAGGTACAATTACTAGTATCCCTACATTTTTTCTTCATCATACTAACAAGTCTAAAAATCAAAACTATGGTTGCAACTCACTGCTACCAGTACAAATGGTGAAGCAACAAGATGCTTTTCTTATGTTCCATTATGATTTTTCAAGGGAATGCTTAGAAGGCGAAATTTAGCTTCTTTGGTTGCAGCAGAAGCTCAGAAAGAAGCATCTAGAGCTGCAACTCTTGTCAAATGTCTCAGGTAAAATCATAATTTTTAGTATATAATAGTCCATACCAATAGCTTACATTTACGGATCATAATTAAAAATGTCTGTCAGTGTGAAAGTTCTTACTTAAATCTTTACTTTCAGTATCTTTGCCGATCTATGCTCATCTGCATCACCACACAATCCCCACCTCTCACTCACCAAGTTTTTCAGACTCCACCAGCTCATTGACCAACCAAATATTGCAGCTCCTTTAAAGGATAAATTAACTCCTTTAACTACAAAACAGCTGCCTCCAGATATCGGAAAGTTCAGCAAAAGGAGTGGCACAATTCATGGTCAAAGTGCATTGAAGCCTCCAAAGCTCCCCATCGAGTTAAGTGAAGCAGAGAAACTAGAATGGGCTATAGGAGAGAGTACAAAAGGGATAGCAGAACTACGAGAACTTCTCTTAAATGAAACAAGGTCTTGGTTCTTGAAATTCTTGGAGGCAGAACTAGATGCTGGTGGCTTTCATCTGAATACACAAGAGAAGAAAGGCAAGGAAAGTGCAGCGCGACGGAATGAGCCAGACAACCATATTGCTGTGACATTGTCACAGCTGAAAAATTCAAATGAGTGGTTGGATAAACTAAAAACTAGTCTGAGCTCGGAGAGCAGTGGATTGGTGGAGACTGTTGACAGGTTGAAACAAAAAGTATATGCTTGTTTACTTGTTCATGTGGAGTCTGCTGCTTCAGCTCTCGAAAATAGATAAGATCACGTTTGATTCAACAAAAAGGATGGTTTCCAAGTCTTTATTGGCCTCTGATATATATACAAATAAGAATAAGTTATTACATTTAAGGTAATATGGATATATTCCCAACTAAAAGTCATCAAGTATTGTTGATGAACTTGTGGTAATAAAACTACTTATGGATACTGAGTCTGTATAAAATAAAAAGCAATTGAATGTCTGTACCAATCTTTGAATGACATATGAAACAGTGATAACTGGTAAGAAAGTTACTTACGTATATGATGTTAGGGCAGTGCAGCATTGCAGAACAAGAATCTGTTTCGGTTATATAGAGACTTGATACAATCATCAGATAAATGAGTTGCTAGAACAGTCTGTTTATCATTGAGTTGAATCTTGTGCTTCAAAGGGAGAGAGTCCAAGGTGGAGAGCTAGAGCACATGCGAAATTCTCAGATCGATATTCATGATGCTGATATATCTAGCATGTGCCCTGCTTCTCCAGCATGGTTCATTCACCCTATCTAGCTTCACTGGTGACTTAATGATCGATCAAGAACACTGGTTGTGCACCTCAATTGTTAATGGAGCTTAAAATGAGAAACATGGTACACATGTGAGTGATTATAAAGGATTTTCTTTGTGGCAAATTGTACTCGAACTGTGTGGAAATACCTAACCTTGCTCAAGGGTGATTAGCTATAAATGGATCCCACCTGTTACTATTAGGTTGGCAAGCATTTTGTTGGTGGTACGGTTGTTGCTCTTCTGGTATGGTTTAACTTATAAAATAAGCATTTTGTTTATTGTTCTTTAAGCAAAGCCAGAGGAATGTTGAGCCAATATTAACCAACTGAACTTTGCTCAAGTGACCGTTGAAGTTTGGCTGCCAAAAGAAAGGATGGTTCTTCTATTGTCCTCAATAAAAATGGGATTTAGAACGAAATGCCAGCTTAAAGTAGTACCTAAGCTATGGCAGACCACCCACCATGGCCAGCAGGCCAGGTCGGAGATATAGGACTTTCTTCAAGATTCATCATTATGACTTAAGAGTTCATGAAGAAAAAATACAGATACCAGTCAACTTGAATAACGTTTATATGATTTATGATGATGGTAGCGATAGGTTACCAAAGAGATATTGGAGTTTCAGATCTTTTGTATAGGGAGTAGCATTTGCCATTAGCAATTAAACTACTACTACCAATATAAGTATTCTGCTTCAATTTACAATTTTACATTCATTTACAATTTCCCATCATCCATTAGGTAGATGGGATTATAAACAATCCTCATTCCAATAGTTCAGAAATTTTGAATGGTGGGCATCTTTTTATGTCAACAAGAAAGATGGGGCTGAGTACGAACCTGTATGAATGAACTAATGACCTACTTCAAATGACAATGCTTGCTGCAACATAAAGCTCTTTACCAGATATTAACACAAAGTCACAAACTGTCGTTACAATCATACATGTGGATTAGAGCAACTCTAAACGAGAAAAGACTGCAACATATACGAGCTGAAAGGTTGGAGAAAGTCAATACTTTCTGAAAGTAAGATTCAGGCGGCCAGGCCGGAGATTTGTTGCATCCAGTAAGGCCGTAGGAGCAGTATTTTGCTGTATAGATTCTACACCGTGAAAGATATGTCTTGATTCTCCACCAAATATAAGAACATCTCCTGATTTCAGTGTTATCTTCTTAGCCAGTTCAACACCCCTTTGATCACCATACAAGAATTCAGCAGCATCTCCAATGGAAAAAGAGACAACAGGCAAACGTTTCTTGAGACTTTCATCACTTTCATCACGATCCTGTATGAAGCACGGCCACAAGATGTTATGAGTTAGTTAAACGCACTCGTGAAGTTACAAAACAATAGTTTTGTAATGGTTTAAAAACAATGGGCGAGGAATTTGATCACACGGAAGTCCTTCTAGAGCCTGCTTAGCATACAACAACTATGGTAACATGGGCAAGATTACTTCTTTACTGACCTGATGGAGACCTAGTCGCCCAGTTGATGAGTAGAAGTTCACAAGGCAAATGTCTGGGGTCATCGAAGGAAGTATGTCTTCAGACTTGCAAGCTTTAGTGGTCTTTTTAATAAGGGAATGGGATTCTTTGAGTGCATTTTCAACTAACCGAAAGAAATCACCAGGAATACATGGAGGTTTAGCACCATCATGAGGGCGGTGATCTCCATATTTGCTAGTCTCAGGATCCCAATTCTTACCAAGGCACATCATCTTCAAATTAAGCTTTGCTCCATCACGGTAACCAGGTTGATAGAAACCTCCAGGACCCAAACCCAAGTCTCGGCATAGCTTCACTATCATGATCTAAAGACAGCGAAAAACAGAAAATATGTCACAATCAATAAAGTACTGAGGGATTTTCAAATATTATTCACACGTTTGTCAGATTGGTAAAAGAATGTATGTTGTTGGAAGTAACAGTTTTACGGTAATCATAAATCCCTAGAGAAATCTCCAAATATTCATTACTTATCTTCATTACTGAACACCAATGAGAGGTTCTTAACAAAATATTCTCAGGGGAGGAGGATTAAAATGCAATAGTATCACTGGAAACAGAGAAAGTAAAGAAGCAAAAAGCAGTACCTGGTCACTTGGAGAAATGTAACTTTTAAGAAGAACCAATCCAGACTGTAAAATTTCACTTGGTTGTTCCACGGAGCACTTGATTTCATTCCTCCTTTCTCTATTCCTTACAAGCAGAGAAGTCTTTAGCTTAACAGCACCACCAGCTTTGGTTGGGCACAAATCAAAAGGAGGGTCAAAAGCTTTGTTTTCAGAAATTTCTGGTTTCCGATGGCCAAATTGACTCTTGATTACGAAAGGCTCATCTTTGGGTTCAGATTTAGATGGCATAGAGTTGTCACTATTCCCTATCATCTTCCAAGAGTTCTCTCCAATCTGCATTCTCTCTACTCCCTTATGCAAATTTTGGGAAAGATCAAGAGTAGACAATTGAGAAATGTCCCCTTTACAGCCTGAATTGGAGGCAACCGGGCACTTCACTTCTTTTGGATTAATTTCCACAGGCTTAGTTGAATTATGTCCCTCCTTCAGTCTATCAGCACAAGAAACAGCATCTTTTCTTTCAGACGGACGCCATACCTTCCAAAATTCTGAACTACTGGTAGGTTTATGCTTGGTATTCTTTGAAGAGCTACACGGAACCTCGTCCCGGGGACTACCCATTTCACCTGTCGACACACCCTCCTTATTACCCGAAAAGTCATTAGCAGAAGGTCCGTAAATTCCACCTCCAGGCTGTTGTTAGATTGATCCACATAAACAAAAACCATTTGATCAGCTCAACTCCATAACCATGTACAAGGTCAAATAAGAGAAATCAAATGGAACTTTTTTCAGATCACTTTGCAATCAAAGTTTGTTAAGCCACCAATAAATACAGAAAGAGAAATCAAACTACTCTTTCAACTAAACAAACTGAATTTAACATCCTAACTAAGTACCGCGCTTCATCATAACTCATTCGAGTACAGACCCTGGAACTTAAAGTACAGAATCAACTCCAACCAAAACCACCATAGTTGCCAAAACACCAATGCTAAAGTACCCAATTCTAAACAATACAAGACCACATTAAATACTCTCACAATCAAACCCAGTTTATATAGCTCACTCTAAGCAAAACCCAAATTCTCAACTATTCTAAACCCAAATATACGAAAAGCTCCAAAATTTTCAACCATGATACACAGCATTCCTATATATCATCAAAAACCTACAGATTAACGCATGCAGGTAACAATGAACATCTACTATTCACATTCAAACAGTAACAAACAAAAAAACAACAGCAAAAAACAGAGAGACTTCACTGTTTTACTTGAAAATTTTCCAAGAAAGTAAGAGAAGCAAGGACATGAGTAAAATAAAGAGGTGAATTGAAAAGCCCCAAATATCTAGGTCTAGGGTTTAGTGAATTACAGGAGCAAAGCGATGTGGCTGAGAATGTGGAGAGTCTCGGGGGTTTGCTCGGCCTTGGCCGCGATTCGCAGGGCCTCGTCCGCCTCGTGGGCTCCATCCTCGACCTTGATCGCGAATCATGGAGGTGATCAACTTGGCGGGAAAGTTTCACGGTGGCGTTCGGAAGAAATGGGGAAGACTAACCTGACAAGTGAGGAGAGAGAGGGGAAATGGAGGTTTATATAGGAGGAGTTTCTTTACCTTCTTTTGTTGGGAAAAGAGAAAAAAAAAAAAAAATGCCAGACCTTTCAGTTAATTTTATTTTTATTTTTTGGACTTCCAATGTCAAGAACTTGAGGATCAAGACTAGCAAGTAGCGACTTCTGTTTCTTCGGTCACTTCTCTAGCAACTTATTTATAAGGAAGCAAAAATTAGACCTCAAGTCATTTTTCTTCTCCAACTCCAACATATTCTATATTTCAGAGATTTCATAATTATTTCTTAAATCATTCTCTTAAATTTTAAAGTCTGTTGCAAATTTTAGGAATTTAGCTTTTTCTCTCATCACATTCCTCATTTTGGAGAAAATTTTAGGAAATTTATTAGAGCAAAACAACCAAAATCTTTCTCAAAATTAAGAAAACCAAGAATATAGGGAAGTTGTTGGAGTTACTCGATGCTATCACTTTCCATTTTATTAAGGGAACAAATTGGGCAAGGAACTAGAATAACTTTGGCCTAGAATAACTTTGTTAAGTAATTAGGATGTCCAAGACACATATGAAATTGCATTGAGAAAATAAGTCCAGAGTGCAAGAGCAAGATAAAGTATATATGTGATCCTGACCAACATCAAAAGGTTCGAATTGAAAAACCTAGCCACCCTGTGCTAGGGTTATCATGAAAAACTTATTTTCTTTGATTAATGGCAATCCACTTGTTGTAGCTTCTTCCAATTTCAGAATTACAACAATTTCAATTGCGAAAGCCCTTTCAGTCCGAAACAGCCTCATTTGTGCCAAGAAGAGAGGCTTGTCTAGAGTGGAGGTTGAAGGAAACTCGAAACTTGTCATTGATGTAGTTAATGGCACTATTGCTACTCCCTGGAGGATCCTCAAGCTAGTTCAAGAAATTAGAACTTTGAGGAACTCCTTTGATTATATTAGTTTCAAGCATGTTTTAGAGACGCCAATTTTGTAGCTAATGATGTTGCAAATTTTGGCCACAAAGTAGGAGATGTTCACTTTTCGGAGGAGAGTGTTCCTCCAGAAGCTAGCCTTGCGCTGTCTTTTGACTTTGTAAACCTTAGGTGTATTAGAGGCACCTCCGTTTAATCTAGTGGTTTTTTCATAAAATAAAAAAATAATAATAATAAAAAAAATAAATAAAAACTATTTTCTTCGACAAAACCTTCCAAATCCATAGCTGCTGCTATTAAATCCCTAGCTTCTTCCTCTCGAAATGCATCACCCCAATTGCTCCTCTCCGATTATGCATGTTTCATTTTGTGCGTGATTGGTGGAGAAGCTACGATTCAAAATGATCACTCTTATATTGTATTTCGTCTTCTCGGCCTTAAATCTAAATTCCATGGCTTTAAGGGGACAATATCCTCGATCTAGCGGGTTAAGAGAGATTTGTCAGTGACCGATGCTGATGAGAGGTATGTTTTCCAATTTGATTATGCTAGTGTTCGAAACCAAATCTTCTATGGTAGACCTTGACTTTTTTAAAATACCATGTATGTGTCAGGAATGTATAAGGGCCTTGGGAATCTAGCTAGACGATGATGACGACTTGGGTTAGAGAGAAGGCTTAGCGTCGGTGTTTCGCAACCCTAAGGCTTTATACATGTTAGAGACGTCTATAGTGTGACAACCCGAAATTTTATTATGTATATACCTATTTACAAATTTGCTTATATATTACATATATCTATATATAGGTATGATTGTTTAAGTGTGTGTGTGTCTAATAATATATATTTAGTGTCATATATGCTGAAAATTAATATAGTTATATAGTTTCTTTTATTTTTATTTTTATTTTTATTGAATTTAATGAGTAGGGTTTTTATCCAAGCCCAATACCCAAATATAAAACCCAAGCCTAAACTTGATAGCCAGGAAAAGAGAAGTATTTGTCGTTCAGAGTAGCATAACGACGTCGTCCTCTTCTTCTTCGACTCCTTCACCGCCTTCTGCTTCTTCTCCTCCGCCTTCTGCTTCTTCTTCACCGACTCCTTCCCGACCAGATGTTTCCCAATCTGAAACCTTGCCGCCATAAAACCCAGAAACCGTCCTTGAAACGCCTGAACAATAGCAGCCGACTTCATTAAGTAGGAGGTGTCAAAATTCTTGGGGACTAAGTTTCCAGATGGATAAAAATTGGGTTGAAGTGCTCAATTTGACTTCCTTTAGTCTTTCTTGGACTCCACGTTCTTTCCTCTTTCCAGACCCTATAAATAGAGGTTAGTATTCAGAGTTTTCCAAATGGTTTCCTTGAGTTCGCTCATAGATAGAGAGAGAGAGAGAGAGAGAGAGAGAGAGAGAGAGAGAGAAGAGAAGAGAAATTGGTAGAACTCAGGAGCTTGCTTCAGGTGATCGGCAAAGGTAGGGGAAAATTTGGGGAGCCTCTATGTTTGCTTTATATGTTGTTTCTATTTGATTGTGTGAAATGCTTGTTTCCTTGCTGTCATTAATATATGTAGGATTTGTTTTGATGTACATGTTATCATATAAGGAATGGTAGTGCTATGCATAAAACACTTTGGGTAAAGTTATAAGGAATGGTAGTGCTATGCATAAAACACTTTGGGTAAAGTTAGTTAGAAAACTTTTGTGTAGTTGAGTCTTTGTCCTCAGAGGTACCATATCTCACGATATCAGTGTTAATGCATAAGAATGACGCAATTAGTATAGGTGAAAAGGGCGGGATTGGCGAAAGAAGAATGAACAAGATGACTAGCAAAAGGGGAATGTGAGATTGAGTGGGAGGTAGTTCATATAAATGAGTAGCCTAAGTCACCCTTGTGGTAAAATACATAATATGAGACATGTAGACTTAGTCTATTCGGTTATATAAACTACATGGAGTGTATAGTAGATGCATTCATCCATTTTACAAAAGTTGTTTATATTCTATCTTGTTTGAAGAGGTTTTTGCCTCCTAGTGAGTTGTTTGTGCTCACCCCTTAAACTATTGGCAGGTAAAGAACAAGTTGGGTTTCTCTTAAGGATTCTATTGTATTGTAATATATGTGTGACTTTTGTTTCCGTAGAATAGACTTAGACTCTAGTTAGTCTATTCTTGTAATTTTAGTTTGAAGATCTATTGTAATAAAGAATAAATTTCAGTTAGTGTTCAGTTGTTCTTTTCTAATTTATTTCATATTCTACTTATGGAAAATCTATTTCATAGTTAGAATATGAGTTGCACCTCAAAAAAAAAATTTCCAAAAAAAAAATTGGGGTGTGACATATAGGAAGGGTGATACGTTTTGATCAAGATGCCTTGAATTAGAAGGAACATCTTTAGATTATCAAACTCGAGTTTGGTGTTCAACGCATAATTAAGGTCGGGAAAGAAGTGGAATTTTCGTGATATGTGATTACTGAGTTAGATTTTAGTTTTGAGAAAGTATGAGGCTTGTGCAAGAAATGTGGACTATTCATCCATGATCTGATGGGGTGTGATCAGCTTTTGAATCATGAGCGAGTAGAGATGAAGGCGTTGTAGGCTCCTCCGACAGAGGTTATGGGTAATTTGTCGATGTTTACACAACTTGTAAACTTTGAAACAGGCCGACCTTGAGGTTTCGGGGGCTTAAGGCGAGCCATAGAATGAGGCTTGTGACGCTCATAAAACATGTTCGTAAATTGTTTAGTTTCTTAGGATTTATTATAATGAACAATTCAAAATTATAGTGCGTAATAAAGTGATTCAATCACAATGTTTGTAAAACCTTACCTTAATTTTACACCAAACACCAATCTAAGGACAAATAATGAGAGAACATCTCATATCTCTCGACCTCAAGATGTAAATTAACAACGATATCAAATCTGGAAGTATATATATGTACTAAACTTGTTGAGTTACTCTAAATGTTTGAACAATTTAGAATGCAAGATTCAAGACTAGAATAAGCTCTATTTACTTACTTTTAGTGTTTCTGAATGACCATGTCAGGCTATTAGTCTAACAGTCTTAACACTAATGAATTATGTTTGTCGATGTTTTTGTACAATTATGTTTAATTATCTCACTTGTACAATTATTTATGACATTAGTGTTTCTATTTATAGAGTATACATTTCATAAACTCAAAAAATTTAGGGCCCTTAGAATTAGGGGCTATAGTTGGGAGTATATTGAGCCTACCCCCAAGGCCGGCTCTACTCTGAAACTGGTATTATGAAGACTAGCGCTGCTAAAACTAGTTATGTCAAGATTGTTAGGAGTTCGTGGAGTCGTCTGCATTGGTCCGACCTCAAACTAGTCCACCTACAACGTGTAAGCCGATGTCAAGCCAAGCCACAAATTGAAGGTTTGACTGAATTTAACTATAAGGGTGGAGTAGTCATTTCGTTGGTAGGGTAGACGCACAAATGAGGAGAAAACCAGCGATGAAAGTGGGGATTTTGATCAATATCAGATCATAACAACAACACTTGTGAGAGGCGAGAGAAAAGAGTAGACGGACAAGGGTTTACAACCATAGTATCAACTCAAAACAGAGTTGAGGTGAGAGAAAAGAGACGACTCATCGATTCATAGGGTTGAAACCCAGGAACACAATTGCGTAAGGGGATTCATAACACATTTTCACTGTTTAATCAAATTGCAAAATAAGTTTCTCAACCCACTTTGTTCCTAGATACCCGCCACCTTCGTTCATACTTTTTCCATTCTTCTCTTTTCTAACAGATGAGTACTGCAACGAACAAGAATGAGGAAGACACAAGACGAGATGCCCCTAGGTGTTCAAAACAGCCCAAAACACTCCTCCAATTCAGCTACTAACCCTACTGTGAGAGGGACGCCTCGCGAGCCGGGCTTCTAGAGATGAGGCCTTTTGGCGAAGCCAAGTGAATTTCGGGCCACCAAACCCTGCAACTGATGAGAAGGCCCTATGGAGTAAAGGGAAGCGTCTCTCCAAACCAACCATTTTAGGGGCACAAATACGGTCATAGCCTTTTTCACTCTTCCAACGCGTCTTTGTTACTTTTTTATTTGGCTTTTCAATGCCAACTGACAACATCTCTCGACGGCTCCGACATGTGGTTCACACTCCCTCACATATGCAGCGCACCGTTTAAGCCGATTGGACTAGTTTGAAGGCGACTCCGGAGTTCATATGTGACTGTACGCGACTTGGCTATTCAGAAAAGGGCTGCAGAGTTGGCTTCATTGATGCTGATGGGTGATGCATCTAGTGAGGCGTTGACTACTTCTTCGGTAAGTAATCTGGTTCCACCAAAGAAGATTAGTGAGAATTGAACTCTTTTTCTTTCTTTCTTTCTTACTTTTATTAACCGTACAAACTTCCATTAGAATGTCAAATCCACTTAACCAAACACTACTTAGCAACATCGTACTGTTGTTTGAAACTACAAGATCATTATTCATGAAAGACATGAGACGTATATATCCTTCTATGTAAGCTTCTTCGAAGACATTATTGTCAAACCAATAGTGTTACCTTCTGCAATTTATTATAAGTTCTTAGGCTCGAACAACATGAACACAGTGAAAATAATCGGACAACCTACAGACAATATGTACATAGATTCTTCGTGGTTTGTGGTGGTGTAGGGCAGTGATTGTGGGTTTGTGGCTATGGAGATTCGAGAGCTGCGGTAGCGGCGCGAAGGACTTGCAGATCTGGTGGTGGTAGTCTTGTTGATTGTGCGACTAGGGTTGTAAGTTGGCTCGAGCCGCTCATGTTCAATTGTCGCAATGCTATCGACCCTCAAGAATACCTAATGCAACCGACCCTCAAAAACGTGTAATGCTACTGAACCTCAAAAACGATAATGCTATCGACTCTCAGCAATGTCGTAATTGACTGGTTAATAGATTATGTTAGTTAAAACCTATGTTGCACCGACACTTCACACCCCTAGAGTGTTGGAGTGTCCGACACTCCAACACTCCGACACGCTGACACGGCAAAATACGTGTCTGATATGTCACGTGGCGTGTCTGAAAAAGTTGACTTTTCAGACACGTCTCAGACACGTTGACCGGCCCCGACATGCCATGTCAGCATTTCAGACTTAAAAAAAAAAAAAAAAACCTAAATGCCGCACACGCAGCTCAGTCTCATTCAATCTCTTGACTGATATTCTCTTCTCTCCTCTCTCTGTCGACTCTTCTCATCTCTTCACCGATTTGAAGAAGCCGTTCGCCAGTCGCCACCCATTCTCACCGTTCGCCAGTCCGCCACCCATTCGATCTCTTCACCGAAGACACCGATTTGATCTCCTCTCTGCCGTCCACCGTCGCCGTCATCGCCGTTGCTAAGGTTAGTTTTCTAATCTGGTCAATTCTGATAGTTATCCATTTGTTTCATGAATATGATTTTTATGAAAATTATGAAATTGAGTTGTATTGGTG
This sequence comes from Fragaria iinumae, assembly GCA_009720345.1. Taxonomy (NCBI): domain Eukaryota; kingdom Viridiplantae; phylum Streptophyta; class Magnoliopsida; order Rosales; family Rosaceae; genus Fragaria; species Fragaria iinumae. Next base: position 32,127,358 of record CM019122.1, on the reverse strand, counting down.
TTGTTTGCGTGGTTTGAAATTTCTATTGTTGTAGTTTTTAATTAGTCTTAGACTTGGATTATCTATGAAATGCATCAATGTTTTCTTTTCTGTTGTTGAGTTCAAACTGATTACACTATTACATACATCTTCCTTGTTGCACAAACTGCTTATTCTATATTCAATCAATTGTATAAATAGGATGAGCTCAAGTGCTGCTTCAACCGAACTTAGTGTTGAGTCGAATGAGCCAGACAAACTAAGCGCTCTTCTTTGGAAGTATGTCACTAAAGAGGCAGTGATTGATGTTGATGGGACAATGAAAATAGGGGGAGGAAATGTTCCTTTTGTGTGCAAGTTCTGCAAAAAGAATTTTAAGGGTTCACATTCTAGAGTGAAAACTCATATGCTTAAAATTCTAAGAGAATGGATCAAGGCTTGCACTAAAGTCACTGAAGAAAAAATGGCAGAAATGCAACAACTTCTAGATTCATGTGAGCAGCAGTTGCGGGATAAAGCTCCATACAAGGTTACTTTGCCTCCTTCTTCAAGTCTGTCTGGAAGTTCAAGTTATTTTCCGTTGCGAGAGACGGAAACTGAAGCCAAAAAGAGAAAAGGATTGAGTCCGCAACTAACCAAGGCTTTCAGGCTTAAAGATATGAGAGAATGTGATGCTGCAGTTGCAAGACTGTTTTACACTAGTGGCTTATCATTCAATGTTGCAAGGAATCCTCATTACCGACAGTCTTACACTTTGGCTTCAAAGATTCTTGGTTATGTTCCTCCAGGGTATAATGCATTGAGAACTACACTTTTTTATAACGAGAGGCGTCACATTGAGCGGACTCTAGAACCTATTAAGAAGACATGGAAAGAAACCGGTGTGAGCTTGTGTTCCGATGGGTGGACCGATGACCAAAGGAGGCCATTAATTAATATGATGGCTGCTGCTAAAGAAGGGGCAATGATGTTGAAAGCAATTAATTGTGATGGTGTGTATAAAGACAAGAACGAAATATCAAGATTGCTTTTGGAATCCATCAATGAGATTGGTCCAGAGAATGTGGTTCAAGTGGTGACTGATAATGCACCTGTGTGCTCTGTTGCCGGTGCTATTGTTGAGAGTACACATCCACACATATTTTGGACACCATGTGTGGTTCATACCCTCAACCTTGCTTTGAAGGATTTGTTGAAAGCAAAATCTTATCTTCTCGGTGAGAAGGTGGATGAGGAGCTAGGGTGGCATATGGAAGTGTATAATGATGTTTGGTTCATTAAGAATTTTGTGGTAAACCCCAACATGCGTTTGTCGATGTACAATGATCATTATTCCTTGAAGTTGCTCCAAGTTGCCGAGACAAGGTTTGCTTCTCATTATGTTGTCCTTAAAAGGTTTAGAGATGTGAAGAGTGGCTTGCAACAAATGGTGATTAGTCCAAGATGAGATATCTATAAAGAAGATAACGTTCTTAAAGCAAGAGCGGTGAAGTACATGATATTGAAGGAAAGCTTTTGGGAGCAAATTGATTTCATGATTGCCCTCATGAGTCCTATACATGAGATGATAAAGATGTCGGATATGGATAGACCTTGCCTTCACTTAGTTTATGAATGGTGGGATTCAATGATTATGAAAGTGAAGAAAACGGTTTTTAACCCTGAATTTGCCCATGTCATAACAGAGCATTGTAACGTGACACGATTCTATGATGTGGTGTATCTTATCCTTATTGCTCGGTGGACCAAGAGTTGTAGACCACTTCATTGCATGGCACATTCCTTAAATCCAAGGTACTATAGCTCTCAATGGCTTGAAGAGGATCCTAACCGGATTGCTCCGCATAGAGATGTCGAGCTCAACAATGAAAGGAAGAAATGCCTTCAAAAGCTCCTTCCGGATGCTCAGGTTCGTAACAAAGTGATAGAAGAATTTGGCTATTTTTCATTAAACATGGGTGATTATTCATCAGCCGAAGCTTTGGAGAATAAGTTTCATTTTGAGCCTTTAATTTGGTGGGTTGCCTATGGACATTTTACACCACATCTGCAAAGTTTGGCTTTCAAGTTGCTTAATCAACCTTGCTCATCTTCTTGCTGCGAAAGAAATTGGAGCACATATAGTTTTATACAAGGTTTGAAGAGGAACAAGTTGCAACCAAAAAGAGCTCAAGATTTGGTTTATGTGCATACAAATCTTAAGCTTTTGGCAAGAAAGGATTCTAACTATCACAAGGACAAGGACTCAATGTGGGATCTTGGAGGAGATGGTCATGAATCCATGGAATCGACCAGCCAGTATTGATGTGCTTGAGTTGGCAACTTTATCTCTTGATGAGCTGACATTGAAGAGGATGCTAGTTGATGATGAGATGGAGTCTTGAAGATAGGTAAATTTTCTATTCATTTTATATTAGATCAATTATGGAATAACAAGTTTGGATGAATTATAAATATGATAATTATATTAGTTCATCTTCTTGTTTATTAGGTGCTACTGTGCTAGAGATTGCCCTGTTTGAAAACAAGCTACTGCTCAAGTTTGTTTTTATTTAATGTTATGTTTTAGGTGCTAGAGGTCTGCTGCTTTTAATGTTATTAGTTATGTACTTAACTTATTTTTTATGGTTATGAAATAGATTGAATTTAGAACCTTATTTGGTAATGTAATGAACTTATTTCATATTTGAACATATTTGTTATTTATTAAAAATATATAAATATATAATTCTGTTTACCGTGTGCAAACCGTGTCAGAACTCAGTTTCTGTGTTTTGCCTTGTCCGCGTCTGTACAGCTTAGGTTAAAACGGATGAAAATTGAGTTATTGGTAATAATAAAAAACAGGTTTGCTAGTGGTAATTATGGGATAAAAAAATGGTAAGACACCAAAAGACTTGCAGTTGACCCATTAAGATGGGGGTTGCGACCCGACCCATCATGCTGTCCCTTTGAAATTCCACCTTCGCTTCCTTAATGTACAACCTGTAACGCAGAGATCGTAGATTTGATTACAACAAAGCCAACCCCTCAATTATAAAACCCTAACATTCTCACCTCCGATTGCACCCTCCTCGTCCTCCGATCAACTCCATACCCAGGTATTTGCTCTCTAATTTATGCTGAATTACAGTTTCTGGGGCTCAATTTCCTCAGATTTATCATTATGGTTTTGGCTTTTTCCAGCGTTGATGATGATTTGAGAGAAACCTGTGTGAAATTGGGTACTTTTGTGGACAATGGTTAAGGGGTTGGGTTAGATCTTTGATGCCTCGTGATTCATCAACTGGGTTTTGATAATGGGTGTGATTCTATCAATGCTATCAGAATTGGGTGTTTCTTAAAGTTGGTTGTTTTAGATATGGGTATGGGGTTTCTGTGACTATAAATTGTTCTTACATGTGGGTCTTTGATTGTTACAACTCAAGCTAGAACTGTTATTGGCATAGAAAAAGACTGCATGTTGAGCTTGTATAGGTAATTGACCGGTTCTGGGTGTGTTATCTAGCCGGAAAAGTTAAGTTTACGATTGAGAATAAGCAACTGCATGTGTTAGATTTAGAGGCTGTGCTAAGAAATCCTAGAATTGTCGAATAGAGGGGACTTGCTTGATCCTTTTCTTGTTATCTGCATCAACCAGTTTTCTCATTCGAAACCTGTGCTGGCAGGGTACATATAATAGTTACTTTTGCGTTGCTGCGAAGTTGTGAAGTGAAGATGGTGAAGTTGACGATGATTGCTCGTGTTACTGATGGTCTTCCACTAGCAGAGGGACTGGATGATGGGCGTGATATTAAGGATTCGGAATTCTACAAACAACAAGTCAAGGCTCTATTCAAGAACTTGTCAAGAGGCCAGAATGAGCCTTCAAGGATGTCAGTTGAAAGTGGACCTTATATATTCCAGTATCCTTGTGTCTTGTTAGCTTTTCTTTTCAAATGCATCAACTGTATTCATTACATTTCTGGAATGGATACAAATACAGTATACTATAGATTCATGCAGTCTCTTTACAGATCATATACAGTAATATGGATTTCAGCATGAAATCATAAATCTCTCTTTATACTTATAGTTACAACTTATGGAATCTCTTTTACCTTGTTCATGACTGTTTTTTTTGTTTCCTGATGTTTTGGTGAATTCCATGTAAGTTAACTCTCTAGTAATAGCAATACTACTTTTGTGCCAGGTTGCTGTAGTTATCACATAAATAATCTGCTTATCTTTGGTGTGTCTGAGATATAAGAGCTTATGTTTCTGGTTCTGTGAACTTAGATTTATGTGCCTTAACAATGTATCATTCCTGTTGCAAACTCATTTTGTGTTTTCTGCTCATTTAGTATATCAGACCTATTAGACAGACTACGTTTGATTAACATAGGTGCATGATATATAATACAGCCTATATATGTTTTTGTACTCAAGGCAACTATCTCTATTTTTCTAAGCTTTTATTGTGTAAATCAGGTAATTGTGAGCTATTTATGCCACCTTTTTGGTAATTTTATTTGCAGTGTGCTAGTAATGGATTTTTTTTTTTTTGCATATTTTGTCTCTGTGGTATGTTTTTAGTTCAATGTTGTATTATGACTTGTTTGTGGAAGAGTATACAACTATTGGGTCTTCCTTGACCTTTGTTCCTAGTTATATTATTGAAGGGCGTGTGTGTTACTTGACAATGTGTGACCGAGCCTATCCAAAGAAACTTGCCTTTCAGTACCTGGAAGATCTCAAGAATGAATTTGAGCGCGTTAATGGAGCCCAGATTGAAACTGCTGCAAGACCATATGCTTTCATTAAGTTCGGTAGGCTTACCGTCATGACTTAAAGTCTTTCATATGTTATGTGGAATTCTTTACTTTTGTGTTACGTATCTGGTGCTTCTTGAGTTTGATTTCCTTTTATTTTTATGTTTAAAAGATACATTCATACAGAAAACCAAGAAATTGTACCAGGACACTCGTACTCAGCGGAACATTTCAAAGTTGAATGATGAACTCTATGAAGTCCACCAAATAATGACTCGCAATGTTCAGGAAGTTCTTGGCGTCGGTGAAAAGTTGGACCGTAAGTTATTTCTGTTTGCTTCTACAAGGAAGGTTTTGTGCTTGTCTATAAGTGATAAAATAATTCCCAAATTTCAATTTTGCAGAGGTCAGTCAAATGTCCAGTCGTTTAACATCAGAGACTCGTGCATATGCTGACAAGGCAAGAGACTTGAATCGACAGGTTAGTGTTACAGTTAACTCTTATTTGATTTGTCTATGATGGCAAGAGGTTTGTACCGATCCCATTAAAAGATTGTAGTCTTCTGAGTTGTCATGTTTGATATCATTTTCATGGTACTCGTATGAACAATGATGCATGCAAATTCTCTAGTACTATACTCGTTGTTTCAACTTAAATCTTGTTGTACAGATTTTGTGTTTTATTGGCATACTGGTGGATGAGGCATAACATGACAGTGGCATTTTCTCTATCTAATAAAATAATATTCTGTGCCTTCGGTTTAATCACTTGGGCCTGATGAGGTGATGTATGCTTGTGCTATTGCTAAGCTTGTTTGCTTGGTTGTCTTCATTTATTAGTGCTCTTCTTTACTTTCTGCATCTTGTTCTTTGAACAATATAGTCTCTTTCATACCCGTACTTGTTTCAGTGAGGAAAATTTCTCTAATCTGCTATGAGCACTTTAGAGTGAGATGTCTCTGTCAAGCACTGAGGTCATATGTAAAGTTCATCATTGCTACATCGTAATTGCAGGCTCTGATCCGTAAGTGGGCTCCTGTTGCCATTGTTCTTGGAGTTGTTTTCCTTGTTTTCTGGGTCAAAACGAAGCTGTGGTGAAGACTGCTTCAACTTTCTGAAACTTGTGACAAATTCATGGGGTTCCTGTTCATTGTTGTGACTGTTCCATCTGATATAGTCATGCAGACTTTTGGGGCTTCAGAATGGCTACATTATCCTCAAGTGAGAGGTTTAAATGATGTTTCGGGGTTATTTTTGTTGGTGGCGGAGTTCGATGAAGAAATTTAGTTCTGTAAGAACCTCTGCTATTGGGGACATACCCATTATATGGAAGAGACTCAGGAACAGATCTAGGAGTCGAATCTTATCATACAGCTCGTAAAAGAGAATAGTTTCTCATTTATATATACATTGTCAATTTTATTCTCGCGTATCCTGTCTACTACTATATGTGATGATTAGTTGATTATTATATGAGAGGACTTATCAGGCTTTGTTCAATCCGGGTCATGCTGTCAGTAATCTTGTGTGGTATATGTAAATGCTTGTGCACAGATCTGCATCAGCCTAGACGCCCATTCAATACAGAATCAAGCTTCTTAGATCAGTCACTTCGCCGTGTGAAATGAGCTTGCACTTGAAATGGTAGCAATCCTCTTTCCTTTCTTTCGAAGCTCAGACCATAAAAGAAAAGATGAAACAGCCAAGTTCCTGAAACTTTCTACTTGTGAATGTATGACGTGACCTAGGTGAATGTATGCTAACCTAACCCTTTGTCAGCCTAACCTTAACGGGTACCATGCTGTCATCCATACAGACTTATACAAACGACTTGATAAAACATTAAAGATTAATTACAAAACACCATCCGAACTATAATGTTATTTTCATTTTCATATTTAATTAACAAAAACTTGTATTTTCATACCTAAATTTTCATTCCGTTAGCATTTTAATACCTTGACCACTAACACCGTTAAATTTTGAGGGCATTTTTGTTATTTCAATAAATATATCATTTTTTACATTTACTTTAACAAAATAATTTATTTTTTGAGGTTATCAAATACAAATAGAACAATTTACTTTAGCAAAAATATTCAAAAATAAATTATATCGAGAAAATATCGAATATCGATGAAACTTTCATCGAATTTATATAAATATGTTTAATCTATTTTTGGTTAAATATACAATGTTTATATAAAATATGATAAAATTTTCCATTGATATTCTATATTTTCTCGATATAATTTATTTTAATTTATTTTGTTTTATTTAACATGTAACTCCAAAATATACATACATACAATAGTTCTACTAACTTTTATCACTATTGTTGCAAAAATAAATATTTAATTTTTGAATTTTTTTTTTTTGAATATTCTTGCTAAAATAAATTGTTTTATTTTATTTGATAACCTCAAAAAATAAATTATTTTGTTAAAGTAAATGTAAAAAATGTTATATAATTTGAAATGACGAAAATACCCTCAAAATTTAACGGTGTTAGTGGTCAGGGTATCAAAATGCTAACGGAATGAAACTTCGGGTATGAAAATGCAAGTTTTTAATAGTTAGGTATAAAAATGAAAATAACATCATAGTTCAGGTGGTGTTTTATAATTAATCCAAACATTAATCCACCATGACATTATTTTCTTTTTTTTGGTTACAAACAAAGCCAAAAAGGCATAAACCAAAAGAAAAAACAAACTAGATACTAAAGCAAGCACTAGTTTTTCCTGCTCTAGATATAACACAAAGGTCATCGAAAAACATTTGGGCACCATGGGCAGGACAGTCAAAGACTCAAAGAGAACCAAATCCAGATCATGTGTGATACTGCTTGTCTTTTCTTTAAGTTCTTCGATCAGGGCAGGACATTATCTTCTTTTGTAGAATCTATCATTAGTTTTGTAAAATCCTGACAAGAACTATGGATGTTATAAACGTCAGAGTATGATATCTATACATATTCATCTGTACTTGTTCTCTGCTGAATTCACTGCGTTCACTTGAACGGTGCAAACAAGATAGATGAGTTGTGTCCACCGAATCCAAATGACAATGCAACTTTTATGTCCAGTTTTTCCTTCTTGGGGCCAACAAGCACATTCATATCCTGCTCATATCCAGATGGTATCAGAAAGAATTTCCTCAAAAAAAAAAAGAAAAGATGGTATCAGAAAGAATCTACCAGATACTAACGCATGGACTTGAACAAAATGCTTGAAAAAATTCGGGAGAAAATAAATTTTGCTTATAACATTTGATGATAAAACAACTAAAGATGCATACCACGCCTGCATCAGGATTCTCAAGATTGATGTTCGGATGGACAAATCCAGTCTGTATAGCCTACATTTGTATGAAAATTCAGTTAGGGATCCCTTTCATCACATAGAGGCATCAATAAAAAAAACATACAACTGCTAAAATGTGCATTATATCATCTTATGTTTAAGCCAAATGGAAGCAATAGCTCTCTTTTAAGAGCTGTTAAAGTTGTTATGTATTAACATCTATCAACAACCAAATCGTGTTTTCAGATAACCAGAAAAAGAGAATTTAAGGTTTTGAAAATTTGCAACCCTTCAACTACTTTGATTGTTGCCACAGCTTCTACAGCACCTGAGGCTCCTAAAAGGTGACCAATCATGGATTTTGTAGAATTCACTCTTAGCTGCAACAAATATCAGAAGTAGAACTAAGCACCACTAGTAATTATATATGACAAATTAATGACTCAAAGGACACTTCCACTTCACCTCAGGATTGTTTCCGAAACAGTGGATTAGGGCTCTATATTCTTGCAGATCAGTTGGTGTGGATGAAGCGTATGCATTTACATAATTTACATCTTCTCTAGAGACTCCAGAATGGGAAAGGGCATTCTCCATGCATAGTGGGATCCCTGTCCCTGAATCAAGTCATGAAAATAATAGCAGAAATTAATTAAGTAAAGAGAAGCCGTGATAAAAGTAAATAATAATACATAGTTACATACCATCAGGATGAGGCTCAGTCATGTGGTATTCATCACAATTGAAGCTTCCACCTAAAAACTCAGCATAGATATTGGCACCTCTTCTCTGTAATATTAATGGGATAGATGTAAATGCATGAACCTCCAATGACCAGTAGTAAAAAGATACAAATTGATTCACTGCAAACCTGAGCATGTTCTAGCTCTTCCAAAAGCAAAATCCCAGCTCCTTCTCCCATTACAAATCCATCACGATTCTTTTGAAATGTGTAACAGTATAACTCAATTTAAGACTTAAAAAGATGTCACCAAAAAGTACATATAAGGTGAGAAATGAAAAATTTATTTTGAGGCAACAGAAGAGGCAATACAATGTCCCAAGGGCTTGAAGCTTTGGTTGGTTCACTATTTCTTTGTGACAGAGCCCTGCATGCTGCAAAACCTCCCAAACCTGCACTTAAATTATCTGTGAAACTTGATGTAGTTCATACTTTTCAAGATTGTAGAACAGATGACATACATGATGAGAATGAATTGTATAGCACCTATGGGGATAATTGCTGCTTCAGAACCACCACAAAGCATCATGTCCTGCAAATGTAAACAGGTTTGTTAAGACTACTTGACCTGGTTTGAGTTAAATGATACAAATTTTAACAAGAATGAGGAAAAATAACAGTCAAACCATATGCTAGAGCACTTATTCAACATGAAAATTTTCTCTGCATGAGACTAAGTGAGTACTTACCGTTTCACCTCTGACAATATGATTTGCAGCATTTAGTATGCAAAAGTTACTGGTGGCACAAGCTGTAGATATTGAGTAGTTAGGTCCCATCCATCCCTGCAAATCTAGCAACTTAGACAGATACAAGATTGAAACAATACCATATCATATGAACCCATCTTATTTTGAACTTACCAAATCCATTGCTAGGATAGCAGAACCCATGCTTGTTGTCGCGAAAGGTACAGAGAAGGGATTCATCTTCTTGTACGAAGTCCTCAATGCTTCAACTCTATCACTAAAAACCTGATAAATATTTTATGAGAAGCAGAAGTTAATGTATAAAATGAACCAAGGTATGTAATTGGTTTGCAGAACTATCACAAAACTGAAATCAAGTCATGCTGCAATGCTGCGTCACATCTATGAAGAGTGAGGACTAACTTACTCTCATGCCTCCTAGTGCAGAGCCAATTACAACCCCACATCTACTTTTATCTATATCTCCCAAAACTTCTTTAGTAATCCCACCATCTGCCAATGCCTTTTTCCCTGCAGTGATCAAGAACACCATAAACTTGTCTGCCCTCTTAGAAAGCTTTGGCGCGACCCATCCATCTGTTAACAAAGACTTTATTTCTCCAGCAATTCTCTGTTTGGGAGGGAAGTGGAGTCAACAATGTGGATGAAATACATGCAAATGAAACTGAGCCATAGAAATCATACCGTGGGAAATTGTGTACAGTCAAAAGCCTCTATCTCACTTATACCACTGACACCTTCAAGAAGATTAGTCTAGAAGACATCTGGATCATGTCCAAGAGGGGTCACCACACCCATGCCTGTCACAACAACCTGCCTTTTCTTCATTAAGGGTCTCTTCTTTGTTGTGACTTCCTCTGCAACTTGGACGCCCACAGCCCCAGTTTTGCCTAAAACACAGGGTAAAGAAGGCCTCTAAGCTTCCATTGGCAATGAATAAGTAACATCAATAACTTGTCATTTCCAGGCTATCGAATCCATCTTGGTTTAATCATTTTTTTTTTGAAGAATATCCATGCACTTACCCCACTAATTCTTCCAAAATTTCCAATCACTTCAATCAATTTAATAGTGAATACTCGAAAACACATTAGCACTCACACTAGAGCCATTAAGACAACTGAACTTGCATCTGCCTTAGGCTTCAAGGCATTTGTTATTGGTTTTAGCTAATGACATCAAGTGACATTGGGTACATAGAAAATTACGGATCATTAATTTAACAGCCATCTTCACAAGTGTAGCAAAAGTAAAACCGAAAGGATGGAATAACTACCAGAGTGAGCAGTGTGATCCTTCTGCCTCTGCCTTCTAGTATTTGAGACTGCAGCCCTTGATCCAAAGAATGAAATGTTTTTCTCAGCAAATAATGCCAAATATTCAGACAGGAATTTGGAGTTGTAATACCCTTCACAGTGCTCAAAAGCCAGCTTAGAACTGCTGAAATTACGAGTGGCAGATACAGATAGGGAGGAACTCAAAATATTAGAAAAATCAACGCTGCCGCCATATCTCGTCCCGTCACTCAGTCTTTTCGGAGAGTGACACATAGAGGACTTAATGGAAGTTGAGCCCATAGAAGACGAGGCCATTAAAGACACTAAATTTCCACACAAAACAAAACCAAGAGAACCCAAGAATTATGATCTGAGAAGTAAAAGAAAGACTGTCTATGATATCAGGAATAAAAAGACAAAGCCAGCCACAAGGCTTGCAAAGAAGTTAGAATTCAAGAAAAGAAAACTGAACAAACATAACACAAGAACAAACCAGAGCCAGATGAAGAATTAGCAAGAACAAGCATAGACAAAAAAAGGGTCATTCACATTGATTAGTTGTGGTTAGATTTGTTGGTTCTTGGATAAAATGAAGAATGTGGCTTTTACTTGGAGACAGATTTTACTCTTAGCGTCCACACCAGAACTCAGAACTCCAATTGCTGCAGGCTGAGAAAAAGTGTGAGTAGAATTTCAGAAGTGCTGTGAAGTACAAATTGGACTTCTAGCTTCTCCTTAACACTACAACGTACCCGGTTTACGAGCTACCAGTAAATCACTCACTGTTTCACTATTATGATCTAGAATACCAAGTAATTACCACTACCATATACGTTGATAACAGAGACAAAAACAGTAAAACTTCCATAGGAATAACGTAAAAAACCCATTAAACTATGGCATATGAAGCTTTAAGATTTTTGAACTGTCTAGCCAAGTCCCCTATTTTCCTCGTCACACATATTCTATCTTCGTCGAATCAGCAAATTTAGTGTTCTCATGAAGAAAGACATGCATGCAGTGCCCAAATGAAGCTTCAATTCTTTCAACAAAATCTAGAAATTTAGAACACTTACATACGCATCAGTATCAGCTAAATGGTTTATACAGAAACAACAAACGGCTAGCTGGCGGTTAGTTTAATGCAATGGCTAATGGAATCAAGGAATCAATTTGGCCTGAAACTGAAGGCTTGGTGTAATGGTGTTGGTTTATTCCTGTTTGATTTTCTTTGAGGAATGTCAAAGGTTAGACGTCTTATTCGTTGGTTTTCTCAAGGGTTTTGTTTATTGGTACAAAAAGGACCGTTCGAGTAATATACGAAAGCATCTGAATATTCTTATGTTGGGGAATTTAGACCGGCATTTCTGTCAGTAATTCCTAATCCAAACGTTTAATTAGCATATTTGGTCGAATCGAATCGAATCATTTTGAAAGACTAGATGCACGAGTTGCTTAAAAGTCGAGGAGGTTTTATTGGTTTAATACGAATATTAATGTTGGAGAATATATTTCAAACGAGACTAGGATATCTTAGTTGTAATAGGAATCTATGTACTTACCATATTGATGTAAGTTCTTGTAACCATTATATTTAGAGACCCATTCATGAACGAAATACAGATGTGTGTTTCTCTCCATACTCGCAAGCAACATTAGTCTCACCAAGAAATTTTTCATGATGTCAGACATGCAAGAGCTGGAATTCGCTAAACTAAACCCTAATGACGATGGCATAGAGTATCTCCGATGGGTGACTGACGTCGAGATTGCTCTTACTGCCCATGGGATAACTGCAACTATTCAGGATTGTAATCCTGATCATCTAGCCAAACTGACTACGACAAAGAAAGCCCAAGCACTCAGTTTGATGAAGCGACATATGGATACCTCACTCCAATGGGATTATATGTCAATCAAGGACCCTAGAGATCTAAGGGTTGCCCTTGAGGCACATTTTGGCAATATTCAAGACACCATTCTCCCAGACTTGAAGGAGAAGTGGAATGATCTACGCTTCTTGGACTTCAAGACTGTTGCTGAATATAATTCGGAGGCTCTTTGCCTGAAATCGATGCTTCAGTTATGTGGAGAGACAGTCACAGAAAGAGATTTGATTGAGAAAACTCTATCAACCTTCCCCATCGCTGCATCAGTATTATCACAGCTATATTTGTTGGAATACAATTTTCAAAGGATCACGCAGTTTCATCAGCTTATCAACTTGATGTTAGTTGCAGAGAAGCATGATAATGTATTCGTGAACAGCTATAATTCAAGGCCAGTTGGAACTAGGGTAAAGGGAAACTTGAAAGGACGTTTTGGTCCATATAACCGCCCTACGAACAAAAGGAAATCGCAATAACAATACACCACCGTGAATGGCAATCAACGCCAACGTGGGAAGATGAACGCCGGCTGTGGAGGCTTTAGGGATTGTTGCAGATTTTGATTAGAGCATCTATTTTACAAGATTATTTTTTTTTTTGATCGGATTCAAGAATATTTTCTAATTAAAGTTTTGCTTTTATTATTCAATGACATTTGGTCAGAGTTATTTTTATGGATTAGATTTTTGGTCACAAAATCTTGACACATAGGTGACTCACTTTTTACGATTTTAAGGTATGTTTCCAAAATAAAATATACCCCATAAAGAATAGTACAAGAAAACTAAACCTAAAAACCAAAAACAGTAAAATAAAGCCACACAAAGTCGTGCGATAAGCTGTCGAGTGACTTTAACCAAAATACCCCAAAAGAGATTTGAGACAAGAGATGGAGGACCTAGAACCACACCTTGAACCACCTTAATTTCTCTTCTCCACCAAAGATGTATCATCCGTGAAAGAGTCGAGACAACCAAAGAGAATAGCAATTAAAAGCAAAGAACAATAACAATAGTGAATGGTGGTTGTTAAACTCATGCGTGAACAAACATGAGTTTAAGTAAGTGATCGATTTTCATTTTTGAAACATGTCAGTGATCTATATATCAAACTCACGATAAATTGACTCATAGGGTTGAGTCACTTTATACAATTTGACTCAAACATTTTCAACACGTTTTATATATGTGATATTTGACTCATTTGAGTTATAATATCAGGCTTGTGTCAAAATTTGAAGCTTGTTGTAAATAGTTTATTTAATGAGCATTCTTGTAATTAGCTTATTAGGGATATTCATGTAATTTACATATTGATTACATCTCTATATAAGAGATGGTTCCATACTCAATATGAGACAACATATTCCCTCATACTCATTCTAAGTGTCGTTCCTCTTCTCTTTCAATCTCTTGTATTTTATATTTTACAACACGTTATCAGCACGAATAGTTCTAACATTATCTTGTTTTCTATTGTATGTGAAGCTCTAGAAGCAAATGATGATCTATTAATTTGATTCATCGATTCGCTCTATGTTGACATGGAAAGTTCTGAAATTGATGATCAACCATATGAGGATCATCATTTAACCAAGTTCTTGTATTGACTGAGAAGCTCCACAAATGGCCTTATCAGTTCTACACATAAAAGATGGAGATTATCTGTTCTACAATGAGTAACGTTTTCTTATCTTAATTCCAATTCATATTTGCTAGCCTTGATTATATGATGAACAAATCACCATAAAACATGAATCATATTTCGTTATCTTTTCAAAATTTGTATATATATGCTTATTAATTTGTGTAGCATATAGAAAATTTCATTTGATGCATGAACCGCCAAATTCATATTATTGATCTATCTCTGTTCACGTTTCGATTTTGGAAAGAAAAATCGGCATTGAAAATCATTAAACGGCCAGTAGCCTTCATAATTAGCCACAGCCACCTGCCTCGTAGTGCAAACCAAAAGGCGCATGGATCAACAAGTACATGTATCAAATTCAAGATCATTGTCAAATTCAAGTATATGCATGCGTTCCAGAAGTAACGCTCATAACCATTAATTTGGTCGTTTATGCTAGATGTTACATATATGAAATATTTATGCCTGAAGCATTTAATAATACAAATGAATTAATATTGCTCTTAATAGAGTTTGAATAAAATCCGTTTAGAAATGTAACGTCATTTGAATAATGATGCATAAAACTGATGATGTTATTTACATATAAATTAACATCTACGTTTTGTCAGTTACTGATTTGAATTGTGTCAAATTCAATGTCATTTAAGGGTATGTAATTAATACCAGAAGCATTTACCAAGTTATAACCCATAGATTATGGTACAGGCATTATGGGCCAAATTATTGCACAATTTATGATAGAAACGTTATGGTTACACTAATTTGAATAATGTCATTATAATTCATTATGCTAGAAGCATGAATTTTGGGTTTTAATTACGCGATTGTTACATAAACGTTATGCCAGAAGCATTTATCTAATTTAATACTTATGCGTAATGCTAGAAGCATTAATGAGATTTAAACTCATTGCATTTGGTACTTAACCGCTGCATAAATGATATTTATTTAGTAATTTATGCCATATATTTAATGTCGGTTACCAAATTTAAATCGCGTTAGTTTTATTTAATTAGTTCTCAATTATGTTATCATTTATATCGATAATTATTATGAGTATGTAATGACACATTAATGCCATAAGCAATTGGTGATGCAAATGAGTTAGTTTTGCAAGTAACCGCTACGTACGTTATCGACATTCATTGGTTTAGTAAATACCAATTTTATTGCATATACATTATGTCGATGAGAATTAAATTGTTTTCGTTATAATTTAATTTATTTCGGTTTTATATAATTACTTTCACATTAAGTTTTTCTGTTATGATTTAATAACATATATTTTATTGGTTTATGTTATATTGGTGAATATTAATGATGTTAAGTCAGAAGCTTAAATTAAGCCTGAATATATATGAAATTGAGCCAGAAGCTCGACGCAAGCTGCAAGGCTAGAACAGAAGCTCGTCATGTGTCGCCCTGAGTCCATGACAATGATTATAACTCTTCTCAAACTAGGCTCACCCAGTTGGATGCGATGTCTTAGCAAGTTCTTTTGAGGATGTGTACTTAAGTGAGTCTCGCTCCACCACCTCATCATGTCTTACCTGGTCGTATACAATTGGAGTTACCGAAAGGGTTGACTAATAACATTGCATTTCTTAGTAGACCATTCTGAGCCCAGTAGGCCCACTCTCTCTCTACGGAACCTAGAAGCCCAACATACTTCTCAGATTGTGTCCCGTAGGCTTGTAAAATATGTAGAGGCTAGGTTTATTTATTTCACTTTAATTAGAGTCAATTCATTTGGTCCAGCAGAATCAAACAAACGGAAAATAATCTAATGACACTGGTTTTTCGTACCTAGTCATTATGTATGTCTATAAGACTCTCCAAATACTTTCTCATAATGGTTGTTGTTAATATATTTACCATATTTAATGTGTAGTTAATTGCCAGAAGTATTTACACATAGTTACGTGACATATTCACTATGCTAAATTAGTAGCGTAGAATTAATATCATCAATTGCTACATGATTATAATTTCAAAATACATGTACCTAATGAATTGGTAGTTCAGAAATGAACCAGTAGTTCATGTATAAATCGAACTTGTAGTTTCGATAATAACCCCCTTAAGAAACTTGAAGTTTCATTCATAAATTCATCAGACATGATAAAATCAATAGCTTTTATTCATATCATGTTAATTGGAAGTCTCCAGAAGAAACAATCTGAACTAGAGATCTTCCTTGCATGAAGCAAGAGAATATTGAAATGAAAAGGCTTGATGCCTTAGAATCTAAATCAAAATTAATATGTGTTATCAATATTAAGGAACTGAGCGTTTTGGTATGGCTGACGAGGCAAAATACCTCTACGTTTCAGAAGAACGTTATCGAAAGGTAAGTTCATTGAAATCAATGCTTAAAACATTGAAACCACCAGAAAAATGGTGTAATATCTTTGCATAACCTTCGAATGTGTGGCCAAAGCGTACATTGAAGATATTAAAATTTATTAGCTAGAAGCTAAATGATTCGAGCAAATACTAGCTATAGTATTGGTGTTTGATGCACTCGGGAAAAATATATGATGCACCGTATCCTCAACTCAATTATCACACGGGCATCCCCTTCAGAATAAGGGTCTTGTCTTTAAAGACATATTATGTCAAGTTGCTCGTTAAGGATGTTGAATACTAGACCATCATATACAAAGACTAGAATGTACACTATCTCTTTATGCACAGAATGCAAGGGAAAATTCGTGGACCTATCCAACCACCATACGGAGCAGTTAAATATTAATGGTTTTGGTTGATGCGTCGACAAAAGTGATCAGATGTCACATCACTGTCCACAAGAAAAAATGCTGCGTTTGCTAAACTCTCACCCATGAAATTTAGGGTACACCACTCAGATTATCTTATAAAGTCTATAAGACTTGATAATGCCAGAGAGTTTACATCGATGGCTTCCGATGATTATTGCATATCCCTTGGGATCTGTTGAACATATAGTTTCCTATGTTCACACCCAAGATGGTCTCGCAGGTAGAACCTTGGTAATGCGCACCAAGCTTCTAGTGTTTGCGTCGAGCTATGCAATCTTGCATGCAGCCATGTCGGTCCGGTTGAGGCCCACTGTTACCCACCTTACTTTGTGTTACAGTTGGTGACTGGCTGCGAACCTGGTGTTTTGCACTTACACAAATTTGGGTGTGTAGTTCCCGTGCCAATTGTGCCGCCACAACATACAAAATCGGGTCCTCAACAAAAGATGGGCATATATGTCGATTATGAACCCTATCCATTATGTGCTCCTTAGAGCCCTTGACAGAAGATCTCTATACCGCTAGATTTGCGGTCGTCACTTTGATGAGACAGTCTTCCCGCCGTTAGGGGGAGATGAAAACGTCACCGTTTTTGATAAACGACGTGTAGAATGTCTCATCTTGATCCCCAAACCGCACATGTGATATTGCAGTGCAAAGAATTCTACTTCCAGTTGAAGTGCAAAGAATTCTAGATCTACGTAGTGTAACCCATAATATGTTAGACACTTCATTATATCTAGTTAAAGTGAAGAGATCATATATACCTGCTGCAAACCTGCAAGGATAAACGTCCCCGTAGGACGTATCGTCCTAGTTGGACGAGGTACGGCCATAGCGGCTAACCAATCATATGTCCCTGCCCAGAAGCGAGGTAGACCATTATGTTCGAACGATTCTTATTCCTAGAAGAGGGTAAACTTGGCACAAATGAATCTTCTTGCCATCACAATCTCAAACTAATTCAACTCACGAGATTAATCTGAATTATGGGTTCGTCCTAGAAGAGACGAAGTTGGGGGACGCTCCAACATTTAAACCCACTCCCGAGAATTGAAAATCTCGGTAAATTTTGTGAGATATTGAATCGGAATGAGAGTTCATCGATGATATGTTTGTATTTGTGGTGGCCACCGAATTTAGAATAAGCGATGATGTTGAACCTTGCTTAGTTGATAAATCTCAACGAAGAGACGACTGGCTAAAAAGGAAAGAAACAATCCAGGTCAAATCAGATTCCTTAACTAAGAGAAATGTGTTATGGGCCTGTTGTTCCCACACCTACCCATATTAAACTTATATTGTTTAGATGGGTATTTGTAAGGAAGCGTAATGAGAAAAACGAGATTGTGATATAAGTCTTGTTTAGTGGCGTAAAGATTTTCTCAACGCCCTATGATTGATTACGAGGAGACGTACTTTCCCGTAACGGACGGCATAACGTTCCACTACCTTATCAGTTTGGTAGTTTCCGAATAACTGAATAAGCAGTCTATGAATGTGGTAACAACTTATCTCTATGGGGATCTGAATATAGAGATATACATGAAGTTTCCTGAAGTTTGAAGGACTCTGCAAATAGTTCTAGACCACAGAACATGCTCTCCATTTACCAGAGTAGTTCACTTTAGGAGTTCAAACAATCCAGACGGAGTTGGTATAACCGTCTAAGTGAATATTTGCTTGGGATGGGATATATGAACAATGGACAATGCCCATGCGTGTTTATTAAGAAAACAAACTTCGGGCTTGCAATTTGTGGTGATCTACGTCAATAGCATGAATTTGATTGATACTCTGGAAGATATCAAGAAAACCACAAAACACCTGAAGTCGGAGTTTGAGATGAAAGACTTTCGGAGACCAAATCATTTTCTCGACCTGAAGTCGTGCAAAGTGCAAATGGAATTTTGGTCCATCAATCAAATTACATCTAGAAGATGTTAAGATGCTTTAATGAGGATAAAGCAAAGTCTTCAAGCTCACTCATAATCGTCTGAAGTCTAGTGAGACCAGTATCATCGTGTAGATGATAATGAAGAGATATTGGGACCAGAATACTCATATCTAAGTACAATAGGAGCATTATTGTACTTGGCTAAATGTCCTAGACCAGACATCTCACCCGATGTGAATTTGTTAGCTAGATATAGCTCTGCGCCAACACGCCGCCTCCGTAAATGGCATAAAAGACAATTTTCCGTTAGTTTAATTGTATGACGGAAAAGGGCTCATTATATCCCTAGGCATTATGAAATGGATCAACCGCCTATGATCCTTGGAATGATGTTTGCCTTGTTAAATATGGTGACATGAGTTATGTAAACCAACACAAGGCTTATTCCCGACTAATTATGTCTTTACTATAGGGAATACAATAATCTTAGAGGTATATGAAACAAAAACCTTTTTAAGTCATGTTGACTATTAAGTTATTGAAGAAGCATAATCAATGTAGCAGTTTTACGTAGTGTGTAGTTTTCAGGGGGAGTATCCTGAAGCATACTCTTGACCATTGTGTACTCTTTTGTCCTTCGTCCAGGGTTATTTTGTCCCACTGGGTTTTGTTACATGGCAAGGTTTTAACGAGGCATACATTAAATTGGTCACCCTACTCATACTTCATCTTGAAGATGCCTTTATTTGAAATATATGCAATTGCTCATCTTTTTCCTTCGACCACGTGTTTGTCCCACTGGGTTTACCGGGCAAGGTTTTGGTGTAGCAACTATTATGCATCTATCTCCCATGGACTCACATCTTATAATCCAAATTAAACCGCTTCACCAAAATCAAGGGTTCTGACTACCATCGCTACGTGTGCGTTGTACTCTTTTCTCCTTCGACCAGGATTGTTTTTGTCCCATAGGGTTTTTATTACCTGGCAAGGTTTTGACAAGGCAACACTGGAGTACATATCAGATGAAGCTAATAACAGAGAATACCCAAAGGGGGAGTGTTGTAAATAGTTTATTTAATGGATATTTTTGTAATTAGCTTATTAGGGATATTCATGTAATTTACATACTGATTACATCTCTATATAAGAGATGATTCCCTAGTCAATATGAGACAACATATTTCTTCATTCTCATTCTAAGTGTCGTTCTTCTTCTCTGTCAATCCCTTGTATTTTATGTTTTACAACAAAGCTGAAAATTTAACATACTAAGAATTCAAAATTTTTGCTAAAAAAAGAAGATTTTCAATTTTGGCCAACGGTCGTATTTTATAAATTTTCCCCTCACATAAAATCTCTCTTCTCTCTCTCCTAATCAAAGTTTCCACCTTTTCCCCTCTGTCGATTACAAAAGCGTTCCTTTTGGCGTTTAAGCAGCAGAAGCAAACCCATCAATGGCTGAACATTTCTCAGAAACCGGAGGATCCGACCCGGAATATGATTCCGATGGTTCGTTAAATGACCCAAGTTACAGCACTCTTGAAGAAACCCATGCCAAGTTCTCAAACCTCTCAGTCAAGACTAAATCCAAGACCCGGTGAGTGATACTGATACCCACCTTTTGTTTTTTGATGGGTTTTTAAATTTTGGCTGATAATGTATGATTTAAGAGTTGGAATTGAAATGGGTATTGCTGGGTTTGTAGTATTGTGGAGGTTATTGATGTTGAAGAAGACCCTGATGGGGAGGAGGTGGTTTTGCCTGAGCTTAATCAGATTGATGCTAAAAGCTATGAACATGTCCATAAGATTATTCAAGGTGAGACTTGAAATGTTTACCCTTTTGAAACAATGCATGCCCAGTTTGAGCATTTTCACAAACAGAAGACAAGCTGCCATTGTGTGTGTGTGTGTGTCATTAATAATGGCCATGTTCAGTTTTTATGTTGTAGTGATGAAATTTGTGTCTGTCATTGTTTGGTGGCAGACAAACAGATTGAGAAACTGAAAGTGGAGCAATGTAAGCTCTACTTGAGGAAGAATGGGCTGAGACTGACCGGCAATAAGGACACGCTCATTCAGCGGATTAAGGAGCATCTAGAGTAATTTCATTCACTTTAGTATCCTTTTGGAGATGTGTTGTTGTTCCCATCAATTTCTTTTTTATAGTTTGTTTATGTTGTTCAGGATTTTGAATGGTGGAGGTGAGAAGAAGTACGCGGCATCTAGCTTTGTTTTGAATTGTAAAGGTATACATGCTAATTTGATAGCAGATTGTCATTATAATCATTATCGTGTTGGCCCTATTGTTAAGTTCTGAAAACAAATGTCCATTGTTCCTTCCCTACTGTATAAACTATTAACCCCTCTTAACCACTCTTTATAGAACCATTAATGTTGCGAGTTCCGTTCAGTAAGATATTGCTGTTCTTAATTGCTTTTCATTCCTCTTATATATGGCTTTATGCAGGTGATGCATGCACCGGCGATGTTGTCATGTTTGAACAAAATGTTTATGAAATGTGAGGCCTTCTTTGTTGGCGTTATCTTTGTTTCTTTTGTTAGTTGTAGATATGCTTAAGTGGAAATTGTCAAGTATATGATTAAGTAGTCCTACTTCTAAGTTTGATGCATACAGCCATGTACTGTGTGAATGTGTAATTTACATCTTGTGTGAATGTGTAATTTACTTCTAAGTTTGATGCATACAGCCATGTACTGTGTGAATGTGTGATTTACATCTTGTGACATTCACTGTATTAGCTTAAACGATCTGAAATATGTTTTCTTTGATATTCTCACGGAGACGAGAAGTTACAATGAATCTGAAGATAGGGAGAGCTTCTAATGAAGACCTTATAATGAGGACCAAGTGAGGACTTTCAATTGAACGGTTGGATTACATGCACATGGGAATTTGAAAATATCAATTAAAAGTTAAAACATTCATTCAACCGTTCATTTGAAAGTCCTCACTTAGTCCTCATAATAAGGTCCTCATTAGAAGCTCTCCTTCTGATGATGAGATCAGATAACCAGCCAGCACTGCTACTTACATTGTTTACGATATTGATATTTATATTGATAATGTTTATTGTTGCAGGTTTGACATAGCATCCAGGAGTGGAAGAGGCCCTCCGTGCGGCACAAGGACTGTTGCAGGGCGGATTGTGAAAGAAAGCTATGGTGCTGCCAAACAGCAGCACACATTTACAGTGAGTCAAAGAATCTAATGGTTCTATATAAAGAATAACAAGAACAGCACATACATTACCAATTATTTTAGATTGAAATAAATACCAGACAATATTGGTGGGAGTTCATTAAATTTTTTATTCTTGGTTGCTATTCTGATCAGATTGAAGTACTCTGGAGCAAAGGGGAGAATCCACTCCCTCCACTTCATCCCCTCCTAATCAAGGGTCGGAATCTTTACCGGTTGAAAACTTTGAGACAGGTCTGCTTAAGTAATTTGCATTCCTTCGTCACCATGTGGTTTTCAAATTTATGGTAGCTAACATGTCTTTCCTTAGAGGTGGGAAGATGAAGGGGAGAGGCAGAAAGCTTTGATGGAAAAGCACTTAAGGGGATCTCTAGCTAGGTCTGACAGAGAAATACGCGTCCAAGAGAAAGAAATGAGAAAAACTCTGAGGACAAATAGGTATCAACTATTGGATATGATTGCGAGTGACACTAGCTTTTTACATCTATCAGCTTTACTAGTTTCCTAGTATCATTCTGTTATCCTTCACTTCTTTGCAAGCATAAGTTCTCTGTACTTGTTCAGGGTTTCAAGAAAGGAGGAGCCAATAAAAAATCAGTCTCAGTTGAACTCAACCTCTACTTTTATATCACCAGTTCAACCTCATCAATCGTATCCACTTGTTAATCCAGCAAACCTTCATCAATCAGTTGGTCCAGGAAATACAAAAAGGGGACGTCGTTTGGGATTGTCTACTGATTCTGCAAAACCAGCAACTCTAACTCACGATTTCAAGAAACCAGTCACTCAACCTCGAGATCCACAGTCATGCTTAGTGACTGTAGATCATGGAAAAGTGACAACTCAACCTCAAGTGAAACAGCATTCACTAATGCAAGATTGGTACTGCAGTCAAGCTTCTCAAAGACAGCCATTAACCAGTGTGACCAACTGTCTTCTGACTAGTACACAAGCCCAAAAGCAGGTGTGCCGTCATTATGCTCAGGGCAGATGTTATTATGGTGGCAACTGCAAATTTTCTCATGAAATGAGAGAGAATCACAGTGAAAGGATGGAAGAGAGGCAGCCTTGTAATTATGGAGACAGCTACAAATACCCTCACACAGTGAGGGATAATTACAATGAGAGGTTCTGTAACCCAAATTTGTAATGCTCAAGTCACGGCTCCAGAGCCAAACATGGTGATTGAACATTGGATCAATTTTGATGTGGTATTGTTAGTCACTAAAAGACAAATTGCCTTTTTTCTTTTTTTTGGCTAACACATTCATAAAAAGACAAAGTTTAAGTCACTAAAAGACAAAATTTAAGTCATCAAAAAAGGAAAAAGGGTGTGTGGATTTCAATTTAGGGTGTGTGGATTTCACATCCCTATTGTTACTATGTGCATGGTGAACAATTTTTGAGTCAAGTCGAAGGAGATCATTCATTTTCTCTCATTTTTTCATTTGAAGTCTTCATTCTTAACTGTTTTCTAATAACCATTGTTCAGCTTTTTCAGCTGAAATCCTCCTGCATGTGTAGGCTTGTATACACAGAGGTTCTTCATGTCCAAAAGTCCACTAACAATAGCTTTGAAACGAGAGGTTATGATGATGTCACATCACCTTGGTGAAAACTCACCCGGTGGACTGAAGAATGTCCGTTCATGTATGAGAGATGATGTCAGTTTGCCCTGTGTACTGAAAACATTTTACTGTACCATTATCAATGACTTGGCATCTTAATTGATTCTCTTCAGATTTGGAATGGACAAATTAAGTTGGCTGCTTTCTCAGTCCTCACAAAAGATTTATCATCAATACTGATAACTTCCATCAGCACACACTTACCAAAGAGATAAAGGAAAAAAGGTATATCATTTGCCTTTTCTATCTGAAATATAACACTTGTTTGATCAAGAAAATATCAGACTGTGCAAGGTATAGTGGCTTTCCAGCTCTGAAGAACAAATTGGGATTTCTAAATCTTCTGTCACAGGTACTTAATAGCTTGTTTTTGGTTTAATATAAGCTTATTGGTTACCATATGAACATGAAGGCTCTTACATTACACTTTCTAACGGTAATTAATTTTTAGAATTGAAAAAGTTCTCAGAAGTTTTTGGGCTAGTTATGAAGTATGAAATTGAAGCTTTTATTTCTGCATTATTTTCTTTAGAACAAAAAGTATGAACTAGAAGTCAGTTGTGGGAATGTTTACCAATGTCCCTTTATTTACTTAGTGCTAATATTAAGACTTCAATGTAACCAGTCAGGTAAGATTCATCAAGCTCGAGAGCTACTGAGTGATATCTGTTCCCTTTCACTAGTATTGACATGTTAATGTGATATTTTCATAGACTTCCCAAAACTCAATCATTAGTTGATTAGTGTTTACGTTTCACGGATAAATGGCGACTGAACCTGTAAACGTCAATGAATTCCAAGAATTGGCTAAGCAAGTCCTTCCAAAAATGTACTATGATTTCTATACTGGGGGAGCTGAGGATCAGTTCACGCTAAGAGAGAATGTTGAAGCATTTCGCAGAATCATGTAATGCATAACCGTTTGATGATTAATGTGATTTGAAACTCTCTTCAAAAATAACTTTAAATGATATATGTATATATGTGTGCGTTTTCTATCAGGTTAAGGCCTAGAGTTCTGGTAGATGTTAGCAGGATGGATATGTCAACCACTGTATTGGGTTACAAAATCTCAGCGCCTATAATGATTGCTCCTACTTCTATGCATCAGTTAGCACACCCTGAAGGTCCAATTAGTCTAGCAAGAGTTTCAGTTGAGATTGGTGAACATCCACATTAACTTTTAACCTGCTCTTTCAGGAGAGGTGGCCACTGCTAGAGCAGCAGCTGCATCCAACACTATAATGGTACATACACCGCATTTATTAAATTCACATGTAACTGGAGGTAGGTGTTTGAATTGTAGTGTTTTCCTTCATAGATATTGTCCTACAGTTCTACCTGCACTGTGGAGGAGGTTGCTTCAAGCTGCAATGCTGTTCGGTTCTTTCAATTATATGTGCGTACTTATTCACTCTTGAGTTCATTTCAATTCACTTATCAGTTTTTCATTTATAGCAAATTTCTTCTTATGGCACAGATTTATAAGAGACGAGATATATCAGCACAGATAGTTCGAAGAGCTGAAAAAAATGGATACAAGGCCATTGTCCTAACTGTTGATGTTCCCAGAATTGGTAGAAGAGAGGCAGACATAAAGAACAAGTTAGTGTCTTCCAATTTTATTTGTTCTGTTTCTCAAAATTGCAAATGAATGCTCTATATGATGTGAAATTGTAAATAGGATAATGATTTTTTATGTGTAATATCATAATGAATTCTTTTTTGTAACATGCATCATGTCAAAGGTTGTTTCGAAAATCCTATCATTGAATGCTGACAAATTTTTTCGCAGAATGATTTCTCCTCAGCTGAGAAACTTTGAAGGCCTTATATCAACTGAACTACTAGACTCTGTGAGTTGTATAGTTAACTCTGAAATTTTCATCATATTATGCAAGAATCGTTCCAGCTAGTGACAAATGGTATTGCTTATTTTTTCCTTCTAACACATGTTTATTTATATGCACACTTACCCTGCAGGATAAAGGATCCAACTTGGAAGCTTTTGCCAGAGCGTCTCTTGATGATTCTTTGTGCTGGGAGGTATAAGTCAGCATACTCTTCTGATAATACTCTCTTTTGCTTCCTAGTGACAATATCTGAGAGACTTATCAGACTGATTGAAGATAAAAATTCCAAAAAAAAAAAGAAGAAGAAGAAGATTGAAGATAAAGCAAATGTCATTTGAGTGCCCAAGTTACCAGTTTTTTTTTTCTGAGAAGGGCCTGTGTTACCAGCTTTTTATTCGTAAGTCCTCCGTTTGAATGATATTGATCTGCAGGATGTAGTAGGATGGTTGAAATCAATTACAAACTTGCCAATTTTATTGAAGGGTATACTCACTCATGAAGATGGTAAGATCAACTAATGATGCTGCATCTACTCATATATGTGACTTTGTCACTACATTTGTAAATATTTCCTCATAATGATGTTTACAAGAAAAGGTCTAAAAAATGTTGACTTCCATCCAAATCATCATGGGATTGCTTTCTGTTTTCTTCAATACTTATTTGACTGGTCAGGGAATGATCATAACTTCACAAGTCATAATAGTCAGTTGGATAAATCGGCTTGATTCTTGAAGTCAAAGTTACAAAAGGTCTTGTAAAACCTGACATGCATGTTCTACCATTTCAGCAAGAAAGGCTGTGGAAGTAGGTGTTGCCGGGATTGTTGTCTCTAATCATGGAGCGCGTCAACTAGACTACACTCCAGCCTCTATTTCTGTCCTGGAAGAGGTGGAACTCTATTTTTAGTTCATTTAACTGATGTAACTTGTTCACATGCACACTAATTTGAGCCATTTTTGAAGTGAGATGGAAACTTGTTTCTTAAGGTTCAGTTAGAACTTATTAGTATGCTTTTTGCTATCATGTAAACTCAGGTGGTTCAAGCTGTTGGAGGGAAAGTTCCTGTTCTTTTTGATGGAGGAATACGACGAGGAACTGACGTCTTCAAGGCATTAGCGCTCGGAGCACAAGCCGTCCTTGTAAACATCTCCATCCTACTGTTGTTTGAACATATAGCTTTACAATCTACTGTATAGTAGTTTCTCCTGCCGCGATAGTTAATGTAAATGTTTGAGGTGCAGGTTGGAAGGCCTGTAATCTTTGGCCTTGCAGCAGATGGAGAAGATGGGGTGAGAAAGGTGATGAAGATGTTGAAGGATGAGCTAGAGCTCACTATGGCTCTCTCTGGCTGTCCTAGTGTTCAGGATATTACCAGGAGCCACGTGACAACAGAATGTGATAGACCCCGCTCCCAGCTTTAGTTCCTTCTTCATATTGTATGCATCAAAATAAGAGATGGACTCATTATCCAATTTGGGAAACTGTAAATGTTTTCCGTAAGTACTGTGTGTTCAGTGTAAACTTGAAATGAACTTGTAACTTACTTAGGTAAGTAAATCAATGTTGATTTACTTACTATAAGAATTTCAGGAGCCTTTGTAATGAGAACCACTAAAATAAGAACATGTACAAGACTTTTTCCTTTCTTCTTGAATACTTCTTTTACTAGTGCAAATGACCTGGAACGAGTCACACATGACACTAGAATCGATCAATTATTATAACTCTTTCAGTGAGTATCAGCAAACGATGCCAAACATGGTCTCTATCTTCTTCTGTATTAGTCCCCACATTCTGAGGCAATACTTGTTTTATTACGAAAGTAACGACACTCAGAAAAGGACATAGACAGTGGTAGATATCAAATGCTGATCAACCCCACAAAACATAAAACCAAAAAATATAGTACGACTCTGTTTCTCTACCTGAAACTGAAAACTTTCTTTAGTCAAGAAATATCAAATTTACCAGTGTCTTTCCAGTTCTGAAGAACAGAACAATATTGGGTTTCCCAAATCTTTAGTCAAAGGTATGTGGTGCTTTGTTTTGTTTAAGATCAACTTTTTAGCTAATCATACGAGTTTTTGAGCATGAAGGCTGTTATTTCCTTTTAAATGGTTTAGAAACAGTTAGTAGCTGTTTTACAACTAATTATGAAGTATAATATAGAAGCTTTTGGAGTGTAAACAATATTTCCATTGTTGTATTGTTAATCAAACCTCATAAATATACTTAAGATGTACCTTTGTTTCCATCAGATATGTCCATATGTAATTTGCAATCGAAGGATTCAAATATGATTCATCTAAGTTTGAGATGATGAGTGCAATGTCTTCTGTTTTTCTAGTTTTTGAAAAAACTAGATATTGTCTACGAGAGATTGCCTGATACTCTCCTTAGTTTCGTTTTGTTTATGTTTCCAGGACAAATGGCATCTGAACCTGTAAATGTGAATGAATTCCAAGAATTGGCTAGACAAGTCCTTCCAAAAATGTGCTATGATTTCTATACTGGGGGAGCTGAGGACCAGTTCACGCTAAAAGAGAATGTGGAAGCATTTCGCAAAATCACGTAATCTGTACTATCTTGGTTATTAATGTAATATGAAATTCTCTTTGCAATGGTGTTTAAGTAATACATGTGTTTTTCTTACAGGTTAAGGCCTAGAGTTCTTGTAGATGTTAGCAGAATCGATATGTCAACCACTATATTGGGGTACAGAATCTCAGCACCTATAATGATTGCTCCTAGCGCTATGCATCAGTTAGCACACCCTGAAGGTCTAATATGTCTTGCAAGAGTTTCTGTTGAGACTGCTGAATTTCGGTCACTAACTTTTTACCTGCGCTTCCTTCAGGAGAGGTCGCCACTGCTAGAGCAGCAGCTGCATCTAACACCATACTGGTACTCTTATGACATATATTGAGTTAATATGTAAGTGGATTAGATATTTGAATTGTGCTGTTTCTATCTCTTCATAGATTTTGTCCTATAATTCTACCTGCACGGTGGAGGAGGTTGCTTCGAGCTGCAGTGCTGTTCGGTTCTTTCAATTATATGTACTAATCCTCTCTTGAGCACATTTCAAATTTTTACTTGTCAATCATTTAGTTTATTTATAGAATAACTTCTTCTTATGGCATGGTATCCTCTATTTCAACAGATTTTCAGGAGACAAGATATATCGGCTCAGATGGTTCAAAGAGCTGAAAAGAATGGATACAAGGCAATTGTCTTAACTGTTGATGTTCCCAGGCTTGGCAGAAGAGAGGCAGACATAAAGAACAAGTTAGTAAATATTGCAAATGATTAACATGTATACAGGATCAAAACTCTTTTGTAACATGATGTCAAATGTTGTTTCGTCAAGTCCTGTATGATGCAACGAACCACATTTACTTATGTGCATCACATTTGAAACATGATGGTGACAAAATTTTCCGCAGAATGGTTGCTCCTCAGTTGAAGAACTTTGAAGGCCTAATATCAACTGCCCTAGAATCTGTAAGTTGTATGGTTAATTTTAAAAATTGCACTATGTTCTCACTATGTAAAAATCATTCTAGTGAACCGAAGTATCATATAAAATTTTCTTATATTACATGTTGATTTATAGTCATGCACTTACACTGCAGGATGAAGGATCCAATTTGGAAGCTTTTGCCAGAGCGGCCTATGATGATTCTTTGTGCTGGGAGGTATAAGTCTCTACTGATTAACATATGCTCTTATGCTTCTAGATAATAGGTCATAGACTCATGAGACTTCTCTTCCCTTTCTTAGGACTCCACTACAATGATGCATGACAGATTAATACATATTTTGTTTTGTTTTAACTTTTCGAAGTGCCAATTGTAGCGGTTTCTTATTCTTGAATTCTTGGTTTGCACAACATCTGCAGGACGTAATAGGATGGTTGAAATCTATTACAAGCTTGCCGATTCTAGTCAAGGGTATACTCACTCAAGAAGATGGTAAGATCAACTAATCAAGCCTCCATTGATTTCTGTGATTGTTTATCTTTACCTTCTGTAAATGTCAACTCATAAAGGACATGTAGTGTTAAAGTATAAAGGTGTAGAAAATATCAGTTTTTAATTCGTTTCAAGACTCTAACTTGGAAAGTCATGATAGTCAATTTGATAAATTGGCTCGAACTCTTGAAGTGACAATTTGATGTTCTACCAATTCAGCAAGAAAGGCTGTGGAAGTAGGTGTTGCCGGGATTGTTGTCTCTAATCATGGAGCGCGACAACTAGACTTCACTCCTGCCACTATTTCTGTCCTGGAAGAGGTGAAACTCTATTTTTAGTTCGTTTAGCTGGTGTAACTTGTTCAAACACAAATCTGTGCAATCTTTTGCAGTAAGAAGGAAACTTGTTTCTTAAGGTTTAGTTAGAACTTATTAGTATGCATTTTGCTATCATGTTAATCAGGTGGTTCAAGCTGTTGGAGGGAAAGTTCCTGTTCTTTTTGATGGAGGAATACGACGAGGAACTGACGTCTTCAAGGCATTAGCCCTCGGAGCACAAGCCGTCCTTGTACAGATCTCCACCCTACTGTTGTTTAATCATGTAGCGACAGATACAGTATTTTCTCCTTCTGCTATAATTATTGTAATTGTGTGGAACTGTGGATGCAGGTTGGAAGGCCTGTACTCTATGGCCTCGCAGCAGATGGAGAAGATGGAGTGAGAAAAGTGATGAAGATGTTGAAGGATGAACTAGAGCTCACTATGGCTCTCTCTGGCTGTCCTAGTGTTCATGACATTACCAGGAGCCACGTGAGAACAGAATGTGATAGAATCAGCTCCATGCTTTAATTCCTTCTTCTCTTGTTTTGAATAAAGCTTAATTTCTTCTTGAAACATGAAAATGAGATATCCATATCCAATTTGGGGAAAACTGCAACATCCTAAGTTCAGTTTAAAGTTTAAACATGATATAAGCACAAGACAGGTAATTATAGATATATAATAAATTTTCAAGCTTGTGACTTGTGTTCAGTATCATTTTATTGCTGGACTATTACGAAGCAATAAGGGTCATGAAAAAGTTGCCCGCAAATTACATGTATATGTAAATATTGGAGACCATTGGACCAGTGTGTTATACTTTTTGATTCTGAACTACTACACGAGGTTTACCATTAGTCAACAGACAAAATGGAACACAGAAAAGATTATTGGTTTACTTTCATAAACAAGGCTAATTTTACATTATAAGCTGCATGAAAATAATTTCATTAGCATCCAAAACTTAGGAGTCTGGATTTCCATTTACCAATTACTTGGAATTTACATTATATCTTGATGACCCTTATTCCACTTCATCTTCTAGCATAAATGATACACCCCCAATAAAGATATCGACCTCCCCCCTACAGGCGACAGCAAGTACTATCATACTACTTCTGCCTAATATTCTTCAACATCAATATAAATGTAACATGCGTAATAGCTCTACATGATAATGTAACAGCTTTGCTTCATCAGTTCCATTGAGGGGAAGCTTCTGCCAGACCAACAACCTATCCATGAACTCGAGATAACATGCCCAAGCTTTTACTTACATTTCTTTTCTTACTATGCATTACCAGTTGAGTTGTTTGCAGCTTGAAGGTCCATGGGAGAATTTGCAATGCTACCAACAGAGCCATGTGTTTGAGAGCTCAGCTGTGGGCTTGCCGGACAAGCCTCTGGATTACCGGCACTCATGGCATGCATAGCCCCTGAGCTCAGCTGTGGACTCATTGGAGTTCTTTGGCTCATTTGTTGTGGACTAGCCTGCTGCTGAATTTGCTGGTTCATTTGTGAAATTCCCATAGTTGAGGGGGAGCTCACCTGTGGTGGCGAAAGGACAGCCTGTAGAGGTGAATTTGTATCTTGCTGCTGAGGTTGCTGCTGTTGTTGCAACTGCTGCTGCAATTGTTGCTGCTGCAACTGCTGCTGCAATTGTTGCTGTTGCAACTGCAGCTGTTGTTGCTGTTGTTGCTGCTGCGAGTTCATGTACATATTCATCCCTGCCATCAACTTTGGTGGACCCATAGGAGCCATCGCTGCTTGTTGCATTGGATTCATGTTTGCATGGTTCAGAGTCTGACCCAGCATTGATAGACCAGCAGATCCTGGATGCATCTGTCTGGCTCCTGACATACCAGCTATGCTTGATTGAGGGACCCCTAACATGTTGCCTCGGTTTTGCATGCGAAGTTTTGATGCCATGAGAGCTTGCGCTTGTTGTATTCTAGCTTGCTGATTTAATGCATTCAATGGGTTCTGACCCACATTTCCCATTCCAGAGATAGGGGTCATAGGTGATGACATTCCAGCTCCTCCTATCCCCCTTGCAGCTCCCATGCCCATGCCATTGCCAAGCCCCGAAAGCCCAACCATATTATTTCCCAGGGTTCCCATACCCATAGTTGCTCCAAGTCCCATCATCATTTTCCTCTGCATTTGCGGCTGTTGTTGCTGTTGCTGCTGTTGTTGTTGCTGCTGTTGCTGTTGTTGTTGCCGCTGCTGGTAAATCTGATATTGCAATGGAAGCTTGTTTACCATGTTACCTAACTGTACGTTGGAATTCTGCCCAATTGCATTCAATTGTGAAAGTGGATTTCCAGCTGCAAGCATCATTGATCTCTGAAGCTGGGGATGCTGTTGTTGAATCAAGGATTGTTGGCTTTGCTGAGGTTGCTGTTGTTGCAATTGTTGCTGCTGTTGCTGTTGTTGGTGGTGTTGCTGTTGTTGGTGGTGTTGCTGCTGCTGCTGCTGCTGCTGCTGAAGTGATGATTGCGAATCCAGCTGTTGTGGACGCAGTGGCACGGAAGTTCCAGACAAAAGCCCTTGAGACAACTGTAAGGCCTGGGAGTTTCCGGGTGGCAGCATCCTCGTGCTGGGTAGAAGATTTTGGGCTGGATTAAGGGATGCATTATTAAGGGATGCATTACCACCAATCATCGGCTTAACATCATTAGATGGTTGACCTGAAACTGCATCTGCATATTGTTGCATTTCAACTGCAGAATTATTACGTGGCAAACCGGCACCATTATTGCCCGGGGGAAGATACACGCGAGTTGGCTTTGGCTGGACATGATCTTCCACAAGATATCCATCATGTACCATCTGTGTTAAAGAAGATAACATAAATCAACACGGAAAATGAACCATATAAACTTTTACGTTTTTAAGTTAATTTCAAGATCTTCCGAACATACCAGCGAACAGAATTGTGCTGCAAGCAAATCAGCCAAATGCTGTAGAAGGAAGTAGATATATGTCAGTACAACAGCAAAGAATAAGCATAATACACACCGAGAGTTCAAATTTCTAGAGAGCAATGAAATTCCATGCAATCAAAACTTTTGGGAACATAATATCCCTGAGGTTAATTGCAGATTGGCATTACTGAATAGTGACTCATCAGATATCATCTCTTGTATTACAATATGATGCATCATATGCTAACAAACTACTGTAAATTCCTCACCGATGTTCGTGGTGCATGTTGATGCAAAAATAATAAAATAGCCAGGGTAGAATTCATGGCAGAAAATGTTGGTGAAATGAGATGATTTCATTGGGGCAAAATATGATTCTCACAGCGATTAGAATTAAAAGAAGTGTTAAAAAAATGAGAAACTATTAGAAAATTTAAAAATTATCATCACTTCTATATATGGAGAAAATGAATCTTTAGTGAGAGTTACAATAAAACTTACAGTATTGGGCAATGTAGGAAGATGATCCTCAGCAGCCAGAAAATCACCATCCTCTATTTCTCCATGGAACATTACTACAGTACCATCATTTGGCTTCTCTGACATAATCATCCTTGTTTTTACCTTAGGAACATAAGAAAACCCAGCTCCTGCAGAAACAAATATATCAGTAAGTAACAGAAAATATCGGCTTGTAAAATTTACATAAATATATCAAGACAGATTAATAAATCTGTAAATATGGTATAGGGCACCTTGAACTTGCTCCACAAAATTCAAAATTCTGGTCTTGCAGATATTCATGCTGCCACCAACAAGCGACTTCGATAAAGGGCTCACACATGAATCATCTTTAAAATCCTCATTATTCGAAACATTTGAGAGACAAGCCATAAGATGTTGCGCTGGATAAGAATTTGGCTTCCTGGAGTAGTTATCAACCTTATTCTTTTTCCCGTTGAGTTGATACCTAACACGAAAGGCCAGAACATAAAACAAAGTCAAGTCGCTGATATACAAATGAGTAAGAGGTCTTACCAACAAAGATAGAGGACCTTAAGAAATTGCCCTGACATTTTTGCAGGCCAAGAACATAGAGAACTAGTTCAACCTTTAACTATCTTTAACGTACACAATCTACTTGATATATCCCTTGCAAGTTACAATAACTAAGGAACATCCGAACATACATCTCAAACAGAAATATTGAGTTGAATGGTCAAAAAGAAATATAATTTTTTTTTATCCAGCCCCTTTGGTTATATGCAGGGTTAGGAGAAGAAAAAATAAAGGTGCACATGTGCAAATAATTACAACAATTTACACCAATAACATATATTAAAGAGCAACACAAAATTTTTATAGAAGGCAAAAAATAAACAGTATACCTCATTGTCACTGCTGCAATTTTTGATAACCTTTCAAGCATGCTTTCGTCAGCCGAAGATGGAGTTCCAACAGAGGGACTATTTGCATTTAGTGGCATACTAATATTACTAACACTGGCAGGGGATCCAACACCACTCATTGCTGAAGTTTTAGGAAGGGAGGTCGATTTCCGTTTTGCAGCAACATGAGCCTGGTGTTGCCTGTGCATGGAGTCATTACCACTGGAAGTCAAAGATGGGGTTCCCATACCGGCTGAGCTGATTGCTGCCTTTTCCTTCTGTGATGCCCCATAGGCAGAATTAGCTCCAAAGTGTGGTCCTACAGAACCAGTAGAAAATTCTGCAGATTTTGATGATAGTGGGGACTGAACCATAGCCCCAGCAGATAACCGGGGACTTTGAACTGATTTTCTTTTGGAGAGTTGGTCATCCTTTCGTACATCTTTTTCAATATTTTGACCAAGATTATTCCAGGATGTCTGAGAATAAGTAGATCTCATGAATGAATGCTGTGGTATTCTTTGTGGAAATCGTGATAACTGCGGGTCAAGATGGCTTGTTTCTCCTTCCACCATCTGCATATCATTCTTAATCCCACTGAGCTCTGACCCTTCTACTTTTCCTGTCTCAAACTGTTCTTCCTTGGCGCCATATCTCATATTTGGCTGTCCTACAGCAAACGGCATAGTCCCAGCATCTTGATTCAGTGCCCCTTCAAACACCTGGGGGGAAAACTTCTGAGTCCCCGTATTTGGATATTGCATACCTTTGGCCATTGGATGCTGCAACAATGTATTCTTCCAGTTTATATCTGATCCGTTAAAGCCGTCTATAGGCCCTATTTGTGGGTGTTGCATTGGATCAAGGCCAACTCCTGTGGACCTCAGTCTCTTATTGAAAGATAAAGGTGAGATTTGCCCATCTTGATGCTCTCTCTTTCCAGAATGAGAGGCTTTGGAAGTAACATTGTCAGCATACGAGATCAACATCTCCTGTCCAACAGGGGAAGCTGACACAGGAGTCCCGACCCCCATTTGATACCTTGATGGGTGTGGTGCTGGGACAGAAACGTCAGGCATACAATTTTTAGGTCTTAAGGCAATGTTATTTGCACTCAAGTTTTGAGTGATCAAATTCTCATGGCCATGGTGTGGCATCGTATTGCCTGAAAAGAGTCCTGAATCTCCCAACCTACAATTAGAACTTTCTGGAACTCTATCTATGCAAACTTTCTTCCCATGTGTCATGCTGTTAGATGTAACAGTAACTTCTGGCATCTGTCTTAACCTCTTTCTCCTTATACTGGTCAAAGCAAAATCAAGCTGCAATTCATGCAGAAAGCAATCATTCCATCCAGATCAAGAATGTCATTATTTTTTCTTTAAAGATTTAGGTCAAGAATGTCAGATAAATCCAAAACTTAATTACCTTTGTGGGAGCTGGATTCTTACATAGCCTATCTAACTTGGGAGTGGGATCCAGATGAAGTTGTGGTTGCAAAGCTTTCAATATGCGGGACTCTACCTCCTTCAATTTAAAGAAAATATCATATATTAACATCCTTACTCTCAACATATGATAGGTATAATTGAGCAGAATGGAGACATCAAGGTACTTACCATCAGATCACCATAACTCCAAGAATTATCCGAGATCAAGGGGATATCCTTGACTACATTTTCCAGTGACATTCTGAGGTGGACCTTATTTACAATAGGGGATCCATCAGTAGGTGGACTGGCGGGCCCTTGTTCAAAAGCACATTTACGATAATCTCGAACCTGCAAGAAGCCTCATACAATTAATTTAACTAATAATCAAGAACTTAATACCTAATTAAGCATCTTCTATAGCAAGTATGAAAAGGATATGCATTTACAACCATCATACATTTCGAAAGAAACTTGCACATCTAGAAAGCTAAGACTATCTTTAGCATATGCTCTCACACTGTCCACTTTGTCAGTTTTTTAGACCAAAATTTTTCTAGAAGATGGGATCCTTCAATAATATAAGACTAGCCTTTTTACATATTTGCACGGGATCACAAATTCACAATCACTGGTATGCATCCCACTACCCACTTTTCTCCCCACGATTATCTATTTATTTTACTATTTTGTTTTTTAATTTGGCTTCTTACTATAATAACCTTTATTTTTGATAACCTTCAATGAACTCATTAAGGGTAAAATTGGCGAAACACAATTTGGTGAATTTCTGTTTGTTTTACAGAAATAACCCTCTTTGATATCTTTTATTTTAGTAAACTTTATACTTGTGGGGGACAGTTTGGAGACTTCATAAAATTGGTGAAGCCTTTGACACCAAAAAGACCTGGCTTTCTAATATAGTAGAGATGTCCCAAAGGGGTCATCCTGTCAAGTACAGAATATATGTATAGTAAGGTTTACTTTTCCCGATAATTCTGAATGATCTTTCTGAAAGGCTGATGATCATTATTAGGTTTACCTAATATGGGTACCACCAGGTGGAAGAGGTATATAAAAAGAGGCTTACTAAAAGAAATATGAGATACTTCAGCAGAAAACATAAACAAGTAAAAGAGGCTTACTAAAAGAAATATGCTAAAGGAAATTAAAAGCACCCTGAGGAACCCAGCAACATTAGAAAACATACTTCAGCAGGCAGGAGACAATTTTTTTTTTTTTTCAATCAATATAACAAAACTACACAAGGATTTAAACAAGTAATCCACCCATATGAGATCAACTAAATCCCAGTAAAACAAGTGAAGTCCAACTCAGTACAAAGAGTTAGGGTTTAGGGTTCAGGTTTAGGGTTTAAGCAAGGGGAATTAACCACAAGGTGACCAGATTTGACAGTTGAAAACAAACATTCAAATCCTCTTCCCCATTTTCAAACTCTTCCTTCCACACCACAGAACCCAAACAGAAGCTG
This sequence comes from Fragaria iinumae, assembly GCA_009720345.1. NCBI lineage: Eukaryota > Viridiplantae > Streptophyta > Magnoliopsida > Rosales > Rosaceae > Fragaria > Fragaria iinumae. The sequence continues at coordinate 32,090,135 of CM019122.1, read as the reverse complement.
ACTGCTTGCTAAAAGTATTGTCATCACAATTCAAAGACTTAGCATATTGTTTATTTAATAATCACTTTAATATTAAGAAATGTCATATTAAGAAACCAACTCACCTCACAAACAAGTGTTCCATCAATGTACTTGCAAGGTATGTCATCTAATATATCTCCAGGCAACCGACCAGATTCAATTGCCTACAAGCACATAGTATAAGAAAAGCTACAGTTTATAGGAAAAAGGAAGTGGCAGTGATGAAGATGACGATTTCTTGTAGGTGCCATACAGTGCCTCCTCAGTCATGTAAATTCAAATGACCAAAATAAAGAAGTACTTCTTTAATAAATCAGCAGTTCTTCTATTATTCCGCACTTATATGTACTTTTCAATGAATGTGGCTATATTAATGGATGCATGAGATTTTTCATATATAAGATATAATAATAAGAAGATGATGCTCAAAGGAACGAATGACTAGACATTTACCGAGAAGAGAGTTTCTGACGTCCTATCGTATGGGTGCAGCAACTTTGGAACATCTTGATGAGCATTCTCATTCTGAAAATTCACAAAAAGAAAATAAAAAGTTAAATAAAATAATACACTTGAATCTTATAAATAAGAAATAATAGGGAAAATAATCACTTCATGAAATGTTTTTCTTCTACAGTATTATCGACAAATTTTCTTTGTAACAGACCTCAGAGGGTTTTCGAATGGAATATCCATCTGGGAAGAGATTTAAAGTGAAGGAAGCCTCGATCTCTGCCAAAATGAAGCTGATTAAGACAAAAACAACGACTAAGTGCCAAAAAGAACAAATGAACAATACTGCGACAAACCTGCAGATACGAGGAGCCCTTCAGAGGACATTGAAGAACCAGACACCCCAGCCACATTCTCCTTTCTTTCAACCTATGAGAAAACAATTCGTCACAAAACAAACAACAGAAACAATATATAAAAACGATTTTCTTCTTCTACTCATCTCCCAACCAAACTACAATAATAGCTTTTTGCAGTCATATTACACAAGTATAGAGTTAAGTTCTGTCCTTTTCAGTAGCAAATCAAAAGGAGTCCTGTCCTGCGTCATCCAAGGATGATTTACTTGCAGCGGTCAAGTAGCTGAATAACCACTTATCCTTACTGACCAAATTTTAACCTCTAAAAATTTACTAAATGCTTCAACAATTCAACAGAGAAGGACTCACAAATCACACACAAAACGAAGTAAAAAAAATAAAAATACAAATTTACAAGATAAGAACATGTAGACCCTCTACTAAGTCTCACTCAATGAAACGCCAAACTGAGTACCATATGGAATTTGCTTTAAATTTCACATATTTAATACTAGAAACTAAAACAAGCCTAAAGAAAGTGCTGGATCTAAACTTGTTTTATTTCCAAGATCCAATTTCCATTCAGAAGAACATATCAAAGCTTGATAAAGCCAATTACTCAGATTAAAGCCCAATTTGAATTTCAAAACCAATGTCTCAAGTTTCCCACATATATTCATCAACCAAAAACAGCCCCAGAAATCAATTTGGTCACAGAGAAAGAAGAGGAACCCAGCAAACATAAAGAACCAAGTTCAAGTTTCAATCTCGAAACACAAAAAGACCCAGAATTGAGTTCAATTTTCAATCTTGAAAGATAAAAGGACCCAGAATTTCAATTGGGTTTGTCACAAGAAATTTATCAAAAGAATTGAAACCTGATTGAGCTTTAGAGAATTGGAGGACGCATGGTTCTCGGACACGTCATCATCAGCGACAACGTTGGTGTCGGAGGGGAGAGGAGGCTTGGGACGGAACCTGGTACCGGTCTTAGAGACCTTAAACGAAATACCCATGTTGGGGTTTTACTCAACTTCCGAGGGAATTGAGGTTGTCGTCAGTTTTTTTGAGTTTGGATCATGGGGAAGTGAGAAGGAACCAAAACCCTAAACAACGTTGAGTTTGAACTTTGAAGTTAGTTTGGATTCATGAGAGAGAGCGAGAGTACAGAAATAACAAAAGGAAGAGACACGCGGGGAGTTCTGGGTGCAGAGAAATAGAGAACAGTTGTTTGGACTCGGACGGTTCGACTTCGACCCAAAAAAAGTCTCTAGTTCCCTACTTTATATTTTTCTTTTTCTTTTTCATTTTTTGCAATAGAAATTTAATTTTTCTTGATGCATTTTTACTTAATTACATAATGTTTAAATCTTATTTACGTTAAGCATTAAGAGAACATTGTAATAGCATATTCAACAGTTTTTTTTATAAAATTACTATTATCATGAGACGAAAGTCAAATTATTTTCTTTTATAATTCCAACAACATCTCATTGTTTATTATTTGATAATTAAATATGGTAATAGTTTTGAATTTTAAATAAATGATAATCACCTTGTGTACTAAAGTCGGTTGAGTTGCTTCGTATGGAACTCATGTCTAGAGACTAGAGTTTAAATCCCAACACCCACCGATTTATGGTCAACTTGTTTGAGAGGCCTCCTGACGTGGTCTCGAAACCGGGGTGCGACAATTATGAACCCTTTTTGACAATTGTAGTATTGGTAAATAAGGTTCGATCAATCCGGGGACTTTAGGGTGCTCCTGCGTTTACAAAACTAGAAGAGTTAATCACAGAATATAAACAGCAATTACATTTACATGATTTCAGGGGGGGATTTTGAGAGTTTGTTCTAACATTCCTACAAAATACTAAACTACTATGTACAAGTGATCAACTTCATTCCACTCAAACATATAAAATCATGTAACAGATTGCTTCAATCTACACAACATAAAACCATGCCAATCAAGAGTGATGAAACGAATTCAGAATTACACACCGTAGCGGTCATGCAACCTATAATAATCTGCTTAAGTATCCAATGTTTGCCTTAGCGGTTTAACATAGAAAATTCCATGCAATATGTCATGTTAATACTTAGCGCAACCATACAACATATAACATGAATCATTAAGTTCACAGAAGAATTCGAACATGTAAACAAGTTTATCTTAGCGCTTAAACAGTTCACATGCAACTCATGATCAAAACCTGACCCATTCCCATGAATCTAAGCTTTTGCCACTTAATCAATCTATGTTTGCCTTAGCGGTTTAACACAGATCGATGGCACTACCAACCCTGCAGAAGTTAGTAATTCATAAACCGGATCACAAGTTTTCAACATCAAGAATGGCACAGGAATAAGCTACGCAAATTTCAATAACAATCTAAGAACAAAACTTTATAAAATTCATGCATAAAACATATTGTCAACAACAGTAATCATAATCCATGCGATTAGGAATACAAAGGCAGTAGGAACAAAATAATAAATCCAGAGCATAGTTTTACACTTTTGAGTCTTCTTGGCCTTGAAGCTTCAAAGGGGTGACGAACTAGTGCAGGAAGAACCTTGGTAGCGTGAGGGCTGCGGGCTTGCTCCTTTGCGGCTTGGCACTCGCACAGATTAGAGAACAGAAGACAGAACGTTTTTCTGAATTTTTGGTGGAAGAAGTGATACCAAAACGTTGCTCCTTTGCACCTCTTTATACTGTCTTGGCCGAACCCTAGCTATCCTCCTAGCCCTTGATCAATTTCTGATCCAACGGTGATGAATTATTGCTTTAAATCCTGATTTAGACCTCCCCAGAATTCTCTGGAATGTCTTGTGCAGTAATCCATTGCATGAGGCTTGAATACGGACCAGGTACACTCCTTGTTCTCCAAAGGAAATCCCAGCGATTAAGAACTTTCCCTCTTCTGCTATCAATCAGGCTTTTGACGAAAATTTCCTTCCTTTATTTGTGAACAATTAGGGTTCCTGCAAGGGAAATAAAGTTAGATACATATGGTATGGAATAACAGAATTCAAATGACGAAATTAAAAGAAAGAATCTCCCTTAATTTCTGATTTATATTAGCACACATAAATCCCTTGATTGCTGCAGAATTTGTCCTTCCTTTTATACACGTTCACAGATTCCTATTCCAAGTTGGATTAGGTTTCCTCACTTCAAATGGTTTCCCTGTCTCACTAGAAAAGAAAGTTTCCTAAATATTTTAGGAAAGTCATAATAGGAAAGATTCTGAAATAGTAAGTTTCCTAAATCAAAATAAGAAAGTTTCTTAAAATGAAATAGGCAACTTTCCCTTTTCAAAACAGGAAAGTTTCCTAAACGACTTATCCTCAGATTTTGCGACTTAATGAGACTCCTTGCTGCACCAGGAATCCTTCTTTGATTAGGATTTCTCTCAACTCTTGCGTTTTAGCCTTCTTTTGTGTAAAACTGCCTCTTTCGACCTATAAAACAGAAACAAGCTAGAAATGACATTATTAAGGAAATAACAAAGCTAAAGAAGGTCGGAAATACATTAAGAATATAGCATAAAATGCGTGTATCACCTCCAAGTCATGTGCATGTGACATGTGGCTTTGCCGAGATACTCTTATGGACTACGGTCTGAATACTAACTTGGTGAGTGTTACTAACTTGCTAACGGTAGGAGTGTTGGGGCAGAGCACACACTCCTCCAAGCCCTGATCCAAAGGGAAAAAATAAAGTTCAGTAAGTGGCAATAATAGCTTAGCAGACTGTGCGGCCTAGCTACAACTAGATGGATTCGTGGAGTTTGGAGTACCAAAATTGAGCGTCTTAACTCTGGTCGTATGTTTCTGTAGTATCTTCTATGTACCTAGTTTTATCATTTGTTAAACTCACAATAAGTAAGCTAATTGTCTGATGTAATGGTTATAGAGTGATCTTTGTAATCATTATACTGTGTCCTTCTCGCCTCCCATTCTATAAATGATTATTTTCCTTCAAAAAAAAAATTTGCTAACAATATCTTGCTACCTCACTCTCAATCGTAAGAAAAATGAATGAATGATGGAAAATAGTACGTAAAGAGAAGATATAGAATAGTACAAAAGATGTTTGGTATCGCTTGGTTTAGTATTTTGACCTTCTTTCGCATAGTAAGAAATTTTTAAGGCCAATAAACTCAAATTCTAGTCTACGAACTACGGACATTACCAAACTCATTCCTTATGATGGAAATATGGTTTTAATTTTCAGTATTTATTTCTTATATGAAACCATTTTGGGGTCACCCTTGTCCAAGTGTCCATGAGAATCCAAGTGCTTTTTTTAAGATAAGATACAGCCATCAAAACAGTACCATTGGATCAATAAAATCAAGACATTTCTTAATTCTGTATAGAATGGTGATCAATATTTCTGTCCACAACTATACATCTAGATTTGATACATGTGATGCACCAAAGTAATGAAAATGAGACCAAAGGATGAGCAATTGAAAGCAAAACTAATCCACCCCCAAGCCTCAGTAAATCTCGGAATATAATTTACAGCTGTGTTAGTGTTCCACAGTACCTCTTACAGATAAACAAGTTATCATTTTACATCATCATCAGCCATTTTGTGTGAGCAACGGAGACCTCGTATTTGCCAATAGTCAGGAAGAAAATTCCTCTTGAACCTCCATTTGGCTTATCGAGTATTCCCTCTCAAACAATAAAAATTCCTGCACGTAAGATAGCAATTAAGTAGACCTGCTTAATTCAAACCAACTGCAAAGACGAAGCAAACTGCACAGCAGATCCTGAATGATGAATAAGCCCAAGGATGCTAACAGTGTAAAATTTCTTCATTTTACTATAATAATCAGATATCTTATTTATATTATATTCTACCTTATGTATAGATCAAATAATGAATTCCTTTCACCTAGAATTTTTCATAAAAAATAAAGAAAACTGAATGATTCTTGTAAATTGATTGAAAAAATTTAGTGTTAGAAGAAAAACTCATAATGAAGGTATTTAAGACAGCATCAATTAAGCTTATTTATTATGTTTATATGTTATAGTTGAATGGTGGCAATTGTTTAAAATTTAGAAAAAATAGGACATAATATGTATCATAATTGATACATTTTAGATGTCTATTAAATAGAAATATTAGGTGGGTTTTATTTAAAACCACTCTTCAAAATTAGGTGTATATGAAAATCCCCCTATTTTTTATTCAATCATTTGACCTATGGTGTGGTAATTATTACGTATTACCATCGGAGCTGCAAGTCCCCACAAGGTAACTTGTTGCCACTTAATTTCTCAATCTTCAAGAGAAGGACAGGCAGACTACATGGATTTTAGTTATGAATCTGAAAGAACTGAAAGCAAAGGATATGCACGTCTGAAATTTTGGTGGTCGATATTCCATTTACAATAACAAAAATTCCACCAGGAGGAACAATATGCAATTTCTTTGGGACAGTTTGGAATGGATGCTTGATAGACAGAAGGGCATTATGGTAAAGGCTTAAGATAATATGCATCACCTCCCAAGTTAACAAATGTGACGCAACTTTAGCATACCTGCAATTGTTGGTGACTAAACAAATGAAGAAACCCAGCTTCACGGCAAGCAACTAGTTCAATCAACTGATCATGGCTTGCAGGTGCATTACCCAACTCAATGAGCGAAAGTGAGACCTGCAGATGTGACAGCCATTGCAACATCAAAGGTGTGCATAGATCTAGGTATTATAGTTTAATGATTTGAAGATAAGAGTTCATATAAGATGCTTTGGAAAAAGTACCTGCATGCATCGAAGAATGACTTCTGGAAGACAGCACCTACGACAAAGACCCTGCACAATGTATGTTGCTGGAATTTCTAAAGAACCATCCTTGCTCGAATACCAGGCATCTAATCGCGAAATGTCCATTGTAACTCCAGGTTGAAATCGAAGTAGCTCACCTGCAGTGAAAATTTATCAGTTCAATCATCTTTACTTGCCAAAATTAGCATCAGATGAGTAACTTCTGCTTCCTTCATATTCTTACTTCCACATTTTCTCTTTCTTTAGAAATTTTCTACCATTTGGTGAGTAGGTATGAACTCTAATTCCACTTTGTGAAGCGGAGCAAGAATTTAGTTATGATAAATGTGCAGATATGAGGAAATCAACAAGACCATTTTCTTTCTATCTGACCATTTTCCTTTCTTGAATCTCTAACTTAGTGATAACTTTTAGAACAGGAATGTGGCATGCAAAATAAATTATAACTGCAGTATCAATATATTGGTTACCTTTGAAGCCAGCAGCCATAACAGTACCGAGAATACCACCATCATTGTGTTCCTGTGGCCCAAGGCCATCACCTGGAACTGCCAAGCAGCGAAGCACAACTTCTACGCAGCAATTATCCTTTGATGATATGGACACATTTATCTAGAAAAGCCAGAAATCCTGTTTGTGAGCAAAATAAAAAAAACTAAAGAAACAAAAAGAAGATTAATGCGTGAAAAATTAGAAATGCAAACGCCAATTCCTTGGACAGCGTATAACTCTGATATTAACTCTCACTATCAAGAACCCACACCAAAATGAAGATTCGTTGTAAAGAAAATTAGCACATGTAGGTTTTTCTTTACCATTAATTGGCGGTTTAACACATCTTCCTCACTCACTGAAGTGTATAGAGCACTCATCAATGTTGTACACACGGTTGCATCTGGAAGCAGACATTCACCAGAAGGCAAGCATAGCATTGCCGTGGCATGCAATTCAAGAAATATAGGTTCCACAGATCCATACACGTTATCTTCACCAGAAGCTAACCAAGGATTATCTTTTCCTATAACCAAAACAATTTTTTTTTGGTTAAAAGTTTAATTTCAAAAATAAAGAGTGCACAAAAACTGGACCTGAATCAGTGAACATCACAAATCTTCTACTGTAAAATTAGCCAATCCAGTTAATCTTTCAGAGGATTTTCTTTCAAATACAAGAGAAATAATCAACTCAACTTACTCAGTAACAATGACAGAGATGAATTCAAAGTCTCCTTAGCTGCTGAAACAGCCCTTTGTTTTTCGTCCATCGAGAGGTCCATTGGGGTCACCTCTGCATTCTCTAATTTAATTTTGAGCCAATTCCGGTATTTTGCATCACATGAATAATACTCATTCTGTTGAAGACCATCAATAAGTATAAAATTATACAAGCACATACACGGGCATAACAGGGAAGATACTAAGATGTTGGATGGATGACAAACTACCGTACCCAGTCATGGAACTCTTTCAGGTTTTGAGAGACAGCCTCCAAGGTATTAGAAGATTCTGAAAGTTGCTTCAGAGGTTCAGCCAGAAAACTAAGTACTGAGTGGGCACCAATCGGCACTGCAGGAACTCTCCACATTGACACCAGGGAAAACTCCCTGAACAATATGTTGCTACAAGGAAAATAGAGAAAAGAAAAAATAAAAACAAGGAAAACAAATATTAAAGAGTCAATACAGTAACTGGTCAGTGAGAGGACCACATACTGTACCTCACCAACTCCTAGTCCCTACCTCAGGCACGGCCACGGTTCAAATCAAAACCGCGACTGTGTCCTGCAATTAAGCTTGCAAAATATCAAATAGAGAATGTCATGGCACTAGTAGACATGACCTCCTTTTGTTTGCCAAAAAAAACAAAGAAAATACAGAATAAAACAAAAAAGTTCTCATAGCACTAGTTCTCATGCTGTTTCCATTTGTATTAATAAATACGAGAAACCAGCTTTATGTTCCACAATCCTAATGCAGAGATTCCTACTAAACATAGATAAAACTCACCTATGTACTAAAGCTCGTATAAGAAGTTTTCGGCTGACATCATCAACATTCTTTATGGTGGAGGGGGGTGTAAAACATAGCCACTGGATAACCATCGCTTTTTGAAGACTGTGCAACCGATGCTGCTCTGCAACACCTGATAGCTTATCACATTGACTAACTTTGATTTCCCGAGATCTTGACAAAACCCTGTTTGAACAGTTTGTGAGAAGCAGAATAGCATTACAGAACGATCCAATTTGTATTCTTCCAACCACAAAAAATAAAGAAGGCCCAAGAAATAGAAATACCTCTCAACAATTTCTTCAAAACTTCCTTTTGAATTGTCTAAGGGAGAAAATTGTAAATACTCTATGGCAGAGAGGAAGATATTATACTTGACATGCACGCTGTCAAAAGGCAACACAGAATAATTATAGAGGTTTTATATAAGAGTGCATGCCCCATCAATCCACAGAGCAATATAGGTTGAACAGAAAACCACACAACCTAATGTATAGTCTCCGGTTCATTCTATAAATCCAGAATATGACAGATACTTTCCATAAACAGAAGGCAATATAAAAACGCATATAGACAATGACCTCATAATCCCAATAAAGAGTCATCTGTTACCTGCTGTCCAGCCTCAATTCCATCATGTGCACGAAGAGGTCAATGCAACGGTGGCGTGCAAGCTGAGAAGCATATATACCCACCAGCTCCTCATGTTGGTTGGAAAATAGAAACATAGCATACCTGGAATTAGAGTCACCAACTGTAAATTATGATTCAGTAGTGTATCCACTCAAACAATATACTATGCTTTGGTTGGACAATATTATTAACTTGTTTAGAGATCTCATAATCATCTAGTGTACTATTTCAATATATAGTTTCGTACAATTAAATTGAACTTTCTCAAACCTTTTTAAGGCTAAGAATTAGTCAACTGGCATGTCATCAACCTATAAGCATCATGATCATTGGTTTCACCAAATGTATTGATCTTTCGTTTGTCTACCTTATCACAAAGAAACTGGCAAAAGTGACTTGAAACTACTTACATGTGTACAATGAGATCACCAACATTCATGATTTTCTCCCTGAAAGTATCCTTGAATTCATCATCAAGTAAGTACCTAAGCACAAGCACTAGATGTGCACCAAACCGAATCATCTGGGGATCCCCATGAGGCCTGAAAGACAAACACATGCCCAATTTCAAACAAAATAAACATTAAACTACTTGAATCAGTTTCTCTAAGAGGAATTTACAAAAATTATACATAGTGAACCGAAACATATGAGAACACATTATACGTGGTGAACCATTTCCTATGAGAGAGGGAAGGGGAGGGGAGACATCAAAAAAATTAAATCACCATGATCATCCCTTGAAAAATTTGCATGTTGTATTTTATTATCTGATACTGTTTTCCCATCTCAACAGATAGGATTGTCATCTGTTGCAGAAACAATCCTATTTGCATATTTTTGTATATGGCCATACAAATGTAATGAAATAATGTAAGGTCCAGAACTAAAGGAGTCACTACCATAACAAATGTAATGAAATAATGTAAGGTCCTTTCAGAATTATATCACAAAGACATGAAGGCAACTACCATAACATTACCTGAAGATGTTCTCATCTTCTGAAGGTGCAATCCATGACCATATAAGGTCCAGCAATCGTGGGATATCCCCTACCATTAGAATCATCTGTCAAACAATGTGTTATTACAAGAACCATTCAATAACACCTCACTTTCAGTGTCATAAACATATCTTTCAAAAGACTCAAAAAAATAAAATAAAACATAAAACGATCTAATATGATTTCCTTAAACAAATAACTTGGAATTCCAATTCCAGGGCAGAGAAGTGTTTGTACCACAATATTTCTTGGAAGCATCATTTTGGAAAACATTTCTTTGTTCAATAAAAATTTAACATAATTTTCTAACTATTTGATTCATCCTGTGTTGAGGAATGCTTTTGTTAAAATGAGATCTCATCAGGAAAAGTCTATTCCAATTCAAACACGCATTAGAGAAAAGCTTTTCGAATTCCTCTTCTAAGGAACTGTTTTCTAGCAAAAAAGAAAAAACAGAGAGAGTGATCATACCTCAATTTGTCGTTGCGGCTCCTTGCATCCTCGAGTAACATTTTCGTGGACCAATTCCCTAATTCAAATAAAATTACACTTTTATTACCAGTATGCAACAATGAAAGAAAAGAAGGTTCAAAGTAAAGAAATTTGTAACAAAAAAATGTACCCTGAATGAAGTTTCTGAATGAGATCCGAAAGTTGCCGTGGTTGCTGGTTTGAAACTTGGACTGGCCAGCTTCCTGATCCACTTGAAGTCTGAACAGCTCCATCACCATGTGCTGGACTTCCATCAATTGCATCTGCAATGCTTTTAATTTGATCCATTCTTTCTGGTTGTAAATGAGTCGATTCATAATCCACCTGAAAATCTAGCCATGACTTTGCTATTGCCCAGCACGCCGACTGCAAATATATTTCGTTAGAATCAGAGGCATTTAAACCTGATGGTGGTGATACATGGTATTTACAAAAAATTCACTATCATCAAGATTCCAACACGTCTACTGCTTCTACAATACAACAAAAACATTTATCCAGCAAAAGGAGCTTTGTTTTCTTGGGCAGCACCATTGCATTATATATTAAACTTTAAAGGTTTGAAACCTTTAAACATGGAACAAGATCTGTATCCAACTATGTTTGCACAATGAGATAGTTGATCATCTTTGCTGACTTGTATGCTTGAAAGGGATCTATGGTCTTTTGTGTTTTCTTTGACTTAATCAAACAGGTAGCCTAAATCTGTGATCGAGGTTCTTGCTTTTTGAGAAGTCGGTTAAATAAAATGTATACGTGCGGTTTTTCCTATAAAACTCCGGTATACTAGAGAGGGACTTACAGAGTAAATACATGGAAAAGAGAATAGGAAATGATGTAATACACTGTAAATTAGCAGTTAAAAATACTCTGAATATAAACCATTAGCATTAAATGCAGAGCAAAGCTATTGACAATTCCTCCACAGAATAAATAACTTAATCATTTAATTCATCGTATGAGACTAAAAGAGAATTGAGAGTTGGTGGGAGCAAATACCTCCCAGTCGGTGCAGATTGGAAGCATGCGTCTCAAATTGCTACATTGTGCCGCGTAGACTGCTGCTTCATATTTCCCAGTATCTTGCTCAGCTATTTTCTTCATATTAAAGACAGAAAGTGACATGTTATAATGATTGAAAAGGGGGGGGTTGGGGGGTGGGGCAATATATATATAATTCAAATCAATAGTGGTCAAAATTTTAATGACAAAAAAGCAACAGATAAGTTTACACCATTAAGAACAATTAAGGACCCGTGAAGATAAGGACAAACAAAATATATATGATAAGCTACAAAATGCAGTGAGTTTTCATACAAATAGTTCAGTATTGATAATGCTGTCATGTATGACCTTGAATTAAAAAGCGATCCTTTCAACCGTACCTCTGATGCACAATAAGAAGCCCATTTCCAGAGATACCATTGGTGGCCAATGCGACTTTCCAATTCAATGGCTTGCAAGGTTCTGTTCTTTCCATTCCTCACCAGGGCTTCAATTGACGGAGATAGGTCAGAACCTCCATATATGCACAAGGTTGCGGCTCTCCATGCCTAACAAAATTTTAGAAGTTCTTAAGACAGCAGGACTGAGTAGAGATGTAGAGGTAATCTCATTTTCCAAGACTTTACTTACCTGTCCCTTAGACCGGCAAAGGTTACATGCCTCCTCCAGTCTCCCTGCTCTCAAAAGAATCCAGACATCTTCCAAAAGAGATTCATCATGTTTCTGATGGGATAAATTTGTTAATACTGATGGAGAGGAACATACATGCATATAAAAGAAAAAAAGATACCTAGTGACTACGTTCGAATTCTGTACAAAATACAGGAGTACTATAATGTACAATCTGCTACAGGTGAATAACAAAAAGTAAGAACCATAATCCAGTCAATAACTCAAGTTATTAGTAGATTTGTGAATCCTGGCTAACAGAAGGAGTGGTGTTAAAGCTGGGGCCATCTATTAAAGTTAATTGACTCTGACTTAAGGATGCCTTAGCCCCTTTTATACAAAAATAGATAAAATTAGAATACTACTGAAGAGACCAATCACTGTAGCATTGCAGGCACAAGCATGCTGTCTTATGTTATAACCTAAGGAATCTAAGGTACTTTCCATTACTTTATGTGCAGTTTGCATATATTTGTGTTTGATTAGAACATATAATTGAGCTACACCAGTACTGTATTGAGAATTGCAACTCCAGGAAGGAAAGGCGGCCAGAGAAGAAAAAGCCCTAATCAAAAATCTGGTTGGATTAAAACATATGATATGAAAAATACGTCCTATGAAGGAACAGGACCTACTAACCACTAAATACTTCAAAATGTAAGCAAGCTTGAAAAAAATTGAAAGGAAAACAAAACAATACTTTGTCATCAGGTAGTAGATGAGCATGTTCACGTGTCGGGGCATCAAAATCCAAGTGCTGAACAGTATTTGCACTGGATGTTCGTTTCTTAAGATAACGTTGAGTATGGAACCAAATTCCAGAGCTTGGGAGACAGGCGCCAACATGAGACCCTCGCACCTACAAGTATTTGATAGTTTCCAATTCAAAATTGTTGGTATATGAAACTCCGAACAATCATTTAAAGCTAATCAAAAGGTTACTATCTCCACTTTGAAAATAAATAAGTAAAAAATCACAAAACTTGATCAGAATATTGACAAGACAATAACTCTTGTGCAAATTTAAGATATTCTGCAATATAATAGGAAGCAGTAAGTGCAACCTTTCTTTCCAGATCCAGTGCTTTCGAAGTTAAGCCTTCTAGCCATTGAACAATTCGTAGGCATAATTGTGCTGTAAGATTGTCCACAACAAACTGGCAAGCCTCCAAATGTGATGTTGAGGGAATCTGTCATAGGTCAATGTACTTAAAATTAGAAAAAAAAACTCCTCCATGTGCTTTTCAACTTTACAACATTAACAGAAAGAATCAATATCTTTTAAGACTTTAGGGAAAATGAAATACCAAGATGAGCTCTTTAGGGATCTCTTCAGTCCCTGCACAAAGAAGAATAACTCTCACAATAAAAGTCGTAGCTCACAGTGTGTATCTATGTGCCTGAAGGACATCACATAGCATAAAACAGTAGGGATAAGAGGTAGATTACCTTTCCCGAAGAGGTACCACAGGAGAGACCAGGATGCAGCCTCATCAAGTAGGAGCTGAGCCTTCTGCCTCATCAACTTATCCTCTACAACCCGATGCCGTATGTTGGAACCATACCTACACAATAACCGAACGTTACATTTATACATGAAACTAATGCGCATTTGCAATACTAATACATCTTTGCAACTACTGTCAAAACGAGGACATACATAATCGACTCGGAAACATCTCTGCATGATTTTTCCAGTCTCAGTATCAGGTCCGAAAAAGGCATGAACCCTGAAAACAAAATTGACCAACAAACTTCAGTCACATACACAACAACTAAAACACAATGTCAAGCACAATCTCTATCAACCTTGAAGAGCAGAGTCAAGCAGAGACGCAAACAAAGCAAACGTGGTGTCTCCATCATCGGCCAGCGCATCCTGGTCATGCTTGAAAAGCTTCGACAAGGAGCGGCCGGCCTCAACACCATCCTCCACCTCAGTAACATCAAAAGAGGGCCGCCTTTTGGAGACGGAGCGAGTCTTTGCAGGAGTGGTTTCTGCTTCGTGTTTGATATCTTCTAGAAGAAGTGCAGTGTTGGTAGGGCTGTGGATGTTGTTCTGGGCATCATAAAGTAGCCTGGAGGAAGGCGAACCGTCTCGGTAGGGCGAAACGCTCCTTTTCCTGGTTTTCCACATCAAAAATTAGGTCTATGATTTCACATCTCCAGAAACACAAAATGCTTCTGATTTGCTACGGAGATTTGATTGGATGTGGCATTATATGTTTGCCAGCTCAGAAATCGGAATCGGAAATCCTAACAACTGAAATTAATCTTTACTGATTCTAAAATTAAATCATGGAAAGAAGAAAGGAAATTGAGATTGAGATTGGGGGCGAACCCGTAGCGGCGGAATTTCTCTCGGGTGGAGAGGTTTTCGGGGTCGAAGTAGCTGGGAGAAGCGTCCATGTCCAAGTCCATTGCCGGCGGAGAGGTTAAACCCTAGGCCTAGGGGAAGTGGACTAGGAGTGGAGTGAGAGGGTTTTGGTTTACGACTTTTTGCTAGCTCCAGTTTAGACACAGAAGACGACATGTCGTCCGGGAGAAAAATTTTCAATTCTCATTTGAGTCGGAGTAGTACTGAAACAGCCACACGTCACGTCCCGCCAAATTAACAAGAAGTTTCCTTGAGCATTTTGATGCAAGCACGGCTCAAGGAAGGTTTTGGAAAGCACATGAGCATTCTAGGAGCATCCGAAATATTATGGAAGGTCTTGGGAGCATCCGGAAAGATTGGGAAGCATTCGGACAACTCTAGAACTCTCTAGGACCTTAGAGAGTCTTTATGACAGTCCGGAACTCTCTAGAACCCTAGAGAGTCTCAAGGCTCAAGACTACTCCGGAAGTCTCTGGAATACTCAAGATAGTACTTAGAGTTGTATAGAAAACTCTAGGAATCTCTATTCTTGTAAATATCCTAGATTTGTCTAGAAACATAGGCAAGGGGAATGATGCCTATAAATAGGGAGGCACCCCTCTCATTTGGGACATAGAGAGTTGGATAGCATTCTAGCACACTTGTAAAGTTTTGTAAAGTTCTCTCAAGCTTAATACAAGTTCTCTCTTTCAAAAATCTTTTCCCTTCATTCGAGCGTTCTAGCCAAAACGTTTGCGTAAGGAATGCTGACTTAGCATAAGGGAAGTGCTAAGGCCGCACGAGAAACTTAGGGAAAATGAGAGAAATAGACCACGAGATAGAGCTGGAACCAGGTACCAAACCACCCGCCATCGGCGCTTATCGCATGGCGCCTCCCGAGTTAGCAGAGCTAAGGAGGCAACTGAAGGAGCTTTTAGATACCGGATTCATTAGACCTTCAAAATCCCCGTTTGGTGCCCCGATATTGTTCCAGAAGAAGAAATATGGCTCTCTACGCATGTTCATCGACTATAGGGCGCTCAACAAAATCACGGTAAAGAACAAATATCTCATTCCTGTTATTGCTGATCTATTCGATCAGTTAGGTCATGCACGCTACTTCTCAAAGTTAGACCTTCGTTCGGGATATTATCAAGTGCGCATAGCCGAGGGAGACGAACCGAAGACCGCATGTATCACAAGGTACGGTTCTTACGAGTTTCTGGTTATGCCCTTTAGTCTAACTAATGCACCGTCGACTTTCTGCACCTTAATGAACAAGTTATTCCACCCTTACCTTAATCGGTTCGTGGTTGTCTACTCGGATGACATAGTGGTGTATAGCAGAACCTTGGAGGAGCATGTAGAGCACTTGAGGGAAGTGTTCAAGGTGCTACGGGAGAACGAGCTATACATTAAAAAGGAGAAGTGCTCATTTGCTAAGCCGGAGGTGCTGTTCTTGGGACACAAGATCAAGGACGGCAAGCTAATGATGGAGGATTACGAGGTGCATGCCATCCAAGAATGGGAGCCACTCACCAAAGTACATGAGTTGAGGTCTTTTCTTGGGCTAGTGAACTACTACCGCCGCTTCATCAAAGGTTATTCGGCGATGGCCGCTCCATTAACCGACCTTCTCAAGAAAAACAAGGCATGGGATTGGACAACAAGGTGTCAAGAGGCCTTTGAAGACTTGAAGAAGGCAATATGCGAGGAGCCCGTTCTCAGCTTACCCGACCACACCAAGCTATATGAGGTACACACTGATGCTTCTGACTTTGCTATTGGTGGTGTACTCATGCAAGAGGGGCATCCAATCGCTTATGAGAGTTGGAAGCTTAACGAAACCGAGCGACGTTACACGGTGCAAGAGAAGGAGATGACTGCCATCATCCATTGTCTTAGAGTGTGGCGACACTACTTGCTTAGGACAAAGTTCGTCATCATGACCAACAATGTTGCAACAAGCTACTTCCAAACACAAAAAAAAAGCTCAAGCTAGATGGCAAGACTTCCTGGCCGAATTTGATTATGTCATGGAGTTTAAGCCGGGAAGGGTGAACGTGGTGGCCGACGTGTTAAGCCGAAAGGCGGAGTTTGCAAGCATCTCCCAAGTTACTAGCCCTCTATTGAGTAAGATCAAGGAAGGACTCAAGGCGGATCCACAAGCTCAAAGCATCATTGCCTTAATAAGGGAAGGCAAAACGCGGAGAAGACCTTCTCTACACCAAGGAAGGTTTTGGAGAGCACATGAGCATTCTAGGAGCATCCGGAATATTATGGAAGGTCTTGGGAGCATCCGGAAAGATTGAGAAGCATTCGGACAACTCTAGAACTCTCTAGGACCTTAGAGAGTCTTTAGGACACTCCGGAACTATCTAGAACCCTAGAAAGGCTCAAGGCTTAAGACTACTCCGGAAGTTTCTAGAATACACAAGATAGTACTTAGAGTTGTATAGAAAACTCTAGGAATCTCTATACTTGTAAATATCCTAGATTTGTCTAGAAACATAGGCAAGGGGGAGGATGCCTATAAATAGAGAGGCACCCCTCTCATTTGGGACATAGAGAGTTGGATAGCATTCTAGCACACTTGTAAAGTTTTGTAAAGTTCTCTCAAGTTTAATACAAGTTCTCTCTTTCAAAAATCTTTTCCCTTCATTCGAGTGTTCTAGCCAAAACGTTTGCGTGAGGAATGCTGACTTAGCATAAGAGAAGTGCTAAAGCCGCACGAGAAACTTAGGGAAAAGGAAGCTCGTGACACATAGCTAGCTTACATAATTTGGGTAAATTTAGAAGTCTCGAGTTCAATTTTGACGAACGGCACAAGTGCAATTTTATCCAAAACCGTGGTCAGTATACTTAATCAAACATTCTCTTTATATCGAGAAGCCCAAACGTTTATCCAAATCAGCAGCAGCAATGGCGGTGGTGGCTCGTTTCTCATGCTTCTTCACTCACCCCAACACCTCCCGCCGATCTCCATCCTCCGATCAACTCTCCCTCAACTCCACCCTTCTCGGTACTTTCTCCCCGACTGCTCTCTCTTTTGCATTTTCACTGCCAATCTTTGACTTCCCCACATTTGCATTTTGGCTACTGAGTTTGATAGAATCATCACATTTCTGTAAACGGGTTTCTAATAATTCAAATGTAGATTTTTCAGCAATTGAAAAGCTTCCTCCTTTAACAGTTTTGATTTTTGTGATAATGACATATGATTACAATGTGCATTTGTTGCTATGATTATTATTGGATAAGTTTTAACATTAGCGAAAAGAAAATTTTATAACGCCAACAAGCTGTAGGGTTGGAGTTTAAGGTGATCACTTGAATAATATATGTTCTTTTATTCGGGTTGTGCTCCTATATTGAGATGAAGTGTTTTTCCATTGATAGAACCATGGAAGTCTGTCTTTCTTCCCTTTAGAGTCCAAAAGGTTGTGGCGGAATTTGGAAACAATCGAAATGAACTGTTGGAGAGGTCGCTGGCCACTAAATGTCAGGTATGATGGTGAGTTCATCTGTATCAGCTTTTGTTTCTTCTTGGGAGTATGGGGTGTTCACATTCCCGGGTTTATAACACATCTTAGACGCATTTTATACATTGCCGACTTCCTGTGGATTGATTGCCATTCGACTGACAGATGTCGCATTTATTGGCATGACAAGGCTTTTTGTTTTTCTAAGATGCATGTGCTTTTACATGTACAATTTTCAGTCGATCCATTTTGATCTACTGATTTCCTATGTTGATGTTTTATCTTGCCTATCTGATTTAAAAATGAACACTTATGCAGGGAGATACAAAATTGAGATTCCCAGCAATGGAGCTTCTGATCGGTAATGCCTTAATGTTGACTATGCCTTTGAGAGCTTTGGCAGAAACATGTGAGGCCGACAACTCTTTTTTCAACATGCCTCTGCTGTTATCCGTTGCCCTTGTAGGGGCCACTGTTGGTGGTAAGATAATACTTGCTTTACAATCTGCATTGTAAAAGCTCCATAGAGTATAAGGGTGAAGATGTATCAAGTAGTTTTGTTGTGTTTATTTGGTTTAACTGATGTCTTTATTGAAAAGTATTCATTATGTTGTTGATAGCTTGTTGCTTTTATCATAGGGCTGGTTGCTCGTCAAAGGAAAGGGGAATTACAACGAGTGAATGAACAGTTACGACAAATTAATGCTGCTCTGAGAAGACAAGCTAAGATCGAATCATATGCTCCCAGTTTAAGTTATGTGCCTAGTGGAAGAATACCAGAGAGTGAGGTTATAATTGATCCAAGGAAGCATGAGTTGATTTCTCGACTGAAGGCTGGGAAAAACTTTCTGAGAAATCAAGAACCACAGAAAGCAACTATTGAGTTTAAGGCAGCTTTGGAGCTTGCTCAAAGTTTGAAGGACTCAATTGAAGAGAAGAAGGCTGCAAGGGGTCTAGGTTTGTTTTCATTACCCATGCTCATTACTCTCCCCCCTCATTTACTATAAGTCAATAGAGCAGTTTAAATAGACATATAAAACATAAACCAATGTACTTCAAGTATGGAGCGCCCGTGTCTTAAAAACAAAACCCTCTGTTCCTTTATATATTAGTTGAGCTATGTCATTGTGTGATGAGTAAACAGAACTTTATGGAGAGATCCCAAACTCAGGCATTGGGAGGTAAAGAAACAGTTGCAAATTTCCTAAGCTAAGTAAATAAGTTGTTCAGACAAAGAAACAAAACAAAATATGATGTCCTAACTCCTAACATTGGTTATTGTAGTTATAGACTACTTCTGTCTTTGTTGGTCTGATTTCTTAGATTCAATTCGGACTGCTGTGTAAATTCTTTGCTGGCTTTCTTATTTGGTAAGTATAAGGATTTCTTTTCTAAGTATGTTCTCAGTTCTTTGATTTGCATCTCTCAGGAGCCTCACTACAAAGACAGGGCCAGTATCGAGATGCCATTAAGTACCATTCTATGGTTTTGGCAATCTCTGAGCGAGAAGGAGAAGACTCTGGAAACACTGAAGCTTATGGAGCAATTGCTGATTGTTATACTGAGCTTGGAGATCTTGAGAGTGCAGGGAAGTACTATGACAATTATATTGCTAGGTTGGAGCAAGACTAGGCTAGCCGTATGAACAGAAGTTATGTCGCATGAATTACTGAGTTGGTATGGATTATCATGAGAAAGGTGCGGAGGACTTGTCACCTGCACTGGCCTGCGAATCAGTTTGTTTTTTGTTCACTATTAGTAGTTGTTTCTTGTAGAATGCCTCTTTACCCAACTCGTCTTCCCAAGGTCAACTATGTTATTAACACTTTGGCATCTAGAGAAAGATAGTTCTGTATGGATGAAGAGATCTTCTGTTAGATGTCGTATCTTGAATTTGTGCAGAAAGCTGTTATTACCCACAGCTCATACTACACTAATACGTACAAGAAACTTCATATGTAACTTGAGTTACTGCCGGCTGGGCAACTAATAATCCAATTGTGTAGTTGAGAAACAAATTGAAAATTGCACACCAGATGACCAATAAATCGCTGGTAATACGCACATCTCCAGAGAAGGATTCTAATTGATTGACCAACCATGAGTGAGATTTTACAAGCCGTAGTTTGGGGAGAAGAAAAAAAAAAAAAAAAAAAAAAAGAAGAAGAAGCTAAAAGGCTAAAAGAGGGCAACACATGTTAATAACAAGCTCTCAACATAAAAGAGAAGAAAACACGACATCATACATGTTACATATCCATACACAGAGATGGCAAGCATATAAGACAGGGTGAACGACCTCTCCACATAAAGGGAGGGATAAACAATAAATAGCTTCCTAAGGGGTTTATAACTCTCAGATAACGCCTGCATAGTGCAGGAATATATATGTAGGCTGCAGCATTTAACTTGTATAATATTACTGGTAGTACATGAGCTGCTGGGCAGCAGCAACACTCTGGAATCCACCATCATATATAGCCTGGCTTGCTCCAGCAGTGCCCATTCCCATTGCCCCCTGCTTAAGAGGGATCTGCCCCTGGGGGTGCACGAGGGCATGGACACCGCCCATCTTGCTCATTGCTAGTTGCCGCTCATAGGTCAAGAGGTCAGTTGCAGAGAGGCCTGGTAAAGGCACCACTGCAGCTGGGGGAGGGAGTGGGTTTGAGACTGTTCCTGGTGGAGTAGGCTTGCTGCCCCAAGAACACTGCATCCACGACAAGAAACAACTCACAAGTCAATATATAGGCATGAACAGAAGGAGCACTTGAACAGTCAATATCATGAATATGGATCACTACAAGGTTCACCTTGACAATTGAACAGATTTCGATTATGCAAATTCAGTCCAACAAGCAAATGCAAGTAATACTGCACCAACCCACAATGTCTTGTGTGCCAGCAATATTGAGAGTATTTCCAAACAAATAGCAGGGAACCCACCTTTATTTGTCTTCCAAACAAATTCAACTGAGTATTTCCCATCTGTATAGCCAGAGCTGCCTCACCATGGGTACTGAACCTGACAAAACCAAAACCCTTATCACGCTGAAGCCGAACCTCTTCAATTACTCCAACACCAAGAGCGTAAAAGTGACGGTGAAGATCAAGCTGAGTGACCTGTAACAAAACAAGAGAACAAGTTTCAAATCACTGACGGCACTAGAATTCCTAACGCAAATACTATATTTTTCAATTTATTCTCTATATACAAGCACCAATACTGAAAGTCGAAACTCAACCTCAGTTCTGCGACTACTTGATTGGGGTAGTTGAAATCAATTTGTGGAGAATAGAGGATTATATATACATATAATATACATATATAGGAAGAGGGACAGATAAAACTAATAGATAAGAAAACGTCTTGCCTCCGGAGCAAGATTGCCAACATAGACAGTGGTATATTGGGGGTTGTTCTCCGGAGCCTCATTGTTTGTTGGCTCTTTTCCATCTTCTGCAGAATCAGAAGAGAATATGAGTCTCCCATAGCCAACATAGACAGAACTCAATCTTTTCACACAGCTCAGTAAAAGAAAGAGAAAAATCCATTTGAAAATATATATATATATATATATATATATTATACGCATGCCGATTCCAGTCAAGTGTATATCACAATTTTTTGGGTTAAAGTAGTTTCCGTTATATCAAGCATGAACCTGGACTCACCTGAAGAACCATTAGTTAGTTCCACCACACTCTTGGCATCTGAACTCTGCTTATCCTCATTGGTGCCAGCACCTTTTGTTGCCCAGTTGCAACGTATCTGTCTACTGGCAAGCCACTTACCTGCACAATTCACCAAACAAGTTCAGATCATGGTGAGAAGAGATGGTATACAAAAGTAAACTAGGAGGCCATGAGGCTCATAACTACGAGGTCTTAGGTTAGGCAACTACAGCACATGGCTGGTGCAGCTGCACATTAGGTGTGGTCTGTGTAACTTAAAGTGAGTCCCACTTATTTTGTAAACTGTTTTTGGCTCACACCAGTGCATAGCAGCGGCATATTAGACTTTCTCCACGCTTCTACTGGTTTAAAAATATAATGAAAAATTGCCAGTTGGAGAAACTGCCGCTTTTGACTTACAACTAAGGTCCAGAGAATAAACTAAAAGACCGCAGTACTTATATACTATCTTGAAACAGAATAAATGACTTACTATAAGAAACTTACTCCTTTAACCACCTCCCACAAAGTTATTAAAAAAAATCCACGAGTGAAAAGTAACCAGTTAACATATATAGAAACTCTAACTGGATTGTGAAATCTTACATATTAGTGATTTTATGAAAGAAAAACCAAAAACCAAATTGAAAGAAGAAAGAAAGCAGGCTTGGCATGTAAAGCCAGTGACCATATCCATTTTCTCCCTCCCCCTCCCTCTCTCTTGGCAAGTAAAAGTTGTTAAGATGGGTGATCAAAAGGGGTCAGTGACCATATCCATTTTCTCCCTCCCTCCCTCTCCCACCCTCCGGTTTAATCAGGTTGCACCTGTTAGTCCCTTGGGAAATCTTTGTTCCAGCAAACTTTTAGAAGCAAAAACAATATTATATCATTGTTCTTACCATTTAAGTCATTTATTGCACTTTGAGCATCCTGAAAGAAAATATGAAATATGATGAGAATTTACTTGCATACAGATAACAATTATAAAGGCAGAGGATAGGTTGAGGCTGATGCTTTAAAATAGTGACTCTAAAAGAAAATTTTGAAATTTGATCTCACTATGTCTAAGCTGTTAGCTAATAGTTCTGAACCTAAACCCTTGCACTCAGAACTCATTATAGATTAAGACAAAAAGAAAAGAAAACGGGTTCAAGATTCCATATTGCAAAAGACACAAAATATTTGATCTTATAGTTCTATTCAAAATTTCACATAGATGCTACCTGTTGGTTCCGGAATGAGACAAACCCAAAGCCTCTAGAGCGCCCTGTCTTCTGATCCCACATAACTCTTGCATCTCTATGACCAACAGAAAAATCAAATTAGCCCAACCCAACAATAAAAAATGAAAAACAATATAAGCTTAACCCATAATAAATTAAAGAACCTAGAGCTTCATCACATGTCTTGTTTAAAAAAAATAAGAAATTTGAGAAAACCATTTCATGAGAAGAGACACTTACGAACAACTAGAATAAACAGAAAAGCAAGCAAATAATGTGGCATCAGTAACCTCAGGGCTGAGATCACCTACAAAAATGTTGAAGTGTCCTGCAAATAAAAAAGACAAGATCATCTTATCAATGCCGGAAAATCACCCAAATGAGTTCCAAGGAGGAGAAAGAAAACAACAAACCTGATGTATCTTCCCTCTGACCACTGGCATATGCCCAATTCACTTTGATAGGCTGTCCAAACCTGAAAACCAGATAACATGTAGGATAATATACAACAACAAAAATTGATAAATAAAGAATAATCAGAGGGAACTTAAATGAGACATGCACTTACAGTTGTCTTCCATTGAGAGACAATATTGCCAGAGCAGCACATCTGCGATCAAAATAGTGGACAAACCCATAGGATGACTGCAAAAGCCAGGAACAGCGATATGATCATAAGGTGGTAAAATCGAGAAAACAGATAGGAGTCAAGAAATCTTCAATAGTAGATTTGTTTGTTGGATTAGAACTGTACAAACCAACTGTGGTGGTGGTGGGGGGGGGGGGGGGATTGCAAGCTTACCTTTTCCTTTCTTATAAGTTTACAGCTTTCAACAGCACCTGTACTTGCAAAGACCTCTTGAAGAAGTGGTTCTGTCACCTGGGTATGGATATTACCAACATACCTGAAATTTTTCAAAAGAAAGGAATGGAATTATTAAGGACAGAAGAGAAGAAAGGAAAAATAACTCCATAAGAAACACTATCAACTCTCGACCAGGAAAGACACAAAACAATGCATGAAGTCAACACACACTAACAATCTTTTGACATGAAAGGGTAGAGTAAAACTGGAATTAGTAATTCTCATATCTGGAAGTTGACATCATTTGGACTATTTTCAGAAGAAAGTGAGGCAAATGAAAGAGAAAATTGAACAAAATAAAACAAAAATTGTATTCTATATAAATCTATGGGTAAGGAAACTAAGGAGTAACATGAAACTCATTTAAGCATGGAGGTGGAACAAAAAAGAAAAGGAAAAAAAATGTCTAGACAAACACTCACACACTGCGGCAAGTACTTGGATCAAAACCAGGAGGCAGATTTCCACTTGGGATTGGCTCTATCTGCAAAAATGAAAATGTAAAAAGAAAAGAAAATAAAGAAACCTATAAGTGGAAGCAAAATAAAAGAAACCTATATCATAATAAATCAAAATCCTACTTCTTTATCAACCAAACCTAAACGTAGAATCAGTTTTACTTTTAGTACGTACCTAGTGCTTCAACAACATGAACAGAAGTAAACTTCTAGGCAAAAACTAAACTTGAGCAAAAGAGGGCAACACTCAGGACGCTAAAAAATCACAAGCACCAACACACTTGGAACCAATCCATTAAACCACAAAAAAGTGGAGCAAACTCATATCTAATTCCTCCCATTACATCACCCCAACATAATGATGACAAAGCATTACAGGATGCCAACAATGCCTCTATATTCTCGAAATGGCAAGAAATTAATGAAGAAATTAAGTCACAATGCTAAAGTAATAAACTTTCCAAACATCCAATCACCGAAACCCCAAACATCGAGCTCCATTCAGCTCAAAGAACCAAAATTTAAACCAAAATTAAAAAATCAAACCCCAATTTTGATCACCAATCAAACAATCAAACCAAAACCATCCAAAAACGACACTTTAACCCTAGCATCCCGAATTCCAATCACAATCGAAGCTCAAAAGATCATAAATTGAGAAGGAAAGTGGAATCGGAGGTGGGAACCTGAGGCGGAGCTAGGAGGCCAGGGTGGTAGAGAGAATGCTGCTGAAGAAGAGCCTGTTGCATCAGAGCTTGCTGTTGCTGCTGCTGCTTCAGCCTCTGGTGCTGCATTTCCTCGGCGACTTTCCCCGATTATTTGCCGAGAAATCGGAAGGGCTAGCTAGGGTTCGAGCAAAGGCCTCAACAAAACCAGAGAGCGCGAGAGAGAAGAGAAAGGCCTCTGACACAGAGAGAGAGAGAGAGACTCGGGGTTTTTATTTATTTATCGGATGGGGATAAAAATGCTAAAACCACCGTGTGGGTGATTTTGGATTTTCGTACGGACCAATGATGAGGCGAAAAATTTCTCGAGAGGTCTTGCCACCTAGACACTTGTTTCAATTAGGCAGATCTCAACTCCGATTGAATCTTTAAGAGCAAATTTTTCAAACAGTGTCCCAAGTTAAACTCATTCGTCATTTTGACATTTTAATTTTGAAAACTATGATAATGGTACCTCAATATTTAAACTCAATCTAACATCAGTTTCCTCTGTGATTGACACCGTTAAGCTGGACTTTATCCATGGGCAAAATTGTTTTTTCATGTTTTCCCTCAATAAACATTTCCCTCTAGAATAATGCTCATTTTCCAATCAATATCAGAAATAATCTGTGGTGAGTCATGTGTTAGTTGCATACAAAAATTAGAGACATCTAGAAATTATAATACACCATTGGTCATTAATATTCATCATTAAAAGTAGCTTTTACAACCCACCGGTGAGAGAAAGAATCAACATTGATTAAAATGCATTTTGTATCAAGTACAGAAGTTCATGAACTATGTTGCACGGACACGACGACACCACACAGCGCGACACGGCAACACGGTATAACTCAAAAACTGAGTTTCCAACACGGCTTGGACATGGAAAATAAAATAATATATTTATGTATTTTTAATACATAAAAAATATATTTGAAATAAGTTTATTAGATTACCAAAACCATGTTCTAAATTCAATCTTTTTTTCTTTCTTTTTTGTCTAAATTCATTTCATTGCATAAGTATATTGAAATAACATTAAAGAGAATCAAATTAATAGATATAGGTTGTAAAAAAAACTAGGCAGCAGCTCAGTAACATAGCGCGCAACCCTCTTACACCTAATAGACAAGAAAATTCCAATCATTCTATAATTCATCCAAACCTTTTAATTATTCCATAATCCATCTAAACCTCTCTTTTAAAAAAAATACATATTAATAAATTGATGACGTGGCATGTCGGAGGCTGAGATGGCGTGTCGGTCAACGAGTAGAGACGTATCGAAAAAGTTAACATTTTCCGACATACCACGTGACGTGTCGGGCCGTGTTGGGCGTGTCAGATACTCCGACACTCCAGGGGTGTGAAGTGTCCGAGCAACATAGTTCATGAAACATATATACTTAATAGAACAATCAACGATAACTAGGTAATAGGACTAACATTCATAGTTGATATATTCAGGTCGAGAAACTCTAATTCAACTGATAAGGTTTATGGAGGGAAAACATGAAGAGACAATTTTGCCCAAGAACAAAGTCCAACTTAACAGTGTCAATCACGGAGAAAACAAATGTTGGGTTGAGTTTAAATGTTGAGGTACCATTATCATAGTTTTCAAAATTAAGATATCAAAATGATGAATGGGCTTAACTTGGGGTACCATTTGAAAAATTTCCTCAATCTTTAATTATGTTGTGATTTTTGGTTGGCCTTTCTCAACTCCGAAGTAGGACGTGTAGTTGTATATGCATCTCCGATCTCCTTAACAATTATCAGGAATGACGATCATAAAATGTGCTTGGTCTATCGATCTCTTGCATGCTCATATTGCAGATTCTGATGGTTTGTTACATAAAAAATCTCGAAAGTCGTCATAGCGGTTTCAGTTTCATTGTTGGTAATCATCTTAAAGAGTCTGAAAATTTACCTTTAGGCCTCGTTTGTTTCGCTGAAAGTAACTATCAGGAAATGAAAATTGTTCATTTTCTGTGTTTAGGAAAGCCGAAGGAAAGGAAATGTTTTCCTAATAAAAGAAGGGAAATTGCATGGGAAAATGGTTCCTTCCAAAATTTATAGGAACCACTTTCTCATCTCATTTCCTTGTATTTATTACTCACAACATATTATTTTATTATTTTAATTAACAACTTTCCGGATGATTTTCTTTATGTTATCAAACATCGGAACGGAAAGTCATCTGGAAATTTTATTTCTCATCTATTTCACTTCTCATGGGAAATACGAAGGAATTACTTTCATTTTCCCGAACCAAATGAGACATTAGTTTATGCCACTGTCTCTAACTCTCTATTAGTGTTTTCATAGCAAGGTTTGATAATACATGGACAATTTGTCGGTGTGTTTCATCTTCCGGTTTGCTCTAACGTTGTTCGGAATGTCATTCTAAATTATGGTAACCGTTAAAAATTTCAATGGATTATTTCTTTAAAAAATATTCAGGTTATTTCTAGTTTCATATTCATTTCTGTGATTGGTTGATCTTAGATAGTAATTAAACATAGAAACTAAACAGTCTGAGGTTCTATTCTACAAACAAAAGGTGACATAGAATTAGCTTGATGGGTAGTTCAATAGAACTTTATTTGTCTTAGAGTTCACATGAGGGGTGAAACCGTGAAAGACACTTGGCCCAAATTAAACGCCTGTTACCTAACCGTTGAGTCACAAACTCAAAAAAAACCATTGGGTCACAAACGAGGACAAGACCAGAAGACCAGCCCCAAAGATCGACTGTGTGGTTGTGTTCTCTTCTGGGCTTGTTTACATCGTATTCCGGTTTGATCTCAGAATTGCGGGAGCTTCAGGGTTGTTTTTGGTGACTCGATCCCCTGTTGGAAGATGATGCAAGTTGCTGTGCTCGGCTAGGGCACTTCAAGTTGGAAGATGATGCACCCTAAACTAATAATATGAACCATCTCTACATGACCAACCACAGTATTATTGAGTTTGCAAAGATCTATAATCTATGTCGTCCACTCGTCCACTACTGGATCAATCACCAAATCGCATTTCCCTTCTAATGACTGCGTCAGTAATGATAGAATGATCCTGTTGTGTTCACAGCTCCACCATAGCAAACTTATGGAATCATTTCAACTGTCTTCACATTTCCTCACTGGCTTTTCTTGAGTTGTAATCATCTAATTGTGCCCTTTAATCTGATTTATCAGATCATGGAAACTCCTTTCCCTGATACTCCTAAGTGGTTCGAGTTCCATACGTCCGAATGGGTTTTAGAGTCCAAATGTTCGAGTTCGAACTCATAAGAGTACATGTACATTTGAAGGAGAATATGTACATGCCTATGGTACTTATAAGAGTATATCGAATCTTGTCATGCCCAATCTTCTGATTCTTATCCCTACAAGGCTACAACTATTATCCACCTTTCCAACTTTGGCTAAAGCTTTCGGATCATTTCGTGTTGATTAATGTTTAGATACCTTGGATTTTCACTAATCTTTCGTGTTGGACTTCACTTCCTTTTCTTCGACTTGTACAGTTGTATGTACTATGTACGAACTAACATAAATTAATTTAGGTGGAAGATAGCATACTTAGCGACAACTATTTTGTTATTTAATAGAAGTAATTAAGAGAAATAAATAGTTCAAGAATTGAAAACAAAAGACTAGTTGTTTGGTTTTTATTAATAAGTTCAAAAGACTAGTCTTTATAACTACATCAACTAGTCTTTATAATAATGTTTTCGGAATCAAGACCCGAAACGTTATGATATTCCAAAGTGTTTTGAAGTGGTTTGTTTTCCGGTTCTTTTCGATTCCAGTATAAAGGCAAATTGTAGAAAACTAAACAGCTATATATGAGATTATGGCTATGGCGTATTCTACTGCTAGTATGCTACTATGCTTCATAATTATGCAATATGCAAAAGACCTACAAATACAACGGTATTCCTATATAAAAAAAAACAACGGTATTCACTTTTTCGTTTTTTTTTTATTCGAACCCCCGTAATGGTTTGTTTTAAAACGGTTCGGTTTGTACAACAGTGAAGTTTTTATTTGCCACAATCCGAACTGAACTGGTTTATTCGATCTGGTTTGGAACGATTTTGAGCTGAACCGGACCAAAGACACATGCCTAGTTGTAGTGTGAGTTTGTTAACATTTATTCATTAAAAGTCACTCATTACAAACGAAAACACAAACTCTAAAAAAAAAAAAAACAAATAAACAAACACAAAAATATCGATGGGCTTAGCACGAAGAGAAGCTTACATCCATTTATGGAGATGGATGTCCCTAAAATCCTGTAATGATTTCGAGTTCTGTAAGAAACTCTAGGTGGCGGCAAAGTCTCACAGGCCAAATGCAGTAGCACTAGCACATGTAGGCTGCGTTTGGTGCACCTTATAAGTTCATGTGGCTTATAAGCACTCCAGCTTTTAGTGTTTGGTAAATCTAAAACCAGCTACTTTTTTTAAAAGTAGAAGGTGTTTTTAAGGGAAAAGGAGAAGCTGGTATCCCCCTCATTTTCCTTATAAGCTAGCTTGTTTTTCTATCGTGGGAGTTAATGAAATTTTGCTAATGACGTTGGGTACCCTTCAGATTCTTGACAAAATACCCTCAAAACCCAAGCGAGACGCGAGACCTGCGCCTCCATTCTCCTCCAATTCTGAGAAATACACTACCTTCGCCTCCATTCTTCTCCATCGTTGTTGCGGATCATTTTGCATCTGTTAGAGGTCTTTGTGTGGGTTTGTGTGGCCTTTGCTGCGCCTCTATCGTCTTGCTGCGTCTGTTGCCTAGCGAATCTGAGAAACTAGGGTTCAAAGGTAAACAATTTCATTTCTCCCTCTTGTTCATCTCTAAGCTTGGAATTTAGCAATATTTGTATGCCTTCTTGTATTGTTTTTCTGGGTTTTGATAAATCATTTTCCTTTTGTTAGTCTCTAAATCTCAATTTCTGAATCTGGGTTAGTTCAACTTGAGATGGGTTTAGCCTACAGATAAAAAAATCTGGGTTAGTTCAACTTGAGATGGGTTAGACCCCGCAATCTTTTCTTGTCTTGTGATTGTTCTTCCCCTCTCTGCTCGGATCCATTTCTTTTTCTTTAAGGATTTGGAGTATAAAGGTGGATGATGAGTAGTTGGAAACCCATATCAGTATGTCATTTGTTCCAGTTGTACTTGTAGTGTACATTGTATAGAGAAACATGGAATTGATTGGTCAATGTTGCCTCAATCCATCATGCTAAACGTACAATTTGACCCTTGACACTTGATTTATACTCCTTAAATAAATATCTAGCTACTTTTTCTTAGAAGTTGCTTATAATTTTCTCTTTGTAAAAGGGTTGAGTGTGATTTGATTAATTTGACCTATATATCATAGAGGATATATTGTCATGGACCGAGTTTGAGTGAAGGAGGTCCATGACACAAATCCAAGTCCATCATGCAAGCTTAAGGGGAAGCATATGAATATGCAAGAACATGGTGGACATGTGTGGAGAAATCTAGAACCATCATGCAAAATCCAAGCCTAAGGGGAAGCACTTGGAACATGGTGGAAAATTCTAGAGTAAGTGGGCATACTTAGAGAATTCTAGAACCCTTTAGAATTCTCTAAGCTTAGATACATTCTTGTAGATAATTGGTGTACATTCTAGAAGATAGAATTGTAACCATTGGATCAAATAAATCCTAGCCATCCATTGAGGAGGTGCTAGGCTATAAATAGGTGGTGAAGGCACTTGCCCAAACCATCCTAGGAGCACCTTGTAGAAAGCCTTGTAAAGTTCTCATACTTAATACAAGTTTCTTTCTCCCACATTGCCTAAGTGTTTGCTTTGCTTAGCTTTGCCTAGCTTAGCATACTTCGCACACTTCTAGCGTTCTTGCTCTTTGGTGTTGCGTTTGTTTCCGCTGCGTAGAGGAGAGGCTGACTTAGAGGGTTCGAGGAGGTGAACAACTCTAAGGCCGCACGGTTGAAAGAGAAGCGAAGTTCTCATCCCGTGACAGGTGGTATCAGAGCCTCGGCTGCTCGTGCAAGAACACAAAGAGAAAGAAGATGTCCGGAGAAGGAGTTTCGGTGGTTGAGCAAGCTGCTGCTGGCGCCAAGAGGAGCCACAAAGAGGTACTCGCTGCCTTAGATGCTCGGCTTGGAAAGGTGGAATCCGCCGTGGTCGAGTTTGACACTCGACTTGACGATGACGTCGTGACAAAGGGGGATCTCGCAGCCATGGTGGAAGCGTTGCGAGAGCAGTTGCACGGCGCTCTCAACGTCATGGCAGATCGGATCCGTGGGGAGATCCGCGAGAAGCTTGACAAGATGTCCGCCGAGCTCACAGCCCTCCGAGAGGAAGTGAAGGAGGTTCGGGGAGATTGGGCGCTTTGCAAGGAGGCTGCCTTGAGTAGGTCGCAAGGGCCAAAGGCGATGACGGCGTTGGACTCTTTTAAACCCAAATCCTTCAATGGGAAGAGGGAAGCTAAAGAGCTTGACACCTTTCTATGGGATATGGAGAGGTACTTCAAGTTTCTAAAGCTTGAGAATGATGAGTCCAAGATTTCGACGGCAACCGTGTTCCTCACCGACAATGCCCTTATGTGGTGGCGTCGAAGGAGCATGGAGATTGAGGAAGGTACGCTCTCTCTCAAAACTTGGGACGAATTCAAGAAAGATCTCAAGTTACACTTCTATCCCCAAAATGCTCAATATGAGGCAAAGGAGAAGCTTCGGTGGCTAAGGCAAACCGGTAGCGTCAAGGAGTATGTTGACACCTTTGTCAACTTGCTATTCGAGGTCCCCAACATGTCGGAGGAAGACAAGCTCATATACTTCATGAGCGGGCTGCAAAGTTGGGCGAAGCTCGAGTTGCAAAGAAGACAAGTACAAAACTTGTCTCAAGCTATTGCCGCTACCGAGTCCCTCATCGAGTTCAAGGTTAGCCACCAAGGCGACGCCAAGTTCAAGGGGAAGAAGGTGGACGAGGAGAAGAGTGGGGGAGATGTGCCAAAGCCGAGGGACAAGCCGGAGTCGAGTCACAAACCGAAGGCGAGGAGCTTCGAGAGGCACGACAAGTCTACAAGCAAGGCTTGGGAGGCGAAGTGCTACTTGTGCGACGGCCCACATATGATGCGCGACTGCCCTCAAAAGAAGGCTCTTAAAGCAATGGCGTTGCAAGGGCCTAGGGCCGAGGTCGAGGCGGAGGAGGACGATGCAGCAAGGATGGGGAGCATCCGACTGCTCAATGCCGTGAAGGCTAGCGTCCCTCCTAGGGTCGAGGCGGACGAGGACGAGGCAGCCAGGATGGGGAGTATCCGGCTGCTCAATGCCGTGAAGGCAAGCGTCCCCCAACCAAGGCAACAAGCGAGAGGTGGATCGCTTTATGTCGATGTCAAGGTGGGAGACACGACGGTACGTGCCTTGGTAGATTGCGGAGCGACTCACAACTTCATGACGTCGGAAGAAGCGAGGAGGCTTGGGGTCCGAGTCACGAAGGAGTCGGGCAGCGTGAAAGCGGTAAACACGGCTGCCACACCCATTGTCGGGGTAGTGCGCGATGTGGAGGTTCGCATCGGCGCTTGGAAGGGGAGAGTGGACTTCACCATAGTCAAGATGGATGACTATGGCGTGGTAATCGGCCTTGAGTTCATGGACAAGGTGCGAGCATTCCCCATCCCCTTCAATAATATCTTTTGCATCGTAACGGAGGGAGAGTTACCTTGCGTGGTGCCCGTGGAGTGGCAAGCAAGGGAGAGGACAAAGACTCTATCCGCCATGCAGCTCGCCGAAGGTTGGAAGAAAGGCGAGACGACTTTCCTTGCAACCCTCAAGATGGATGAGGAGGTTGGAGGGAAGTCCGAACCTTTGCCGAGGGCAAGGGAGGCTATCCTTGGGAAGTTTGGAGATGGAATGCCCAAGGAGGGTCCGAGGACGCTGCCACCAAGGAGGAAGGTGGATCGTGCCGTCAAGTTGGAAGTCGGACCAAAGCCAACATCAAAGTCCCCCTATGGAAGGGTGACATCCGAGCTAGTGGAGCTCAGGAAGCAACCTAAGGAGTTGCTTGATGCGGGCTACATGGGGAGTAGTCCCGCTGCATCCAAAACAGCCAAGGAGGGGCAGCAAGCCAATGAGCTCCCTCGTTCGCAACTAGGGAAGGCTTCAAAGAGGATGAAGAGGCATGCGGACCAGCAAAGGCGACCCGTGAAGTCTTTTCATAAGGATGCCGAAGCAACCGAGCGAGGTAAGTCTCATCGAGCTCCCGCTTATATGACCACCGCATTTGACAAAATGGTGGATAGCATCGAAGCCAAGCGCGAGGTGCGGAAGGCTAAGCGCGAGGTGAGGAAAGCCAAGCGCGAGGTGGCGAAGAAGCGGATGGCGAGGTATGCCGATCACTTCGCCAAGTGGAAGAGGCTGCCCACGACCAAGGCTACTTGGGAGAAGGAGGAGTCCTTGTGGGGATGCAAGGACAAGTTCGCCAAGTTCTAGCAAGAGGAGCTCGCGAGGGCGACAACGGCGCCGAGGACGTCGCCGACTCGAGTGGGGGAGAATGTCATGGACCGAGTTTGAGTGAAGGAGGTCCATGACACAAATCCAAGTCCATCATGCAAGCTTAAGGGGAAGCATATGAATATGCAAGAACATGGTGGACATGTGTGGAGAAATCTAGAACCATCATGCAAAATCCAAGCCTAAGGGGAAGCACTTGGAACATGGTGGAAAATTCTAGAGTAAGTGGGCATACTTAGAGAATTCTAGAACCCTTTAGAATTCTCTAAGCTTAGATACATTCTTGTAGATAATTGGTGTACATTCTAGAAGATAGAATTGTAACCATTGGATCAAATAAATCCTAGCCATCCATTGAGGAGGTGCTAGGTTATAAATAGGTGGTGAAGGCACTTGCCCAAACCATCCTAGGAGCACCTTGTAGAAAGCCTTGTAAAGTTCTCATACTTAATACAAGTTTCTTTCTCCCACATTGCCTAAGTGTTTGCTTTGCTTAGCTTTGCCTAGCTTAGCATACTTCGCACACTTCTAGCGTTCTTGCTCTTTGGTGTTGCGTTTGTTTCCGCTGCGTAGAGGAGAGGCTGACTTAGAGGGTTCGAGGAGGTGAACAACTCTAAGGCCGCACGGTTGAAAGAGAAGCGAAGTTCTCATCCCGTGACAATATATAGCCTACAGATAAACTTGAGGCCAATGTCATGTACATTGTGAGAAATTGTCGTACATTT
This sequence comes from Fragaria iinumae, assembly GCA_009720345.1. NCBI lineage: Eukaryota > Viridiplantae > Streptophyta > Magnoliopsida > Rosales > Rosaceae > Fragaria > Fragaria iinumae. The sequence continues at coordinate 32,055,677 of CM019122.1, read as the reverse complement.
ATTGTCTTCCCAAGCAGTTGGATCAATGTTTGAACCACCAAAGCTTGATGCCTATACGAGAAACAGAAAAATGTTAAATATTAGTAGCTTCAGAAGTTCAGATAATAGATTTGGTGTTTATCATTACATCTAATAATTCCCACCATTCATATTATTTATTTATTCAGTGAAAACCTTTTAGATATTCATCATATTCCTATTGAGCACTGACCTCCCTTTACATAAACTAATCTGTTGAAAGACTGCAAATGCATTATACAGACGATGCCAGTAACATGTTTGGATCAGTTTCACCTAGACCTTAGATTCCTAACAGTATATCAGCTGGTAAACACAAAAATGAAGAGATCAATATGAGATAACCAAAAAAATTACCGAATAGTTGTCGCTTCAAATCTTCCTGCATTGTGTCATTGTTGCATACAAAGATGTAGCCTCCAAGCACCTCATTTCGGGAAAGTGTCTCAGTTGCAAGCAAGGTCTTGAACCTTTTCTCAACAACATTCCCAGCCTCGTTGTTGTTGTTGTTACTGATGTTGTTGGTTTTCTTGTTGCTGAGATTATTGACACCATACTTGTTACCAGTCATGTTTCCCACAAAGCTTGAACTGTTTTTCTGGTAAATATACAGACTAGAGAGAAGTGAAATTCAAATCTTTAAGTGAAATTTAGTTTTTTATGATGTTATTGAAATCATGATCTATATATTACTTGTATATTATTATGGTGGTCAATTGTGGGTGCTTGAGGTTAGTAGCCATATTAATAGATGAAACATTGTAAACTTAATTTGTGTTCTGATCTTGTGTGTTTGCAATGTTGTGGTTTGTTTTTGAAAAATGTATAGATGAGCTCGGCCGTTTGGAATGAGACATTAGTAGATGTACTTTGTGACTTATGTATCAAGGAGGTGGAACAAAATAATCGTCCAAATACCCATCTTAACAAAGATGGATGGGAAAATGTGCTAAGTAATTTTTACAAAGAAACAGGTAAAAATTACACCAAAAAACAACTAAAAATAAATGGGATGCACTTAAAGAGCTGTTTATGCCTGAATTAATATTTTACTGGACAGTAAATGTCTATGTAAATATTAATTATTTCTTGGTCCATGTCATACCGGCGAGCCTAAGTTTCTTTAAGTTTACAAGTGATGGCCTTTTTAGTAAGACCACGCGAGCTGAGAACAGAGTTGACATGCGAACTGGACTTCACTTAGCTCGCGCGCGGAATGGACATAGGCGGACTACGCAGTTCGCGTGAAACACTTAGCTCGCGCGCTGAATGACTTCGCGCGGAATTACTATTTGCCAATCCGCGTAGGCGAGACGCAAATGTACTTCGCGTACGCGAGATTGACTCTCCGCATAGGCGAGGCGAGGCGAGCTGGCGAACTGGCTCGCGTAGGAGACTTCGCGAGGCAGCGACATGCGGACTCCGCGCGCACCACGACAAACGTCGAAGACTGTTACAAGTCTTTGATATGCCTCGGGCCAAACCCTGTGGCCCTCTTAATATAAAAAGTCATTTTAATGCTCGCGAGCTGCAATAGCCCGCGAAATGGAAGCAAGCTACAAGAGCACGCGAGATAGAATCCTGTAGCAGCCCGCGAGATGAGGATACTCCTAATTCCAGTCCGCATAGGAGTCTACAGTTGGCAGCGCGGAAGCAATGCCCTATGCGGAATGAAGTGTGCGAATTGGACATGTGTCACAAGATGGTTGGTTCGCATGGACAGAACAGTGCCCTTGTGCTACAGGGTTTCAGAGTCCGACTTGGATTCTAATTACTTTTCTTCCGCCACAGATCGAACTACTATATAAGGGGGCTCGAACCCTAACAGAGGACGACTCTCAAAACAACAATCAAATACATACAACTCTCAAAACGACGACTCTCAAAACAACAAACAAATACAAACACAAACTGAAACACAGTTCCCTTCGAGCTCCTCGAAACCCTAACCCTAAGCGCCGTCGCCTAGGTTTCTTCTTCAGAGCCCTCCAGACTCTACCCCTTGACTTCTCTCTGAACTCCCTATAGTTGCTATGCTCGCGCCGCCGTGAGTATCGATCGCTTGTGCTCGTACATCCTCGTCTGAGGTGGCACCTGTAACCCCTTTCGCCTGATCAAGAAGTCAAGCGCACCCCTACAACCTCTTTCCTCGTCCGCGAGGTGGCACGCCCGCAACTCTCCCCTCTCTTTGTTCGCTAGAAACCTCTGCTCCGCGCGCTGAGGATCGTGGCCAAAACAAGAGCAATGGAAATTATGGAAAGATTTGAAGGGGAAAGAGACTGGTCTTAGATGAGATCATAGGCTCCAAACCATTGACGCATCTGATGAGTGGTGGAGTGGAAAAATTAAGGTATGTAAAACTATTTGTCCATTTTTGAAAACCGTTAATTTCAACATGTTTGTATGTGTTCATGGTATATGTTCATTCACTTAAACATGTTTTGATTTTTTTTAACTCAATTGTGCAGGATAATAAGGAATATGCAAAGTTAAGAAAAAAAGGTATTCACCCTGATTTTAAAGAGAAATTGGACAGAATGTTCAAGGGGACTTCAGCCACTGGTTTGTATGCTTATATACCAGGTGCATCACTACCTTTACCTGAAAGTCCAAAACAAGGGGACAATCAACAAAACCTTGAAGAGAGTTCTGATTCTGATAATACATCACACCCTGCTAAAAGAAGAAAAGGAAATGCAATTGGGAAAGACAAATGTGTTGTTACAAAACCTGGAAGGGTAGGAGGTGCTACTCTTTTAGCACAGAAAATTGACCGAATGTGTGAGGCTATTGAGAGTAGAAGTACAACAAGTTCTATGATCAATAAGAGTGTAGAAACAAGTGATGGCACTAGTATTAAAGAAGTGATGAAGGTGGTTGGTTCTTTGCCTGGGGCCGAGCAGGGTACTAAGATGTTTTTTTTTTTGCAAGTCGGTTGTTCCTAAATAAAGAGAAGAGGGAGATGTTTTGCTGTATGGAAGGTCCTGACATGACGTTGGAGTATCTGAATTTTGAGATGACTGAAAATTAAGTTTATGTTGTGCTTGAGTTTTGTTTTTGTGATTTTGTTAAGATATTGTTGAAGTATTATTAACTCGAACAAGTTTATGTATCAGTTCACTATATAATGTTCGACATGATTATGAATTTGTTATTTTATATTTTTACTGTTTAATATTCACTTATATGAGCTTTATTTGTTATTTTATTTTGTTTTTTTTATTAATTTTAATTTTAATTTTTTTTTACTATTTGTTCATTGCTTACATTACAACTAATACATCATTTACGAATTGGAATTTATGTTTGCAGGTTTGATTGAATACATGAACAATGTCAGAGAAAGATGATGTTGAGGATGAGATATACATACGGATCGTACAAGTTAATACTCTCCTTATTCAACATTATTATGAGAGCTATGTTCATAAAAATCCTTGCATGACATCGTCTCAAACAGGTAATAGATGGGTAATGGAAGTATTACAAGGTCATCCAAGTCGGTGTTATAATGAATTTAGAATGCACAAGGAAGTATTTTATCATTTATATAGTGACTTGGAGACCGAATTTAGGGTGTTGGGTTCAAATAGAACAAGTCATATTGAAGTAGTGGCATTAATACTAAATATTCTAGGACATGGATGTGGGAATAGGATGGCTCAAGAACGGTTTCAACATTCCGGGGAAACCGTTAGTAGGTATTTTGGAAAAGCATTAGATATGTTGTGTTCATATGGTGAGAAAATGATCAAGCCGTTGGATCCAGAATTTAAAAGTGTTGCGCCGGAGATAATGAGGGATAAGAGATATATGCCGCATTTTAAGGTACTTTAATTTTTTTATTTTTTTATTTTTTTTATAATTGATCAATTAGTTTATATTAATTGTTTATATTATTGACAAATATTTACATTATTTTAAAGACTGCATTGATGCTATTGATGGAGTGCATATTCCCGCTTCGATATCTCCTCAACATCAAATACCATTTATTGGTAGAAAAGGGATACCAACCCAAAATGTTATGGCAGTGTGTGATTTTAATATGCAATTTACATTTGTATGTGCCGATTGGGAAGGGTCTGCTCATGATACAAGGGTGTTTCAATCAGTTCTTCGAATTCCCAATTCGAAGTTTCCTAAACCTCCACAAGGTAATCAATTTATTTTTTTATATAAATTTTTATAAACTTTAATGTGAAGTTTTGTTAAATTTAGAAAATTTATTTGATAGGAAAATATTATGTCGTTGATGCGGGATACCCACAAATGAATGGATTTTTGGGACCCTATAAAGGTCCAAAACAACATTTTCAAGAATATCGTGGGCGAAAGCCAAGAAATGAAAAGGAGGTATTTAACCAAGCACACTCTTCTCTTAGAGGCGTTATAGAACGCACATTTGGAGCTTGGAAAAAGAAATGACATATTTTAAGAAACATGGAAGGTTTTTTATTTAATAAGCAAGTGAAGATTGTTATTGCAACCATGACTCTTCATAATTATATACGAAGACATGCGAATCATGATAGGCATTTTGACATTGAGGAAAATTCGGTTGGCATATCAAGTGATGAGATGGAGATGGAGATGGATGATGCAGAAGAAGAAAATCATGGTCATGTTGCACAAGAAATGGAAGCAATAAGAAAAGAAATTGCTCAAAGTTTGATGAGAGCACGTGGTACCGCAAATTTTAAATGTGCCAAGATATTTTTGTTGATACATATGAACAAAGTATTTTGACATGTTCATAGCATGAATGTTTTGATGTGTTAAACAATCTTTTGTTACTACTTCATGCTACTTTAAGATATGGTTTGCAGGTTATTAATGTTATTATCGGTAATGTTTTGATGTGTTAAGATACTTTTTGTTGATACTTCATGTCAAATTATTCAATATTTATCATATAATCATCATAATTAATAAAAACAGTAAGTAAATATTGATTTATATGTACAAAGTTAAATAAACCATAGATAAATTATAGTATAAGAAGTTAGTTTTAGTTTCATGTCCAAAATGGTCATTCTGCAAATTAGAAGCACTTTTAGTTTCAAGTTTACCAAACACCTTCCACTATTTTTAACACTAATAGCACATATTATAAGTCAGTTTACTAAACAGACTTTGTTTTTCAGTCGCTTATTCTCAAGAAAGCTTATAAACCAGCTTTTCTTATAAGCTAGCTGCACCTAAACATCCGTAATCCGTAATGGATCGAGAGGCAAAACTTTTGCCTACCTTCCATACACGAAATAAAACATCGATTCCTAATTGGAACACTTGCTTCATGAAAGAAATTTGATTACACACCAGATAGTATCATCATAATCTTCATAAATGCATCAACCTATATTGATTGATCAAACAAATAATTACAAAAATTTAATTTTGTTGTAAGAATAAATTGGGTTCCATAACAAGAACAGAGACCCAGATCAGTTTAGATCATAAGCCTCTCCTCCTTTACAAAAGCCATATATATAAAAGCCTAAAAATCTAATCAGATCGAGCGCCAAATTTAAATCCCTATAGCCTGAGTTCAAGCTGCTTTGAACTTTGCCCTGCTACTTGTTCCTCCGCCTTGGGAGACGCCGCTCTCTGCTGGCTGTTGTTCACTTGGTATGGAGCTACCGCAACAACTCTGAAATTCAAACAACCCAATAAGATCTCTATTCACCCAATTCAAGAACTTATAATTCTATTTATTCAAAAAACAAACCCAAAGTATTTAGGAAATGAATTTACCTCTCTTTTCTCTTGGCCAAAAACTTATGAAGCGAAGCCCTTCTCATAATAGGCAAATCCGAGGCAATAGCCGGAGGCGGTTGCAGTTGTTGCTGCTGTGGTTTCACCACAACATTAGACTCACTTGAAGAAACCACAGGGCTTCCTTGGGTAGCCAACCCCATGATCTCCTTGGCCTTCTCCGGCGAAAGGTCACTGAAGACGAGCACCTTCCCGCCGTAAAAGATGGTCATGGGAGCAGATCTAGGCTGATCCGGAGCCGCAGCCGGTGGTGCTGGGCTGGCCTCCATGGCGTTGAGCAAGTTCATGGTGGCCGGGGGAGCCGGCTTGACTCCGAAACTGTCGCCCTGGAGGTACTGGCTTCTCTTCTCCTTCAAGTACTGGCTAAGGAGGTTGCATGTCTGCGCAAAGTTGGATCTCTCTGCCATTGTGGAGATGAAATTTGAGAATTTGAGAGGGTTTGGATTGGAATGTAAGGAAAGTAACGGAAGATTGTTGGTGATGGTGGAGTGGAGGAGTTGAGGGAGATATGAATATATATGGTGGAGTCAAACAAGGCTTGCTCTTATCGGCCATCTGAGCTTTCTTGCTGTCTTTTCCTTTGAATATAATATCAACTCTCACTTTTTTTAAGGCACGTGTTTTTTGCATTTGGAAAACATGGCGAAACAGAGTTACGGAAATGCCCTTTGCGGTGGGAGTGGCGTCGTGGGGGTGGTTCGGTCATTTCGGTTATGTTCGGTGAGAGGGCGTGTATGATTCCGCATTCCCGTGCCGACAAGGACCAAACATGGGGCCCGCACGTGGGGGGAGAGAAACCTTCCTTCCTCAGTTTCCCGTGTCTTCGAGATTCGCGAGTTTCGGCACGTGATACATATTTTCGGCCGGTGGTGGTTTGGTCATTTTGAAGAGTGGACTACAAGAGTGACGCGTGTCGGGGTTTCAGTAGCTACGTTGGGGTAGTGGACGGGTTCGATTCACGTGGCTAGATGTGTGGAATATTTTTTGGTTTTTTTTTTGCCGTTTCTGCAGCAACACGCGTTTTCCGGGGACATGTCGTTTTCTCTACCCTTCTAGGGTTTGTATTTTCTAAGAGGGCCGTACAGTTCTAGTGACACATTGTTCATACTTGGACAGTTTAGACATCATCGAGGAGTTTAGGAAGACCGGAACTCGGATGAAAAATTGGGTTGGATTTAAGCTTGGGGATTTTTAAGATATCGGAATCGCATTCTTTACGATTTAAGTATTACCTCTGCTTTTCTCTAAAAAAGAAGAAGAAAGTATTACCTCTATTTTTCTCTCTTGTTGAGCATGTTGTTCTCAAATTCAAGTTCAAAATGGTTTTCAATAGTTGACGTGATTGTTGCTTGTTAGAGTATCGCTTTGTGGTTATATTAATTTCATGCTTTACGTACTCTTTAATTACGTTGTATTTGGCGTAGGGTTCCGGGGACTAGGAATTTTCTCATTCCATGCATATAGTACAAGGCTCGTGTCTAGAGACCACATTACATCTAGTATGTTAGTTCGAAGAACCCCACTACCTTTATCGCCTCAAGTTTGTCAACTCAAGGTAAAACTCTAATTCGTGAACGAAATTCTTAAGTCTCCCATTTCCATTGAAATAATGAAATAGGATATTAAGTAGATTAATAGATTGCTCGTCTAAGATTTGAACCGTGAGTTCGCCTTCAAAAGATATTCAACAAATTATAATATTTTGAAGGAATGACTAACTAATTAAATTAAGGAGGATCATGTACGAATATGTGTATCAAAATTTATAATAGAAGATATATAGAATCGTGGACCCTCAATGGTTCTTGAGGAATTTACAATTTCTTTTTTCTCAAAAGACCTAGGGTTTTTTTTTTTTTTTTTTTTTTTTTTTTTTTTTTTTTTGTATCCTTATGGTCGAGCTATATATCCAAGAAATTTACAATTGTCCTTTTAATATTAGTTTTCATTAAAACTTATCAAATTAAACAAACAGTCATCATGGAAATAGAGGTGGCTTCGACTTAATTTAACAGTTAACTAAGAACAACTTTAGCACATTCTATATTTTAACTTTTAGCTATTTTAGAGAATATGTTTTAGTTTTTTTATATATTTTTGGAGCTTCAGCAGACTAGCCAAAGTTTAGCTATTATGACTTTTTGCTATCTCGCTACCTAAATATAAAGGGCGAGATGACTCAGATGAGACTAGCTATAATTTAATACATTCCTTATAAGATATTTTACGTGATATATAAATATATTTAAACTATTTAATCTTTATTTGAAGAATAATGTTGATGTAATACTAGCTACAATAGTGAGCATTGATGCAGCCACATTTGCAAAGTGACTAGCCAAAATGACATTGTTTCTGTACAATCCCGGATAGGGTTACAGAAGCCGAAGGCGTGTCCGCTGGGTGATTAGCTTTCCTCCCAAAGACATATGAACAAAAGGATGACCAGGGGCTTCTGGTCTTTTCCTCCTCCAATGGTTAAGTTAGAATTTGTTGGTGAAGTGTAATAACTAGCGTAGTAAATGATACCTGACAAGCTGGTGGTTCTGTCGTATTTATGGCCCAGCGTGGGTTCTCTCTGCTTGGAAATGGATGTGGAACAATTGTCTTTGCTGCTGTTTCAAGTACAGACTTCTCCTATGCCTTTTGCAATCGTTCCCATCCCAGCGTTGCCACCAAGATTGAGCCCGGCCCATCCTGCTTATGGATGGGAACCTTAGGACGGCCTAAGTTGTATTGGTCATGGCGGAATACGAGATTGAGAGGTTGTTTTATGTACAACCGACTACAGACATTTTAGCTAATTTGACTAAAATTTAACTCAAAAATAGCTAGCATTGCTAAAGATGCTCTAATAATACTTGTATTCGAAATCCACCGGTGTGGAAATGTGGGTTGCCGCTTCCTATTTTCTTCTCGAGTATACTAATCATTTGAGGTATGATCGATTCATGTGATAGCCTTAATGTATGTCACTAAACATTTTCTAAACAAAGCGTACAATACCACCCATAATATTTAATCCTATTTCCTCATTTTCTTTATAATACATAGTTGTGGATCATGTACTATACAATTTGTTGACCAAGATATATTAGTTTACCTAGACTTTGCTACTGAGCAAAAGCAGCCATATTCAAAACGTGGATATAGTTTAATGGAGACGGGGTTGCCCATTACCATAAACAAAACATAGATCAAACGCATGAAATAGTGGGTAGAGCATTTGGTAATGAGAATCTTTCAATAGAGGTCAAATATTTTTAGAAAAAGCACATGATAAATGTTTACTTATAGACTATAGTTTGTGTGGTGTTATTGAAATTGAATCGTAGATTTGGAGACAGCAGGCCATCGTTGGCGCTACTCGCACGAAACTTCCATCTCTTTGCAATTTGGTAATTGCATTGAAGATTCATAGTTTGAATAGTTCAACAGTTCCGCATCACATCTAGATTGATTAAGAAAGGCACCACCACAATTTTCTATTCGGTCCATGCTACTAGAATTTTCGCATAATACGAATGAGTTTTATAATTTCCCATCGAAACGATGAGTTTTTATAATTTTAAGTACTTCATAAAAATTGACCATAAAAGTAGACGCGTTTTTCTTTCTAGATATATGTTAAGATTATACTAGCATCTTGACCCGTATTATGTGTGTGTGTGAATTTTTTTTTTACTATTACAGTTACGCTCAAAGTCTAATTTCCCTCACATTCATAAAAAAAAAAAAAAAAAAAAATTGATTTCCCTCCTCACTTTTCTCTCTCACCTCCCACGTTTTAAGCTACTTTTTTTCTTATTTCCAATATTTACAATTACTAATTTGTCATTCATCTGTTAAAATATATATTTTAAAGTTTTAATCAATCAAGGGCATTATAGATAGTTCAAAAATTTAACCGTTGACAAAGTCAAAAAAGCCTTCTGACTTTATTAATAGAGATCTAGATGCGGATATGTGACACAAAAAGATGATTAAAATGATTGTTAGCTTCATGATACAAAACCGGTCAGCTCTAGAGTATTTTATACTAGTTACATACAATATTCTAAAAAACGTTAGGCGCTAGTCGGGCAGACAACCGATGACTAGCGTCTAGACAATTAATTGGGGGATTAATCGGTTTTCTAGTTCTCTAGACGGACCATAAGTAAAATGGTAAAACACCACCTAGCGCCTAGGCGGGGATTAATCGGCTCTAGGCGGGGATTTTTAGAACATGGTTACATGGATAATCATAATATCAGTATCGAACATACGGTATATGCATGTGTGTGTAATACTAGTTACATGGATAATCAAAATACTAGATCGGAACAAGAGAGATTTTTTTTCTAGTTACACACACATGTTGTCACGTCCCCAAATTCATGGCCAATATTATACTAAAATATGGCTCGTGAACTTGTGACGTGAGCCATAAAACAATAATAAAACTTGAAAGTATGAGAATAGTTCTGAGTAAAACTTTCGATTGATATAACAAAGATTTTTTTACATCGATTGAGCTTATCGTTAAATTTTGTAAACACAAATAAAGACTTGTTGTGATAAAATAAAAGTAGAAATAGAAAACATTATTAGTTTAGTTTACGTCGGTTCACCCAGTCCCCAATAATATACTCGTTACCTGAAAAACATAAATGTTTAGCATCATGAGTTACGCTACCCAGTAAGTATAGACCACAATCTTATATTACTCTGTCTTACAAAATGATGCAAATTGAATAACGAAGTAAAAATGATAAGACAATCCATTATTAATGCACATTGGGTATAATCTACTTTGAATACTGTTTACACCTAAATTAATATTTTACTGGACAGTAAATGTTTAAGTGAATATTAATTAAATTTTTGATCCACGTCACACCGGCAAGCCCAAATAATTGGGTTTACAAGTGGTGGCCTGCCGACAAAGTCATGCGAGCTAGGTCTATAGTTCGCATAGAAGATTAGAAGACGTGGGTTGACTTGGTATGATGTTTAGCTGCCTACAAGGTGGCGCGAGCTAGATGATACATGTTGCATGCGAGATGGACTTCGCGTAGAAGTACATGAAGGCGAGGCGAGATGGCTCCGCGTAGGAGATTTCGCGAAGAAGCAAGAGGCGGAGTCCGCATGCACGTGATCACCTACGCCACATTTATTGTTGAAGACTCTTTGACATGCTTTGTGTCAACTCCTGTGACCCTTTTAATGAAAAAGCCTTTTAAGTCTCGCGAGCTTCAAGGGCCCGCTAGATGGAAGCAAGCTTCAAGAGCTCGCGGGATAGTTTGAGTTCGCGGCCTGCGCGAGACAGGTTTCCACAAGGACTGTGACACCTCGCGGGATAAAGACGTTCCTAATTTGAGTCCGCATAGGACTCTACAGTTGGGCAGCACAGAGGCAATGACCTATGCGAAATGTGCTGTGCAAAATGGACACGCGTCACGCAGATGGTTGGTTCACGCGGGTGAAGCAGTGTCCTTGTGGTATTCTGTTTCAGAGTCCGAATTGGACTATGATTATCTTTCTTCTGAAAAAAGGCGAGCTACTATATAAAGGGGCTCGAAGACTTACATAATCTCTCTCTCTCAACAAAAACACAAACACAACAACTCAAACAACAATACAACAAAACCTTCAACCCAGTTGAACTTACAGACGCTCCCCGGAGCTTTGCTTTTGCTTCCATGTTGAAGCTCTCTCTCTACAATCTAACTTCGAGCCTCTCGAAAACGAATCCTAAGCGTGTCCTCGCCTTAGCTCAGAGCCCTGTCGGACTCTCCCCTGATCCCTATTATTGCTCTGCTCGCGACACACCGTGAGTATCGAATCGCTTAGTGCTTGTAATTCCTCGTCCGGGAGGTGGCACCTGAAGCCCTTCGTTTGATCAAGAAGTCAAGATCTCGCGCATCTTCTTTCCTCGTCCGCGATGTGGCACGCCTGCATCCCCTCTTTATTTACTTTGGTAGCTAGTTACTTCTTTATTCCTTACTGAGGATCGTGGCCAAAACAAATACCAATATCATATAATGCTTCACTAAATCGATAAATGCAGCATCAATAGATGAAATCAAAAATAGTGTACACTCGATCATCTTTTCATAATGTATTAATAATATCGCAAACTGTTCAATCAAAATAATATACTTCTCTTCTCAGTGAATATTTCAAAGTAATTGGTATCAAATCCAAAAATCCACCTGCTAGGTCCACTATACCAAAGCACGGGTAAGCCGCAACATACTAAGGCCACTTGCCAAAACATGTATACTCAAGGTTTGGCACTTTCATCCCAATGAGTATAATAGTGCAATATCTGAAGGGACTAGGGCCCACAACTAATTTCCACATAAAATATTATACCAGTAATTCACTTGAGCTCGGGGGTAGTACCATTCATCCGGCTCCATAACTTCTCAAACATAGTCAAATTCACAAATACAATATTTATGAGTTATAGATCGTAACATATGTATATGTACACAAATACATAAATACACATATATACAGACACTTAAGAATATTTCATCATGAATGCTTATGTAGCATAAACATGATACACAGGAAGGGAAAACTCATGTAGCAAACAATTAATAATTTAAGCTTACAAGCAAATAATCGAATTCATAATAAAATGTAAGTAATGACAAAACACAAGCAATGAAAGAGTAATTTTGCGAACTTTAAATAAACAATATTATTGAATGAATAAACGATATTATTATTAATAGTAGTTTCAGTCCTTACGTCCAATTTCATGGGAGTTAATCAACCATGTCCATGATTCTCCGATTAAAGTCATTAAACTTCAAAAGGTGTGAAGTCGTCCATCTCAAGTCCGATTTAACAAAGTGAGTACATCACTGTGAAGGGTTTTTCACAAGGAATTCAGTGGTAAGGTTCATGTGAACAAGTCCATAGTGTTCAAGTCCAGAAATGATGATATTCCAAAGAAGTACAAAAAGTGATTACTATTTAATTAACCTTAATTGCATAAATTATTACGTTAAGTAATTTTCGACTATTATTCTTGAAATTCTCCAGATTTAAATTTCAGGTTATAAACTTCGTTTTGATATAAAGATCATTGAAAACGGATAAGAAATGAGTGAGATATGATCATTTGAAGTTATGAGCATCATATGAGTTTTCCGGCAAGGTTCACCGGAAAAGTTATAAAAATTAACCGTTTAAGGTTTTAGAACTCATTTATGAGGAAAGATTAAGATATAAGATTAGTTATATATCAATATTATATAGTTACTTCAATAAAACAAGGATAAAATCAGAATTTTATAATTTCCGGCGGCCGGAAAATGCATGAACTCGCTGGTTTCTGGAAATAATACTTAAAAAGTAGAAATCTTCTTTTAGCTATAACTTCTTCGTTTCATAACCTTTTTGAGTGATTCAAAAGCCTAAACTGAAGCATTTTTCATTATAGTGTAACTTTAATCAGCTAAAACATAAATTACATGTACGAAAATTAGAATTATGCAGCAGCCACGTTTTTATACCATTTTATTCTTTGTTCTTCAAGTTGATCAAAATCTAAGGCAAAAGACTATAAGAGAGTTTTCATATACTTACTTAAGAAGAAGTGAACTGGAGAATTAAGTCTTTGATTCAAGCTTGTATTTCTTTGGAAAGAAAGAACTTTTCAAGAACAAAGGGTAAGAACTTTGGGTGTGAGGTGCTTTGAAAGACTTAATTGAATGTTGTTTCCAACAAGGAAGCTTCCGATCAGTTTTTCACTTGACCTTGAAGCTTGAGAGAAATATTAGATAGATCATATGTTTATATAGGCTACAAAAGCATGCTTTGAATTTAATTTCCAACCCACCGATTTGACTTTCAAAGCCAAAACTAGAGTAGGGTAATTGTTCACAAAGAAAACCAAATAGTAAGAGGGGTAAAAGAAAAATCAGCTATTACCTTATATATGTATTGACATGAATCTATAGATACACAAATATTTATATATGTATATATAGATATATATATCTACTCAAGCTAATAAGTAAAAGAATATGATGTTTTCCTTTCTTAAGATCTTGTAAATGTGTTAGTAATATTTAATATTAGAATAGTATACATGATAAAAACAATACTAATACGAGTCTTAAATTCGATCACAAGTATCGATTGTATGTAAGAAATACGGGTTAAGGTATTTAAGTAGTTTACTCAAATTCTAATACCTAATAAAAATACATATCTTGTAAGTATGATACTTGTAGTCATTGGTTTCTAAAAAGATTATTTCAGAAGATATTTAGATTACTATCTAAGGTTAAAAAGTCTTAGTGTGCTATATAATTAGTACTAAGTTTTGGCGTACTACACATACATATACTAGCACATGCATCTACCGTATTAGATCTCCATGATTTCAGACATACGGTAGATGTATTTTATACTAGTTACATTGATAATCAATGTTGAGATATAAATCCCACATCAGGAAAAAGGACATTGTCTGTGGGTTTATAAGGGTTTGGGCCACTCCACCCATTGCCAATTGGGTTTGTCACGCCCCAATTTTTGAAGGATAATTTTCAAAAATTTGGGCATGATATATCTCAAAAATAAGACTCCATAACATGCTCAACAAATCTCAAACTAAACTCAAATGCTGGAAATGTAAATGTCAACAAACTCATCAACTGAGTTAAACATTATATCTCTTTAATTATATTAAATTCAAAAGTCTAGTAAAATAAAGTAGATCACATGAGCTTAAAAACAAACTGTCATAATATACAAATAAATGTACATCGTCTAAACCCCAGCTACTATGCCTCTGCCTCAACCCTGCTAATCATTACATGCAGATCTAACACCTACACCATGAATCGGTGCACCGGGTTGTAAAACAACAAACCCGGTAAGCTAAAAAGCCCGTATGAGTAACTCACAAAAATAACTCAATATTTCTAACATCTAAATAAAACACAAGAACAATTAAGAACAATAATTAATTCCACAAATCAAACACTTTTACAAATAACATGTATCCATGAGTTCTAGATACCAATAAGGTATCTCCTATGACCTACAACAAACACATGTATCCATGAGTCCCAGATACTGCCAAGAAGTAACTCTCATGACCTACAACAACAATTTATGTACTCATGGGTCCCAGATACCTTAAGATACCTCCCATAACCTACATCAACAGACGAACTAAAGCTCTATTCCTAACTATAACCAATCACCCGGCCAAATGCTTGGAACCCATGTCCAATATCAAATCACAAAATAATAATAGCATCATAACCGTAACCAATCACTCGATTCAAGACTTGGAACCTGGTTTAACTATCTAAACAACAATTCACAATAGAGTAGAATCATCATAACCGTAACCAATCATCTGATTAAAGGCTTGGAACCCGGTTTGACTATCCAAACAACGAATCACAATATAATAATATCATCATCAACAACATAAAGAGCACATGAACATAGATATATTTAAATGAACAAACATAGATATTCCCACAAGAATAATCTATCAAGAACCAACAATATTATGATCACATGAACATTAAAAATAATCATATAATAGGAAAACTTGTTTTATCTTACCTATGAGCCGTTGGTGGTCAAGCTCATATATTTAAAAACAAATAATAACATATTCTTTAATTCAACATCATCATCAAAATGACCACAATAATTTGGTCCAAATGTAAACTTTGGTGAGATTTACTCACATAATTAATCCCGCTGCGTCTTCCACAAAACACAAGAGCCAAGCCAAAACACATTTCACCTGTCACGCCCCGACTCTTAAATTACCTTAATTACTAGCATTGTGGTAATAAGAGTTTTACCGTCTTCGTCATTAAGTGGATAATTTAATAGGTCCCTAGAGGTGTGTTGAGGGACGAATATTTCGAAAGAATTATTCGAAGGAAGAAATTGTGACGACGGTAAAAATGGTAATTTTAGCTAGTAAAAGGTAATTTTTATTGGGGTATTATTTTGGGGTGTTAAATCTTGGAGTGGGTTTATATTTGGTGGTGTTGTGGACCGGTTTGGGCCAAGCCCAATCTTTCCTCTCCCTCTTTTCTCTCTCTTCCACCCGATTCTCTCTCCCCGAGCCTCTCCCTGCCGGAAACTTTCGGCCGCCCGTCCGCCCCCGTCCGGCCGCCCCAGACCGCCGCACCGGTCCCAAACGATCGGTCTCCAACCCAGCTTCCATTCTAGACCGGTGGGAGCCGCCCTAGTGCCGCCGTGTGAGAGAGAAGCCGCCCAAAATGTCCGACTGATGGAAGTGTTTTCTCGCCGGAACTTCCTCCTCCGGCCGCCATAGCCGGAGCCCCTTGGCTCAAAAGGAAGTCCTCCTCCCGTGCTTCAATCCCTCCAAAGGATTCGCTCCCTCTTGAGCTGGGTAAGGAGAAATCGGTAAAGGAAATTCTAGGGCTTTTATTGTTGTTTTCATTCGATTGACATGGTTAGACTTAGAATTGGAGTTTGTGCTAGTTAGGAATGTTGTAGAGGAGGTTGAGAGGAATGTGCTGTCAAATTTTGGTGGGCATTGGAGGTCGCCGGAGCTGGCCGGCGGAACCGCCGCCGGCGCCGCCGCTGAAAAATTGAAGGAGTTTTATGAGGAATTTAATGGAATGAGTTTTAGAATTTTTGGAGGAGTTTTGGTTAGGTTTGGAAATTGTTAAAGTTTGGTGTTTTTGGCGGATTATTAAGTTAAAATCCGGCCATTGGATTATTTATGATTAGGAAGGTAGAAGGTATTTTTGGGATATCGGTTTTTATGGAGAATTATGGTTGGCAGTGAAGTTAAGATTTAGGACGATAGACATGGTTGAGCGCGAAAAGCTCATATTTAATTATGCCTATTTTCTTTAAGCGTCGGTGTTTTATTTAAGGATTTATTTATTTTTTGGAACAGGACGTGAGGAGGCCCGAGCAGAGAAGACCTCCGACCGACATCAGGCTTAGGCCTAAGTTGTGAGTGGACCTTTGTTTTTAAATAATGTTTTATTGATGAATAATTTCTTTTGTGGAATTTAACCGGAAATTGAGAATTTCGGTGTTTATACTCATTTATTGACGTTTATGAGAATAGTATGTATATAAGTAAACGCTAGCTAGCAATACGTGATTTCCCCCCAGAATGAGGGAAAATGTCATTATGAGGTGACGTGAGCGTTAGACGCAAGCGTCGTAGCCTTGTACGACTTTCTATTTTTTTTGTATTCATTCTTAGAATTCGTACAAGGAGTAAGCACCTATATATATATATATATATATCCACTCGGGCGTTTCCCCCCATAATGAGGAAAAATGTCATTATGGGGTGACGTGAGCGTTATACGCGAGCGTAGTAGCCTTGTATGAATTTCTGTTTTTCTTTTATCTCTTCAAAGAAATCATACAAGGAGTAGACGAGTGTATATACATACTGATATATTTATAATTTAGCCCGAGAGGCTGTATTTGTTTAAGTTTTGGAGACTAGCCGAAACTAGTCGTGTCCTTGTCAGTTTTTGAGCTGTCGCTTGCATAGCGCTTTCCTTGAAAGTTTTCTTGGGGAAATATTATTGTTTGACGAGATTACTTTTGTCCACTCACTCTGACGTAATTAAATATGTTTCCCCTGGGCCTTTCCTTCGTTTTTAAATGCTCAGTCTGCAGAGTTCGGGTGGGGTCTAGAAGAAGACGACGAGGCATAGTCACTCATCTTTCCGCTACTGTTCGCCAGTAGGTTATCTGTTTAACGCACTAGGATTTTTTATCAGCTTTCGTTGTCTTTCTTGTAGTAGCTCTGAATACTTTCGGAAAAATAATTGTGTATTATTTTATTCGGTTATTTGGATTGAGTTGAAGATTGATATATTGGTTAAAAGGGTGTTCTATATTTTTCCGGGTTAGGGTTGTCCATTTTCAAGGGAGGTTTGCCGAGTTCTTCGGTAAATTTTCCTTGGAGGTGGTTGCCGCAGGACTTACCTCGGGTTTCAGGGTGAAATTCGGGGTGGGTCCTGACATCACCAGTCTCCTAAAATTACATAATTAATAACCTTAGTAACCGAAGTACTATAGGATATCAAAACACCCTTAAACTGAACATTAGCCCAAAGGAGGAAAACCTTCCAAGGTCGTCGAACTTAAAAACCCAATACTGCTGCTTCTACATGCCAAATCCTAAACTCAAAACGTCGCACAAGTCTATGATTAAACCTAGAACCTAACATGCAATCCTTGCTCACAACCTAGAATTTCCACCTCTCAACAAGCTCACCACAACAAAAGCTAGCTAACCATAGAAACTAAAGCTACAAACATTGCCGAACGCGCTGCCACGCGTCACCACAGGCTACGGCGAGTGGACCCCACGCGCCACCCCATCAACTTCAAAATCTGAGCAAACTCCCAACAACAAACTTATAGGTCACATCAAATGAAACACTTTTCATACCTATAACTAAAGCCAATTCAACCAGAAAGAGGCCGAAAACGTCTTCGGAAAGAAACAAGGTGCACTTCGAACTCAAAAGCTCAACGCTTCGAATTCGGCTTCAAGGCTGGTATCATCGGAATTGGCCGGAGCTTCACTGTCGGCGGAGGCAGTAACTTGCGGGCCTTGCTGTCCCGTGCATAGTGCTCCATAGGGTGTGAGGCTGGTATGAATAGAGAGAGGGGAGTGAGAGCTTTCCAACGATACCAAGCACGCACAAATCCGTCGCCGGATGGCCGAGTTATGGCCGGAAGAAGTTGAGGGTGCGCGGGTGGCTCGAGGAGGAAGAGAGAGAAACTCTAAAATTTTCTGGAAACTTTTAGGGTTTCTAGGTTCCCCTTTTCTATTTATACACTTTCTAAAACCGGAAACTAACTTCCTCTTACGATAACTTTCTCATACGACATCCGATTTAAGCGTGCCGCGTGTCTACGAACTTGTATCGCCAAATTTTACAACTTTCATGAAGAAAGTTTTTTGAAAATAACTTATGAATAAGAAAGTCAACTTTTAGCCACTTAGAAACAAGACACCTTAAAATAATTGACTTTCGAAAAACTTCAACTTCGCACAAATAAAAAGAATTTCCACAAAATAATTATTTATTAATTTCGGGAATATTACAAGAAAATTGATAAGAAAATCTGGGGTATTACAGGTTTTGGATATGAACCCAAGACTACTTTATCGTAGTATCAGAGCGGGTTACCCACGTCTACGTGTGAATGTGTAACTGTCACACGGACTCCACATCACCCAAATAGTTGTCCACATGTATGGCTTGAAGATCCGCCACACGTGCGGGGGCGTGTTGAGATATAAATCTTACATCAGGAAAATGGATCTTGACTGTGAGTTTATAAGGGTTTGGGCCACTCCACCAATATTGTTAATTGATTTTAGATGTGAACCCAAGATTACTTTATCAAATCATAATACTAGTTATATATATATATATATATATATATATATATATATATATATATATATATATATCTCACTGGAATAATTCTTAAACTTAAAACGAATTGGAACATCACCTAATATTATGACCAGAAATAATTGACAAATAACTAATTGCTAAGATTAGCTAGCTTAACAAAATAACCCACAAAAGATTTTTGTCTCCATTGGCTCCAAACAACCAGAGAAAAAACAATAGTGCAACTGACGAAAACCTTACCAGGAAAAATCTTACCACCTTCTATTCACATTTCCTCCTATCAAAGTTAGGTTTTCTTCTCATTCACCAGTACCTAATATTCTTGTTCATCATGGTTTGCATGAGTTGTCGTCTCAGATTCTGAGTTTGAGAAGCCCTAAGTACCTACCAGACGCAGTTGGCGGGCATCTGGTTCACAACGTGAGAGGGATTTGACTCTTGTATCCCTATTATCATATTCAATTTCCAATACAACAACTGAAAACCCATCTAAGCAGGTCCATAATGGTCAAACCAAAAAGAGCCAGAAAGAACGGTTATAACGGCTTTTCGAAATTCTGACTAGTTCAAAGCAACTGCGTCTGAGCTCTTCCTTTAGGCCTCTCTTCCTCATTCTGAGGTCTCTCTCTTGCTCACACCCCCGAAAAACAAACAAGAAAAAACTGAAAAAAAAAACGAACCCCAAGTTTTGATTTTCTAATTCCCACACCATGAACACATTTCCAAAATAACCTTAATTACTAATGGCTGCAGCTGCCGAGCTCAATCTTCACCGCCCGTACCTCCTCCTCTGCATAATCTTCCTCTCCTTTTCCCCATTGACATATTCGATAACCGATGCCGAAGCGTTGCTCAAGTTCAAGCAATCACTCACCAATGCATCTGCTTTGGATTCTTGGGTGCCTAACTCTGCACCATGCACGTCATCAGGTACGGAATGGGCAGGAACCGTATGCTTTAATGGGAACGTTACGGGTCTTCGTCTCGGGGGAATGGGTTTGTCTGGCACACTAGACTTTAAATCGCTTATCGAAGTCAAGAGTCTTCGAAGCATGAGCGTAAAGAACAACAATTTCTCCGGCTCCATTCCGGATTTCAACGTCATTGGCCCCTTGAAGGCTATCTATTTGTCCGGGAATCAGTTTTCCGGTGAGATCCCATCCGACTTTTTCACCGACATGGACTCGTTGAGGAAAGTCTGGCTGGACCGCAATAATTTCAGTGGGGAAATTCCTGCATCTCTTGCGGAAACTCCCAATCTGCAGGTACTGCGTCTCGAGGACAATGAATTCAGTGGAAGCCTCCCGGATATGAGCCAAGTTACGTTGACGGTCCTCAATGTGTCTAATAACAAGCTGGAGGGGGAGATTCCGAAGAGTCTGCAGGATAAATTTGATAAGACTGTGTTTTCCGGAAACTCAGGTCTTTGTGGGTTGAATGTGGGCAAAGAATGTACTAATGCACCATCACCATCACCAACGAGTTCTAATGAGGGTAGTGGCTCAAAATCGAGTTCGAAAAGTAAGAAGGGAAGCTCTACAATTGTTATTGCATTGTCGGTAACTTGCGCGCTGGTGCTTCTCATTCTTATCCTTCTATTGTTTGTCAGATCAAGGAGAAAGAAGGCAGATGAGAATATGGATAGGCTTGGAACCCAAAACACTCAAAGCTATGATCATTCTCCTTCTCCTCAACAAGCGCAAGTAGAAGCGGTTGAGTTGAATGTGGCGGAGATCAATCGTAGGGAAAGGGAAGTAGGGGAGTCATCTGCATCAGTTAGTAATGCTAGAAAGAGTACTAGCTCGGCGCGCAAGAGCACTTCGAGTCATGCTAAAGGATTAGGCGGGATGCCGGAGCTAGTTATGTTGAATGAAGAGAAGGGAGTGTTTGGGTTGACGGATTTGATGAAGGCCGCAGCCGAGGTGCTTGGAAATGGGGGGATGGGTTCATCTTACAAGGCTGTCATGGCGAATGGGTTGGCGGTTGTGGTAAAAAGGATAAGAGAAATGAATGCAATGAGTAGAGAGGGGTTTGATGCAGAGATGAGGAGGCTTGGGACGCTACGCCATTGGAATGTCTTGACTCCTCTGGCTTATCACTACAGAAAAGAAGAGAAGCTGTTAGTTTATGAGTACATCCCCAAGAGCAGCTTGCTTTATCTATTACATGGTATGATTTTTTCCTTCCTTTTGATTCTAACCTTTTTATGACTAGCAGCACAATGAACAATATGAACAAATGAGGTGAACTGCTATTTCTTGAGGTCTGATATGTTATGTTGCTATTTTTTCTGTTTGGCTCTCTAGTTAGATGTAATCGTATGTGCACTAATGACCAAGTTTAACAATATGACAATGTTTCTATCAAAAAAAAAAAAAAAAAACAATATGACAATGTTGTCTTAAGAATCCAAATGTGACACTAGCTAGAACTTGGTACCTTACGAGATGGCATGGATATATTGATGTCATTGTATAAACTAACTTCCATATTTCTTTTTGGTGCTGCAATGTTGATGTTTTCTGATAAGGATATGATATAATTTCAGGTGATCGGGGATCGTCTCACGACCAACTTAACTGGCCTGCTAGGTTAAAGATTATTCAAGGAACAGCAAGAGGGATGGGTTTTATCCATAACGAATTTTCAGGCTATGATTTGCCCCATGGCGACCTAAAGTCGAGCAATGTACTAATTGGCCCCGACTATGAGCCCTTGCTTTCAGAGTTTGCATTTGCTCCAATGATAAACTCTTCACATTTACCACATGCCTTGTTTGCATACAAAGCCCCAGAAGCTTCAGAGTATGGCCTAGTATCACCCAAGTGCGATGTGTTCTGTCTAGGAGTCCTCATTCTTGAAACCCTAACGGGCAAATTCCCTTCTCAGTATCTCAACCATGGCCAAGGTGGGACTGATGTAGTCCAATGGGTGCGGTCGGCTATGGCAGAAAGAAGAGAAATGGAACTATTAGACCCCGAGATTTCAAACGAACAGGGTTCAATCAGTGAAATGGAGAAGCTCCTCCACGTTGGTGCAGCCTGCACAGAGAATGATCCGAGGCAACGGTTAGATATGATGGAGGCTATTCGAAGGATAGAGCAGATAAATGCCGTAGGAACTAGTGAAGAGGCTGCTAGAGACTGTTATGCAGACTCTTCTTTAGCAGTGCCAAAGACAACTCATGTACCAACATTGCGAGAAGGGGTAGCAGATATGCCTGCACGGCCAGCTTCTGAGTCCGAGATCAGCAGACTGGCATCGCGCAGCTACCGAAGCAGATCGGGGTGATGGGACGATGGTAGTGATGTTAGGCAATGAGTAATGATACGTGGTGTGACGACCTCAAAGAAGTTGAAGTATACTCCAAGTGAAATGAGAGAAGAGTGGCCTCCATACTTGCTTTCTGGGTATTATTTGTACGAGTAATAAGGGTAAGAAAGCAAGTGTGTAAAGGATGGAAGATACAAAGTCCTGTATACAACATTAATATGACTCCTAACGTACATATTACCTCTTTGAGTTCTCTAATTGGGTTTTTCTCCTTGTTAAGTAGAACAGTTACACTGTATGAGCATGTTGCTTCTTCTGTAGTCATTTTCCGTCTAATAAAATAGATAATAGGTTATAGCCTGTTTCATAGACCAAATATGATTTGTAAGCCACAATTTCGATAGAGGAAAGACACTATCTGCTATATATAGCTACAAATTTGTGTTCAAATGTTCAAGGAAATCCAGGACGAACGCACTCCAGATCGAAAGAGATGCCATGTTAAAGGTTTGTAAGATTATCTTTCACTTCATAAGGGACCTAGAAATTTGGAACGCATCTATTACTGGATGAAAAAATATAATTGGGGATGAAGAAGTTAAACCCAATGCTTTCATGGAAATATGTCTTATATTCTAGGTTTTCCGGATAAAAAAAAAACTGAAATAATTAAACAGTTCGAATCGCGGATCATATTTTAAAAAAAATGGATTCAATCTGAACGCAACCCTAATTGTTTGAGCCCAGTGGATATTTTGGTCTAAGACTGCATAATAAGTTTTTGGTAACATTTGGGCCAATACCTATGACCCATTTAATTTAAAACCTTTTAAGTCTGATGAGCTTCAGGGGCGCGCGAGATGGAATCGAGCGTCAGGGGCGCACGAGATGGAATCAAGCTTCAGGAGCTCGCGGGTTGGTTTGAGTCTGCGCCCCGTGCGAGGTAGGTTTCCACAAGGACTATAGCACCTCGCGGGATAAGGACTTTCCTAATTTGAGTCCGCATAGGACTCTACAGTTGCACAACGCGGAGTCAATCACGCGGCTGGACACGTGTCATGCAGATGATTGGTTCGCGTGAGTGAAGCAGTGTCCTTGCGGTATTGGGTTTCAGAGTCCGAATTGGACTATGAATATCTTTCTTTGGCCCGAAGGCAAGCTACTATATAAAGGGGCTCGAAGACTTACAGAAGTGACTCACTCTCTAAAACACACACAAAAAATACAAACAAACTTTCAACCTAGTTGATACTTTCGAGCCTCTCGAAAAACCCTAACCCTAACGCCGCCTAGGTTTTCTCAGAGCCCCTTCGGACTCTATTTCCGATCATCGCTGATCTCTCTTTGGTTGCTCTGCTCGCGACACCGTGTGTATCAAATCGCCTTGTGCTTGTAAATTCCTCATCCGCGAGGTGGCACCGGTAACCCCCCGCTTGTTCAAGAAGTCAAGACCCGACGCACCCCACTTCCTTTCCTCGTCCGCGAGGTGGCACGTCCCGCATTCCCAAGAAGCATTGACTGCTACCGTCTCTCAAAGCCCCTGCTGAGGATTGTGGCCAAAACACTAATCATACGGGTCCTTTAGCTTCATGTCGATGTAACAGGTACTTCTTAGCTTGGATAGGTTAATTCGCTTTCTAATATGTATAGTGTCCACTGTTTTAGACGTACTTTTTTGGATTTCCTTTTAGTTTCAGTTTTAGTTTAATAAAGAGTTTGCCCTTATGCTTGTTTTGGACCTAGCTCACTCCTGCTTGACCTAGCAATATATGGTCGCATGGCTCTTTGCCAATAAAATATATCCATTTGTTTTTTTTAAGTAAAAACATTAAATTATTGTTTTTAGTTTTTCTTTGTAAGAGTTAAAAATATTTTCATTTTTTATAGTTCATGTTTTGCCAAACATACTTTCATCTCAATTTCATTTACGAAAATGAAAACACGTGCATGAAAATGTTACCAAATGACCTTACACTCCGTTTTGTGCTTTGTGTAGTTCCACCTCAAAGTTTGTGGTGAGACTAACTCGACAAAATTAGATTTCGGACCACAAATTCCAGGCACAGAGCGATAAATAATCCCTACTATGATGATCATATAATGACCTATCCTAGAAAACCTGTGTGCCAGCGATACTGGCTTTTCCTCCTCGGATTGGAGAAGAGAGTGAGAGATTTTCATTCATGCTGATCGATTTCCACCTCGATCGAAATCAGCTGCATTTTGCTAAAACATTGTGTCCAGTTGTTTATACGATTCATCAGGTCAACCCTTCTCTAGTTTAGAGACCATATATACAGCTGGTAAACAATATTAAACGTCATAACAGCTGGAGATAATGAGATGTGGATTATTATTATAGAGGCCTAAATATATTTAGGGTCTCGTAATCTGACGCACACAACATTTCCCATTTGTCATAGCATGAAACGAAAACCTGGCCCCTTTATAAATTGTTAGCTGCATGCTATATAGTTTATGATCGTTTGTACCTTAAGTGACACTTACCAATGCTAACACATTGAACCAGGATCGAATTTAGCACTCTAGTTCTATTATAATCGAATTCTTATTAGTGAATGAATAATAAAACCACAGTTAGGCTAAGGGGAATTTAAAGAAATATCACGAGACAGTTGTAAGATATCAGAATTGAGCCATTCTATGAGACTATGACACAAGCATTTTGGGAATCGTTTTGGAGGTAGATTAAATTTGAGTTCATTTGTATCTTCGGTTACAAGAAATATCCTTTAGCTTTATGATGAAAGAATCAACTTGTTTTATTTGGTTTTTCTTACAAATTTATGCAGAAAATGATTACAGGTGTTTTTAATTCTAATTTGTTCTTTCTGAATACAAATGATTGCAGATGTACGTAAAATTTTGAGAATTAAAATTTGCGATCTATATTTTGTAATTCATAGTCGTATGAGTAGTACGAATTTCAATCTCTTATGTTTTATCGATTGCATACTTTAGTAGTACGTAGGCGTGAATTCATGTTTTACTTACTAATTTTTTCTTGAAGATTCAAGTCGATCTTCTCTTTTTGTTAAACCTAAAGCCTCAAAACCTTCTCTACCATTGAGTCAGCCATGCCCTAACTTATCAACAATTTCTTCAAGTTTTGTGAACATAAACGTAAGTGAATTGAACATTACATCATATTCACATTGCCTTCATATATGTCATTTCTTTTATCTCCGAATTAGCTTGATCTTCAAACCCCAAGTGATCGGAACGTATTCATCATTTTTTAGTCCAATTTTATGAAACTCGATATAGAAAACTTGATTATTGCAAATTTTAACAATGGATTCAGATCGATGTAATCATATTTGGTGTCGCCATATTTCAACAAGATGATATTTCACTTTAGAAGTACTGAATTCTCTATCATTAACACTCTTAGTTTTTTTTTTTTTTTTTTCGAAATGAGTAATTCATTGAAGGAGGCAAAGCCCAAAGAGCCCAAGGCCCAGAAACAAATAAAAACACATTGTGCTCTATCAACTACTTTTACCTAGCAGAAGATAGAACAACAGCAGCTAAAAAAAATAAAAATGACGAACTAAATCACTCCCATGACCGGCGCCGGAGGACAAGGCAAGCCGTCATTTCGAAGAACAGAAGCTAAAGAGGGTGGTGGCATTGAAGCCCATCGGTGAAGACCCAACCTCGACTTGGCAAGCGAACCCACTACATGAGCAGCTTGATTCGCTTCACGGGGAATCCATTCCCAGGTAATAGAACCAAAACGCTGACTTCTCTTTCTAATTTCTTCAATGATTGGGAATAACCTCCAATCCATGTAGTTAGATGAAGCTTTGATGTTGCTAATGACTTCTAGAGAATCTTATCTGAGACACACCTTCCCCAATCCCAGGTTTAAGGCCGTGTCCACTCCAAGAAGAAGTGCATTTGCTTCTGCCATTGCAGATGATCCGCACTTATTCACATTGGAGACACAATCCACAAGCTCTCCGGGATTCGACCTGATAACAACTCCCATACCACAAGACCTCGATTCGATCCATGAGGCATCACAGCATACATCCACAACATCCAATGGCGGGGGCTGCCATCGTTTTAGTTCTCGCTTCGGACTCCAGAGATGGTGGGTCTTTCCGGTTTGCACTCCAAAATTCCAATAGGCCAGATTGAGGCTGGATTGAATCACGGCGGGAGGGCTAATTGGTCTCCTGTCATAAACAAAGCTGCGTCGACTCTTCCAGATACTCCAACAAACGCAGCTAACCACGGTGAGTACCCTAAACACTCTTAGTTAATTTGTTACTTAATTAGCTTAATTTTCTCTCCCACTGATTATCATAATCGATCACACCTTTAATATATAGAATTGATCGATTTCCCCTTTGTCGACCTACGTAGCTAGCTCTGTTCATCATCATTGTGAATTGCTTAATATCATCTGAAATGAATCCGCAGACAGAAAGCAGTGGAACCTCAAAGCATGCCTCTCCTGTAGAGACACATACAGACCGAGCAATGAAACAACACACAGCTAGCCTGAAACACTCGTACGTGCATGAGAAATTAATAGTTCTAGATTGTTCTTGTGGCCTCTGGGTTATAGCTCTAGCCAGGAGAGCCACCAACCAATACCACACGGCATACTGCTGCTTAATATATAATCTATGTTGAAAAGACAATACTGCGAGGAATATATATGCTTTAATATTAGCTAGTTTGATCTAATTAGTTGTTACAGCTTAATTAATCAACTAAAATACTAATTCATTGCTGTTAAGATTAATCTGTGCGTACGTGCAAGCATGCATGCACGTGAATGTCGGCCTTTTTGGCAGTAGATTTGTTGACTTCATTAACTTCGATCATCGGTTTGATTCTTGGTGCATGCTTTGTTTAATTGTTTTGGTTCTCTATGTGGCCAATAAAACAGATTAAGTTTAATTATAATAAGGTTTTCATTAGTTAATTAGCTAGAGAGAAGTTAATCGAGGCCACCCCAGCAAACCATGCTCGATCCTCCTTCGCTGGCAAATATATATTGTGTGTGTAATGAATCATCTTTTCTTCTTTTTTTTTTCGATCAAGTATATTAATCATCTTTATATAGCTAAGCTAGAATAATAATTAAAGAATAGTGTGGGCTAAATTTTTGTTTTTCTTCGAACAAGTAGGGTGTATAGAGAAAATGTCATTGAAGAACTTGACACAGTCCAAAAAATTGTTACAGATTAATTAACAACCTCTAGCTAGCAGCTCGCAAGCCACAACAGATTTAGGTACACCGCCAAATCCTGCTGTATGTAAGGCAAACAGTGCCTGTAAACTTCTATGCATAACTCGAGCTAGGTAGGGCGCAACTCAGAGTACGAACATATATCCTTTTATTAGAGATCATCCACAGGGAGCGCGCGAACGGTTCCGAAATCGGGATCAAAGAGCTTGAGTGCTTGAAGATGTGCAGAGTCTACTATGGATGGAGAAGAAAAGCGTCTGTGGTTTTAAGAGAATTAAGGACAAGGGATGAGAAGAGATTGCACACTTAGCCTGTGTGCTGATTATTCAGTACTACTGCTTGCAAAGACTGTGTACTATTCAACGACGACCAACCTAACACGTAGCGAAACCAAGAGTTGCCCAAGACCCTAGTTATATATACATGCATGACATATAGTCAATTGGTAACTAGATGCTCCGATCGATCATCTGGCCAAAACAAGGGCTTGCATCTATGGATGGCAAAGGGGACGGATTTATGTTATTCAATCTGGATGCAGTGATTTTGTTAACATTCTAAGATCAATTCGAGTTAAACGGTTAAACATGTCTGTTGCAAACATGTAAGGGAGAATGGAATGAGCTCTCGTAAGAAATCAACAATCTCGATATGGTTTTAATTAAGTAGTCTAATTGGGAAAATACGATTCCTTGCGCCTCATTCCGCAATCTAAATTTTCAATAAAGGAAATTCGCTTAATTGATTAAATATGAAACTCATTACATTCGAGTTCGAATTCCCCTCGTTGTTTTTCTTTCATAGAGAGCTAGACGTCCCTGCTATATATCTTGCTAAGTGTAAATCCTGACTTGTTACTTGCATGCATCGATTTGGACGAAGACGAAGACGGGTGAGTCTAAGATTAATGTAAAAAGGGTATTTAATAATCGATTCGTTTCAAAACTTTGAATGAATGGTCAACATTCAAATTACTAGTACTCAATCAATTAAGTCTAAAAGAAAACATGATTCACTCACCAATCTGTCACTCTTTCTTGTCTTAGGTAACCTTGTCTTTGTGTTAACGTCTTATCATAACCTTGTCGTGTTGGCACTACCTGGCCAACACAAAGAACCAACCTACCATTATTTCACGCCTCTCGTTACAAAAAGTCTCACATTTTCTTATGGTCGAATATAAACTGTTCTCTTTCTTTTTTTTTTTTGGTCGAATATAAACTGTTCTCTCTGATAAAACATTTAATAGTAAAAGTCTCCCATTTATAAGTAAATTATTGTGAGCTTGACTCATGGAAGATAATTGTTGCTTGCATTTCAATTGTTGATTCGATAGAAGAGGACAACTTTTAAAATGGAAATGTTGAAATCAATTGTTTGTTTGATTATCTCTATTCATATATGTGCGTGTGTTAATAAAATCGAATGAAATTAAACTAAGCTTTAGAACATTCTTTGAACCTAGATATGCATTGAGAGCATTATATGGTGACATTTTTCTTAAAATAGAAACAAATTACAACAAAGAGCCTTTTAAACAAGCAAAATTTAAGATGACGAGGAACCTGCAAAATTTAATAATAATAAAAAAGGGTAAAATTTACGATAAAAGGGACACAATGAGCCGTAACCGGAGTTTAACCAAAATTTCAGGTTAGGGAGATAATGATCAAAGGAAGTAATAGCATCCACCAAGAACATGAGGGAAAATGATATCTTCAAATTTTTGAAGCTAAATCTTTGATATCACAGGTCATCTAGTGCCTGAGCCGCCAAGAAGTATCACACAAACTTCTTAATGCATGCACTTGATGATTACCAAAGAGTCGCAATCCGCTTGAGGTTTTGGTGATGTTGATACGGAGAGCTTGAGTACGACTGTCTTTGAGAGCGCTACCTCAGCAATAGGCACATTTGTGATGCCGCGCGAGGCAACAGGGACTATCAAGGATATATAGGGTAACGATTTGAATCTCTGATAATGAACCAGCTGCAATATCATTTTTAAGGGTTTTACCGAACCATATATCAAATTGAACTTGAAGACTTGAAAAGGGGCCGGGACTTCCATAGACCATGATTGGAAGACGCACTCGGAGGATTTATAAAAGGAGGGTTACAACTCCTATTATTTGAGCCAATGTAAGCAGCAACATGATCAATCATGTTGGAATGCACAAGATCGAGCATTGTTGAATATTTGGTTATTCCTAGCATCCCAATTTTGCCTGCAAAGGAGTGAACCTCAATAATTGAAAAGGGTTCCTTAAAGAACATGGAAAGCAACCAGCAGCCAGACATATATGAATCGAAGACCTACTGCATGAGGATTAAGGCCGGAGATGTTGCAAACACGCTAGTCGAATTCATATAGTGCACTGAGCCAATATTTGAGCCCTCGTTAAGCTAGTACATCATTTTAGAGCTTCACTTTTATCTTAGGAATTGTAGAACAAATATGAAATTCTGGAATAAAACTCATCATAATACTCGACTCGAAAAATGACTCTCCCGATAATTGTGGAAAAATTGTATGTCGTTCTGCTATTAGTCATGTACATGTGCTCTTTTAGAAAATTACAAAACATTCAATAAATATTGCTTGGCATGTATATGCTAACTTTAAATGAAGTACCATGTCTCAAAAATTCGTCACCAACTCATAACCAGAAATACAATGAGCTTATGTGTATATGTTGCATAAATTTGATATGAAATAACATTAATGAGTCTAATTCTTCGATTAAGATTAATGTATGCACGCGTCAAGACTGTCATTTTATTTATTTATTTAATAAAAATCTACATAAAACACGAGACGAAAAATATACACCTTTCTCTTAATCAACAGACCAATGCAAGGATCTTGGGACGTGTCTAAAAATAAACAAGGTCAAAACTTGCCATGTAATTGGACACTACCCGCTACAGTACAGTACTCCGTGTTAGATTCACTTATTGAACTGCCGTCTTGTAGTTTTAACCGTACATATCTCATTCGTTGACTAAAAGTCAACACCGTCAAAAAGCAACTCCCCCCCCCCCCCCTATTATTAACCACCACAATCCCACACCAAAAGAAAAAAAGAAAGGAGAGAAATTTAGTAATCTCTGCAGCTCCTGCCTTTGAAGACTAATCTTTATTTCATTTTCTCCGAATTTCATTTTCTCAGCACCACCACCATCATTATCGCCACTCCAAAAAAGTCAAGCTTCGGTCTGCTCCGATGGAACCCTCACCTCCGTCCTCCCCGCCGGAGCTCGACGCGGCGGAGAGGATCATCCTCCGCTGGGACTCGACCGCCTCCGAGGAGGCCCGCGAGCGGATGATATTCGAAGGGCAACGCGACGAGGTCGATCGCTACTTGCAAGCCGTGGATGAAATCCAACGCTCCATGTCCGCCGCCTCCCTCGCCGAGGACGACCAAGCCAAGCTCAACTCCGCCATCCAGATCGCCATGGCAAGACTCGAAGACGAGTTCCGCAACATCCTCCTCCACCACACCTCCCCCATCGAGCCCGACTCTCTCGATCCCTCCTCCTCCGCCTCCCACAACGACCAGAGCGCCGAGTTCGAAGTCGACGACTTCTCCGCCGACGACGAAGGCTCTTCCACTCCAAGATCCTCCGCTGCTGACGACCTCCTCCGCCGCGGCGACTCTTCGAACACCTCCAGCTACAGGTCCACCTGCAGCATCCGCGAGCTCGATCTCATCCCCTCCGATGCGGTGGCCGACCTCCGCAACATCGCCGAGAGGATGATCGCCGCCGGGTACTTGAGGGAGTGCATCCAGGTGTACGGCAGCGTGAGGAAGTCGGCTGTGGATTCGAGCTTCCGGCGGCTAGGGATAGAGAAGCTGAGCATTGGCGACGTGCAGAGGCTTCAGTGGGAGCAGCTGGAGGCCAAGATCCGGCGGTGGATACGCGCCGCCAAGGCGTGCATCAGGATCGTCTTCGCTAGCGAGAAGAAGCTCTGCGAGCAAATCTTCCAGGGCATCGGTACCGCCATCGACGACGCCTGCTTCATGGAGACCGTCAAGGGCCCCGCCATTCAGCTCTTCAACTTCGCCGAGGCCATCAGCATCAGCCGCCGCTCGCCCGAGAAGCTCTTCAAGATTCTTGACTTACATGATGCTCTGTTTGACTTGATTCCCGATATAGATTCCGTGTTTGAGTCCAAGTCGTCGGAGTCAATTAGGATTCAGGCGGCGGAGATCTTGTCAAGGTTGGCGGAGGCGGCGAGGGGGATACTTTCGGAGTTTGAAAACGCCGTGCTTCGTGAGCCGTCAAGGGTGCCGGTGCCAGGTGGTACAATTCATCCCTTGACTCGGTATGTGATGAATTATATAGCTTTGATATCTGATTATAAGCAGACTTTGAATGAGCTTATTGTGTCAAAACCCTCCACCGGTTCGCGGTACTCCGGCGACCCCACCACGCCGGATATGGAGTTTGCTGAATTGGAGGGGAAGACCCCGTTGGCTCTGCATTTGATTTGGATTATTGTGATTTTGCAATTTAATTTGGATGGCAAGTCTAAGCACTATAAGGATGCTTCCATTGCTCATTTGTTTATGATGAACAATGTTCATTACATTGTTCAGAAGATCAAAGGGTCCCCTGAACTTAGGGAAATGATCGGGGATGATTACTTGAGGAAGATGACTGGAAAGTTCCGGCAGGCAGCCACTAGTTATCAGAGAGCTACTTGGGTGAAGGTGTTGTATTGTTTGCGAGATGAGGGGTTACATGTGAGTGGGAGTTTCTCTTCTGGGGTTTCAAAGAGTGCTTTGAGAGAGAGGTTCAAGTCTTTTAATGCCATCTTTGAGGAGGTTCATAGGACTCAAGCTACTTGGTTGGTGCCTGATTCCCAGCTTAGAGAGGAGCTGCGCATATCTATCTCGGAGAAGTTGATCCCTGCTTATAGGTCCTTCCTTGGTCGCTTCAGGAGCCATATAGAGAGTGGGAAGCATCCAGAAAACTACATCAAGTATTCGGTCGAGGATTTGGAAACTGCTGTCCTGGATTTCTTTGAAGGATACTCTGTGTCCCAGCACTTGAGGAGGAGATCGAATTAATGATAATGTGATTAGTTGAAGTAAGTTTTGCAAGTTTAGAAGCTTAGGATACATTCTTTGAATTTTTTGTGGAGTGTTCGGGTGATGCGGGGCTGGTCAATCTGATATCTGAGCTGCATTGAGCTTTCCATTTTACATTAAAAGTCATATGTAGTTCAATATTCTGTTGATTTGGGGGAACTCACATTCTTTATGAAGATCTCAGTTGTAGCTCTCTACAGAGTGGCCAAGAATCCAAGCCCGAATGCTTCTGCGCTGTAAGCATGCCATTTATTATTACTACCACGTCTTAGATTTTGTTTCATTTTGTTCATATTGGAATCCTGGTTTGTGTGTGCTCTTTGTTTCACTCTTTTTAATATTACGAAGCAGTTTCTTGTAATACCGAGCTCCAGGTGACTTGTATACTGTTGTCACATTTTTTAGCCTTTGATAAGGCAAATTTGGAAAATGGGATCTTAGATGACTCTTGACTATAATAGCAATGTCCAACACACCCCTTCAGGTGTGATATCCAGACCTTGTTGTTGCCTTTTCTGGTCAAGTGAGATGCTTTTATGGTAGTTCTTTCTGATTTTAGCAAGTACATGTAGAATTAATGTCGATGAAAACCGTTCGAAGTTGTTTATACTTCTCATGAACCACTATATTATCAGTGTCCTCTCCCAAGTCATTTTTACTTTGAAGATGTACCGGAAGTCTATGCATACTTTGTCAGTCAGATTTCAACCAGAGAAGTGCCCGTACATTAGTTTCTACCAGAAATTCATGTCTAATTAAGTATGCATCTTACTTCGTGTGTTCATCGTCTCTTTGGAAATGCACCATTGAGGTGCTCATGCTACCTCGTTTCCATATCTCTTGATGTGAGACGAAATTTGTTATCATTGTTGAAATAGTAACTAGGGCTAGCCAGTAACTAGTTGGCTGAATATGTATGTAATTGCATCATGTTGATGTGATAAATGACCAGAGTAGGGGACGATATAATATAAATGTATGGATAAGATAATATAAAATAATCTCGTTTTTATTTCACACCTTATATGTAATATGAAACTATTGGAAGAAATTTATCTTTCATCCCATTCAAATTAGTGTATAATTTAATTTTTATAATGGGATTTTTGTTTACACTGCTGCGTGCTGTATGGTATAAGATATCAACAATTGACTGTGTCTTTTCAACAATTGATACTAGCGTGGAGATTTTAAACTCTGATGTACCGACCTACACGACCTGAAAACAAACCTTAGGAAATCTGTTGATGTACATATAAGATCATATTTCACGGTAAGTTAAATTTAACTTACAAAATAAGAATATTCTATAATATTTTTTTTTTTTGCTTGTCAAATTCTCTCGCTATAAGTTAAATTTTTGGCCAAATTAAGAGTATTTTGGCTTATGAAGCATGGCTTGGTTTTTGGTGGGAGTAACCATAAGCTAAATTTGGTTTTTTAACCTCTAACGGGAGTTGATCTAAGAACTTCATTACCTCAGCAAGAAAATGCAGCCTGTGTATCTAATATAAGGTAAACTAATTAAAGCATGCAGCAAAGCTTATATTAAAACAGGCCTAACATATAAGATTGGGCAAATGGAATTGAAAAGAACAGACTACAAGATAGCACTAATGCTATTGTTAGACTAGATAATGAAACCTATGAACTATAATATTTAGTTTTCTCCAATATTTTATTTTAATAGACAATGAGAGTAACATTTTTGACATGAAGAACACAATTCTACAATATCGTACATTACTGATCCATCTCCTTTTAAATCCCAAAACCTGAACTATTTTCATGGTTGCCAATGGTCATGTTAAATGTTGTGAACTGAGTAATCATGCAAAGCATGCCTCATATTCTCAATTCAAGGGCTGTGATCAATCAAAAGCCACCTAAGCGTACAATAGCTGAAATTGCAAAATAGATCCATATTCTTGTTGTCATATTTTCACGGCCAACCACAACAAAAAAAGCCTCATATTTCAGAGGTGAATCTTGTTCGTCGCCCCTTGTTATCCTTGATTATAAACCTTAGGGAACTAGAGACGTTAACAAGAGGTGAAGTAGGTTATTTTTGTTACCTGCAAAATTCTTACCAGGACGTAAAACCTTAGGGAGCCTTGGGCTGGCTCCGCAACTGCTCACAGAAGATCGAACAATCTCGATCACTTGGTTCATCAGTGGCACCTCTGTGAAAAAACAGGTATTTCTGCTACATCAAATCAACTGTCATATAAAGGTTGGATAGAAATATACTATAGTACTGAAAAAGTAGTACATAATCCCCTAGCATTGCTCTTTTGATATTTAAGAAACCGAACAGAGTGAGTAGCCTCATTACGCTTATGCGAGATTTCTTACCCTTCGTTTATAGATGCACCAAATCCTTTTTGTTTCTGTTTTTTTTCCTGTATTTAGTAGGATATATATACATCTACATTTCTGTACTTAAAAATGAAAATCCATCAACTAAGATGACACCTGATTAGTAAAAAAATCTAAATGCGCGCATGGTATGGAAAGCTAAGAAGTACAGACTGATTAAGATGAATATCCACGCTAATTAGAGAGATATAAAAATTCATGATTAGAGAAGAGAGGCATTGATGTGTTTATTAAGATGATTTCAGGTAATAAATCAGATTGCACAGGATTCTAATCGGAATATAACAATTTAGACACACACATAACACCATTGCATGTAATGCTAATCCTTGCATTATATAAACAAGGGTTTGAGTTTGGATTCTATATATCAACCTCAATCAACAATTCTTGTAGCCGCATATATACTATATCCATCTTACTGCCGCATACAAATTTCAAGCATGAGAAGTGTTCTTGTGAGCTGTGTGTTACTTTGTATTCTTGCTTGGTGTGATTTTGGAATTGGTTATGGCCAAATGACTTATAATGTACTCGACCATGGTGCGGTTGGAGATGGCCACAGAGATGATTCTGAAGTAATTCTGTATTTTATTTTTGCTTTCTCTACTTACCCTTTGTAATAGTCTTATTGATTTTACAAACTAATTTGTTAAATTATTGTTAATTAATTTGCATGAAACTCAGGCTTTTTGAAAGCATGGAACGCCTCATGTCTAGATAAAGGGATACCAAGACTTGTAATACCAGGGGAGAAGACCTATCTTCTTCAACCCACGAACTTCTCAGGTCCTTGCCAGTCCAGCTCCATTCACGTACTGAGGTAAGAAACCAAGCAACGGATGAAACTGGAGGAATGTCAATATTAATAAGAATTTTCTTTTACCTTTCGTCGATGAAGACATTATAAAACTTCTACTGTTTAACATTGTAGATTTCTGGAAAACTTCTGGCACCCAGTCCAGATGCATGGAAAGAGTGTGCAGACCTTTGGTTAACCTTTTCAGAGGTGACCAACCTCACCGTAAGTGGATCAGGAGAAATCAATGGCCAAGGTTCCCTTTGGTGGAATAAATATGATCAGCTTAACTATGTAAGAATGTTCACAAATTCTGATTATTAATTTTTCTGCTGTTTCCTTTGCCATATATATGTACTAAGGCACTAAACATGAGAATTTTCACTATTTTCAGGTGAATAATTATAAGGTGCAATGCGAACGACCAAAGGTACCAATTTGCCATAATCATTCATAGGTGCTCCAACTTCGCATTCTGGAAAACTCATCATACTTTGCATGGAAAATATTGCAGGCTTTACGTTTCTACAGATGCGATAGTCTTCAATTAAGTGGACTTACTCTAGTTGATAGTCCAAGAACACATATCTCCATGCAGTATTGCAATTATGCGAATGTCTCGTACCTTCACAGATGGAATTGACATCTCTATGTCAAGCAATGTCAATATCCATGATTGTAATATTGGAACAGGTAAATTTGTTTCTTATTTAGTTTAACTTGGTTTTCCGTATACATCATAAATAATCAATCAGGAAATTCCATTCTTAAGTAATATATCAAGTACAAAACTATATTCTTGTTTGGGATTTTTACTACACCAGGTGATGATTGTATCGCTGTTAACAATGGAACATTCAATATCGATATCAACATCGCTTGCGGACCAGGTCATGGAATTAGGTTAGTGTATACCTAAAGTATATATATGCATGAGTGCATGCCCCCTGCTAATTAAACCCTTACGTTTATACAGCATTGGAAGTTTGGGAAAGAATGGAGATCATAACACAGTAGAAAACATACATGTAAAGAATTGCAGTTTCAAGAGCACAATGAATGGAGCCAGAATTAAGACATTTCAGGTAGATTAATTGTGAGGCTGTTAATTTTATTTTAATCGAGAAACATGAAAATTGTTGATTGATTTAAGCATGGGTGCTTGAGCTAGATTTATCTAAATGTACACATTCTTTCATTTCAGGGTGGTTCTGGATATGCCAGAAGGATATCATTTGAAGAAATCACTCTAACAACTGCTGGGCACCCCATTATCATTGATCAATACTACTGTCCTGAACATGACTGCGAAAATTCGGTGAGTTATTTGCAAGCATGGTGATCGTGAGATCAATTTTTCGGCATGAGATGAATCTAAAACATAGTTAAATTCATACAAAAAATACGATTACTGAACTTTTCATTCGCCTTCGTTACTTATTCGAATAACCTGAAATTAATAGAAATAAGATTTTCTTGCATGATATGCAGATTTCGTCCGTACATGTGAGTGATGTGACATTCAGTGGCTTCCATGGAACTTCTAAGAATGAGCAAGCAATTACATTAAACTGCAGCCAGAGCGTTAGTTGTGTAAACATTGTGATGAACAATATCAATATCACCTCAGCAGTTGCCAGTGAGGAGGTGAGGGCTTCTTGCAGCTATGTAAATGGGACTTCTTACGCAACTGTACCACAAGTCCCTTGCCTGAGCTCTAAAGCATGATTGATTCTCCCTTTTTTCTTGAATCAGTAGTGTCGGCTTTTGCTTGTTTTAATTAAACTCACACCAACATTCTAAAGAGAGCCTATTCAGCGCACCCGGCCATCTCACCCGGGTGCGGCCGGGCCCGGTGAGATGGCCGGGTGCACTGTATAATTTTCGCATTCTAAAAGCAAATTATAAACTCATATCAAACTAATGTTTCTTTCCTCTCCATTTTTGTTTGTATTTCATAATGAACATTCTGCCTTTATATGTGCATAACTAATACTGCTATTAATGTTCTCTCTACAACACACAAAAGCTCATTGTCTAAAAAAGAATTAATTTAGACCCTTGCAAACTCTGAAATCCTTGTTGTGGCCACGCCATGAACATTCCATCTATGTGAATAAGTGCAACAATTAGCTCCACGGCGACCCAACCCAACCCATACTGCAACGAGGAGGTGCATACCCAACAATCTAAAACAAAAAATGTATTTCGTATATAAGAAATACTATGGCTTAGAAAGACGCGGTTAGTTTTCTCCAATATTTCATAGTCCATATGAGATAAATATACTAATTCTAAAAGACTTGCTGCTGAAAAGTTCAACTAGTTTCCTACCAGGAAACTGAAGATTGCAAATAGTGCGTCATTGATCCATCTTTTAAATGGCAAAAAGCCGAAGTATTATCGTGGTCGCTCACTTTCTCATGTAAACTGTATGCAAGCAGTTATCATACAAGGAAGTCTCATATTCTCACAGAAGCAGCATGCAGCCACAGAACTTCCACATATATACTGTACTGAAGTTCATGTTAAACGAACTGGATTCAGGGGGCACAGGTCAATGTTTCCTCAAAGCAGTGTCATATATGGGATACTGTTGCATGTTTTACTAGTCGTAAGTGAACAATTGGATAACAGGTAGACAGATACACGAGGATAAAATAAAACATCATCAAATCAACAAGACCATTCTGATTAGAGAACTAACTAAAGATATAAACTCATATATTTTATCTTTGTCACGATTCCTGCCCCTCTGAATGTTCTCTGCGTAATGAGGGAGCAGTGGATAGTGTAGCAATGCCAAACATTTGAGATGTACTACTTTACTCTATCTTGTCCTCTTCCTCATCACCATTTGTTAATCCATTGCTGGCTTGCACCGCTCTAGCTTCTGGCACGCTATGGACATCCTTAGACGGCAGTAGAGATGGTTTTATGAGGGTCAAAGTAGTTTCATCCCTGTCAAACTCTTCACTTGCATCTCCAGAGTAAGCATACCTGTGAAAAAACAGAACACAAGGAACAGTGGCAATTAAATAGGGTCCAGGAAAGAACCGAGTTTTCAAATTTGTTATTATGGATGATACATTTCAAAGAATAATGAGAATGTCAAAGAGCGGATGAAAATAATTAATAATTGAACCCAAGCTTTTACCTTGTTGAGTTCTGGGATGGTGCCCAAAGAGCACAAATGACACATAGGAGAGAGAAAGATAAAACTTGCCAGAAGGCAGGGATTATCCATGCATTCTGCCACTGCTCATTGTAAACATCATTTGACTTGTAATATAGCTGCAAGGAAGAAGTCGACAACTATCAAAGATGTAATAATGAACTTAACCTTTTTGGTCCTTAACATTTAATCTACTAAAATCTGAAACATAAAATACATTTGTCATTCTAACATTTGTTTAGAAAAAAATTGTACCATCTGATCATAAATGCATGAGGAAGACCACTTCATCTACTAATGAATGTGTAACAAAGATACCCATCAAATTTGACAAAAATCCACAAGAATTTGATTCAGACCCAAAAAAAAAAAATATATATCAAAAAAAAAAAAAAAAAAGAGCTTTTGACACTGATATTGATATCCTTATCATTTTTCCTCATTAATATAGTCACACAAGCTATTCTGAGGATGCTTAAACACAATGAAATCCCAAGTTCTTTCATGGTCTTATGTATGTAAATTTCTAACGTTACCTCATAACATATCCAGCCCACAGATACTATAACAGTTACTGCCAAAGCATTGGTGAACTTCCTGTATATATCCACCTTAACCATCATTCGCCTAGCCTGTAACATCACAAAGCAAGCAAATATATCAGCTAGAGATTTGTCATATGCAAAAACTCCCAAGAGAAGTGAGGCAGTACACCAATCCCAAACACTTGCATAAGCCACAAGCAGGAAACTCACATGGATAAACATCTACCTAGTAATACAAACACAGTAATTCAAGCTTATAATTGAAATATACCTGAAGCTTATTTAAAGTTGCAGAGAGAGAAGTAAAAATCCAAAGAATGAAGAAAGCATCCAAAATTGCCACAGGAAGAACCAAGAACAACCTTGCCTTTCCAGAAAGATCACTAACTGCACCAACATTTTCTACCATCTCAAGAACCTCTGTTGCCAAGAAGAATGTTAATCCAAGAAAAATCACTTTTGATGTAAGCCCACCTAGGGATGGCCTTACAACCCCGTAGCCCATGGAGACCATGAGAAGTATTAAACGTGCTACTGTTCGTTTAACTGCACCAAATGAAATTGCCCACACAGTAATCCCAGTTGGCCTGACCCCAGTCTCGTTGAATTCAGCGTACTCAAAATACCACAAAGCCATCTCAAGCATACCTAGTGTTATTACTAGCGTGATGCAATTCTGCAATGGAAGAACTTCTCTCCAAAACCTTGCATACTGCGAGAACCAAAAGATCCCAAGTATGACAAAAGCAAGGGACATAAACCCGTAAAAAAACATAAACGGTGCCATTCTACCAGGCAAATACCCGGTAGGGTTTTTCCATATAGTATTCCCCTCTACCACCAGATCCTTCAACTTCAAATCACAATGTATGAAATACAAATTATACATCCCAGTCTTATGAATCGGTATGAACTTGGATGGTAACGTGGCAACTTCCTCATCTACTTCAAAAGAAACACCAAACACTTGAGGCCAACCTGGGTTCTTAGTGGACGGGCGGTAAATGATGTCACCTTGTGTACACACACCGAGCTTCGCAAGATCCCCAGTGCAACATACAGCTCTTTGACCTCCATATGCTGAACCCCCAATGTTCTCTCTATCTTCCACCTCAAAAACAATGGCATGGACAGACAATGAGCTGGAATTAGCCGATTCTTTGCTTCTCCGAAATGTAACCTTATCAAAGCTGGTCCCAAATCACAATACAAAATCAGATAACAGGCACAAACAGGGATCAATTTATAATGCCAACCACATTAAATTTCCTATCAAAGCTCAAGACTTTATCTTCACAATTCACAAACAGGGTTCAATTTACCAATCCAATAATTAGAACAAATCACATTCAAGTTGCATAAAGCTTTAGACTTTACTATTATATCCAAATTTTCTCAATTGGGCAACAGATCTTAGCCAACAACAAGTTAAACCCACAAAAATTACCACAAAAAGCAGAGAGATTTAAGCTGAGAAATGACTGTACTTACCGGATGTAAGAGTTGTCCTTGGAGGAGTCGTCGGCGGGGGCAGAAGAGTAAATTCCCTCACTGCCGCCGTGGACGACAAAGGCGTTGCCTTTGGATACGAATCTGTCTCCGGAGTAGTGGTGGATGGAGGCTTCCACACTCGAAAGGCACACCAGGACAAGTAGAAGAGCAGAGTACCACATTTCAGCCCAAATCTAAAAGACAGGAACAAGAAAGCTTCTGGGTCTCTCACTAACTCAGTCACTCAATCTGATCTGTTTGCTGTTTCAGTTGGTCTTGTCCCTAATAAGAGTGTCAAATCTTACAGCTTAGGACTGCTTCCGGACCATGATGTTTAATTGAGCTCGGAGGTATAATCGTGTGTGATACATTTGTATGGAGTGGTTTGTGTGTGAGTGAGGTTGGAGCCGTGCTATGCTTCAAGTATTGGATTATGTGTTGCACTGATTGGTCAATGTGTGGAAGGAGGATGGTGTTGGTGTCTCCTGCGCTGCATGCTATAACGTTTGTTTTACTTGCTCTCGGCCGCTAAGGATTCAATGCCGTCGGTGATTACTGGATTATGTTATTTACTCTATTGGTGACCTTTTCTTTTAGAAGAGTAAATTATAGAGAACAATTGCTCTGACATCTTGGCAATGAAGTGAAATTGCATGAGAATTGAGAAATATAACCATTGATGTCCTTACTCCTTAATTCCCAGAAAAGCCATTTCCAACTTCGGAGTGGACGCAATTGAGGTTCTATAGCCAAGAAACAGTTGAATACTTCTGTTCATTCAGACAAATAGCACACAGAACTTTGTTCATGAGAGTTCTAATTTTCGAAGTTTAAACATCTACCATCTAACAACACTAGAGAGAGCCGTATGGGGAAGATGGGAGCAAAACAACCGCTATAATATTTGCGGATGGCAGGACAAGTCAATAATCTACATGGACTAAGCGTATTCGTTTAGTCCATGTCAAGAAACTCCATTCTTTTTCTCATGGTGCCTTTGAGATCAGAAGCTTCTCTTTCTGCTTTCTGTGCCTGCCCAAATTCATGATATTTATAAGTACAGGATTCCCATAAAATCATCCTAGTATATCAAACGAAGCAGAGCCAAATAGTATTAAAAAGCATTCGCAGAGAACAAAACTGACAGGCCTAGTGAAATTGAACAAATGAGTACTGTGCACTACCACCAGGAAAGCCATAAATAAATCC
Organism: Fragaria iinumae; assembly: GCA_009720345.1. NCBI lineage: Eukaryota > Viridiplantae > Streptophyta > Magnoliopsida > Rosales > Rosaceae > Fragaria > Fragaria iinumae. The sequence goes on along the minus strand of CM019122.1, from coordinate 32,013,257 downwards.
CCATGTCAAAACCAATATCACAAAGACTTCAACAAGAGACTAAGGCTGGTCGCAATGTTTTAGTGCTACAACCAATCATAATGACTATATCTGTTTGGCGACATCCAGATATTTCACAGTGAAAACGAGTTAACTCAAAGTCTCAAATTCACATTAATCCCATTTAGGCATTACTAGTTAAATAACTTCCAATTGCAAAAGAATCTGAAAATAAGGAAATAACCTATGCAGGCCAATTGGACAGAAATAATTGCAAATAGTAACAGAAACTCTTTAGCAGAAAACTGTAAATGTGCAAGATTTCTCTAATGCAAGCATAAAAGATTTTCCTGTGAATTAGCAGCAAACGTACTAAGATGTAGGGGTTATGTGCTTCTAAGCTGCACCATTTATCTATTAACTTTGTTAGGTGATTTTATTCTCATAATGTTTTAACTATTAGGTTGACACCAAGCTTTTCAAAAGCATGACGGTTTATAGCATGCCTTAAAAACAGAACCGCAACCTACAACTCAGCAACTTGGCCAAATGTCTCCATACATTGATTTGTGTGGTGAAAGGAAAAGGAAGAAAGCAAGGAAGTTCATCTCCACAGGTAACACTTACCCTTTTAATTTCTGCAGGTGAAACACGGGTCATATGTGGTGGAAGATCCTCCCTCTCCGCGTCCTACAAACATCAAATGCAAATCATAAACATATACAACGGTGCATATTTTGAGTAGCTTTTCACATACCAAACGAACTAATGAGCTCTCATACCAGTTCACCAATTAGAACAACATTCTCCCCACGAATTACGTAAAGACCCAAAGGGAGATCACAATAAAGTTCGCCAACAATGACCCTTTCACACGCACCCTCAAGAACAGCATTGGCTGCAAAAAGAAACAACGATCATTTCCCCATCCCAGTAAACATACAGTACATTCCCACAACAACAGAGGCGATAACTTACCAAATTGATCAAAGGAACGGAGTAATCCTAAAAGCTTGCGACCATCTCGGAGCAGCACAAGAATTTTCTCTGCAGCACAAAGAATAACATAAGACCACACAAACTTTTCTATAAGAAAGCAGTCGCTTGGCCCAATTAAAAGGTCAACCTAAACATATCATACAATATTCCTATACTCCAGAATCTATTTCATTAACCAAACTATTCAAAAGCATGCACCAACTTGAGCCTATAACACATAGCAGATTTGTAATCAGAGCAAAAAGACATATTCATTAGTCTATAATCAGTCTAAAGTTAACAAACAACTGCAAATAAACAGAAACCCTTGTCATATAATCAAATCAAGATTCAATCTTGAACTAAAAATAAGTGATCTCCATAACTCGCAAGAGAATCATCAAAAGAAGGGTGAGAGGCAGAGAGCATACTGTCAAGATAGCTCGCAAGAGAAGTAGAGAGGTAAACATCTTCTGGGCCTGCCCAAGACATTGACGCTTCTTCTTCTTCTTCTTAGCTCAAAACACTTCAAATTTTCCGGTTTCTCAAAACTCACCGAAAAATTAACCAAAACAACCGATAATTGCATTGGCAGAGCAGGTTTCTCTCTTATAACAAAAACCAAGAACCCTAAAATACACCCAAGTATACAAGAGACCCCAACTTTAACGAAGTAAAGCAATAAAAACCCAACTTTTTGAGATACAAAAACAACAACCAAAAATCTGAGGAAGAAACAAAGAATTGGATGATTCCAATTCGGATTGATGGGACCAGATGGAGTTGTGATAAAAAAAAGAAGAAAAAGTCTCAGATCCAATCGCTCCGGAAGAAATGTTAGGAGGGGAAGAGTGATGTGATCAATCAGGGGAGTGTGTAGAATGAAAGTTCTACGGCGTGGAAAGTAACATGGTGGAATGAAAGTTGAGCAGAACTGAAGAAGAAGAAGAAGAAGAAGAAGAAGTGTGTGTGTTTGTGTACTTCGGTTTTGTTTTATGATTGCCTGATTGGGATCCACAGATCTTTCATTCGAAACTGTCAGCAGTACTTTGTTTCTGTTCTTTTTCTTTTCTCCAATGGACCAGCGAGGCAGTAAATGCTTTCTAATTTCAATTGGTTAATAAGATTCACTCCACTTCGATTCACTGTTAAATTACTCGAATACAAACAAATGGTAGGGATATGCCTTTTTAACAAGGGAAAATGCTTCTGTTTATGCGCATCTGATAAAGAGAGGGGAGTTGAGGTTTTAAGATTAGTAAGAAAATCTTAGGTGAACCACATTTTTTTACGAATATTTCGCTTCTCTAATATGGGAAATACTTTCGTTTCTATGTCTGCCAATAAAAAGTGTCGGCTGCTAAATTTTTAAAATATTTTTCATTCTTCAAATATTTTATGTATTTAACACGATTCCTATGTTTGGAATTGTAAAAATAAAAATGTTAACAGGGTACCTTTCTCTTTTTGAAATTTATAACTGGGGTTCATTCCTATTCTCAGTCATGTCAAACTTACAATGCACGTACACTCTCAAAAACAAAAAACAAAAAAACTTACTCTGCGAATATTACAATTGTTCAGCCATAGAAACTGAAACATGAGTATGCAACAGAATACAACCCTCTTCCCAACATGCTTGTTCATAAATTAACAATTTCTTCATAAGTTCATCATGCATGTCAATCTACTATTTATTCACCTCAAAATATATTACAAAGTGAGCAATTCAGCCAAAAAGAAAAGAAAGATATATAGAAGACACAGAAAACTGTGTAGAAAATAGGATGAAAAATGTAGATATTGTCTAGCTCAATTTGCCAGCACAGATCGCTACAGAAAATCCTCTGTCCCTTGATAATCCATAACATGTGTTGTACTGTTTCCACAGATGCAACCATGAAAAAAGAAACGGGAATCACCCGTTAACAAAATAGATATGCTGTCTCAGAAGCCAATGAGGATGAACTTATTGATGATTTGTTGCCCCTGATCTGAAATTTTTCGGGCTCTTTGCAATTTCAAGTATTTGAGTTCATAAATGTGAGGCATGACTTCTGAAGCTGCAAAATTGTTGAGCATATATTTAGTGTTGGTATCAAGCTGTTAATGTACATGCTTTTAGCAAACTCATAACAGTGAAGCTCAAAGGGGGTTACTTCTCTTACCTTGTAATAACTACTAGGAAGCCAAATAAGGATAGAAGGGGACTCAAATTTCTAGGACTATATCTGCAACAAGAAAACATGCAGGTCATCAATATTCTGAGAAATTTAGAACTATAGTTAATCATGAAAATTTTAAAGTTCAGATTGCACTCACATTCAGAATCAGTCTTCACCCATTTACATCCATCATTGATTTTCTCCTTTTTATCTTCTTCATTGTCATTTCCCTTCTTGGTTGGATTTTGTCTAGTATCCTCCAGGTACTTCTTCATTGATGATGCTCGAGAAGAATTTTGCGGATTGATGATCTTCTTGTTAAGCATTAGCCTCAAGAACTGTAACCAATATCACATTAATGACAATTTGAAGCAGAATATATAGTTGAGGCAATTAAATTAAGGTTTGTGCAAGTTTTTGCTCATACCTTCTCCATTCTTGACTCTTGAAATGTATCTCTCAAACTTGGTGCTGGTGCAAACCCACTTCTACAAACAAACATCTTCTTGAGAAGAAAAGAAATTGATTTCTTCCCAATCGCCTTCTTGTTATTATCTGCACAGATGTCTTTGCATCTCCCAAGTATAACACTAATGGTTTTCTCAATATCTTCATCCTTGTGATCATCTGAATCGGAGCAAAGCGCGTTGCTTGTTCTCCTATCAACCTCCAAGCTTGATGGACAATTTAGAAATCTGTCCAACGGAAGAGCTGCAATTTCCTTTTCAATGTCTGGTTTTCGTGTCAAGAGCTTCGTTAGCTCTTTATGTAATTTACCAACTTCTTCAGGAGTGAAATTTTCTAGTATTTCGTCTGATGAAGATGGTTCTTCCTGAATATGTTGGCTTTGATAATCAGTACTCTCTTTCAAATTGTTGTTCCCAAAAGTTCCGATTGCTAGTAAGCTATGAGGCCAGTCACTGAATTCTTCACGAGGCTCTGGTTTTACATGATCTACAGAAAAGTTATACTTAGTAACATAGAACAAGGAGATTCGGTATGTAACACTATCTCATGTATCAAAGTGTAAACGTAAGTTCATGAAACATAGAGCTAGAATGATATATATTAAAATCATGGAAGTGTTTTAATATGGTTAATTCATACAAGGAAGAATAAAAAGATGAATGAGCCATGTTGCAACTTTTTAGTGTTCTCCAGACAGCAGATCCACTTCAACTCAGAAAGATGCACCTTTGGTAATCCCTAAATGCACTTTGCCAATGCTTTATGTGAAAAAGGCACTTAATTGGATTAGATATAACGATGTCTAGTTTCTCAATCCAAATAGATTTAGTTGTTATGCTACATATTTCTCTTACTTTTCAATGCATTTTCCTCGGTTCGAGCTAGACACTGTTTCAAGTACAAACTTTTGACATTACAGTCAAGAAATATAAAAAACTAGCACATGATTTAAAGCTTGTTAGTTTTATTCCTTCATTCTCTGTTAGCTGTAGAGATTTGCACGACTCAGATCACACTATGTAACACATAGTCTTGGCAGAACTCTTTAATCTCCAACTCATGCATCAGACCAACATGAACTTAACATTACTCTTCAAAAATGATGAATAACCTTTCTCAATAAAGCAGTTATTCTCATAATAGGAAGCACTGGTCTTTGGAATTACAATGGAAGCATAAAAACCATATGAACATCAAAGTAACACAGAAGTTCAATAGAATTAAAGAACAATGCTTACGGGTACTAGTCGAAGCTGTATTTGGTTTCTTGTTCCCCTGCTTCCCATGAAGCTTATCTTGCACCCAACTGAAAAGCTGCAATCATACAAATCAAAACCATCACTAAACCACCTCATAATCAGTCATGTCATGTCTCAGCTGAAGAACTTAATATAGAGCAAAGCACACTAACAGAAACTAATGCAATAGAATCAAGTGGAGAGTTACCCTCATTTTCTGAGATACAAATGGAGAATCAGTCACTCTTTCACTACAGAAAGGTGGTGGTGCTGCTGGTGAAGGAGGAAGTTTATTTGCAAAATGTGAGGCGTTCAAGAGCAGATCTTAAAAGCCAATGAGAGCTGATCTTTGATAGTATCAAGGGGTTTTGTTGAATTTCATGGCCAAGCTGATCTGAAATGAGTGAGAGAAATAGAGAGAGAGAGTGGCTTTTTCTATTGGTTCAAGTTCCTAAACATGGACTGGCACTGCCCTACTATCTACCCCTACTATCTTTGTATCTAGCCTCTCTTTCCATTTTCTCTTCTTATATACAACAACTGATAGCACCCATACCCCACTAGCACAGCAAAACATTCTCTCTTAATTCTTTTACAAATTTATTTTTCACTTCTCACACAAATAATTTAATCCGTACTCGTAGTTAAATAACACATGGGTTTCATCTGATATTGCGGACACAATTCTGGAACGTCTCCTGTACATGGTAGCCCTCCTGTCCCCAGTTCTATCAATACGAAATCTGGATATCAATCTCTATACATTTCCTATGGTACAATACATTAACAGAGCTTAGTTCCAAGACCATTTTGAACTAAGAAGAATATGGTTTCACCACCCACTTCCATAAGCTTCCAATCTGCTCTGATAACATGCATGCACACTAGCTAGCTAGCAGTGGCGTGGCCAGAAACCACAAGTAGAAGAGTCAAAAGTTTAAACAATAATGCCGCATAAAATAAAAATATAATTTTTATGAATAATATAAAAATTTACAAATCATTAGAATACTTCGAAAACAAAATAACAAATCTCAATCACAATAATTGCAAGTAGAATATTTTAAAGCATCCATAGTTGCAAGTTTTTAATTATGAAGGTTGTCAACGACATGAAAAAAATTACTGGAGGACAACAAAAAGGAATACGCAAAAAAACGATTAAAACTGTTTATAGAGGTACAAGAGAAATCAATCACAATAATTTATTGAATAGCAAAACAAATTAATTTAAAACACAAAAAATAAATTAAACTAGGAATCTGTTTTAATTGCTATATTAAATAGAGAAGCAATCAATCATTTATTAGGATTATGAATCTTTAGTAAAAAATTAAGAGACCCACACGTGATAAGAGTTTTTTTCTCAACAAACACATATGATAGGAGTTGAACACTACTAATTGCTGTAATTAATATTTTTTATCAAACTCTTTCTCTTATTGGTTAGATTTTAGAAATGGTCAAAACATCATATATCCATAAAAAAAACTGACCAATCATATAACACTATGACCTAATATAATATTTGAGGGACGTCAGCTGACTTCTCTCTTTCCCCTTAGCTACGCCACTGCTAGCTAGTCAGGCTATCTTAAAGGCTTAAATTCCAGCATACATGCCTTCCCCTTTTAGTTATTTCCAGACCAATATGCTGTTGGTGATCTATGATAGGACATTCCAAACGAAATCAGACGAGAAGATATGTGTTCCTTCTAAACTGTCATCTTGTTAACCTATTTTGCAGTTGCAGTAGTAAATTTGATTACTTCCTTTTGTCACATTGAATGTACTTGCTCCTAACATTATCTAAATGAGTTTAGACGCATGAAGATCAGGGCCGGTCCTGTGGAATATGAGGCCCTCTGCGAAACTTTGAATGTGGCCTTAGTTACACAAGTTAGATCTCGAATGTACAAACCAATATTAAAACTCACAATCTCTCGTTGAAGTACACGAAATAACATATTCCTAAGATTCTTATAAAATGATGAAAACGCAAAAAAAAAAAAAAAAAAAAAAGTAGGGAAACAATCCCTTATAAAATCGCAAGAAGAAAAAAAAGAAGGTGAAAACGTAGAAAAAAGGGTGAAAATGCAGGAAAATAAAATAAAATTGTAGGAAACATAGTTATGAAATCACAAGAAAAACACAAAAGAGGGGGAGAAAAAAGGGTAAAAAACGCAGACGAAAAAAAAGGGAGATGGAATGCAGAAAAAAAAACAACAACAATAAAAAACAAAACAAAAGGGATGAACAACGAAGAAAAAAAAAGGAGAAAAAAAAAGAGGTGAAAAGAAGGAAGAAAAATACTAAACAAAGGAGACTGTGGGCCTCGAACTTGGGTGACAGAGTTAAGATGAAAAGTCTTAGCCAACTATGCTACAAGATCACATATTAACATGTTAGTTATTTTTAGTACTTATTACATATTTATATAAATAAAAAAATTTCGGAGGCCCCCGAAAATCGGAGGCCTTTTGCGGCCGCACACATCGCACATCCCAAAGGCCGCCCCTGATGAAGATAAAGTTACAACTTAAAACGTCAAGAGGGATCGGCCAAAAATGAGCATATGCTTTGTCAAGTGCACGATGAGAGTAATAGGAATAACAGAGCCGAAGGAATCCTGTCATCAACAAAAGAACCATACATTATGTGGTAAGCAGATTCCAGTTGGAGCCCTACCATTTACCAGAAACATTATGCTCAGAAATTTACGATAATAAGTTGAATCAAATTATGGCAGATATATACATATATATGGACAGGTTAAGCCGGACTAGATTAACTTGGAGGAATGGGCAGCATGAGGCAATTAGTATTATATAACTAAGAGTATAAGCCAAGGAGAACATGAATTGGTTCGTGTATCAATCTTGGAATGAATATATGGATATCTCACTTTAGCATGCGAGTGTTCCTCACTGACCGGACTGGCTGGCTCATAATCTCACCTGCCCCTAATTCATTGTAGGACACACAGAACTTTCTCAATGCCAATTGTTCGGTTCTCAATTCATATTGGATCCCTTGGCCAAAAATAACATCTCATGGACCCTGTTACAAACTATCAATAAGTACCAAGAGAAATGGTACCCTAGTATGCAGTACGTGATTTGTTCGTGTCTAACTTTCTTTGTTTCTCCATAATAACAGAACCCACCAAAGTTTTATCAGCATCAACATGGTTAAGTTTTAGTATATACAGCAGCAGTATACATTACACCAGTAAACAACCATATAAATAGAGAGCAAAAGGGTGAACATTATTAAGTTGATATGAATTTTCCAACAGCAGGAGCACGAATGGGAAAGATTTGGTCTTTTCCCCGATAGATACTTGAAACTGAATTTATCATTTTTTGGCCAAGGTCACAAAAATATTTCTGATTTAATTACCCAGGAAGTATGATAAGGATGAAGAATGTGGAAATATTTAATTGGAACACGAGCAGAACAATCTTTCCACAACATCAGATCAGATTGTCCAGGAAACATGATAAATTTGGAAAATCTTGTTGAAACATGAGCAGAAAGAACAATTAGAAGAACTTGAAATGATTCTTGAACTGCAGATTATTTCTAAAACATATCAAGCATGCAACTTGATTCATGTGCCCTATCTTTTCTTCAAATCCTACTTAAAAATCCATACTGAACACAACCGTGATGAATAAATTGTGGTACATTTCATTTTATTTTTTCACTTAAAAGCTGAAATATAATTTAGAGGAGCTAGCCATGCACATCATCTTAGATTATACCAGCACAGTGGAAGAGGCAGTTGGCGACGTGTCACGACAAAGAGACTCCCATCATGTACTGTCGGGCCAACACGTGTACCAAAGATGGGGGAGTTGACTAGTACCAAACTATCATGATCCATAATTTCATACACAATTCCTCTGAGCCCCAGAAAAGCAAAATCCCCTTTGCTCAATCACACTAGCTCATCAGCAAGTAGTTTGATTTCTGCATAATTATAATCTTGTAGCCTATAGGTTCATTGCTGACTTCCACATTTCTAATTCATTTTGCTCCTTTCAAGAACCATATTTTGACTCTTCCTTTAAACATGATTGGATTTTTGAAGTCTAAACAGTATCTTAGACCAGCCATGGGAAGTAATTAAAATGAGCATAAACACAGTTTACTTGGTTGAGTCTTGTGTTCTGTCAGCCTCAGATTGCATGATGCCGCATAGAATACAAATACAAAACCCTTAATTTGGACCCAAATTCAAAGCAAGTTTAGGGTAATAAACCCTTTGATTGGTGCAGACAACACTCACATGCTTAAACAAACCCCAACATCGGAGAATGCGCAGCCTACAATATGAGATTTTAATCCCTACATGTTGAAGAACTAAATGAGCTATGTGTAAGATGTTCTTTGGTTTATATATATTTGATACACGCTTAACACAGCTATACCACACCTTAATTCATACTTTACTAGATTCACAATCAGCGTGGCTAAACCATAACCTTAAATCCTTAATCATAATCTATTACCACAGCCTGCGCCCAAAGTGCTTTCAAACGAATGAAAACTCAGAAAGGTGATTCATCCAATAGATAAACGAGCAAGGGTTAACTATAAACTAAAATATCCCAAAGATGAAAGCTTTGGTATGTGTATAGTTCAAGAGTATATATCTGCACGTAATGCAAATATGGAATTCATGAATTTTTCTTCTAGCTCTGAGATACGATTTGTCTACCTCAATCTCTTTGAGATAATTTATCGAAAACGTTAAATTCGTTTAAGAAAATTAGATTATACGTCAATGCATACTTTGAATCATAATGCAGATGCAAAATTTACTTAACATAAAAGGAGGGAGTTACGATTTTTCTCACCCAAAAGTTTTATCAGATGCACCTTCGTCATTGCGCTTGTCATCCTCATTCTGATGCCCAAAAAAGTTGCCTAGAATTCGAAAATCTCCTCGAGATGCAATAATATGCAGAGAGAGAGAGAGTTCAAAACGAATCACTTCCTCCAAGATTCATCTTTGTAAGGAAAAAGAAGACGAAGCCATGTGAGACTAGCATCTACTAGATGTCTAGGGTTTACAATTTTTGCTTGATTAATCAACCGTGGACTTAACATTTCCATTTCTGGAATGTTGTACACTTTGTTTAAGGCCTTGTATGGTGTGAAGCTCTATCGTCCAAAGGGTTCTAGTAGTGCCATCATTGTTTGACTCTCTCTTCTTTCATTGGATCTTCAATTAGTTTATAAAGAATGTGTCTTTTGCATTGAGATTAAGCAAAATGTTTAGTCTTGCATTAAGGTCCCTATACACCTCAGAAATTAGAATAGAATATCTCTAGTGACATAAAAGTAATAAACTAGGGGCTTCTGTCTCTAGAAAACAAAGAGAAACCCACCATTGTTGGCTGCTAATTAGGAACTTGTTGGTCTACTCTAGTCTGACTGTAGTTTATTTGAATTCAATTTACTAGGGTTGAGAGTTTGATTATTCAACAAATTAGAAAATATGCTTCACTCAAGGGGCAGTTTCATACAAACACTGAATTCATAAAGTTTGTGTTTCCATCAAGGATCAAGCTAAGGATCACATTTGTTTCAGTAGCCAAATTGGCAATTGAGCAAAGTTCATTGAGATCTTTGTATTCTCTCAAAACCACTACTACCTGTAATGCCCTCTTGGCATTCAGGAATCAGGAACCATACCATTTTCAGACATAAAGGTTCTGAAGTGCTCTCCAAAATTAAGACCATTCAAACTGTATTAGTACATTACCAATAGTCTTGATTCACCAAATGGATGAAAGTAGTAATCAAGCAAGATTCTCAATATCAGTCATATAATATGAGCTTTTGATGTACACCCTCAATCACAACACCTTTTTATGCATCTCATGTACTTTGTATACTTCCACAGTTCCACCTGATATATGTACTTATGAAGGGAAAAAAAAAAAAAAGATTTCTTGCTTTTCAAGGAAGGAAGAAGCAAACCAAAGAATGAACATGAGAACGAAGCATGGTTTAAATTACATAAGAATTGAGATTCAATTGTTTTTTACAGTATAGAACTTGAGACTTGACCATTTAAAACCAAAAAAATAAATTTAGAAGTAGATGGCTGGTATTTCACAACAGAGGCCCCAACTATAATCAAGGAATTGATACAACAGCTTTTCCTCTAAAGAGACGGAGTGGAGATATTGAAGAGGCTTCTCAACGAGATCAAGTTCAGAGTTCTGCTTTGAGTTTTCACCAGCTACAATTCGTCATGTTCAGTAACTACTCTACCTGCCAAAAGAAATAAGCAGCATGCACTTCTCATTTCAGGCTTAATAAGAAATAATTTGTCGCTTTACAAAGAAATCAAGGATAAGTATTTTTGTTCAGCATTCCTTTGAGGATATTGAAATAATGATTTGTCACTTGAGTCCTACAGCTGAGATGCTAAGCTAATTTCTTGTAAAATGGTATTGTAATTTTTTACATATGCATAGATCTATAAGTAACACCATAACAAAGCGATTTTACCTGAAGACTTCTCCTCAAAGAAGAATGCAATCTCTCGTTGAGCTGATTGCAGAGAATCTGACCCGTGAACACAATTCTTCTCTAAAGTCACCCCACACATTGCCCTGATGCTGATGGCAAAAAAAGGAAAGACCTACTCAGTAGGATATAAGATAATAGCATTGTATAAGAAAAGTATGATATATTTAGGTCAACATGCAAGAACAAAACATACCTGTGAGGATGAGTGATCTTTGCTGCATTCACATCAGTTGGGCCAATTAAAGCACGCCAATCAGCAACAGCATTTTCCTTCACCAAAACCATAACCAATACTGGTCCACTGAAAAAAAAAAAAAAAAAAAAAAGAGGTATTCGATGAAAGTAAGAGAGCGCAGTTCCAACATGATGCAATAACTTCAAAACATCACTGTAAGTGCCCCAATGCACATTGAATTGAAATTCATTCAAGAATCAGAACATGGATCTTTGCTTCAATGAGGAACAACCTGAAGAATTTGATGAAGGGGACAGCATCCTGAGGAAAGGAGGCTCTACAAGGAATGGTGGAGGGCAAACCAAATGGCAAAGAATGTCATAAGAAGCACCATTTCAGACAGAGTGAGAAACTATGTGGTGGAGCCTTACAACAGACTTTATGGAGAACATCAGGCAGAAATTTAGGGAGTGCAGTAACAGCTTTGCTAAACTCTAAACTCCTTCAGCCGTACTGCACTCCCTAAATTTCTGCCTGATGTTCTCCATAAAGTCTGTTGCAAGCTCAGGCTCCACCACACAGTTTCTCACTGTGTCTGAAATGGTGCTTCTTATGACATTCTTTGCCATTTGGTTTGCCCTCCACCATTCCTTGTAGAGCCTCCTTTCCTCGGGAGTGTTGTCCCCTTCATCAATTTCTTCACGTTATTCTCATTGAAGCAAAGATCCATGTTGGTTTCTCCATTTCTGAAAGTTAAATCCAGTGAGGACATGGACTTGTCCTAGAGTGACCACTTCAATTCCTAAAATGAATTTAAATAAACAGATGTATGAGTTCAAAAAATTTCATGAATATAGATGTATATGTGTACTGCAGCAGTGTTTCAAGCAATGCATATAAACTGGTAAGTTTAATTTTTTAGAAACAAAATATAAGGTCCCATATAGATTTATCAGATAATACTTTTGTAGCATAAAATCCAATATAAAATTTCTGAATCATACTACCATACATTGCATATATATATATATATATATATATATATATATATATATATATATATATATTAAACCAGTTAATATCTTTGGATATAAAAAAGTTTTAACATATCAGTAGTGCAATATAGGTTTATGCAATATGCTGCTACTGCCATTTAACTGTACCTGCAAATTTTCTCTTTGGAGATCAGTAATCAATACAATTTCACTAGCAGTAGCACAAGTTATGATTCATATAGTGATTAGATTCAGATTGATGTTAAAAGCAACTTTGTGTAACTATATTAGTACCAGTTTGAAAATTCATGAATCAGTTAAGGTTTGAAGCATATATGTCATGTTCTGTAGATAACATCAAAACCTGTTAAAAAATGCAGCAGTATAACAAGTCTAAAATTTTGGGAGTTTTATTGCTTAATCTTGTTACTGAACAATCATGAAACCAGAAACATAAGCCTTTCCTAGCTGCACTAGGATATTACCATAGGGACCAGCATCAATTGGGATTCCACTGATAGTTGTCATCCTTCTCAGCAACGCAGCAACAACAACACAAAACTCCGTAAAAGCCTTTCTATGCTATGCTGCTCTTTCTCACAGAATAGGACTGTTTCTCTAAAGGAATTGTGCAGCTAGCATAGGGACTTTAATCTGATATTTATGTAGAGGCCTAGAAACTCATCCCATAAAGAGTCCAAGAATCGATCAATGTTTATCAGTTATTTCTCAATGTTTATCTTTTAGTCTTTAGGTTAATCAGGTTCATTAAATGACAAGTCTTCTACTCCTATTGAGAGACATTTCTCAATAGGCAACTGCATAGAGTTTAATACTTGCATTTCTACTGATTTAATCCGAGATAAAACACAACTATATCATTTAGGCTTTTAGACAATGCAGAGTCCAATTTGTTTCCAACAAAAAGGTCATGGAGAAGCTGAACACTTCGAATAACTAGCTCTTAGATAAGCTTTAGATGGTTGTCCGCAAGTATAAATAGCTCATCCATTGGACGAATTGGATTTCCATTCGTAAACCATTACGTGAAAAAAAAAACACATGTATGCTCATAGTCAGATTTCGCCGTTCTGCCACTTTTAGTGGACATCTATACGTAATTGGCCTAGATGCCACCACAATAAGGAAAACATATCTTAAGTCATGAAATACATGTTGTAGAATCAGAAAAAATGGTGAAGCGAACATCCATCAGACATCAGTAACATGTATCATACCCACACGAATATGAAGCTTGCAAAGAGCAACCATCCCAACATATCAAATCCACAATCTTCTGAAGCAACTAATAATCATCTGAGTCTAGTGAATACCTTGTCATGTACTTGACTAGGCTAGAGAAGAAGCTCCTTGAAGAATGCTCGGCATAGAATCCCATTGCAGCATCCTCGTCAAGCTGAATGATCATTTCCTTGAGAATTGTAAACCCAGAATCCAAAACAGCATTCTTTATCTTATCACTATAGTTACCACTCAACCCGTCAGGCTTTATTATAGCTAATGTCCTCTCCTTCTCTGTAACTCCATCACACCTACATACATTTTCCCAAACATTCAACATCAGTTCTCCATAAAACTAAGTCTGCAAATATCAGATCCCCTCTTACACAACTCTCAAGTTCTAAACATAAACATACACAGAAAAATGAGCAAGCCCCAGATAACAAACAACCCCTTAATTGATCAAAAGTCAATGCAAGAATGAATCTTCCAAAGAAGCTTCTGTAATCAGATATTGAAACTATTTAAGGAAAGATTGAACCTTTAATGGGTCTAAGTACCTGCAAATGGAAGAAACAGATGCGACAAGGACGACGAAGAAGAAGAAAACTCTGGGGAGCGTCATGACCCAGCAGCACTGCAGCAGAGCCGGTCACTGTAATTTGCAGTCAGATTGCAAATTACAATATTAACCCTTTACGGATCGGACAGCGAGAAACAGACTAGTTGAACCGTCTGTGCTCGGTGCGCTAGGAACGCGGAGGAAAAGGTGAAGAAACAAGAAGTGAAGGGTAAAATAGTAATTAACGGCATCCTGTTTGTGCTTGTAATAAGTAGCAATGAAAACTACTGCTAAAATTAGTTGAATTTCTAGAGTTTCTGAATACGTTTTAGTGAGGACCAATGAAGGATGAAGGAACCATTTTTGGACATGACCAGAAAATTAGGACAGGTACAGAATGATTTTTGGATACGAAGGGCAATTGCTAATGTTGTTTATGTCATAGTTACTCTGTTGTATTCATCCTTGCTTCCTTGACCACTGGCATCTTTGTTCCAAAGGAGAGGGGGGGAGGGGATTCAAGCTTAGTTCTTTGGCAAAATTTACCCAACTGAATCATTCACACAATTCTTATTTTTTTTAATGTTGTTGAATGTATATGGCATGACAATTCCTAAATCACACTCGGCTAGTGTTACTAAATCAAGAAAATACTTATTTGAGTTTTGCATATATACCATATGAGATGCTAAACTTCAATCACAAGTGGCAGTAGAATACGTGAGAAAATGGCAGATCACACATTTTGACGGAAAGATGGGTAGCTCGTCTTACCTCTCCTGATATTTTTTTTCTTACAATATGAAATGTTGGAGGTAACTGAAATTCCGAAAACAATGACCATACAAAAGAGTGAAAGACCATTAACAGAAGTAGAGTGATAAGCATAATGACAGGTATAGTGTTCTGATTGTAATAATTGAACAATGACTATACAAAAAACCATGAACAGAACGTAGTGATAAGCAGTGATAGGTATATTGTTCAGATTTCAATCGCCTACCCCAATTAGAAATTGTGTCTGATACTAATTTTAATAATGTATTAGGCAATATTTGGGCCGATACCTGACCTGTGACCCTAAAATAAGGTTGTTTGGTTTATTTTGCAAATGTGTAACAGAATAAAGAGTCGAAGTTGATTGTAAAACTCTATTTCCTAAAAGGTCGTATGCGTCAAGGAACCTTCGCATGGAGACAGCTGACATTGGTTCTAAATGGTCTCTGACTCTCCTTATTGAAGACTAATAGGAGTCTTTGATTAGTTAGGGGTCAACACCTGTGACCTAAGCAAAGCCTAATTAAGTGATTGGAACTGCGTCATCCAGTTACGTTGTTGTCAAGTAAAATGAAACATTGTGCAACTCAAGTAGCAGAAACCGATTAAGATGTGGAGACCCAATCCTTATCAAAAGCTATGCAAACTCGCCTCTATATAAGGAGGGTTCGAGGATCTAGTCAAGGACACAGACAATCTCTTATACAAACACAAATACAAACCTTTCAACCTAGTTGAAACCAAACACTGAGGAACCATCTTTAACACTTTTGAGCTTTTCGAAGCCTTTTCAGTGGTTTCTCTGCTCGTCATGACGACGAGTATCGATTGATAGTGCCTAGAGCTCTACCGTAAATCTTTGTCTGCAAGGTGACTCAGAATAACTTGGTGATAGAATTAGTGCTCTCTCTATCCTCAATCATTCTGATTAGAAGCAAAAGGTTAAGCGCACTGTAATACCCCAGATTTTCATATTATTTTCCTTGTATTATTCCTAAAATTAATAAAGGATTATTTATAGAAATTCTTTTTGGTAGTGCGAAGTTGAAGTTTCGGGAGTAATTTTTAAGGTGCTTTGACTTTTAAGAGGCCAAAAGTTGACTTTATTTTCCGTAAGTTATTTGTGAAAACTTCCTTCACAAAAGTTGTAGAGTTTGGCGATACGAGTTCGTAGACATGCGATACGCCTGAAACGGAGGTAGTATGAGAAAGTTATGGTTAGAGGAAGTTAGTTTCTGGTTTTGGAAAGTTTTTAAATAGAAGGTGGTGGGTTTTATTTTTGGAAAACCCTAAAACTTTCTCTCTCCTCTCTCCCGACCTCCTCCCGCTCTCTCTCTTCTCCGCCGTCCGACCACCAAACCGGACGCCACCGGTCCCGTTCAACTCCCACAATCGTCCTCTCCATTTCTGGAGCAGTCCCGCCCGCCGTCTCGCCCCCACGGAGCGGCGGAGCTGCTGCGGTATCACCGGAAAACCGGCGATTTCGACGGTGTTTGCGGTGAGAGTTAGGTAAGTCTTGCTTCTCTCCTTCCTTTAGTAATGTTTATACGTCTTTGGTGACCTGCAAATCAAGATTGGGCGCCGGATTTGCAAGTTTGATTTTTGGTTTCGGGTTGGCGTTTCTAGGTGTTTTCCGGCCAATCCCGGCCGAATTGGTTGAACCTCCATGTATTAAAGTTGTTCACCATGCTTTAATCTACAAGTTTCATGTTGTGAGTTTCTCCTAATTCGGAAGTTTGGGGTGGCGCGTGGGGCTCACTTGCCGCTGCATGTGGCGGCGCGTCCGGCTGAGTTGAGGCCTGAGTTTCCTGTGGTTAGCTAGTCCTTGCTGCTGTGAGCTTGTTGAGATGTAGTATGGCTAGGTTTTGAGCAAGGTTTGCATGTTAGGACTTAGGTTTATTCGTTTTGGCTTTGTTGAGTTTGAGTTTAGGTTTTGAAGATTTGAGGCAGCTCTATTATGTCGTTGAGTGCAACGACTTTGGAAAGTTGTCCTCCCTTGAGCTAAGGGTTAGTTTAAGGGTATTGTGTTATCCTTTAGTACTTTAGTTTCTAAGGTTTTTAATTGTGTGATTTTAGGTGATTTGTGAAATTGTGATTGGCTTACTTTCGTTGTGTTGGGGGTTTTGTAGCGGGATTTTTAGGTGAGTAAATCTCACCAAGGTTCACTTTTGAACCAAATTTTATTATGGTCATGTGATGATGATAATGATTATGATGTTGAATTTAATATTTTGCTATTATTTGTTTTTAAAATATATGAGCTTGATCTCCAACGGCTCATAGGTAAGATAAAACAAGTTTTCCTTATGTGTTATTTTGAGGTTCATGTGATCATAATTTATTGATTTTTGATAGATTATTCTTGTGGAATATCTATATTTGTTCATGTAAATATATCTATGTGGAAGGATATAATTTATGATGTGATCTTGTGTTGTTGATGATGATGTTGTGATATTGTGATTGTTGGATAAATAGCCAAACCGGGTTCCAAGGCTTTAATCGGGTGATTGGTTACGGTTAAGATGCTATTTATTATTTTGTGTTTTGATATTGGACAGTCAAACCGGGTTCCAAGCCTTTGGCCGGGTGATTGGTTACGGTTAGGAATAGAGCTTTAGTCCGTCTGTCAGTGTAGGTCATGGGAGATACTTTATGGTATCTGGGACCTATGGGTACACAATTTGTTGTTGTATGTCATGAGAGGTATTTATTAAATATCTGGGACTCATGGGTACATTTCTTTGGTAATGTGTTGGATTTGTGGTTTTTAATTATTGATCAAATCTCTCTTGTGGAATGTTGGATGTGATAAATGTTGAGTTATTTTTGAGTTTACTCATACAAGCTTTTTAGCTTACCGAGTTTGTTATTTTACAATCCCGTGCACCAATTATTGGTGTAAGGGTTAGACCTGCTAGGTGATGATCAGCAGGGTTAAGGCGGAGGCTTAGTGGCAGGGTTCTTTTTGGCTTTTGCTATACTCTGTATAGTTTTGTTAATTGGGTAGACAATATTAAACTCATGAGATTGTTCTCGTGTTGCAAGTTTATGTAAACAAGGAAGTGTAATATTTAACTCATTGGTGGGTTGTATGATATTTACCTTTCCGTTATTGAGTTCTAGTTGTTTGGGTTTGTTGTTGAAACATGTTGAGATATTTATATTTTAAGTTTTATCATGCCCAAATTTTTGAAATTTATCCTTCGAAAATTGGGGTGTGGCACGCACCTCGCTACGAAAATTACTACTACTACTACTTGCACATCCACGTGCTGACATGCTCCATTACCAAAAGAGACTTTGGTGTAACATACTTACCCTACTAGGACGTAGCCAAAACATCAATAATCGAAGATGAAACCATATATGGTTCTAATTGTAATTATTGAAGATTAGCCCATGTATCTACCATAGGTAGAAAATTAAATGAATGCCATAATCAATTGCACATACTTTTACCCATTTACTATAATTTATGCCGCAATCAAGTTAAAATGTTTTACTCCAAGATTGGTTGGATTAACAACAATTTCTCATAATTGGTTTAACAACAATTTTGGTTGGATTAATGTTTTAACAACAATTTCTCATAATTGGTTGGATTAATGTTGGTTTTTGTTTTTCAGTACAAAGTTTGGCCAGTGAATAGCATGTATCAATCAAACTGGTGGTAGTGGAGTAGGTGGTAAGCTTCGAGTACAAGTTAGATAACCTTTTGCTATTCTCCTAATGCTTCGGCATTGCGGCATAGGAGGAAAAACCAAGAGTGAAACTGTATGCAATTGCTGTATCTCGTAAATTCGAAGACCAGATCGGATGGTCTCAAAGTTGTCACGGGGGAACCGAGCTTGATCAAAATATAACTAGATGGATGGGCTTCTGCAAGTCATGTTGCATGCCAACAAAACGAACCAAAACACTTCGACACTGCCTTCCATTGAAAAAACGGGCTAATTGCAGGGAAGTTGACAGAGATTTTCAACCCAACAATACCATAAGAGCATAAGGATTATATACATATATATGAAGCATAAGGATTATTGTACTTCACATTCACTCACTGTAATTTTACACCATTACATCAAGAAAATAGTTCAAAGCAACAATTTAAGCACTCGCAACAGCAAAGGGCAGTGCAGAGCTGTGTGAGAACGATTGCGCACTGGTTATTTACGTGGGTACAAGTCCTAATGAAGCACATGCAACAGATACGATCAAGTAGTCTACTACAGCAGGTGGATGCAGCCTTAGCCAACACTACTGCAACATCAGAAGGCTTTGGTTCTTCGCTTTCGGGTGCTTTATTCTCCACTGTTGCAACCAAGTTACCAAAGCCAACACCCAGGCTTCCAAGGATTATGTCCTTCTGTCTATATGACTCTGACTTGGTCCGCTGAATAACCTTTATGTAGACCTGATAACGCGGATAACTAATGGAATTTAGTCTCTTTGTTGCTGAGGAGTGCAGAGATTACATAGATGTGCACAAGTAGCAAGTAGATATATCTACTGTAAATCTGTAATGACTAGTAAGAAAGCAACTTATTTCATTTAAGCTAGTATCAAATATCTCCAGGCTTTTAGACTGTCGAAAACAAATTAATGCTGGTATGGGGCATATGATTGCCAGGTGTCTAACTTGACAAAATATTGACAAGGCTTTTAGATGCAAACCTCTTGTGTCCGAGTTAATTCCAGTGCTTTCTTTCCCTTATCAGTCCGCACCAGCGTCATGCTAGTGTACTCAGATGGGACCCCGGTTTGAATGCTCATTTTAGAGACCTACAAATTGTAGCAGGACATGGTCAACAATTCTAGTCAACATAAATTTAATATCTAAGGAATGTACATCTGCCAGTAAGGGATCTTGATATTTTGAAAGGTTGTTGAACTATGTTCAGTGATAACAAGAAATTTGAATCTTTTTTTTTTGAAGGGGAAAAGGGGCAGCAGCCCCAAATATTTCATTGATAAACTCAGGCCAGAATGGCATCAAAGCACCATTACATTAGACAATTAGCTCACTTATTCAAGTGAGCTTAACAGAGGATTAAACTAGATACAAAACAAGATACCAAAGAAACATAAAAACTGGAGCCAAGAAATTTGAATCAATCTACAGAAATAAGCAACAAACCTTCTCTTGAAGATCTTTACTTCCTAACAACCATGCATGAGCTGTAAGCATGTCAATATGCCGTTTCGCAAGCACCTGTTTAGGATACAGGTCAGTTCAGTACTAGCAAAAGTATGTTCAGTAAACAAAGAAGCAGTTAACTGAATACTAACTTAAAATGTGCGTTTTAATCTTCTTTATGACATTAACAAATTAGATTTGTTCAATACCCGATCAAGTGGGAAATCCTTAGATCTTTGCACTTTCAAGTCTGTGGCGAAGTTGCTCATATCAGCCAAGGTACCGCTAACTTTAATGAAGGGAGGAAAGCGTCCCTCATATCTGCCAGATATTATCAATGGACTCCCAGATGAAAGATCCAGCATATGAGATGGAAACAGCTGCGAAGAAACAGAAGATGACAATGTACCACTTCACAGTTAACAATGAAAAGGCAGGGATGGACTATATATTTCAGTCAAGGCACAATACCAGCATACCTCAACTGAATCGAGATGTTCAAAAGCATCCACGGTTATATTGGCAAGAGTCACTGATGAAGCCCTTGTGAATAGCCTTTGCACTCTATAGTCAATTGACTCTGAAAAATTCCAGTCCAATCATATAAATAAGAAATCCCTAATTTAGTAACTAGCTACCACTACATATGCAGATTGCAATGCAAGCAACTTCTTTTGGATTTAATTATCCTGTCTTGGACTACATAATTTTATGACTTTCATACCATCATCACACACAAGATTAGAATAATGACAGGAAAGGGGAGAGAAATAGACCTCCATTATAATCAGCGTCATAATAGCCCCTGCCGATTTGTGCTAGCATTTGCAGGAAGTAATGATTACAATACAAACCTGGTCAATATATGTAAGAATTGTTCACCATACTAATTTAGAAAATATTGAAATCATTATAAGATTTTTCAATATTAGATGAGCCATCTAAGAAACTAAAGGAACAAAACCCTTACCTATGCCAAAAGTAGATATTCGAGGACATGTTGAGCCCTCACTTGTCAGATATCCTTTCATCATATTGCAAATCTCTCTTTCATCTTCGACAGCACCATCAGTAATGAGGAAAATGAAAGGAATTGCATCAGCAGTTTTGGCCAACAACTTCATAGCCTGAAGTCGAAATATAATGTAAGATAAATACAGTAGAACGGTGGAGTGCAGGGATGATAAATACAGTTAATCAAGCTCTGTCTTTGCAGATAGACCAATCAGAGAAAACAGTTTTAAGTAGATGAGACAGAAATACAAGGAATATGTTAGGAGATTTGCTCAGCAATACTGTACCTGTTTAAGGGGAAGCAAAATATTTGTACCACCATCTGCAATAAGTTCAGCGGTGACCCAGTTCTTAGCTTTCAGCAATGCTTCATTTGTTGCTAGCTCCAATGATGATGAGAACAAGTGAACCTCTCCATTGAAAGCGATTATGTTAAAAGTATCTTCGTGGTTGAGATTAGAAAGTGATGCCAATACTGCACTCTTTGCATTCTCAAGAGGGCCTCCCACCATACTTCCACTTATATCAATGATAAATATAACTTCCTTTTTGAAAACCTTCCAAAATACAATAATAGAAGTCATAAATTCAATACTCATTTACAAAAGGCTGCTGTTAAAGAATGGAAAGGTTGGCAAGAAATGGCAAATCAAACTAGCAAATTTTCAACCCCAAATGCAACATGATGCGATTCCTCCCCGGCTCCCCGCTAACCTCCCTATGAAATTGCTAGGAATTTCTCCTTTAAAATAGAAAAAGAAATAGGTAGTATAATAGTCATAACAAACCTTCCAAGTATGGCTATTCCCAGGGATCAGATAGAAGCAAAACATCTCTCTGTCATCAAAATCACGAAGAGTTGGAGATTGCAAGAACACGCCACCATACACGTCCTTTGTTTTAACCTGTAAGCACATTCAGCAATCAAAGGCAAACTCCAAACGTGTCATGACTGCGTTATGAGCCCTTTCATAATTCACACCCCAAGCATTAGTTCAAAGTCCTTACAATATATGAAAAGCTGAAGTCTGCACTTGACCATGCTGCTACCTGTGCTTCATATGACAAGCTCAATTTACCGCTATGGCGCCTCACCACCTGGGAAAAGCCATGATTCATTATCAAGTGTCGCAAACTAAATGAGAACTATACGAAAGTATATTTACCTTAAGAGGATGGCTTGTAGTTTGGCACAAAACTTCTGCATCGGCACCCATATTCACACTCAACGAAATCTTCTCTCCTTTGGTATTCTTATTCCCAAGGGGATTAACATATGCTGGAAAATTAAAAGGCACACTGAGGCAGAACTTGCCATCATGATATAACAATTTCTGAGACCATCTGATTTTCAGAGAAATAAACGAGCCCCCTTCAACCTGAAATGTACATATCAGGAAAAGTTCAAAACTTCCAACATATATAGAAGGAAATATATTGAAATTAGTATTACTTAGGTCATGATATCAACGATGAGTATTACCTGTGGCACTTTGAAGGTGTATATGTGAAGTTTAAGAAAGTACCCATCTTTGGCTACTTTCCGACTATCCGGTGCGCCTTCTGTGGTGATCAGTTGACTCCGGTACGAATTTCCGGTGACATCAACCTCTACACCTAGAAGTGAACCCTGTTAGCACATCATATTTCTCTTGAGAATTTAAAACTAATTGCTTTCATAGTCCAAAACCACAATTATGCAAAAGAAATGTGCCAAATTTGCAATCAATCAAATTATAAACTACCTGCTCCCCCATCGGCACCGCCACGCGGCAATCGCAGCTCTTCCCGGTGGAGATACAATGCACGCGCCAATTTCCGGTCACCGTTACGAAAGCAGTTTCCAGATAGCTCTCAACCTCCAAAGCCACGCCGTGCAGATGCAGAGGTATCAGCGCCGGCGGCTCGCAGCGGCCGTAGACGTAGGGCTGGTAGCTCGGAATGTCCGGATTGTCGACGATCGCCGGGTCGGAAACGGCCGCGTACACCATCGGAGACTCCGGCAAGTAGCCTTGCTCCGGCGACGGCCTCGACCGGGACGAGTGGGACGACGACCTCGACATCGCCGGCGGAGCCGGAACCGACTCCTTTCCGTAGAGTATCCGCTTGGAGATCGCGAGGCCGTACTCGACGCAGCTGGAGAATTGGCCGGCCATGTCGCCGGAGGAAATTTTCCGGCGAAGGTGGTGATCTGTGGTCTGTACGGATATGGAGAGAGAGAGAGAGAGAGAGAGAGAGAGAGAGAAGGAGAGGAGGTTTTGAAGAGAGGGGAGTTGAGGTTTTAAATAAAGTGAACTGTTTTGGGTTTTGAGGAACAGTTACAGAAAGATGTGAGAGAGAGTGATGGAGTGAAGGTGAAGGAGAAGGAGAAGGAGAAGGTGAAGACGAAGAGGGTTCATGGTGGAGGGAAAAATATTAATTTATTTTTGTAATTATGAGTTTTTTTTTTAATTTATTATTTAATTGGGCTATTAGCCTGTTACTGATGGCCGCGTGGAGGTGGGTTAGTGTCGGGATTCTTCTAATGCGGTAACTATTTTTACCGGAGTTTTTCACGTTTTTCATATCAATCAATTTGTAGGCTATCACCTTCTCAAAAAAAAACAAAATTGTCCATTTCTGTTTATACCTTTTCTTTTTTTTTTAGAATGATTTCTGTTTATACTTGATTTAAAGAATTTTGCGCTTTTTTTTTTTGAAATTTATTTTGAGGTTAAAAGATAATTTTACATGATCAAACCTAAGTAATTTTGTAAATATTTTAACATTTAGAAGGTGCTCTGGTACTTGTCTCTGTAATATGTTGTAGATTAACAATTTAACATCAATAAGAACAATATTGTCACTGACAACGATTGGTTCGTTTGAAATAGTATACATAACTCATCTAAAGTACAACAATAATGATGTTTTCTTAATAAGTACATGAGCAAAGAAATGTATATCATCTAGTTATTAAAATTACAGTTTAAGTTTAATTTCCTCTTTTTTACATTATTAGTCAGGGAAGACCACTAATAACAGTAGCCAGCCAAGTGAGCCAACAATTGCAAATTGTGGATTATTATAGTGGAAGCTTTTGGCCTTGAATGGTTCTGTAAACGAGCAGCTTTTTTCTTTTTTCGAAACGAGTGAACGAGCTGTTTTCTTTTAGAAAGTTGCCAAGCCAGAGTCAAACTCATGATGTGTGCAACTTGTTGTATACAATTGTATGTGATCATATCAGCCTGTGAGGTACCATATAAAATGAGATGCTTGGCATTATTAAAAGGGAAACTGAATATGGAGCTTCGTTGCCATACATGGAAGAGAAGAATGTTTCAATGATAGAGTGGGTGAGAATTAAGCGGACACTTGTCTTTGATCCCATTATCATGAATACGTGAATCTTAACAAATTGGGTTATTGTTTGCCATTCGCACTCTTATAAGACCTAGAACAAGCAAACAATTTGTATGATATGTGTATCTAAGGTATATCTATTAGGTTCGGATGTGGATCTAACATTGGAAGAATATGATTATGTAGCCCTCTAAACACAGACGAGACTCCAACGCCAGTATTTAAGTTGTTTAACTGATAAAAATAATAATGTGACATATCAAGTTTTTGTGTCTCCCTAGCCAGGTGCTATATTTGTTGACATAAGTCATATAGGTGTGATAGTGACATTTGTTTTTTGCTACAAAAGTAATACGAGTATCACAGCTTGAATTGAGGTGATTCACATACTATTACATTATACATTGTAGCTAATCGACGATGAGCCTAGCAAGCTATAATCTAGCCCTATATAAAGATAATTCTGCATGAAAACTTTCGTCGTCAAGGCGCTCAATTACGGTATGACAGGAAGTGTTCACTATCTAGATGTAAAAGACATATCATAATCTGCAGGCATCAAAACCTACCTAGATTCTTAGAAACCTACATAGGGGCTAGTTGGAAATAAACTAGTAAAACTTATTTAAAACTCTAGAGGCCCAAAAAAATGGGCTTAGAAACTAGAAAAAACTAAGGAAAGTAACATAGAAGGAAGCAAACTAGGGCCCGAAAGGAAGCCCTAGCCCAACTTTGGCCCATTTTGAGTCCAAGCCCAGATCTGATTAGATGGGGCAAAACCAGTTCTACCAGCCCAGATCTCAACCCCGCCACCGTCCTCTCGCCACCTTGTTGCTGGACCTGCAACTAGTCCCATCGCCGTCCAAACCCGCCAACGACCGTCAACAGCCACCGCTTCATTCTAGGAGCAACCACAAACTGAAACTGTCAAGACCCACCCCGAATTTCACCCCGAAACCCGAGGTAAGTCCTGCGGGGACCACCTCCAAGGAAAATTTACTAAAAAGCAAACCTCCCTTGAAAATGGACAACCCTAACCTAGAAAACTAAAGTGTTACTTTCTTAAATAAATTTGAGCATCCTCCAAATCAACCCACAATTATACGAAAGTGAGTAAATAATTACAAACTTCGTATATTCAAAAATACAATAAAAGTCTAAGCACACCACCAGAAACATTACAATAAATCCCAAAGAGTATTCAGAGCTACTATACACTAGAGGAGTAGGAAAAATACTCTAGTAGGTTAAACAGGTAACCTACTGGTGAATGGTGGCTGAGAAATGGGTAACTATGCCTCGTCGTCTCCTACTCGTTCTAACTCGAACTCTGCAGACTGGGCATTTTAAAAACGAAGAGCCCAGGGGAAAAACATTCGCAATAATTAGAGTGAGTGGACAAAAATAAATAAAAAGAATATTTATGTTTTCCCAATTTAATTTCCAAGAAAACGAATGCATGTCTTAAACGATAATTCTCTTATCGTTATAAATATCGAGCCTCTACTGCTCAAAACTATATATATATCCAAATACAGCCTCTCAGGCTAAAATATATACATGTATATATTTACACTCGCCCAGACTCCCTATATAAATTAATAATAATCTATACAGGGCTACTACGCTCGCGTCCAACGCTCACGTCACGCCTTAATGCGGTGATACACTATGTCATTAAGGTGGACAGACGGGTGTATAAATATGTGCCCAGACCCCTTATATGAATTAAACACTCATATAAGGCTACTACGCTTGCGTCCAACGCTCACGTCACACCATAATGCAGTTATATATTATGTCATTAAGGTGGACAGACACATATCGCTAGCTAGCATTTATATACATACTCTCCTTAAAAATATATTATAATTTACCGAAAATCCCATTTTCGGTAACTCATCACAATGAGTAAAATCGTCAAATAAAAATGACGTCAAATGGTCTAACCAAATAAACAACTGCATGCACATTATTTAAAACAAAAGTCCACTCACAAGTTAGGCCTAAGCCTGAAGTCAGTCGGAGGTCTCCTCTGCTCGAGCCTCCTCGCGTCCTGTTCCAAAACATAAATAATTCCTTAAATAAAATCCCAACGTTTAAAGAAAATAGGCATAATTAAATATGAGCTTCTCGTGCTCAACCTTGCCTATCGTCCTAAATCTTAACTTCACTGCCAACCAAAAATCTCCATAAATACCGACATCTTCGAAAATCACCTTCCAACGTCCTATTCATAAAAATAATCCAATGGCCGGATTTTAACTTATTAATCCGCCAAAAATACCAAACTTTACAAATTTCAAAACCTAACCAAAAATCCTCCAAAAATTCCTAAATTCACATCAATAATATCCCCTTAATATTCTACATCAAAAACCACAAAATTTCCCAAAACAGGCGACCAACTCCGGCAACCTGCAAATGCTACCAAATTTTAACAGAATCTTCCTCTCAATCTCCTCTACAACTTTCCTAACTAGCACAAACACCAATTCCAAGCCTAACTATGGTAATCGAATCAAAACATCCATAAATCCCTAAAACTTTCAATTATACAAACCACCCTAACGAAATCGAATTTAGCCGAATCCTTTTGAGGGATTACTCACCTAGATGAGGGCTACAAGTTGAGCCAAAAATCATGACCTATGGTGGCCGGAGGACGGAGCTCCGGCGAAGGTGCAACCACGGCAACCGTGGCTTTCGGGCTCGGCTGCTCCTTCACGGCGGCGTTAGGGGATCGGCCACCTACCCAGAAATGAAGAGGAGATGTCGGGGGTCCGAACGAGACCGGTCTGGCGGTCGGTGGTGGCCGGACGGCGGCGGACGGGCGGTCGGAAGATCCGGCAGTGAAGAGAGGAAACGGGAGGAAGAAAACGGGAGGGAGGAGAGAGAAAGGAGAGGGAAAACTGAAATGGGCCAAACCCATCCGGTCCAACTTAATAAACAAAACCCAACTCCAAAATTTAACACCCCAAAATAATACCCCAATAAAACTTACATTTTTAATTGATAACTTTTACATGCTAACTCCGATTTTAACGTGTAGCATGTCTACGAACTCGTAATAACATTCTCTACGACTTTCATGAAGAAAGTTTTCCCAAATTCCATGCGGAAGAAAAAGTCAACTTTGGAGTCTTAAATAGTAAACGGTTACTTAAAACGGTAAAAGACCAAAATATTACCAAAGTAAATAACCGTAAAATAACTTAAGAACCGGGGCGTGACAGAAACGAAATTAAAGTATCCAACATCAAACCTACAAACCTAGCCCGACCAAAAGATCAGACCTAGATCGCCTGATCTCGAGACCCTCCCATCTCCGATCAAGCCTTGCGCTACTCCAAAAATGTCCTCCAATCTCCACCTTCACTCATTCTCGGCGCGGTCAAAATCTTCAGCCATAGGGGAAAGGAAGAGCCTCCCAAGCACTTTCAACATGTCACACAAATGTGCCGGTTTATTAAGCTGTACTCATGGACAAACTACATTGGGTGATATGGAGCACGGGGACTATTTCTTAAACCATGCACGTTTGACAATTTCTCAACCAACGCATGTGGGTTAATTTACTATGCTCAAATGTGACAATAATGCGCAAATTTTCAAGAACTCTAGAGTACGGTGGCGGGCTGATGTTTGGTGGGCGGCGATTTCAAGATCTGGTACCCTCATATTCGATCAGATTGTTTCGATCTAGTTTGAGGTTCCAGAACCCGATCTGATGATGGTAGTGAGGAGAAATGGATCTACTTGTTGTCGCTTAGGGAAAGGAGTCGAGTTAAAGTCGATGACTCAGCACACAACATACGATGATGAAGGTGTTGCCGGCGGCATAAGTGGTTGGTTTTTGCAGGCAGGACTGTGGTGTTGCGGCCTCTGCTGTCTTCAACATGGGCTCAATGGTATTTGTGGTTGGATTCTGGCCATGGGCCCATTATGGGTTGTTCTATCTTTAATTTTTTGTTATTGTACTTCTGGAGTTGTTTTTTATTTACTGTTTTTAATAATTCCGGACCATCTTTTGGTTTATAAATGTGGGCTTTGTCCTGGCTCGCGTATCTTGCGCACCATGTTTGCTCTAGGAAGGCGGTGAGTTCTTTGTTTTGTCAAATGGTCGCAGCCTCTTAGTGGTAAGATGAAATTAGTGTCATTGGTAATATTTTTCAATGACAATATGGTAGGAAAATTGATAGACATAGTAACTTATGGCTATGCATGAGTATTGTTTTTCCGGTATGTCACTAAAATTGTAAAGCAAATGAGTAGTTGATGATGCACTCCTTGCTAAATGGTGCTTGCTAGAATGCATAGTATTGAAAACTCTTGGTATTATTTTGGGATGTTTATGCAATATGGGGTTTAGGCTTTATGAGCTCCCCCTGTTTTGGCCACTATTCTCAGCAGGGGCTTTGAGAGACAGTGGCAGTCAATGCTTCTTGGGAATGCGGGGCGTGCCACCTCGCAGACGAGGAAATGAATTGGGGTGCGTCGGGTCTTGACTTCTTGAACAAACAGGGGGTTACCGGTGCCACCTCGCGGACGAGGAATTTACAAGCACAAGGCAATTCGATACTCACAGTGTCGCGAGCAGAGCAACCAAGGAGAGATCAGATATGATCGAAGTAGAGTCCAGAAGGGCTCTGAGAAAACCTAGGCGGCAGCGCGCTTAGGGTTAGGGTTTTCGAGAAGCTCGAAGGGGTTTAACTAGGTTGAAAGTTTGTTTTGTATTGTGTTGTTGTATTTTTTAAGAGAGACCTTTTCTGTAAGTCTTCGAGCCCCTTTATATAGTAGCTTGTCTTCGGCCCGAAGAAAGATATTCATAGTCCAATTCGGACTCTGAAACCGAATACCATAAGGACATTGCTTTATTCGCTTATACCAATCATCTGCATGACACGTGTCCACCCGCGTGGGTCGTTGCCTCCGTGTTGCCCCACTGTAGAGTCCTATGCGGACTCAAATGATCTTATTTCGCGCGATGTCACATTCTTTGCTGAAACCTAGGGCCGCGGACTCAAACCAACCCGCGAACTCTTGAAACTTGATTCCATCCCGCGCGCTCCTGAAGCTCGATTCCATCCCGCGCGCTCCTGAAGCTCGATTCCATCCCGCGCGCTCCTGAAGCTCGATTCCATCCCACGCGCTCCTGAAGCTCGCGAGACTTAAAAGACTTTATATTAAATCGGGCCACAAGTATTGGCCCAAATGCTACCCAAAACTTATTATGCAGTCTTGGACCAAAATATCCACTGGGCTCAAACATTGCCCCTAGGTCTTGAGCTTTTGATTATCCAAAACATCTAAGCGAAAAGGCCTTATAGAGCACGTTACGGAAATTTGAAATTTGAAAGACCTTGATGTATCGGCATTATCGCGTCCCTTGATTGCAAAGACATTACGATTCGTCTCTTTAAAAACACAAAACGGATCCCAACATTTCGTCACATCATCCCTTACTTCTCCTTTCTACAAACAAACAAACCTTTCGCTGCCGTCACCACTTTACCCAGAAACGATGTCTCCCAAACCAATCGTCCGAGACCCGAATCTCAACATTACGACGGCGATCGGCTGGTCTACCGATTTCGGTCGTCGTTTATCCGCGAACCCCCCCTCAAGGAACAACCATCTATTTCCTTGAAAACGGGCAAGCCCTACTCGGCCCGACTCCCTCTCAACCTTTCTCTGCCGCCGACCTCATCTCATACATCGATCCCGTGCGGCGCCCCATCTTTGCTCACCGTCGTGAACCTGGCGATTTCGCGACCTGGGCTCAGCAAGCTCGCTCCCATGTCAACATCCGGGTGGGAGAATGGCCGAACGCCACCGGCGAAGAGCGAGCGTGGTATGAGGCTCGCCTCTAAACCGACAGGCCGATCTGGGAGGCGGCGGGCATAGCTGAGGCTATCGCCTTGAGTTTTTCACTGCTTTCCTCCACTGACAGGGCGCCGATCGCTGCAGCAGCGTGTCTATGGAACAGCGCCACCAACACTTTCGATTTTCCTTTTAGGCAGATGAGTGTCTCTCTGCTGGATATTCTTGCTATTACGGGGCTTCCGATTCACGCGAAGCCATTCGCGCCAGGTGATTTTGCGACAACTGAGTTCACCTACACCTACAACTTAGGAGCACACCGTTCCCTGAAGGCCTCATTCCTAGTCTAGAGGAACTATTTCATCCAGCATGCAGAGCGGCACGAAGGAGGTATTGCCTTCCTTGAATACTGGCTAAATAAATTTATTTTCTGTGGTAGCGCTCACAAGCCTGCAGACAAGTGGACGAAACTAGCCGAAGCCCTCTACAATGGAATTGAGGTTGGGCTAGGGCAACCCGTATTGGGTGCACTTTATCGGGCCCTGCACACATTCTCCTTGAAGCCTTTCCATCTGCCGACCGGCCCGCTATGGATCATGGAACTATGGCTGCAGCTATATTTTCCTCTCTTCCGACATTCCCCGCTAGCCTTTCTGCCAGAGGACCAACTGCTTGGGTTCGCGGTATGCAAAAGCCCGGTGAACCGCACTCCTTTGTCCTTCTTCGCCAGTCTATCCATCATCTATAACCAATTAGAGCCTCCTCCCACCATAAACATGATGGTTAGCCGGCGTAATCCTGAAGTCTTAGCGGAGGGTTTCTTTCCTCGTCCTGACTCCGGATCCGATGCCAAGACGAGCTTTATGAGGGCGGTTTCATGCTGCGATCTTCAACTTGCTGAAGAGGACCAAGATTTTGAGGTGTACGCTCCCAATCATTTCGCCAGACAACTTGGTTTTATCCAAGGGGTTCCTTATCCACTCCTTTATTCAGTGAACAAGTATACGTCCTGGCAAAAGATTGGCAAGGCAGACCGAGTCACTCCGCTAGCGAACATTTTCCCGCTTACTCCGGGCCTGCTTGAAATTGAGCCTGCCTTAGGTGTTGACCCTGCGTACCTCTCTTGGTGGCGCTCCCTCTCTGATAATCATTGGGAGTATGCAGATGATGACGTCTTTGCCGCCATCTTCTCTCCCCTATACGACACATTGGGGGAATCAGATCGCGTTATCCTTGACGCCCCGGGTGGACAAGCAAGGATTTCACAGAAAGCAGCGATGAGGCCCAAGCTAGCAGTGCCTCCTAGCGCCCAAGTGCCTCGCCGGCCAACCGGAATCGTCATCAGGGAACGTTATTCCGCTCCTATGGTATGTTAATGTCTTTGTGATTTTTCAACACTTTTGTTTATTTCATGCGAAGTGACTTCCTTTCTAATTGTTTTATTTCCCTTTCACAGACTGCACCTCGCCTGAGATCTTTCAGGAGACTTGCAGCTGCAACATATAAAGGGAAAGCTACTGCGCAAGAGGAGCCCGCGGGCGGACCCCGAAGATGAGCCTGTCTCGACCATTCTTCAAACGACAGGCGGCGAGAGCTCGCGTAAGCGTCCTGCTAGCGATGAAGAGGAAATGGTGGAAGACTTGCGCTATCAGCGAGAGCATGGCTTGGTAATTGCCCTTTTCTCTTGCAACCAATTTGTTCAAGTCAGCAATGACTTACTATCTCTTCATTTGTAGGTTCGTCGCCGCACTCGCCCCCGCTTCGATAGCGCTGAAGCAGGTATAATTGAGACCCCAGTCCCGGAGGTGATTGTGGCTGAAGAGACATGTGCTATACTTGAGGATAGTGAAGAGCAACCTCCTTCACCAACCGGCGCGCCGGACGACTCAGGCTTGATGCTGGCGTCCTCTCCTGGTCCTATTCAGGACCAAGGATTCGTCCATCCAGTCTCAACCCCAAACTTCGCTGCCTCTTCTGTAACTCACCCAGAGGTGATGCCTTCCTCATCGAGGCTGGAGGTGGTCGTTCAAGAGCTTGAAGGACGAGAGGTGCTAACAGTGTCTGCCGCCCCGCCAACTGTTTTGGAGGTTGAACCGGTCACTCCTTCTCTGGTGAAACTGACCACCGGAACAACTTCTTCTCTGGCCACCCGGATTGCCCGTCTCCGCGCTCGGGTAACTCCACATGCTGATCCAGAACCGATTTGCCTGGCTCGAGACTTTCTTCATGGTCTAATAAGACATGGACCCAACCTGGATGTGTTTGAGTTGGTGCAACGCGCTCGTGAGGCTCATGGTGCCTTGGTCCGCCACCTCGCTGGCAGCAACCCCGCATTGGATCAGTCTTTAGAGTTGATCAATGCGGTCGAGCTGCAAGC
Source organism: Fragaria iinumae (assembly GCA_009720345.1). Lineage (NCBI taxonomy): Eukaryota > Viridiplantae > Streptophyta > Magnoliopsida > Rosales > Rosaceae > Fragaria > Fragaria iinumae. The sequence continues at coordinate 31,980,430 of CM019122.1, read as the reverse complement.
CCGTCACGTCAACGATGCGGAGGCTTAGTCAATTGCTCAAGAGAGAGTCCGCAAGGCCTTAGACAACCAAATGGTGGCTCTTTTGAACCAGCTTGAAGATATGGAGGCCTGAGACTTCAGAAAACCCCTGTACCTTTTATGCTAGGCAGGTGGAGACTTTGGAAGCTCAGATAGTGGAGCTGTAGGTCCAGCTTGCTTAAGCTCGCCAAAGACTCGCGCAGGCTGAAATTGCCGAGGCGCGCGTACAAGCCGCAGAGGAAACTCAAGAAGCTCTGGGCTCAGCCACTGCTGCCGCGGACGAAGCCCAAGCCCAAGCGGATGTTGAGGAGTTGGCCTTGGAAGGCCTTCTCCTAGACTTGTATAGGGCCTCTAGGAAAGTCTAGTTTCATTTCCCTTTTTGTTGCCCCCATGTATGAACCTTTGTGTTAGTCACATTATTTGAGTATTTATTACCCATTAACTCTGTCTCGCGCTTGTTCAATCTTTCGTGTTTCCAACAATAAATGCCTTGGTTCAAAACAAGTTCTTCCATTGAGATTGGGTAAAGGTCTATGCGTGACTGTTTGCTTGGAAAACAGGAAGTCACTATAGATCCGCGCATTCACCTTATCTAAAGCCCATATCTCGGAGCAAAGTTCTGCATGCAGGACACATGTCAAAGGGAATCGGTCTTTTCTTTCTATAAGAGGATCCGTTGGCCGGGTTTGGGACATCGATCAAGTCTCTTTGCCCCCTCGCTATGGTTCCTTCTTGCTTTCTGTTCATCCTTCTATCCCTGCTTAAAGCGAAACCACCATTTCTCTTGTTCATCGTTTTCCCTGATGAGTTTCGAAATCTACTCTTAGGCCAAAGGTGGGTTTCAAAATCTACTCTTAGGCCAAGCCTCCGTCTGGAAGAACAAATGGTGTGGGTACCTTCTACCTTGCGCCTGCTGTTCCGCCCACGTGTGAGGTTTTTGAGGCCCTTTGCCCTTTTGTGCTTCAGGAGCTTGCCAATGTCCTTGAAGCACCCTCCGAAGCTTGGCTGCTAGCATGAAGGACCCTGTTCCAGTGGATCTCTAGCTTCCCAGTGCGTCGTCTCTTATTCGTTCTTTGTTCCCAGATCTACGCTTGTAGGCGTGGTAAGCGTAGGGTAATCAAGTTCCATTATTTTGCTAATGTATTTGCTTCGGCCGCAAAGCCGCTTATGAAACTTGTATCAGAAGGGAAAAATATGTGATTTTCTTTATTTAGGGCATCTGGAATAGGCCCCAATCTTGTACTTGTCTATCTTGTACTTGTCTCTTGTCTAGACTTCGCACGTTTACACAAGAAATAAAGAGAGGAATGAGGAGATTAGCATAACCAAATTGCATGTAAAACTTTAATTAAGGCCTCTAGAATAGGCCACAATCTTGTACTGGTCTGTTGGTTAGACTTTGTACGTTTTTCAAAGAAATGATTCAATTACATGCTTCTTCCTCGGGTTGCCCCCTAGTGTGAGGTGATGGAGCGTACGCGCGATGGCGCATAACACTAATAACGGTGTGCGCGGGATCAGGAGGAGGTGGAGGATCCTTGCGTTCCCAAACACCAGCGATATGGCGCTTTAAGAAACGACCATTAATAGAATTGCGGTGGATGGTGCCGTCCAAGTCGCGCAAGTGGTATGCCCCCTTGGGTAAGATGCGATGAATGATAAAGGGTCCTTCCCACCGGGCAGACCACTTGCCCCGACCCTCGGTTTTCTCCCCAAGTGGTAGCACAGCACGCCATACTGTTTGGCCCTCGGCATAAATCCGACCTCTAGTAATTTTATCATACGACCGCGTAACACGCTGTTTCTCGAGGATAAGATTGTTGAAAGCATCGATACGGTGTTCATCGAGGTCTTCGAGCTCCTGCCACATTGCCTGAACGTAATCGTCACCAAGTAATTGGTGTTGTTCTTGAACGCGAAGCGAAGCGACACGAACCTCAAGGGGAAGGACGGCGTCATGACCAAACATGAGAGCATATGGGGTGGTATCTGTCGGACCGTGCTTGGAAGTGCGGTAGGCCCACAATGTATGGTAAAGCTCTAGATGCCAGACGCGAGGGTTTATTTCTAGCATCTCGCGTAAGATACTAAGGATAACCTCATTGCTTGCCTCCGCTTGACCATTGGACTGTGCATAATAGGGGGTCGAATGTAGGAGCTTGATACCATAGCTGTTGAGGAACGTGACTACAGAATCGGCCATGAAAGCTGCCCCCCTATCCGTCACAATGCACTCCGGAAGACCAAAGCGGGAGATAATGTTGCAAAAGCTAAAGTTGCGGACCGAGGTCGCCGAGGCAACTTTGAGTGGTTTGGCTTCGACCCACTTGATAAAGAAATCGGTGGCCACGATAAGAAACTTGTGCTGCTCAGAGGAATGGGGGTGAATAATGCCGATGAAGTCTATCGCCCATCCTCGACCTGGCCATGGTTTAATAATCGGCTGCAAAGGGATGTTGGGGATGTGTTGCACTGGCCCGTGAGCCTGGCAATCCTGACAACCTTTGGCGAAAGTGATACAGTCCTTGAGAATGGTAGGCCAATAATAGCCATGGCGACGGATTAACCAAAGCATTTTGGGCCCTGCTTGGTGCGAACCACAAACTCCACTATGAACCTCGTGCATCGGCCGCTTAGCTGCAGTGCCATACACACAGCGGAAGTCATTACCGTCTTCGCCCCGCCGGCGAAGCTCACCATTGCGGAGTACGAAGTTGAAGGCGAGAAACCGCATTTGCCGCGAATGGGTGGCGTCTTGAGGGTGCGTGAGATAGGCGATGAATGGTAGCCGCCAGTCCTCATCGATAGGGTCTAAGGCAGCGACGTCAAGAGAATCTACCTGATATTGCCCCCTGGTAATGAAAGAAGGAAGAGTGCGTCGTTCGACCTTGAGTAGTCGTTCGCGCACGTCGTCTCGCAAGCTAAGGCCAGAGGCAATCTGGGCGAGCTCATTCGCCGCGAAGTTAAACTCGTGTGGAATGTGCTCGATGTGAACGTCATCGAACCGGTCCAATACGTCAAACGCTTTGCGCAAGTAAGGCTCGATAGACGAACTCAAGCATTTGAACTTCGCCACCAACTGGCTGACGACCAATAAAGAATCGCCAAAGACTTGAATCTCGCGGACCCCTAAGTCCAGCAACATTTCCAAACCGATGATGAGCGCTTCGTATTCTGCCTGATTATTGGTACATTTAAAATCCAACTTGAAGGAATAAGAAAACCGGTCTCCTGCAGAGTTTTCAATGGCGATTCTGGCGCCTGCCGCGAGTTCAGTACGCGATCCATCAAAGTAAAGAGTCCATGGGGTGAGTGAAACAACGGCGAACTCTAACTCTCGGAATATTGTTAGTTCGGTTAGCGGGTGATGAGCGAGAAAGTCCGCTATGGCCTGTCCTTTTACCGCCTTTTACGGAACATATTGGAGGGAGAATTCAGACAAAGCCAATATCCATTTGCCTATGTGTCCCCGTAGTATAGGTCAGGAAAGCATGTATTTGACGAGATCGGACTGAACGATCACCACAGTGGTAAAGGCTAACATGTAGTGGCGGATTTTGCAACCTGCAAAGAAAAGGGCGAGACACAACTTCTCCATTGGAGAGTAGCGCGTCTCGCAATCGGTTAACAACCTGCTAAGGTAATAAACGGTGTGCTCTACCCCATTCTCGTCGTCTTGTGCCAAGAGTCCGCCAATACACAGATCGGCAACGGCGATGTAGAGTTTAAGCGGAACGCCTGGGCGAGGTGGAACCAAAACAAGAGGGTTCGTATGGTAATCTTTGATACGATCGAAGGCGTCTTAGTGTTGTGGCTCCCACACGAACTCGGTTGCCCCCTGGAGCTTAAGCAAAGGTGAAAAGGGTTGAATCTTGCCTGCCGCGTTTGAAATGAAACGGCGGAAGAAGTTGATTCGCCCGATCAATTGTTGGAGCTCTTTCTTAGTTCTAGGAGGTGAGGCGTTTATTACCGCCTATGCCTTGTCTTTGGGGATCTCGATACCCCTTTGGTGGACCAGGAAGCCTAGGAAATCGCCTGCTTCTGCGAAGAACACACATTTGGCAGGGTTCATCTTTAGGTTATGTCCTCGCATCCGCGTGAAAACCTGTCGGAGGTCTTCAACGTGTGTCGCCCGCGCTTTGGTTTTAACCACCACGTCATCGATGTATACCTCAATCAGCTTTCCCAAAATGTCGTGAAATATAAGGTTCATGGCGCGCTGATACGTTGCCCCCGCGTTCTTAAGTCCGAAAGGTATGACAACGAATTCAAACGCACCTGTAAACCCTGGGCAGCGGAAGGCGGTCTTGTGACGATCCTCTTCGACAACAGGAATCTGGTGGTATCCGGTGGTTCCGTCCATAAAGGATAGCACTTCATGCCCCGCAGCGGCATCAATGAGGAGGTCTGCGACAGGCATGGGGTATATATCCTTGGGCGTTGCGTTGTTGAGGTCCCGGTAGTCGACACAAACGCGCATTTTACCGTTTTTCTTACGGACGGGCACCACATTGGACAGCCATTCGTTGTATTTGGCCACGCGAATGATACTTGATCGATGCATGTTTTCAATCTCTTCCTTAACTATGATCTGTGTCTCGGTTCGCATAAATCGGCCATTCTGGCGGACTGGATGCCGCTCAAGATAAGTAGGCAGCCGGTGACAAACTAAGGCTGGAGACAAACCAGGCATGTCTTCGTACTGCTTGGCGAAGCAATCCCTATATTCGCGTAGTAGGAGGGTTAGAAGAGCTTCTCGTTCATCTGCCGCCAGCTTGGCACTAATGGAAATGAGCAAGGGCCTCTCAGCAGTCCCTACGTCAACTTGTGAAATGGGGTCGCGCACTTGAGGTGGCGTATCGTCCAAAGCAGCGGGAGCTAACTGAATAACTTCCTCTTTGGTTTCGGTATAATCCACTATCTCGTCTACGTATTCCGTAGTGGCGACCTTGAGGTAGGCTTCGCGTTCTGCCCAATATGAGAGGAGTCTCTCACACAAGGACTCGCCAGCCTCGCGTGCTTCTTCTGAGGAGGCACTATCCATCAACGGGTTGCAGGGGATCCGCGATGGTGTGAGGACGTTGCAGGTCGTCCCTCGCCTGGGTGAGCCCCCATTGCGTTAAATTGGAGGCCGTTACCCCGTAGGGGCGTCCTTTGGAATCGATGCCTTGGATGTCCAATGGGCCCAAGTCGGTATTGTAGTAGCGGGCGTCATTGAAGTTGGCAGAGATGGAGAAAGGACGCGGATCCGCTTTGATGAGGACTGCCTCGCGTTTCTCAGTATCCCATATCATGAGTTCTTGGTGCATAGAGGAAGGCACACAGAAACTTCTATGGATCCAGTCACGGCCTAAGATCATACTGTAGGATGAAGCGCATTCGACGGCGAAGAAGGTATAGACCCGGGATGCCGGTCCTACCTTGACTCATAAAAATAACAAACCTAAAGTTCTGGAGACTTGTTCGGTGAAGTTCTTGACTGTCAAAGACGAGGTTTGAAGCATTGAGCGCGGGATACCGAGGAGACCCATTGTACGTGTTGTAATGACATTCACCGCAGCTCCCGTATCAACCATGACCTTGTTGACCATGATCCCTTCAACCTCAGCAGTGATGTATAATGGCCTCATGTGAGTGGCCATGTCCAAGGTTGGTGTGGAGAAAGTTAGATTCTGCATGCGTGTGACGCCGCTCGTAGCTTCCAATTGTGGAGCATCCTCAGGTTCCGCTAAGACTGGACCCATTTCGCTGCTACAAGGCGGGAACATATCGCAAACATTCTCGATACCGTTAGAGATATCCGCCGCGTTGCATGTTGAGTTTGGCGGGAGAGCATATCTTTCAGATATGAAAAATACCATCCCGACCTGAAAAGAGAATTGCTCGCGGACTGGGGTCAGTGGAGTCTCAATGATCTCATGTTCTCCTTCGAGCACAACGAATGCGCTCTCCGCTGGGTTGAATTCTTCGTCCTCAGGCCATGCAGAGACTTCGAACATATTGCAGGTGAATGATTCCCCCTACTCTTCGGCTTGGTCTTTGTCTAAATCAATGCGAGGCTCGGAATAAGCCTCGTCGTTCATCAAATTCTCTCGGAAACATTGGGCCATCCTTCGCTTGACTTATTACTATGTTTAATTACCATTATTTAAAAAGGAGTGTAGGAATAACATCCAACCATTGACCCTGCGGAATGATTCTCCATTTGCTTTTATCCTTTTCTTTTGGGAAGGTCAAGCGAAGGAGGCTAGCTTTATGGTGCTAGCTTTCAACGTGAGAAATATGTTTTCAAAAGATGAATTGAAAACAGAAATTGTTTGGAGCCACGTTTGCATAATAAATGGAGCTACTAATTTGGTCGCACAGTCAATTCCAAAATATGAAACCATGATGGTCCCCTGCAACAATTATATATTTCCTATTTTTCTTTTGTTTTTTAAGGAAACACGTACAGCGTTATATTAAATAATGAAAAAATTTACAAGTACATGACTTACCGCAAATGAGCCACGTAAGAATCAAGTCATGAGGCTACCTTAAAGCAACCAATTGCAATCACCTAAAGAACAAGTACAGATGAAAACTAAAAACAAACAAAAAACCAAAAAAAAAAAAAAAAAAAACAGAAAACATAGTAGACTAATGCTAGGAAATCTAGCTTATTGGAAGTCCAAAAAATCCAGGCATGTACAAGCCAGACCCAGCCCATAACAAAACACAATGCAAGCCTAGAGAAGCCAAGTACACTCGCCGCCATACACGAACCCTATCGAACCCGAATGAGATCTCACCGTCGTCTGCACCGCCGAGAAGAAAACCAGTGATCACAGTCGTCGTCAACCATCGCTTTAACCAGACCGAAAGGAAAGGAAACACCCTCTAAGAACTGGAGAAATCGAAACCAACAATTATACGACCGACTGCTGCAAAAACCAAACGAGTTCAATGTCCTCCTCTTCCTCCGCTCAAACCTTAATTTTGCTAACACAACTGCAGCCGTCTCCTAAAAAAACCCTAGTTGTTGTTGCCGCCAGTGACCAAGAGGTCACGAGATGTGCCGAAATGAAGGGATGACGACTGATAAACCGTTGCTAATAAAATCCTACAACACAAATCTTGTCAAAACCAAAGTAAATGGGAATGAAAGAGTAGAACCCACACCACACAATAGATTTCTCTTCTCCACTAAAGAGACTCGATCAAAAGGGAATCGAGTCTATCAAATTGGGACAGAAACCGTAAACAAAGAACAAAACCTACGATGAAAGGGGGTTGAAACACCCACGCATGAGCACCCATAAACTTTTTGGTAAGTGATCAACCTCACTTTTAAGAGGTGGTTTTGTTTGGTCGATGGAAGGGAGCTCATGTAAGGTGGTGGGTGAGGGGGATGATGGAGATTTCCGAATTTGAAAAGATTTATGGATGATCGACATAATAGGAAGGAATAATATCCTTTATGACTGAACATATGTCAGAAAATAACCACAAAACAGTTAAAAGCACCACTAGGTGAGATTGAAATCAAATTGATCGATATTAAGGGATTAAGAGAAGAGGCCAATATAACCCAACCCCAACATTTCACTCGCATTAGTAAACGTGTCATAAGCATGATTCTTTGTGAGGAAGCTAGAAATGTTGGATTTATATTGATGAAGTTAACATTTCATATATCAATAATATTAGCATGGTCAATAATTAACTTAGCAAATTATACTCAAACAACAATTAATGTAAATCAAATAGTGGAAAAATGGTAAAATTGTTTTGTTTTGATTTTTCACTTTCATTATTACATTATAAATAAATCATTTAAAGCGAGAGAGCTCGTTGTATGATCTTTTCGATCACTTGGTTATCCATTATCCTTAAAAAAAAATTGTTATTGATGAAGCTGAACAACAAATGCTCTCATACATTTTAGTAACAACTCATCACAGATAATGTCACTAATGTTATTTTATGTGTCACCATATATTTTGTTTTGTCATATCTACTCTCTACTACTATAAAGTCAGACCCTTAAAAGTTTCACCAAATTATGAACTTTTATAATTACCTTTAATGTACCAACTAACACAAATAAAAATAAGGGTTGTTATAGTAAAAACAAAATAAAAATCAAAACAAATTAAATAAATAGGTAATCATAAAAACTATCGGTTGGTAGGATGTATAACTGTATAAAACGGCCAACTTATTTAACCACTCATGCTTATTTTTAAGCGATCGTAACCGTGATTCCGTGCAAATATGCACATGTAAAAAACTAGTAAGTCATAATGCCACTTATAGAGTTATAGATGCATAAAAATAGAAATAGACATATAGATGCATATACATAGAGACAAATGATCTTCTCCATATATTTTTAAATCATACTTTTTTTGGTGCAATATTGTCTCGCGTGTAGTTTGAATGTATGTTTTCAATCACTGGATATAATTTGAATGATAAATATTTTTATCCTATTCAATATATCCTCAACAAAAGAGAAAATAAAAATTAGATATTGCATTATTGACCCACAAAAAGCTGAAATATACTTGATGATTGAGTGGGAGACACATTACTTGCTCTATGCTTTTTTGGTAATGGAAGCACAGTAGTTCATCTTTTTGTTGCTTTGTGTTTTCTAGTTTTTAGCAAAGGGCAAATCCTCAAAGTTAAGGGGCCTCCGAAGGTCAAGGGTTCTAGCTAGTGGGGACTGTGAGGTTTCTTTCGATTTCTGTTTCGAGTTGATTGGACTCTGAGTGTGTTCAGAATCGGGACCGACAAATTTGGTACCGGTGTGACTACTCCAATCATCAAATTTAAGGGACCATTTCATTTAAGCTTGCATGCCAAAATCACTGACATTTCACCAACCATAATTTATAACTAGATCTATCATAGAAATGGATTTGATATGAACATGAGAGGGGTCAAAAGCAACCTTCGATCCACATTCACAACGCCTCGCGTGCTTAGGTTTCTGGTTTCATAATCAACAATTAAGATGCTCATGACTTAGCTTATTTAAGACAACATTACAGGTTTATATCTTGTCAACACTATTGTACTATTTGCTTTACCAATGGCACGGTCCATTCCCTAGATCATATTAGCGTCTGTGCCATTTGTAGAGCTTCTTCAGTTCTTCTATTCATGCGGTGGTCTGCAATAACTCGAAAGGTAAGACCGGACTCACCCGAGATCGAAGGTCTTTTTTTTTTTTTTCAATTTTTTTTTTAGGATTGAAACAAAATTTCAAAGCGGAGCCTCTCACGACCAATAAAGGAGGAAACAAGTGATAAAGTAGTATGAGGTTCACATGCAAAACCAATTAGCAATGGGTGGAAAAATCCAAACCCTTATAACCTCATAGACAAGGTCTTATATTCTCGATATGAGATTGATATCTCAACATCAAGTCAATCAACAAAAGACCTATATTAGCTTTGGTGTGCGGGGATGTCGAATCATAGCTTGGGGAACAAGAAAAATTGCTTCTCTAAAAATATGAGTGAAGGAGATGTCATCGAAAGACTAGGTCGACAACAATGTTCTAAAACAAGGGAGCCCAGCCTATCTAAGTCCCATCTATGCGCTCCAAGCTGCCCTCCGCCCTAGGTGTAGGCGTCTTAATTGATTTTTTTAGGCTCAAGTAACTGTTTTATTCTAGTATTATCATATACGCTTAACATTCTCACCGTATTTTGATTTGTTAGGAATAATTTTAAGCATGAACATAATAGATGCAATTTTATTACTCTTTAAATCCTTATATATATATATATACACACACACACACAGTTCCTATCCATAGCGATGGTTCGCTTTGAAACTAAAGTGTGAAGTTCCTTATTTGACTCACTTTTCGATCATATTTCGACATCTCCACCGTTCTGTTTATTGATACTAATGCATAGATTATTCCTGCAAAATTTCATTCAAATTGATGATCATTTATGTACTGAATTAGGTTAAATCAATGAATGGACTATAAACCTGTCTGACCAGAACTGTTTGTGTAAATCACGATTATGAACACCCAAATGATCACCAAATTCGATGAAACTTTGCAGAAGTAATCTATGCATTAGTATCAATAAACAGAACAGTGGAGATGTGGAAATATGACCGAAAAATGAGTCAAATAAAAAACTTCACACTTTAATTTCAGAGTGAAATATGGATAGGAACTGTGTATGTATGTATGTGTGTGTGTGTGTAGGATTTTTCTCAGCTGCGGACGTCCGCACCAATGGTTTTGGTGCGGATTTTTATTTTTGCACCACTTTTCGATCGAATTTCCTCATCTCCATCGTCTAATATCTAGATAATATTGTGTAGATCATCTCTGCAAAATTTCAGCCAATTTGGTAATCGTTAAGGCCCTCAAACTCGAAAAACCAATGGACGGACTGAATTCTGTCAAACATGAACCGTTCATGTTTGTAACAGAAAGACGTCATTTTGAGGACCTTAACGATTACCAAATTGGCTGAAATTTTGCAGAGATGATCTACACAATATTATCTAGATACTAAACGGTGGAGATGAGGAAATTCGATCGAAAAGTGGTGTAAAAATGAAAATCCGCACCAAAACCATTGTTGCGGACGTCCGCAGCTGAGAAAGTGTCACGCCCCGACTCTTAAATTTTACCTTAATTACTAGCATTGTGGTAATAAGAATTTTACTGTCTTCGTCATTGAATTTATAGTCCTAAAGTCCCTAGAGGTGTGTTGAGGGACGAATATTTCGAAAGAATTATTCGAAGGAAGGAAATGTGACGACGGTAAAAATGGTAAATTTTAGCTAGTAAAAGGTAATTTTTATTGGGGTATTATTTTGGGGGTGTTGAAATTTGGATTGGATATTAAGTGGGTTGGACCGGTCGGGCCAAGCCCGTTTCTTTTCCCTCTTTCCTTTCTCTCTCTTCTCTCCCGCTCCCGCACCCGAGCTCCACCCTGCTGGATCTTCCGACCGCCGCCGTCTGGCCGCCCCAGACCGCCGCACCGGTCCCAATCGATCGGTCTCCAACCCAGCTACCGTTCTAGACCGGTGGCAGCCTCTCTAGCGCCGCCGTGAGGGAGAAACGCCGCCCGAAAGGTCCGACTGCCGAATCGGTTTTCTCGCCGGAACTCCTTCCTCCGGCCGCCATAGCTGGCGAGCCTTGGCTCAAAAGGAAGCCCTCCTCCCGTGCTTCAATCCCTCCAAATGGCTCCCTCAATCTCGAGCTAGGTAAGGAGAAATCGGTATTTGAAATTCTAGGGCTTTATTGTGTGTTTGTGTTCGATTGACATGGTTAGGCTTAGAATTGGAGTTTGTGGTAGTTAGGAATGTTGTAGAGGAGGTTGAGAGGAAGGTGCTGTCAAATTTTGGTGGGCATTGGAGATCGTCGGAGCTTATCGCCGGCCGCCGCCGAAAAATTGTTTTTGGTGGAGATTTTTATGAGGAGTTTAATGGAATGAGTTTTAGAATTTTTGGAGGAGTTTTAGATAGGTTTTGGAATTTGTTAAGTTTGGTATTTTTGGCGGATTAATAAGTTAAAATCCGGCCATTGGATTATTTTTATGATTAGGACGTTGGAAGAAGATTTTGAGGATGTCGGTATTTGTGGAGCTTTGTGGCTGGCAGTGAAGTAAAGATTTAGCACGATAGGCATGGTTGAGCGCGAGAAGCTCATATTTAATTATGCCTATTTTCTTTAAAAACGTTGGGATTTTATTTGAGGAATTATTTATGTTTTGGAACAGGACGCGAGGAGGCTAGAGTAGAGGAGACCTCCGACCGACGTCAGGCTTAGGCCTAAGTTGTGAGTGGACCTTTGTTTTTAAATAATGTTTTATTGTTGAATAATTTCCTTTGTTGGAATTTATCCTGAATTGAGAATTTCGGTGTTTATACTCATTTTAGTTAACGTTTATGAGTATAGTATGTATATGAGAGAACGCTAGCTAGCAATACGTGATTTCCCCCCATAATGAGGAAAAATGCCATTATGGGGTGACGTGAGCGTTAGACGCAAGCGTCGTAGCCCTGTACGACTTTCTACTTTCCGAGTTCATTCTATGTTATTAGATTCATTCATAGAATTCGTACAAGGAGTAAGCACGTATTTATACCACCCGGTCGTTTCCCCCATACTGAGGAAAAATTGTATTATGGGGTGACGTGCGCATTAGACGCGAGCGTAGTACCCTGGTATGACTATCTACTTTCAAGCTTATTCATAGATAGCATACATGGAGTAGACGGGTGTTAATACATACTGATATAAATATATAATTTTAGCCTGAGAGGCTGTATTTGTTTAAGATTTGGAGACTAGCCAGAACTAGTGTTGTCCTTGAAAGTTTTTCTTGGGGAAATATTATTGTTTGTCGAGATTATTTTGTCCACTCACCCTGACGTAATTAAATATTTTCCCCTGGGCTTTTCCTTCGTTTTTAATTGCCCAGTCTGCAGAGTTCGAGTGGGGTCTAGAAGGAGGCGACGAGGCATAGTCACCCACATTTCCACTACTGTTCGCCAGTAGGTTATCTGTTTAACCCACTAGGATTTTCTTCAGCTTCCGTTATCTTCCTTGTAGTAGCTCTGAATACTTTCGGAAAAATAATTGTGTATTATTTTATTCAGTTATTTGGATTAAAATGAAGATTAATATTTTGGTTAAGAGGGTGTTCTATATTTTTTTCCGGGTTAGGGTTGTCCATTTTCAAGGGAGGTTTGCCGAGTCCTTCGGTAAATTTTCCTTGGAGGTGGTCCCCGCAGGACTTACCTCGGGTTTCAGGGTGAAATTCAAGGTGGGTCTTGACAGAAAGGCTATATATATATATGCCGGATTAGAGGCGGACGTCCGCACCGGCCTTAAAGTGCGGACGTCCCTCCGTTATCCACCGGACGGCTCCGATGACGGCACGCCTCTGACGACGGCGCACCTCCACCCGAGTGGACACCAGAGGCATCCCCGATCATTTTCTCTTGCCGGCGAGTCCGTCAAATACCAGTTTGCAGCCGAGATCGAACTTGTCTGAAGTTTTGGGTGGAGGTTGCTGCCCAGACCTTCAAATCGATCTCTCCGACAAGCGAAAGTGATCGGGGATGTCTTTGGTGTCCGCTCGGGTGGAGGCGCGCCGTCTTCGGAGTCGTCCGGTGGAAAACGGAGGGACGTCTGCACTTTAAAGCCGGTGCGGACGTCCGCTCCTGATCGGCTCTATATATATATATATATAATTTATACAAAAATAAATTAAAAATTATTAAATACAAATCTGCCTAGAAGCCCGCCTACTTGTCTAGGCGCTCCAAGCTAGCCTTGGCCCTAGTAGTGCTTAGCAAGTTTTCTAAAGTTCTTGGATCAACTGCCGATTAAGGGACCCAAACCCGCATCTTGGAGCGGAGCATTACTTGAATCATTTTGATATAGGCCCAAAGTAGTGAATCATTTTGATACACACGTTGTGTGGCCTTTAGAGGTGTTGCAATTTCCTGTAAGTGTGGCAAGTGAAGGTATTATTGAAGTATGAGGGGAAAATGCCACACATGTGTGAATTGCAACACCCTTAAAGGCCACAAGATATGTGACATTTGCTCAATATTGTAGTTGTGACGTCCTTATAGCATTGAGAGCAGAAAAACTGGGTGAGAGTGTATCGAAAAAGCGGAGACCACCCAAGTCCACGCAAATGAGCCACACTCACAATAGCAGGACTACGATTCCCACAATAAACATAGGGAACTGAAATTTACACTCTAAATTTTACAATCCACACTCCCACTTTCCTCTTTTGGTAATTTAAATTATGTTTTTAGTGACATGTGTTTTGTCTTTTTGTGAAAACTTTACCTAAAAAGAAAAAGTGGGAGTGTAGATTGTAAAATAAGGAATATAAATTTCACTCCCCTAAACATAGAAACAAACATATCTTTCTCGCAAGAAAAATTTTTAAGTAAAGATTTTCCTACCACGTGACGGTGAGACTATCTAATAGAATGCAACAAATTTTATGCAAATACCACACTTATCTCTGTTTTTTAAATACACAATATCCATAATAACTCATACATCTCATCCTATTGGTCTGTCCTACAAACACATAGCGTAGTCCTACATAAGAATCTCTCCTTTCGGAAACTCAACCAGTGCATCAAAAGTAAAAGACGTTCATAACCGAAAAATATTCGATATTAACGTAGCTCCTTCAAAATTATTTATCATTTCTCAGGATGCTTTATTGTGGACTCCTTACAGGGAGGTAGCCCAAACATATAGACAACCCGGAAGCCCAACCCGTTGTGGTTCAAACGATGTCGTTTACGTGAATAAATTTCTACTCGGAACTAACTTGAGAAAAAAGCATACTCCGCTCTTCTTATTAAATCGCAGAAACTCAGAAAGAGCACTGGAGTCTGATACAGAAAACCCAAAGCCCTAAAGAGCAGCGAAGAAGAAGTCGAAGAAGCTCAGCAATCGAATATGAGTCGCGGTAGTGGTGGAGGATACGACCGTCACATCACGATCTTCTCACCCGAGGGTCGTCTCTTCCAAGTCGGTATGTCATTCTAATCCACTACCTCAGTTGATATTTCTCAAATCTAAACCTAGGGTTAGGGCTTCGGAAGTGGTCAATTTTAGGTCTTTCTGTGATTAAGACCCATTGATTTTTGTTTTCGTTTGATGGTGAAATCCGAGGGAAAGAGGGAAAACGACGAGAGTGAATTACTTTAAGTATGAAATCTTTGAATGTTTAATTTGATTGGAATTGGTAACAGCTTGATTGTTGATTTGGTTGGATGCTTAGAAGTTTGAGGAAAAAAGAAAAGAAAATATTAATTTTTTGGTAACAAGATCCAAAATGTACGTTGCGAGTTAGTAATGGTTGGCATATAACAGTTTCTGAGTTTGGTATTTGTGATTCATGAATAGAATATGCGTTTAAGGCTGTGAAGTCTGCCGGAATCACCTCCATCGGTGTCCGAGGGAAGGATTCAGTATGTGTTGTGACTCAGAAGAAAGTCCCGGTGAGTATTACTGGTTCTTATTTCCATGAGTTTGTTTGACCATGAGCTGAGTTTGTGTGGGCTGTAACTGTTATGAAGTGTTTGCTTGCTATAATTCTAATCAAATTTGTGTAGGACAAGCTTTTGGATCAGACTAGTGTCACTCATCTCTTCCCCATTACAAAGTTCCTAGGGTTGCTGGCTACTGGCATGACAGGTTCCCTCCTGACTCCAACTAAGATGAATTTGTTTTTTTGGTTTTATGTGTGTATATATGTATAAGTTGCTTGAGTTCTCGAATACTTGTTGTCCAAAGCTCACATTTTCTTCATCCTCTTGGCATGTTGTTTTATAGCGGATGCAAGGACCCTAGTATCACAAGCAAGGAATGAAGCAGCTGACTTCCGATTCAAAAATGGATATGAGATGCCTGTAGATGTATTGGCTAACTGGTAATGAGTTGAACTGTTTCTGCCATATGATGCTAAATTGGACAAGAACTTTTAGAATAATTGCTTCATTTCTCTAATTTTCACTTATCGAGTTTAAAAGTTCAAAGGAGGTTTTTCTCCCATCCTCTCAAATGTTAAATAGAAAAGTAAATCAACAATGGGGTGCCGTGGTATGTGGACTTGCTTTGTGGTCGGTTATTGTTTCTTTCCTTTGCCTACTATTCTATATTGTTCCTCTCTCTCTCTCTCTCTCTCTCTCTCTCTCTCTCTCTCTCTCCCTCGTATGTGTTTACATGTGATTTGCTCATTGACTTAAAACACCTAGTATTTTTCCTGGTATGGTGAATGGTTTCATGGTAAAGTGAATTTGAGTAGTTTAGAATTCAATGGATTTAGATATGCACCTTCAACAGATTACGGCAAAAGTACCTAAATCAAACATTGAAACAAAGTCTTAGAGTAAGGACCACAACCCAAGATCTCAAACGATTACTGTAGTACTAGTTCCAGATCTTGCAATCTGAACATTTCAAAATACCCCACATCACAAATGTTTTTTACCTCATAAATATGTATGGTAGTCACAAGACAGGTATTGTGATTTGTGAACCTGGCTTTCCCGTGGTTCCTGGATAGCCACAGGACAGCTAACAATAAACCCTTTTACTTGCTGTCCGTTTCATCATAGCACATGTTTATCTTCATATGGCCTATAAATTTCTTAATCTTCCACTGATGTCATTTGTACATACAGGATTGCAAACAAATCACAAGTCTATACTCAACATGCTTATATGAGACCACTGGGAGTAGGTCTGTTTCTTGTTCTCTTCTTCTTGCAAAGTACATAGTGCAATAATGTACATTGATTGTGTATTTTTTTTTCCTCTCTTTATCCTCTCGCTATAGATTTATTAGTTGTCCTACTTTTTTTTACTGATAGTGTCTGTTTTCTACAATGTTATGTTGTCTTGAAGTTGCAATGGTGTTGGGTGTTGATGAAGAGACCGGACCTCAACTCTATAAGTGTGACCCAGCTGGTCATTACTTTGGTCATAAGGTACGTCCAAATTTAATTCGTAATTTAATCTGGAGAAAGAAAATATGTGAAAAGTTAGTAGATGATGCCATCGGAACCTTCATACACTTGTCCAGAAGTTTCTTCTCTGTAGTGAACCCTTTTGGATGACTGATTCAAGACACGTAGGTGACTTTTAATTTGCATCTTTCCCATTTATAAAAGACAACTCAACTTGCACCATGACAAACTTTGATCGTGTTCGCAGAAGATTGGAACATTGATCTTGAATACATTACTGTTTTTGTAGTTTCACAGGCAAACTTATATCTTCTATCTCTGCTTTATGAGAGCACCTATCTATACCTTTAGTTCTCAACTGATAAGTAATTGTGTATCTCAGGCCACAAGTGCTGGATTGAAAGAACAAGAGGCAATTAATTTCTTAGAGAAGAAAATGAAGAATGACCCTTCCTTTACTTATGACGAGACTGTGCAGGTAGATGTTCCTTATCCTTTTATCTGTTTACTGTTTTGAGAGTAATACGGGCTCACTGAAAAAATCAAATATATTTTCATGAATTACTTTATTTTGTGAATAGAAAATTATCTATTCCCGCAAAGATCAAAACTAAATTTCTTTCTGGAGATTTTGGATGTGGTTTTTACCAGGTGATACTTAACAAAGATAGTATTGTTACTATGCATGATTCTTTCTCTGACATTCAATAATCCTTTCCTTGTTAGACTGCCATTTCTGCACTGCAATCAGTTCTGCAAGAGGATTTCAAGGCCACAGAAATTGAGGTATTGGAGCAACTTCTTTATATTCGAGTATTGTTTATTTTTCTAAACTACAAATATGGAGGCAATATTTTCTTTCATGGTAGGAGTGCTTTATGACACAGAACTTCTGAACAGCAAAGTCATTTATTTCTAGTTATGAGACTTGAGAGATATCAACAACGCTCTTCAGTCTTACATTTAGTAGGAAAGCACGTAACGTGGCATCATACTGTTATATTATACATTGGTAGTGGTGAAAAAGGAAAATAAAAAATCCTGTTTTGATGCTATAACATTTGTGCAGTTAGCTTTAACTACATATTCTTTATGTTTGTATCATTTTCATGATACAACTCCGACATGCTTTTTATGTGCCAAAATCCCTTGCAGTTGGATATGGTTTTGTGACAGTAATAATGTTAATGACTTCTCTGTTTTCTTTTAGGTTGGAGTGGTGAGTATGGAGAATCCCGCTTTTAGAGTGTTGTCCACTGAAGAGATTGATGAGCACTTGACAGCCATAAGTGAGCGAGATTGATTCCTGGGGCAAAACCTGATACTGTCTGGAGGGTTGTTTTTCATTGTGATAAAATGCTGGATTCCTTTCTGCCCCATGCCCACCTCGCAATATCATATGCTTCTTTTAAACGTTAAACAATTGCTTAAGCAGTTTGCCTGGGATGTTTAACACACCTTCTGTATCTCTTATTAGCTGAAATTACTACAGTTGAACTGCGGTGTTTCCCAAAAAGCCTTGTATTCTCAGGATATCTATTTCCATAATTGTTTTCAATTTTCATTTTCAAATCACAATATGCCTCCGTTTCTGTAGTCCGTAGTTGGGTGATAGTTTGAACAATCCAAACCTCATTCATATTTTTCTTCTGTGGATGCATATCTTTCCTTGGGCAGGGTATCAGCGACCTAAAATTGGAAATTCATACATAAATTATGGCACCGATTGGCACCAGACTTCTAAGGCTCCAAGCACCGAAATTGTTGATGCTTGTGCTGATACTTGAAATACACCGCACAGTGCACACAGGTACAACTGTACAAGAACATAACTGGAAGAAATAAGATACACCGCACAGTGCACACAGGTACAACTGTACAAGAACATAACTGGAAGAAATAAGATACACCGCACAGTGCACACATACCTCATTACGACAACCAAAGCATTAAAAAAAGTGCGTCATTTTCTTCTCTATGAAGAAAACCCTTATTCCCTTTTTGGTAAAAGACTCTTGAAAATGGTGTGATAATGTTGGTCGAGCTGCTTGCAATGAAACTTTTATGTGTAGTGTTCGAGTTCCAACTCCTCTACCGTTTATGGCTAGCAGGTCTGAAGGGTATTTATGTTGTGCGCTTGCGGTGGAATATTAATCTGACTTTGTTGGAATTCTTTTATGGACCTTGGTTCGAATACTGACTGAACTAGTGTGCTACTAACTTACTAACATCCTTCGTCTGAATAGTGACTGAGTGTGTTACGAACTTGCTAACATAACCGAGGTGGTCAGGTGGTTGCTACCTCACTCCCTATCAAAAAAAAAAAAACTGTCCAAGTGTCTAACCAAACTTTACTACCAAAAATCCAGACCAAAAACAAAGGAAAAAAAAAACCAAAGGGCGAGAGGCGCGTAGACGAAGGCGTGCCGAAAACCCAGAGGAGGTCGGTTTCTAGTTTCTACGGACGCCTCCTTCTTTTCCCGCCACGTGTCATCCCTCCCTTAACCCCACAAAAACTTCGCCGCTGCTCTTGTTTGCCGTTTCCTTTGGTTTCGAAAACCTCCCCCTCCCCTTGGTTCTCTCTCTCTCTCTCTCATATGCACGCTTTGCTTCTATCTTAATCTTCTCGATGCCTTACAGACGAAGCCATCATTAATCTCTCAAAATCGATCTCTTCAGGTACGCTTCATTCTCTCCCAATCCATATTATGCATGTTCAGGTTTCTCCAATTTCTCATCCTAACCTAATTAACATTTCGTGCCAATTAAATAATTGCTTTACGTGTGATTAGGGATAGTAAGCTGATGGCAACTGCAACCATGGCCACCGCAGCCGGTGCAGCTGCTCTCTTGTATTACACATTGAACCGCAAGTTGCAGACGGGCGGTGCTGATGATGACGAAACCGGTGGCGCTGGCGGCTTGCCCAATCAGGCGCCTTTGGGGATCGACCGGGTTTCCAATAGGTTAATTCAGGCCCCGGCTACGTGGCTCGAGACTATTTCCACGTTGTCTGAGACTCTTAGGTTTACTTACTCTGAGACTCTCGGTAAGTGGCCTATTGGCGATTTGGCTTTCGGAATCAGCTTCCTCCTCAAGAGGCAGGTATGGCTTTACTCTGTCGTTTAATTCCCCAAAATTGATAATCGTTTGTATTACTGGGTTTAGGGATGCAAATGCTGTAATTTGGAGATAAAGATAAAATATTGAATGTAAACTTGTATATTGCAACCAACACTACGAGTAGTACTCGATACGATTTTACGCTATGAATTTGAATTGTATTTAATCCTTGGAATTTGATATTAAATCATTAGAAGATATTCGAGTTGTGCTTGTACCAAGCAATCCTGTATCTTGAATTGAAGAGTGATACTTGGTAATTACTTTGTAGGGAAACCTACTTGTTGATGGTGTATTTGGTGGAGAAGACAGTCAACAGCTAAAGGGGCCTGAAATTGTAGAGGAACTTAAGTACCTC
The DNA here is from genome assembly GCA_009720345.1 of Fragaria iinumae. Classification (NCBI taxonomy): domain Eukaryota; kingdom Viridiplantae; phylum Streptophyta; class Magnoliopsida; order Rosales; family Rosaceae; genus Fragaria; species Fragaria iinumae. The sequence continues at coordinate 31,960,446 of CM019122.1, read as the reverse complement.
TTGAACTTATTGACACTGTGTTGGCACTTCTCCAAGAAACCTTTTCCTTTATTTTTAGAGGAGACGGGTTATTCTGAAGAGAATGTTCTTCTTCAGGAACCTAAAGCAGGAGTAAGTTATGTTTTCACTCAAGTTGTTGCTCTTATTGATTTTTCATCACTGCTGTTTGCATATTATACTGTGAACAGTTTTGATTATTTTCTCCGTTACTCAACAGTTGTATCTATCGATTAAATGAAGTTCTGTATGTGCTTGTGTTGTGCAGATCTTGAAGCCTGCTTTTACAATTCTAGTTGATCATGACCTAAAATGTTTTCTCTTGTTGATTCGTGGAACCCATAGTATCAAGGACACTCTAACAGCAGCAACAGGAGCTGTTGTACCTTTCCATCATAGTGTTGTGAATGAGGGTGGGGTCACCGATCTAGTGTTGGGTTATGCACATTGTGGAATGGTTGCGGCTGCAAGGTGGATTGCAAAGCTTGCAAAACCTTGTCTTTTAGAAGCTCTTGAGCAATATCCTGACTATGAACTTAAGGTAACGTCATTGGTTAGATGTTAGATAGTCTTACCAATTATCTTAGTAAGTTAATTAGTGTGCCTTTTGATGACTACTTAAATATCCATTTTCATGTACAGTAATCGGTTCTGGTTCTTGTATTCTGCGATGATATCTCTAGAAAATAACCTTCTAGAAAGTACATTTTATTCATGATATATATTTGCGGATTACTTATTTTTAGCATAGGTACTCCTACTTAGTATATAATTATCCAAGTCATGTTTATCAGACATGAATAGTTACTCTCTTCATTAACTTAATTGAAATTACAATCATTTTAGTATTCTAGCCTCATGTGACACACTAACATTGGAGGGCCCAAATAAAATGGCCTATATATGAAGGATATTCGACCTTTTGATATATACTTTGACATCCTAAAATCAGTCACGAGTAGAGTTCTTTTTTTCCCCTTACAATTTCACCAATTTGTCCTTAATAAACGTCTTAATGGTTATAAACAGATTGTAGGCCATTCTTTGGGGGGAGGCACTGCAGCACTTATAACATATATATTGCGTGAGCAGAAAGAATTTGCAACAACCACTTGTGTGACGTTTGCTCCAGGTTTGTTTTTATTACTTGTCATAACTAATATAAAATCAGTGCTGCATTAACTCCAAGCAATAGTTTATGTGATGTATTTTTCTCTGATATTTCTTGAGTTTAGCATGATAAAACCATATGTTCCTTTGCTTTATGCTATTGGTTCTAACTCGGTATGTAAATGCAGCTGCCTGTATGACATGGGAATTGGCAGAATCAGGAGCTAATTTTATTATTTCTGTTGTGAATGGTGCCGACTTAGTGCCTACCTTCTCTGCTGCATCAGTGGATGATTTACGTGCTGAGGTTATGCTCTTGAATTTAATGATGAATATTTTTATATTTTAAGTGTATCATAATTTGATTGGAGGTTAACTAGCAGTTTTCCCCGAATGTGTTGGTATGGAATGATGTTAATTTCCTAGTACTGGATTTCTATTGTTGCTGTTAAAAGGTTTTTCATTATGCGGCTTTGTTTCTTTCACGTGTCCACACCCCTGTCCCCTGGGTTCGGTGTTCTGTGTTCTTAAGTTATATTCAAAGTACTTCACTTGAAGTTGAATAAAGGGGCTGGAGAAATCATATAGAATCTTGCTGATATGCTCTTTTTCAATTCTCTATTGTGTAGTTCTACATAAAGACCATTGCTTTGAATTTCCGGGAAGGATTTAAGTGTTAGTTGTATATGCCTAAATTTTTGTGAGAGCTTGTATGGTCTTTCGTAAATGTACCAAGACATCTGTATGACGCAATCAGTTGGTTGTTAAGTAGTTGAAAACTTGCATGCTTGGTATAGTTTTGTTGGAACATTGCTAATGCTTGCAATTTTCAAAATTTTAATATTTCTAAACAGTGTGGCGTAAATTTGTACAGGTAACTGCTTCTGCTTGGCTAAATGATCTGAGAAATCAGATCGAGCAGACAAGAATCCTTAGCACCGTCTATCGTTCTGCTTCAGCTTTGGGTTCACGACTTCCATCCATTGCCACTGCTAAAGCAACAGTTGCAGGGGCAGGGGCCATTCTGCGCCCTGTTTCCAATGGTACACAGGTATCCCACCTTACTTCTAATCTCATTTAGTTGCACATCATTTTGCTTTCCTTTTTGAATCACCTTGGTTTCTTGTGACTATTGCATACTATTCAATTATTCATCATGTCTCGTGACATCTACCTTACAATTTTTTTAATAGATTGTTGGTAGTTATATTCCTTGAGCATCACTGGTGGGTGTCGAACAAAATTGAGTCTTCTTTTTGAATTAGAAAGTACTACACCATTTATAGTCCGACTAAAGTATCTTTCAAGAATATTTCATAAAAATTTGGACTTAAAAAGGTCCTACACTCTTTTAACATCTCAATAAACTGCCATTTCTGGCCTACCACTAGTTATTGCCACCTTGGTTTTGTCACTAAATTTTTACTGGATGAGGCAAATAATCAAAATTGTAGGTTTATCTAATATCTAAACATCTATTGAACTTATGTGAATAAAAGTGAAATGTAAAATATGTCCACAGTATTATATTAATCACACTTTGAAGATTCTTTCTAATGATTTATTTCAACAATAATCATACTTACCATACGGTAACCTATTTCAAGTCAAAAATGCACAAGGAATCTGTTTTTAGTTTAGTTTAGACTGAGAATAAACTGTATCTGAATACTGGAGTTTATCTATAGAAAAATGTACAGCGCTATTTAGCTTTTAGAGAGCTGGTTTTGAGTCTATATGGAGAGCAAGATTGGTTCTGGGAAAGAAAAGTTCATTATGTACCATGCAATTGTGAATGTTTGGAGTGGATTTCATGTTATCAAGAAGCTTATTAACATTATGTTGTACAGGTTGTTATGAAAAGAGCACAGAGCATGGCAGCATGGGCACGTCCTAACCTTCGCTTATCATCATGGAACTGCATGGCTCCGCGTCACAGAACCTCAGCTGCCTGTTCAAATTCAAAAGATGAGGCAAATTCTGCAGAGTCCTCCTGTGGTCACGCTGAGACTTCTGAGCCTCTCCTTACTTCTCCTAAGACAATGAAGAGCTCAAGTGTCATTGAAAGCCTTGACCTTCCTGTATCTACATCTGTAAGAATGGAGTGGACTTCGGAGATTGAATGCCCTATTTCTGATGGTAGGATGGGTCCAGCTATTGATGAGGATGAAGTTGACCATGATAGACGTGAAGATCGCATGACTGAAGTTGAATTGTGGCAACAACTTGAGCATGAACTATATGATAGAACAGAAGGTGAGGAGCCGGATGTAGCAAAAGAAATAAGAGAAGAAGAAGAAGCGGCAAGAAGGGAAGAAGAAACCGAAGCGTCAATAAGGGAAGAAGAAGAAGCGGCAATAGCAGAGGTAACCAATGGCCAGCCGGAGAGCTCTTCTCCAGGAATGAAGGAAGCGCACAGGTTTTTTCCTGCAGGGAAAATCATGCATATTGTTACCCTTCATAATGATGCTGCCAATTGTGACAGTGGCAGCCCTAGCTCCAGTGGCTTGGATGAGCAGCCGCAGCAGCAGCCAGAAGAGACCAGGATTGGTATGTTCCTCACTCCAAGATCTCTGTACAGTAAGCTGAGGTTGTCGCAAACAATGATCAGCGATCACTTCATGCCAGTGTATAGAAGACGGATAGAGAAGCTGATAAAAGAATTTGAGAAAGAAGCAGCTTCAATTGCAGAGGTAGTATTATAGGGGAGGGAGCCTGTAATGGTAGTTTGTGTATATGCACCTGCACAGAAGCCCCCACGAATTTTGGAATCGGGGCTGCATTGAGATAACAGCCCTCCACCGCATTGCAGCAATAACAGAAATCATGGTGATCCCAATATGTAACACTACCTGATAGGCAATAAGTACTTTAGGATTGCGGCTCCGCTCATGTGCATCAATTTTGCCGGGACAATGTGTTCGCTCACTTAAAAATATATGGCTGTAAATAAGTTTTTGTTTTACGAGTTACAATTGATTCGTTTTGTTTTCGTTTATAGGGTAGGCCATATTGTTCCTGTCTAACATTTTGCTACAGAATTACAATTCTCCTCTTCTTTTGGGTCTGTTCTTAAATTGTCATCATGAGAAGGAATTCCACTTGTAAAAGCTGTATCATTGAGCTAAGCTGACTTGGAGCTCCACATCAAATCCAAATATCATGTCCAGAGATTTTATTAGTTTTCTGTCATATTACAGATCAAAATGTAATAAGCACCCGAATGGCTGCTAAGTAACAATTACCCCTTGTCTAAGTAACACAATCATGCTTTGAACTTGTTGGCCAACCCATGCCTCATCATGATTTTCATATATTCATGGGTCGCTTCCGAGCTCACGTCAGTGGATTTGAAGACATCAAACATAGAGATATCTTCCCCATTATTCACTCCATAACAAATATTTGTGGCAAATGTTGGATATGAGGGTCAACTCTACTCCTAGTGCAAGATATTACAGAGTTGTTTATTTGTAGAGGTGCAATTTATATCAGCAGGTCGTGGTTTCTTTTGTTGAGACTGATTTATTATAAGAGTTGGAACACGATTAGGCGAGAGTCCAAAAGGAACAAACAAAAAGGGTCTTGTGGACATGAACAAAACAAACCCCAAATTCCAAAAGAAACCATCATATGACATTATGGGTGTTGTAAATTGTATATTGGTTTGAAAGTTTTCATCTCAGTTTGAGTTCTAGATCTAACCCTAAACCCTAAACCCTTTTGATCTTATAAACGTTAGCAGGTAAGGCATATCGGTTTAATTTCCCTATATTGTTGATGCAGTCATGTAGTTATGCATGTTTAACAACCATATAGTCTGTTGTATTGGAGGGTGTCATCTCTCAAGAAATCACTCGAGCTTTTTGCAATAAAATGAATTTGGCAATTAAAATTGTTACTCTTTTCTAAGTCTATTTCAAGAATCAAACGAATTTTGTCGTTGTGTTTTTTATTTTTGAGGTCAGAAGTATGTTCGCCAAAACACCATTTAAGCACATAAAAGTTGAAAAACTCGTGTTCTTGGTCTGCTTTTCTTTTGGGTCCTTTTGAAAAGGAAGGCAATGTCTACTTCATCGGTTGTGAAAGCAATCTCAAGAAGATTGTCTCACCCAGAAACTACTGTAAAATCTAAGGGCCAGCTTCCTAGCTAATAATAATTCGCTTTTCCTTTTCAATCAACTACTATGGTAGCCTAACTTTTTCACCAAAAGGAGTAAAGAAATGAACAAAACACATAATTGATCGAAAGTGATGATTTACAAACAATCAATATTATGGAGACACTCTTTTGACATATGGGCCAAGACAATCATACACCTCCTAATTTCTAAACCATTTCATGCATAAAATTAAACAAGGATATGGAAAAAATGCTTTAAAAGATAAGAAATCATTTTAAATGATAAATTCGATTATTTTCCACTTGGGTTATGAGTAGTGTGCAACACATCAGCGCTGATTGTGATGCCATGTCACAGTTGCATTTCTATCATGCCACCACGTCAACAAATAGTGATACCAATCAGTGTGGTTGACCTAATTATCAAATTAACAAAACCAATATATGTGGTTAACCTATAGTTTATAAACAAATCAACTTGTAATCTAGCTAAGTCCACACTACAAACACGCAACAAAATCACAAGGCACTTTCAATCCGAACACTAGAAAGCTCGGATAGTTTTACATGTTCGTCTGTCTATGAATTATATTGGTCAAATTGTGTGTTCATATGCTATTGATTTGATCCAACCAGTGCATATATGCACCCAAATGAACAATTAAACAACCACCTAATACACTACCTAGCTATTTGAGTTCTTTCCCCATTCCATAACCACTCATTACTGATTACACACTAGCTAGTTTGTTTCATACTTCTACAACCAGAGATTGATGACAAACTTGTCCTTACCAATAATGCATGTGAAGCATATGCATGCATAGAAGATAATATGAATGAGAATTTTCATATCTGCCATGTGAAGTACTTTGTGGGTATCTGGTCACTTCAGATTAAGAGGAAACAATAAATTGGGTCCTTGTTCTTTGTGATGGGAACAATTCTGTTTAGGTGGGTTGCCTATCTATTCTGGCAAGCTGTGTGTTTTTGCTCATTAGTGGCAGTCTCTTTCATAATAATCACTTGGAAAATTAAATCATGGGTCTCTTTCATGATGATCGATAATGCAGTAGTGCAATAATTCCCAGTCTCTCTGCTAGCTTTAGGTAATGGCAAAGGCGAAGCTTTGGTCCATTCATTATTGTTTCTTGTTTGTGAATCGCATTGTTATCGAGATATGTTGTTGGTCGAGTTGCGTAAGAAGCACTGCTGCTGTTCATCGTGTGAAAGCCAATAATTTGAGGCGTGATCAAATATCACTGTTGGGAAATTTATTCAATATGTATGGTCGTTTCTTAATTCTTGTGCATTCACAATTGAGGGCAGATGCTCATCTACATGCCTGCATCTCTTTTAGTTGTTGATGCATGTGAATGGTTAGGTTAAAATGGTTTCTTAATTTGAAGTGATTAAGCCCAGCAAGCAAGTATATAGTGATAGTATAATGTCACAAAGGAAATCACAAATTATAGGAAATAAGGTGAGTAATTTCAGGAGCGGAGTCAGGATTATATATTAAGAGGGGCTGAGTTATAAAGTAAAAATACATAGTATTCGAAAATTGAATAGAGAAATTTTATTCACATATACCAAATTTCTTAATGCACACCCATTTCTTTAAGATGAACAAAAAGAGAACTAAACAAACAAACAAATTTCACTTTGGATACTAAGCTCTTAAATTTCTATACATATTTACTACTCTAAGAATTGGTAGTCTGCAAGCTTCCTAGTGATATCAAATTTTCATACTATTTCGACTGATTGAAAATCCTAGATGTTATTTGTGTGAGAAAATTAATAAAAAAAAAAAAAATCTTCAATCATTTTGTCTCCCTTGATTGTTTGTTAAGCTTCATTTGCTTACCAATTAGATTTAATTTTAGTAGAAAAATTGGTAGTATTAATTATAGAGCTGAGAAAATAGATCGAGTCTTTGCTTGGAATCGGTTTTGGCTGAAGGAAGAAGATGATGGGTTAAAATAGTGTGTATTCAGTAAAATAAAGAGGGTATAACAGGAAGTTTGGGGAAAAAAATTGGATAAAAAAATTTAGAGGTGTGTATTAAGTATATAGAGGTGTGTGAATAAAATTTCTCAATTGAATAACTGTATATTAATACAATATCAAAAGGTAATTAACTTTTGTGTATTGGACAGTTAAAAAAAAAGTTAATAAATTAAAAAAAAAGAAATTTGGAATTCATTAAATACATAGAGAAAGAACTGAAATAAGTTCATCAATTGCAAAGTATTTGACATAATAGAATGATAAAAAAGAAATTATTCATCATGGTGACTTGATTAAATATGAATAGAGTATATGGCAAGAGTTGATTAAGGTAGGAGAAATAAATTGGATAATGTTATAAAGTAGAGAAAAGATAGAAGAGAAGACACATAGAGAATAGTTGGGAGGAGGTAAAAATGTTCTCATTCATTCTCATTAGCCTCCTTATATAGAGGTAGAGTTTACATCAGAGTACATAACTAATGAGTAATTACGTGGACAACCACATAGATAATAATAGTTATAACACTCCCTTTGGATGTCCACCAATGAATGATAAAATTGGGCGCGCTTAATGTTGTTTCGTTAAAAACCTTGCCAGGTAACAAAAACTCAGTGGGAGAAAAATAACCCTGGTCAAAAGAGAAAAAAAAGTACAACGCACATATGTCTTAGGTAACATACTTCTGGATGCTCTCCCTGATGAGAATCTCCTCCTGAGCATTGCAAGCTTCATGCGCCGTAAATAACGATTTGATTGTTCATCACTAAAGTGACACCGTGTGTGGTTTGCATATAGGGGCTCATCATGAAATTTCAAACCTGCAAAGTGAAAACAATACCAAACAAAACTATACAACTTTTAATAAGTCTTACCTCATTTAGTAAAGTTAGAAACAACATGATATGCTCAAAATAGACACTAAGTAATAACTAAACAACATAAGCTAATTGATACATTTAACTATGTATGGTTCAAAACATTAGAAAACATCATAACATATCTAGCCATACACATCAATATCTTTGTGTACTGATAGGTTTTATATAAGCCCTTCAAGAGCTCCAAATAGTTCATAACTTCGCAAAAGTTAGAATATGTAGCAACATAATCCGAATTCTGTTTTGTAGTCCAATCATAATACTCATTGAGGCAATTTTGATCACGTTAACTATAACATAATGAATATATATGAGCTAGCTTTAGACTATCAATTGCATGAGTTAATTTTATTTTAACAGCCCAGCATAACGAGATATGCTCGTCTTTGGGCCTTCCCCTCATGGCTTTCTTCTTGGGTTCCAACCCAAGACACGTCTCACTAATGGGAGTTATGTTTGCATGTATAAGGCACATTACATCATTTCCCTTAGGCGGTGAAGAATCTCACATTCAGACTATCTCAAGTATTCATAGATCGATTTACGTTCGAATCATTCATGTACTTAGATCCTTTAAGAATTTGATAAGCGATACGCTTATAATGACGCTTTTCTTTTGGGATTTTGCTTTTAGAAAGGTCTTTTAAGATCCTCATAATATACGATGACAACTGCCATAAGTCTCGTCAATAACAACTATATCTATTATATAACATATAATGTACTTACAGAAAATTGTCACGTATAAGAAAAGATATTCATATCTTTTGTAGACATTGTGCCATAGTGATTTATTTTTATTATGAGTAATACCCTTTTGTATCATGTAGGGTTAAAGGTCTAAGTATCTCATCACGTTTTAGATATTCAGTTTAATTGGAATTGCCTCTATCCAATTTGGTCAATAATATGCTTTGTTGACATTCATAATGAAATGTGGTATTGCATCATACAATCCTTAATGGTCTTTGATAGCTACCATATGTAAATTTTCATCGATGATCATCTTTCATAGATCCCACACATTCTTATATGCATGCATTAGTTACTATAAGCTATGAGCTTATTGATATTGGGTACCTATGTTACTTCTGGGGCAAATATTGTCACTTCTACGACAAACATCTCTTAACGATGAATTATATCTAGCGAATGTGGATCTATATTCATAATATCATAAAACATTATATGACATGTATAATCTTCTATTTTCAGGAGCTTAAAACTTTAGACCTGGTGGATACATTCCACTCAAATTCACGCAGTTATTCAAATGACAGTAGTCTTTTCTCTCCCCTTAATGGCGGGAAGACTGTCTTATTATGACCATGAATAAAAATGTGTTTAAATGTCTATCACTTCCTTTCGAGTGAAGATGTCCATTGGCTGGTGGCGAACCCAGACCAAGTTTAAGGTAAAAAATATTAAATTCATTAGTATCAACCAAGATATCATTCTTTAATGGCGTACATACAACTTTTGTATGTGTAGTCGTATTACACATTCAGTAGAGAAAACGTGTTGATAACATGTTATAAAGTAGAAAAAAAATAGAAGAGAAGACACAGAGAAAATAGTTGGGAGGAGGCTCATTTATTCTCATTAGCCTCCTTATATAGAGGTAGAGTTTACATCATAGTACATAACTAATAAGTAATTACGTGGACAACCACATAGATAATAATATTTATAACAGATAAATTAATTTTAGTAACAACAAATGGTGTTTATAATTTAATAGGAAAGGAATGGGGAGCCAAACCTCTAAATTAGAAAGTTTTTATATCTAATTATATCAAACTCCTTGATAAGTAAAGCCTAGTACACAAGTTCAGAAAAATTACAAGGGTGCCATGCCTCAATATAGCTCCGCCTGTGAGTATTTTACAAGCGGAAACGGTCATATCATGTAACATGTCCGATTCATCAATCCTAAGTCAAATAACAAAAACTACCACAAATTATTAAATATCTTTCGCTAATTTAGACATGCCTACATTGCTTAGTGTGAAGTTGTCTGATCAGTCAATGTTTGTTGATGGTTTGAAAACAAACATTTTATGAAACAGATTACATGTTTGGATAAACCAATGTTACTATAAGTTGAAAGAATATTTTACAATGTGTTAATACATGATATGCATATAATTACCTTAAAGTGGTAAAATTAGTTTTCAAAAGTTATAATATATTAGTCTTCAAAGTGGTGTCCTTAGTCCTTAAAATGGTAAACCAAGTCTTTAAAATGAGAAAATGAGTCTTCAAAGTGGAATAATTAATGATTGAGAAATGTTAACGACTTAACGCCTTTTACCCTTAGAAAAATGCATTGATCATCATGTGATAAACCGATGAACGAGATTGGTCAGCCATACAAATCTTATTAGTTTTTTTTTTGATAGACAAATCTTATTAGTTTGATCGATATGTAACAAAAATATATATTCATGAAATATATGTTTAGACAAATTCAATTTTTTCTTTCGAGAATGTAGACAAAAACAAATAAATGAAGAAGGATAAAGTGTAGAGAATGAGAGATAGCAAGAGAATAGAGAATCATCATCTTATTCATTGATAAGAGCCCTTTATATAGGGAATTACAAAGTACCAATATAGTAATGATAATGAATACATAGTCTTATTCCATATGAAATATCCTAGAACACTCCCCCTTGTGCCGCGCGCCGGTATGCCGGTGGTGCTGATATGTCGTCTCGTTAAAAACCTCGTCAAGGAACAAAAACCCTGTGAGAGAAAAACTAAACCTTGATCGTAGGAGAAAAAGAGTACAACACACCCTTCACATTTGATAGTGACATGTATGTGCTAGACTCCCCCTGAAGTTCGCACCTCCTCCTGATCTTTACATCAATCATATGGCTCTTCCTGATTCTTACTAATCACGAAAATTTCAATAACTTAGCATGTCAAAGGTCAATGCTCTTTAACATGTCTTCAAATGTGGTATTGGGCAATGATTAACTAGATCATGCCGTATTGTCCTCAAATGATCTTTTACACTTAGATCCTGAGGAGAAGACCGCTTGTGAACTCAAAACATAAGTTCATGCAGGAAATCAGATTTCCGCACAGCATGATCTTCAGTTACTAGAACAGCCGTAACTTTCTCTAGAAAATACATATGAACGAACCGTAAACGGTTTTGGAAACTAGACTCATTTAGCTTTCCAACCGTATATTACACACACATTCTAGTTCATCAGGAGTTGTTTAGAAAGTCCCGTCGAAGTTGACTGTTTTACCAAAATCAGATTCTCGGACAGATTCGTCCTAATTTACGAAAACGGCCATAACTCACTCAATATGATAGGTATAATCAAATGGTTGATGTCCCTGGAAAGTAGACACATAGACCTTTCCAATGGTACTAATTTCAACATTTTCCAATGAGTGAGATTTCTGTAGGTCTCGTGGAATTTGACCTACAAAACTTGGTAGATTATAATTTTGCTTTTGATGTGTCTTTCTTATGTAGGGATAAAATAACCTTCAACCTTTTATACCATAAAGTATTGAAAAATGAGTTACTGCCATTACATTGGCGTTGCGTGGGCGCATAGCTACACTTAGCTTTACAACTTTTCATAGTGAATGAGATGTCAAGTCTTTCATATTGTGTTGAGTACATTGATGCGTCTTATTGTACTTAGATGAGAACTCCATCTCTTTACACATTTGTCATCTTGCTTTAGACAAAACAATGGATCTCTCTTTAGAGTAAAGACTTTGACTAATTATGGGGTATATGTAGACCTCACTTTTGTTAGAGCGCCTAAGCCGATTGATGGAAAATCATCATCAATACAGTCATCAAGTGCCTTTTCAAGACCGTGTCTTCCCAAGATCTTTTTCATTCTAACTTCGGATGTTTGATACATATTGGCATCTCTTGTTCAATCAAGAGTCCATGTAAATCCAAAATGAACACGCAAATGCATAATTCACCATATCTCTTCCAAATCAAGTAGAGTCCATGTGCGTTCCAATACCTTTAGCAAACGCGTGCTCCTGTGGTCTGGAGCCACTTGATTCGGATGAATGAAGTCCGTTTAAGACCTTCATGTATATCTCTGATCCTGTAGAGATGTTATTATGACCACATTCATAGGCTGCATGTTCAGTTATTCAGAAACTACCAAACTGACAAAGTAGTGGAGTTCAATGACATCCATTACGAGAGCATATCTCATCGTAGTCGACCCTAGTACGTGTTAGTGAGAGACCTTGCGCCATAAGGTGAGTCTAAGCTCTTGTTCTCACTACGCTATCTAACAAAGACATATTTGATAGGGTTTAGTTTGCGGTGTCGGCATCACCTGCTCAATGACCTATCTCTTTGTTAATGTTGGATCACATCTTTCCATTAGGTCAATCAACTAAGTTGATATCCATCAACGAAGGGTGGTTCAATAGTAGACTCATTATCCCACGTCCTCATGTACACTAGTGTAATACTTGTAGAGATCTCTATATGGATTGAATTTGACATTGAGGCGTCCCCCAATGATAATCACAATTCAGACTTCATGAGACGGATTTGAGTATCACAAATCAATGGATCATGTTGTGCCAAGCTCGCTTTCTTCCTAGTGCGAGAACGTATCGAACTTAAGGGCCCCCCTCCTTTTGGGGAGCCACACAGCCTTGTGACACCAATTTTGCCACTATATGGCGTCACCATATCACCATCCATGGTGATAGCATCAAGACCAACTCCTTTTGGTCGCGCCATGTCCTCTTGATAGGACATCAATCCTTGCAGACATATTTGCCGCATGTGATCTGTCACTTTAACAATTTAAGCATTTGGGATGAAGATGAGACTTAGTGGGGACAAACCCGATAATTCACGTCGTTTCACTTGAACACTTGTGTTCTTATCTCCCCCTAACGGCGGGAATACTGTCTCATCAAAATAACAATCCGCAATATAGCGGTGAAAGAGATCGCTTGACAAAGTTTCTACATAAGCGGATTATAGGTGGAGGTTCATATCCAACCTAAACTTATTCATCGCAAATGACTCATCATTGTACGCAGTGGCAGTGCGATTTGGCACCTAGAAATAACATCTAGCTGAGCTTAAGGATTGGAGATCCGTTTCAATCTTGCCCAGCTCAAGGATTGCAATTTCGTGTCAATCCTCGTACACCGTCACGAGCTGTAGTACAAAAATATTCAATGATGGTAGGTCGTAGATGAATAGTAAAGCTGCATGCAAATATTGCATAGCCCCAAGACGCAATCGAAAGATTGGTGCGCATTAATAATGTTCGAGCGACAAGCTAAAGTTGTTTGGTCGTAGCCTTGGTGAGACCGTATTGCGTGTGAACATGGGGTATATGACACTTTAACTTATATCCCAATAAACTTCTTTAAAGAATGGGTAGTGAGCCCGTAGAAGTATAAGCAGCATAAGCAGTAGATAATGGTGTAACACGTGACCATTGTGTTAACACTTCAACTAACACCATAAAACATAAAAAGGTGTCCGCAAGTTGGTTGTATCAATTTACATAATTTGATGTAAGAAGGAAATGTTCACTTTTATGTCATTTAGCGTAGGAGGATCTCACTCCTAATTTAGCTAAAAAATAGGCTTTCAAAATGAGTAATGAGCATTGCAGGGGGCCAATGAGACATTGAGGAAAGACTGGTGCACTTCAATTGCTTGAGGGATTGACCGGACGGCCTCCAAGAAGTTGGAGTCGTGTTCGGGTGACGTCAATGTCCCCAGGGTGCAGAGCGGAAGAATGGATGTCCATGAGAATTTCTTAAAATTTGGATCATTATATCTCTTCCAAGATGACCGATTTGGTCAAAACAAAGCCTATATGAGTCGGTGTCCCAAATATCATGTTTGGCGACAACATGTGATTCGATATTCGAATCATAGTGACATACAGTTCACTAAATTGACTCATAACTTCTCTAAGATGTATTTTAGTCCGCATTCATGGGAAGGCATACAAAAAAGAACTCTTGTTCATTCTCACAATGTGTTTTCAAATGAAAACTATTAGCATGAATGTCTTTAAAGCTCAACATGGTTTGGTTGCCTCTTGTTGAGGGCACTTTTGATTAAGGGTTATACGGCAGTGAGACAAGCATGACCGAGCCCAAAAATGTCGTCCTCTTCGTCTGAGTTAGCGGAAACTAGGCCCAGAAAGCTTCGAAGGATTGAGAATCCTAGGAAGCTTGATGTTGTGTTCTTCCCGGCGGCACTTTCTTCATTAACGGCGGTGATCTGCAACTGTGTTTCTTTCAATGGAGGACTTAGCAAGATGTGCATGGCGTGGGAGCTAGAAAAACACGAGTTTGAGAAGAAGAGAACCCAGTTGTGTTTCTAAGGTAGGGATTGAGGTATATGAGATAAGAGATTTGAAATAGATATTGGTGGATTGCTTGAGTTTGCTGCTTGGTTTCATATGTGCTTTTGGGGTTGTATTTGGATCTGGGAATGGTATGGATATGGGATTGGATAAGGGCTTGAGAGAGAAGCATGGTGGGAGAAATAGCAGAAGAGGAGTACTAGAGAGCTTGCTAGCCTTCTCCCCCTCTGGTCTTTTTATTTGGTTGATAACAGCAGCTATTTATAAGCAATTCAAGAAACTGTGGGAATCTTGAAGATTTTTACTGATAGGTAAAAGAGATGGCTTGGTAAAAGCATATATTGGTTTTTGTAGTGTCTTTTTGGTTTGTCAGATTGTGTCTAAGGCTATGTAATTATATAATAGGCTTTGAAAGATGTGATTGTAGGCTTTGGGCAGCTTTCACGCAGAAAATCTAAAGCTGGGATTTTGCTGCTGTTTAGCCTCATATTTTATTATGTGGCTGGAATTAAACAGGTTATTTATTTTTGGGTTTGGATCTTTAAAAGGGTTTGAGCTTGGTCTTTGGGCTTCTCTTCTTCATTTATCTGTATTAGGAGTTAGGTCGTTGTGCATGAATTTCGGTCCCAAGTCCAAAATTACCAACGATCCCAAAACTAATAGCGGACCTCATGTTTTTCTGTTACCTTCCACGCCACACCCATTCTTGAAAGCCCCAAGTGCATGAATGTGGCTTGGGTCCACGTGCATGGCATGATATTTGCGAGTAGAATTCGGCTTAAAGCATGAATCGGGCTTAACGAACTAATTGAGCCTGCTAGCTGGATTTTTAGGCCTCAACACCTCTCAATACATAGAGGGCATCTGTGATGTTAATCATGTTGCCATGAGGCATCAAGATTCAAGCTAAACTGCGTCCCTGAATGACCGGTATGATTCAATCATTGTAATCACATAAGATTTACAAGGCACAAAATATAGAGATAGTTGTCGGTTCCTTAGAATGTTGTGGATAGTTCTACTATCTGCTAAGCACTCAATGTCTCTATGAGACAGATCTATAAAATGGAGTAGATAGGAGAGTAAATAGTTCCACTTGAACCATTTAGAAGGATTGAAAGAAGCTACAAAAAGCTGCAATCCCGATAGTGCATAAAAATTTCCGCGCAGAATGACCTTTGCACACTAAAACATCCATAACTTATTCGTTAAAGTAGATATAGACAAACCGTGAAAGGTTCTGAAAACTAGACTCGTAGAGCTTTCCAATGATATAAAGTCACTGTTTGGTTCGTCCGGAGCTGTTCACAAAGCTCAAACGAAGTTGACTGTCCAGAAGGGACATATTTGCTGTTTTTCTCAGAATTGGCATGTGCGAAGCTGTGAAGCTTGCAGGTGGCGTGTAGGCTTTTGCCCTAGCCAAAAGTGACTTGTGTATGATCAAAACCAAGTCTTTTCGGTCGTTCCAAGGTCGTAAACTCCATGACTAGTTAGCAAAAGCTCTCTGACATGAAAATAAACTAACTCAAATGACCAAGAGGATTCGATCATGATGATGATTATCCGGTTTTGATAAGTCTTCAACGTCTTTTGCAAGACGAAAATTGGTTTAATATCGTAGGGGGATCCAAAATTAAAAGCTTTCGGTAACTCTAAGTCAGTATGACTAGACATGTCCGTAGAGGGTCTGTAGTGCGAGACACAATTGAAACCACTATCTCCTTAATTTCAGACAATTCTAAGACATCACATTGAGCTTGGATGAGCGTAGTTGAACAATTGATGATGAAAAATCCGCTATAGGGTAGAAGACTTAACCAGAAACACGTTGGCGATCCTCTTTGAGGATGCGAGGCCGTGAGTCACCTTCAAAGGAAGGGACCAAAATCGGCACAATATGCCATGTTTCTAAAGACGATGTAAGAATGTACATCTTGTTTGTAAATCAATACGAACCATAAGAGGATAATAGTTTCACTTCGAAAAAATTCTCAAGGCATTCATTATTACTAATGTGAGTACATCGAGGTCTCAAATAGATGAAGGACGTCGATACAACATCTTATTACATATAGCTTTGAACGAAAATCAATGTCTAGCCGATGATGTCAAAGTCATGGGTAGCTAGAGCAGGATCCGAATATTTGAATTCCACGATCATGAGGATGACGTTATTATCCTCGTATTGATTTTCCGTACCTTTTTGTATGCATTCACAATTTGAGGATGAGCTTGAGAATCTTGAACTAGTGATCCAGAGATGCAAACAGTTGCATTGTCCTAAACGGGCGTGAGTAGTTTTGATAGATTGGTGTCTAGATTGGGAGTGTCGCCATTAAGGCCGGCGACATCTCCCCCTCTTTTCTAGACATCGACACGGCGTTTTCTGCCGTTGTCATGACCCGTATTGTTGTCCCCACATTAGGGGACAATCTCAAATACGTTTATCTCATTAGCGTATATACAATTCCCGTTTGCAATTGTATGATCAAAATCAAGTCTCGTTGATAATTCCAAACCAACTTGGAGGGCCTAGAGAACTTGATGATGATCGAATCCGCTAAAGATTATGGATCAGGATGCCATGGAATATCATCGACGATATGTAGTCAAATAAGGTGGTAAGCAATCCACTTGACTTAATAACTGAGTTAGATGGACGTTTCAAGAAACGCTCCATAAGTGCATTCCACAGTACTTTGTGGTCATTACTTTTTGCACAGATTATCATTAAAGGCTTTTGTCGATGTGACACTTCAAAACTTTTAGCACGTGAGAAATGAAATCTCGACATGTTAGCCTGGGGGTCAAAACATGTGGTTTAATCATTTTCAATAAAAAGGTTCCACAGATACCAAGCGAAGATTCGCCTTGGGCATTGACTACGTCAAAACTCAGATGAGCAGAATGTTACGTTGCTCTTGCATACAAAACCAAGCTGTTATGAGACTCGATAGAGGTCACAAATGATGCTTTTAACGATTTGTCCTACGGATTGATCACACATAATCCGGAAAATCCGCGAATTGATCAAACACAATTCGGAAAAAGACCTCGGATTGATCAAACACAATCCGGAGAAAGGTCGGGGTTGATCACACACAACCCGGACATGGAAACAAGAGTGATCAAACACAATCTTGACCCGTGAATAAAATTCCGGGATTTTGGTACCTGCACGCACAAAATCTCAAGCATAGAATAGAGATGGAGAAGGGAGGAAAAAACTTTATCCCCCCCCCCGAGTTATTGAACTTGAAAAAGTTTAGGGTTTCAAAACATACCTTTCGAAACTTCAAGCACTAGAAGAAGTCGAAAATTGTAGTCGGAGGAAACCAAGAATCGTCGGCGGGCGGCGACTAAGGGATTGGCAGCCGGTGATGTCGGACGGCGGCGGCGGTCGGACATAGGAGCCGAAAAACGCTTTTTTAGGGTTTCAGAAAACAAAAGGTGAGCAATTGGCTCTAGGATTAGAACAAAGTGCATGATAACGTGATGAAGGATAAAGTGTAGAGAATGAGAGATAACAAGAGAATAGAGAATAGAGAATCATCATCTTATTCATTGATATGAGCCATTTATATTGGAAATTACAAAGTACCAATATGGTAATAATAAAGAATACATAGTCCTATTCCAACTACATATCCTGATGGCATAAGGCCAATACACATATATGGAATATTCTAAAACAATAAAAAGTTTTCTTTACTCAATTGTAAGAGTTTTTTTTTTTTTTCTAATATAAAACACATCCAAATGCACTCATGCTTTAATCGTCCGGTTTCAGTCGATAAACAAAATAAATAAATAAATAATATAAAAGACACAAATTAGTGTTCTCCAAGAAAATAGATAATACTACGTACTAAAGTTAATAAAACTTGGGAGCTTATTTTCTCAATAACGAACTACCACTAAATTCTTGTAGGGTTCGTGTACTCTGTAGTGTAATAAATTGTGTACACAACAGAGACCATAAGCATCAAAGGTGATGATGAACCTAGCTTAGCTGTCTTCTTCCACGATCAATCTCTTTCATTACACATATATATGAGAAAGATGGTTGATTTTAATTGACATGAAATGCAACTGCTTTGCTATATAGTCCTCAACTCCTCATCGCGTCCTAGTTTCAGCATGTACACCTTGCAACGCAAACAAAATTTTACTTTTCGTACAAAATTCTTTTCGAAGAATATTGGATTTTGCCCCTCAAGACCTACACTTGTCCATAGTTAAATTTCGTACAATCAAGAGATAAGATGTGTGACTGATTGTCTTTGACAGAAACAACTAACACGTATATTTTTGTGTCTCACACATTATCAAAGATTTCACTCATACTTTTTTTTTTTTTTTAGAAAAATAACTTTATTGATAACAGAATAAAATTACAGCATAATAGAATAATCGGTTGTGGTACCTACACCATGACACACATTCTCAAAACGGGTCCGTCGCCAACAACAACATCCATGAGCCAAGTGGGCCTAGCCCCTAACCCAATTTCAAGCTCAAAAGGAGCTACACAGTCCTGAGAGTAACGATACAATATTGCTGTCAACACTAAAACGAGTCAATTCCCCTTCTTCCACACCGTGTTCAAATACAATCAGACCATGTGCAAAAGTAATCCACCCTCATGTCGCCACCCAGACCGCATCGACATTAAAGCCGATAGTCCCAGGAATAACGCCACCGAAGTAGCACACTGACCAAAAAACGACACCCAAACCCTCGCCCAAAAGAGGAAGGACTTAGACCTAAGCAAAAACCTAAACAAAACCTAACAAAAAAACATAAACTAACAAAGGACCAAACTTAGCCCAAAACCACACCACTGGCCCAGGCCCACCAAACCAGTTCCATTGGAAACCCAAACCTACTCCACTCGGCCCAAAGCAGCAGCTGCATCGTCACCTCTGTTTCACCCCCGGTGCCGCTGCAAGGTCTGAGCCGTCATCGTCGTCGGAGCCCCTGTATGCATTCTGACCACCACCGAGTCCTTGTCACGCCCCGACTCTTAAATTTTACCTTATTTACTCGCTTGAAATTAATAAGAGTTTTACCGTCTTCGTCAATGAGTTTATAGTTTAATTGGTTCCCAAAAGGGTTTTGAGGGACGAGTATTTCGAAGGGATTATTCGTAGTGGAATTATTTGCCGACGGTAAAAATGGTAAATTTTGGTTAGTAAAAGGTAATTTTTATTGGGGTATTATTTTGGGGTGTTGAATTTTGGAGTTGGGTTATATGTGTGGGTTGGACCGGTTGGGCAAAAGCCCAAAATCATTTTCTCCTCTCTCTTTTCTTTCTCTCCTTCCCGATTCTCTCTCCCTCTCCCTCTGCCCGGAAACTTCTTCCCTGCCGTTCGCCGTCGTCCGACCGCCTCAGACCGCCGCACCGGTCCCAAACGGTAGGCCGTCGGCCCAGCCTCCCTAGCGTCGCCGATCGGGAGGAAAACTCGCCGAAAGTCCCGATTGCTCAAAACTTCCCGTCGCCGGAACTTCCTCCTCCAGCCACCATAGCCGGAGCTGCTAGGCTCCAAAGGAAGCTCTCATCCCGTTCAGCAAACCCCTAGGAGGTTTCGCTCCCTCTTGAGCTAGGTAAGGAGAAATCGGTGATTGAAATTCTAGGGTTTTTCGTGATGTTTTCGTTCGATTGGCATAGTTAGGCTTGGAATTGGTGTTTGTGCTAGTTAGGAAAGTTGTAGAGGGAGTTGAGACGAAGATGCTGTCAAAATTTGGTAAACATTGGAGGTCGCCAGAGTCGGCCTCCGGCCGCCCCTGCTGGCGGAGCCGTCGCTGTTTGGGGGTTTTTATGGTTTTAAATGTGTGTTGTTAAGGGGAGTCTATTGATGTGAATTTTGGAATTTTTGGAGGAGTTTTGGATAGGTTTGGAAATTGTTAAAGTTTGGTAATTTTGACGGATTAATAGAGTAGAATCCGGCCATTGGTTTAATGTTGTTTAGACTGTGGGAGGTTGCGTTAAGGTTGCCGTTATTTTTCCGGTGAAGTTGGATAATATTGAGTTAAGAATGGCGAAGTTAGGCAAGGATGAGCGTGGTTAAGGCTCACAGTTAATTTTCCCTATTTTGATTAAATATTGGATTTTTAAGTTGGGAAATTAATTATACATTTGGAACAGGACGTGAGGAGGCTCGAGCAGAAGAGGCCTCGGACCGACATCAGGCTTAGGCCTAAGTTGTGCGTGGGCTTTTGTTTTAAATAATGTGCATGCAAATGGTTTATTGTTGAATAATTTTTTTTGTTGGAGAATAACCGAAATTGAGAATTTCGGTGATTATATATTCATATATGGATGATTATGATGATAATATGTATATAAATAAATGCTAGCTAGCTATACGTGCTTTTCCGCCATAATGAGGTAAAATACCATTATGGTGTGACATGAGCGTTAGACGCAATCGTCGTAGCCCTATATGAATATAATAATAATTCATATAGGGAATATGCACGTATATATATACACCCGTTTTTTCCGCATAATGAGGTAAAATTCCATTATGGCGTGACGTGAGCGTTAGACGCAAGCGTAGTAGCCTTGTATGAATTTCTATTTCTTTTGTATTTCTTCCTAAGAAATCATACAAGGAGTATGACGAGTGTAAATACATATATATATATATATATATATATATATATATATATATATATATAGTTTAGCCTAAGAGGCTGTATTTAATTAAGTTTCGGAGACTAGCCGGAGCTAGTCATGTATTTACCAGTTTTTAAGTTGAGAGATTTTGAGCTGTTGCATGCATCATAATTTCTATGAAAATTTAAATTGGAAAAGCATAAATATTTTCTTTGAATTCATTTTTGTCCACTCACTCTAACGGTTTCAAATGTTTTCCCCTGGGCTCTTCGTTTTTAAAATGCCCAGTCAGCAAAGTGCGGATCGGTACTAGTAGGAGGAGACGAGGCATAGTTACCCATCTATCAGCCACTTTTCACCAGTAGGTTACCTGCTTAACCTACTCGTGTATTTTTCTGCTTCTGTTGGTTTTTAGTAGCTCTGAATACTCTTGGGATTATTGTATAATATTTTAATGGAGTTGGATTATTTTTTTTATGGGTAATTCTTGGATTCCACGGGTTAGGGTTGTCCATTTGCAAGGGATGTTTACCGAGTGCTTTACTAAATTTTCCTTGGAGGTGGACCCCGCAAGACTTACTTCGGGTTTCAGGGTGAAATTCGAGGTGGGTCTTGACAGTCCTACTGCAAAGCCATAGGTTAGTTCTAGAGACAAAATCGACCCCGATCTGTGAGACCGCAGACTCGTCTTTGATCTGGTTAAGCCTGAAGATGCCGCCACCCATAACCTCGCAACAAAACATCTGTTCAAGACTCCGGGGATCCCACTCCACGCCGCAGCCAGATCCTGGCCCCTGACTTCCCTGAGATGCAACAACCCCTTCATGCTGAGTGAAGCCGCAGTTCGTATCCTCCATCACAAAACCGGCCGAAAGGCCCTGCCACCTCCACAATACCAACACAACCCGTCCGGCCGCACCGACCCTACACCGACGAGGCGAGAAGCCCACGCCGATGCGGTGACGCCGCCGGACAAGCCAGACGCACCATTCTCTTTCCAAAGCTCCCTCCTATTTTTACGGAGCAAACCCTACAAATTATCCTAACTAATCATAGATTTCACTCATACTCATAGAATAGTATGTTGTTCGGAAAATCTATGGTTTTGAGGTTTGCAAGCCAATCTGTTTCGCTGCAACATGGAGATTCCTCAATTTGCTTTTTTCAGCTGAAACTCCTTGCTTCGCTGTTTGTGCAGGGATCAATTGTCATCCGACGTCTAGAGTGGGAGGGGAGTGACACTGCTCTGGTAGTCTGAGAGGAAAATGACCAATGTAGTTCATATTCAACACCAGTGAATATGCACTCGTGAAGCAGTAAACTCTATTACAGTAATGACGTTCGATGTAAATAAAGTGGAGAAAATTAGTGATTGAACATCAATAGTCGTATTTCCCTCCAAGAAGAGAGGTCACAACGGTGGTCGGTGGGGGTGTCCACTAATGTGTCCTCTTAAAAAAAAAAAAAGAAAAAAAAAAGGTACTCATAGTATGTCGATTTCGTGATGTGTTGTAATGAGTTCTTAAGGGTTCAGGTTAACATGTTGATTTTCCCCCATCGGTTCTCCTGACCTATCTTGACTCGGTCCACATTCACGTTATAGTCGATATTGGAAATTACACATCAACTTGCTTTTGAAAGCTTGTACTTGGTATGAAGACGGATTTAGTGTCACACCCCAGTCCTTAAGTTATTTTACGGTTATTTACTTTGATATTATTTTAGTCTTTTATTGTATTAAGTAACCGTTTACTGTTAAAGACCTTAAAGTTGACTTTTTCTTCCGTTTGGAATTTGGGAAAACTTTCTTCATGAAAGTTGTAGAGGACGTGATTACGAGTTCGTAGACATGCTACGCGTTAAAATCAGAATTAGCATGGAAAAGTTATCCTTTAAAAGCGAAATTTTTGTGTTGGTAAAAGAGGGGTGAAAATTTAGTGAGGTTTTTAAGTTGGACCGGGGCATGGGAAGCCCAACACCCGTTTTTCTCTCTCTCTTCCTCCCATGAACGCCCCCGACTCGCCGGAGACTCCACCCGCGCCAGTCGCCGTCCGGCCGCTAGGGACCGCAGGATTGGTCCTGTTTGGACCCCCGCCACCTCATCTCTCTCCCTGGGCGGGAGATCGTGCACGGGTCGCCGCCGAGCAGGAGAAATCCGCTTCCCTGCTGCCGACTGTCTCTTCGCCGGAGCTCCGTCCTCCGGCCACCATAGGCCGAGATTTTTGGCTCAACTTGTAGCCCTCATCAAGGTGAGTAATCCCTCAAAAGGAATCGGTCTAATTCGATCTCGTTAGGGTGGTTTGTATAATTGAAAGTTTTAGGGATTTAGGGATGTTTTGGTTCGATTACCCTAGATAGCGTTAGAATTGGACAAAGTGCTAGTTATGAAAGTTATTGGGTATGATGAGAGGATTATGCTGTTTAAATTTGGTGGCCATAGGAAGTCACCGGAAAACGGCTGCCGGCAGAGCAGGTGGCGGCGCCGCCTCTCAGGGGCTGTTTTTCATGTTTTTAAGATGGTATTAAGGAGAAGAGTTTAATGAAGTATAGTTTGGAATTTTTGGAGGAGTTTTGATATTGTTGGGAATTTTTCAATGGTTAAGGATTTTGGCGGTGATTAGGATGGATTATCGGTAGTTTGGTTAACCGGTTTTAAAAGGCGTAAAGGGTTAATTTTTGGTTATCGGTGAAGGTGGTGAATTTTGAGTTATATTGGATTAAAGATGAAGAAAATGGGCAAGGAAGAATAATAATTTTAGACCCTTAATTTTATGGAATTATTTATTGAAGTTTTAAATATTGATTGGGAATTAATATTAATTATTGTTCAGGACGTGAGGAAAATCTTTTGGAGGAAGCTTCGGGTCGTCGGCAGGCATAGCCGAGCACTGTGAGTGGACCTTTGATTTGAATGCCTTACATGCAATAAAGTTTATTTAATTTTCAAAGGCATATTGAAGATTTTATAATTTCTTGGAGTAAAGAGTTCCATTTATTTTTGGGAACTCTCTTGAGCATTTTATTTGACATGTGAGACATGTCAAGTGATTTTATATTAATTTTTTGGGAAGTGACATTCTGGATATTTGTTATTTCTTTTATTTCACCATAAATGGTTGATATATAATCATTATTGCTAGCTAACCATTATTAGCGGCTACTCACCATAGGTGAGTAGTGCGCTTAGCGTGGGACGCTATATTAGTTTGGGAGGCAACCGATCGGTACTTATATATATATATGTTAGCTAGCCATTATTAGCGGCTACTCACTATAAGTGAGTAGTGCGCTTAGCGTGAGACGCTATTATAGCCTGGGAGGCTCCGACCCTAGCCTGAGAGGCTCATCGTTATGGTGAAACTTCTTCCCCATTTTTATCAAATAATGAGAACCAATGGAATTGGTTCATCATTTTTATTTGTAAATATTTATGGAGAATCTTCCATGAATGACATGCAAAATATTTTTCTAATGGAAATTATGGGATAGCATAGATTTGATTTCATTGCTCCATATTTTTGTTATTTATTTTTGTCCACTCACTCTAACGTTTTAAATACTTCTCCCCTGGGCCTTTCGTTTTTAAATGCCCAGTCTGCAGAGTTCGGTTCGCCGAGGATAGGAGGCGTGTCATAAATCCCCACCTCATTCAGTTTTCCCATATAGGTTATTAGTTTAACCTATTGTGTTGTTTCTCTCATTTTCCTAGTAAATGCTCTGATAATTATGAGATGGTCTAAGTGTGTGTTAAGAGCTGTTGAAAAATATTTATTTATTTATGTTTATTTTAGAGATTATATTTATGGATTTTATTTTGGGAACTATTTTGAGTTGGGTCTGGTGATTTTTTTCTCAGTTAGGGTTACCCATTATGAAGGGAGGTTTCGCCAATGTTTTTGGTAGAATTTCTCTTGAGGTGAGTCTCGCAGGATTTATTTCGGATTTGAAGGAGGAAATTCGAGGTGGGTCCTGACATTTAGTCTATGAATTATATAAACCGAGTTGTTTGATTGTCTAATCCGGAGTAATCAAATTGCTCTAGGTTCCGAACGCGAAATAATTTTTGTTTTTAGTGAAGTCATCTTGATAAATAAAAAAAATAAACAAGAATTTATATTATTTAGCTTGTTGAAACTATTTACACATAATAAAAGCACTAATTTGAAAAGAAAAGTTCGGAATTGGAAGAAGTTTCTAGCCCAAAAATGAAAAGAAAAGAAAGACTTCTGAAGTCTATGCCATAGAAAAAGAAATTGAGAATCAAAACAAATATAGCTTTGCACGTTTTAGTTGTACACGTGGGTGACACCCATTGGTGGGTATATTACTACTAAACAATGAAAAAGAAAAATAGTCGAAACAGCACATATTGGGTAAGAAGAAGTCTGAAAACACGATAATGCTTAGCTGGCAATCCCAATAATCAACGGTCAGAAAACTCTGACAGCCAATGCTGCTGACGTGGAATATACAAAATGGCCTCTTTTCCACTTTAAACCTTCAATCATTGGGTCTCTCTCTAGAAACTCTCCCTCCGTCTTCTTCTTCTTCTTCTTCTCTCTCTAACAGCCTAACTATTCCATATAAGATTTTGGTGGAGGAGAAGAATCACAAACAAAAACAAAACCGACCAAAAACCAAACTCTCTCCCCTTTTTTGCTCATAAAAAGATTCGGCTTTCCTGCAAACAGCATCAAAACAGAGAAACAGATATCAAAGTTTGAGTCTTGATCAGAAAAGAGCTTAGCTTGGCTCAGCGAGTTTGAGAAAGGATAAGGGTTTAGGTTGTTTTTTTTCGATTGAAGGGTCTAGCTTGTTTGGAAAGCTGAGGTTGAAGAGAAATCAGTTTAGTTCTCTGAAATGGTTTTCAAGTTTGACATTTTCTTTGCTGAGGAAGAGAAGGTTGAAGAAGGAGCCGGGGAAAAAGAACGATAAAGGAACAACAGTAGCAAAGCCCAGTTCACAGAAGAAGCAGAAAGAAATCGAAGTATTGGGATTCATTTTGATCTGCTTCTACTGGTAATAATTCAAAACTTATATATGTAGTATATTCAGAATTGTCTTGCTCTGTTTTCACTTTTATATTTTGAATGAAGTTTCAGAAAATTAATCAACTGTTAAACTGGAACTGCAGCTTGTCATATGTGATTTCCATGTCACAGTTTTGTTTTCCAGTTCAAAATCTGTTTCTTTTTGGAACTACAAAATTTACATACATGTAGCATAAGCCTTTATGCTTGTTTTGTCTTTGCCAACATTAAGAACCATAAATTATAAATACAAAAAACCCTGTTTCCAATTATTATTTTTTCATATATTGATGGTTTTTCTTTATAATTTTCAGGGTTATTGGAAATGTATGCAACTATAATCAGTGAACCAGTGGGAGGTCTACCAGCCCCAGAAAGTCAAGCAGCAGCAGCCCCAATGCTCAATCCCCAATCAGAGATTGAGTCTGCAAAGTGTGAATGCTGTGGGCTCACAGAGGAGTGCACCCCTGCCTATATTGAACATGTCCGGGAGAGAAACATGGGCCATTGGATTTGTGGGTTGTGTTCTGAGGCTATTAAAGATGAGATTGTGAGGTCTGAGAGGCTACTTAGCACTGAAGAAGCCATGGCTACACATATGAACTTCTGCATGAAGTTTAAGGCATCCGGGCCTCCTCTGAACCCTACTATTCATTTGATATCTGCCATGACAAAGATTCTCCGGCGCAGTTTGGACTCTCCGAGGGGCTCGAGTTCGACTCCGAGTAGTCCCATGAGGATGGGTGGCCGCCCGGGGCTTACCAGGTCCGGGAGTTGCTTTCCTGCCCTGACTGGCGTAGAATGAGAATAAGAAAGAGAATGAAGATGGAAGGTGAACTCGGCAAAGTTACTATCTCAATTGATGAAAAATAAGAACCCAGAGGGGTGAACAGAAAAGAATTTAGTTGAGGTTAGATGCCTAATTTAGCTGTACTTAGTAATGGAATACAGAAGTTTAATTCTTCTTTTCTTTCATTAACATCCTATATTTGTCAATACTCATAACTCATGAGCTCTGTTCATGTTGATAATGAAATGTAAGGTATAAGATTATGCACATCTGGTCGTTTCTTAACTGGGAAATGGAAGTTTTGATGCAACTAATCGGAAAAAACATGAGGCACTTGACAATGTTTGAAAAAAAAAAAAAAAAAAAAATTCATTCCTCAATCAATGTCGTTATTTAGACTTTTTTCATTTCAACACTTGTTTAGTTTCAACTCATATCATTACCATTTATTTTCTACGCGACTATATATATACTTCATCTCATTAAGTAAGAGTTACTTAACTTTTACATCATATTTATTTAATTTTGATAAATGACTCGACAAGTCTAAAAACAACTTCTTCTCAATTTCTTTATTTTTAAGAAAATTTAGTTCTTATGCTCTAACAAATTCCCTAAACAATATCCCTAAAATACGATTATAGGAAATGTGATAGAGAAAGAGAACAACATTCCCCTCAATCCTAGAGCGAGCATGGTATCCCAAAAACGGAAAGATATATTCAAAACACAATAGTGGCAGAACACAACGCACGAATGCAGTGACAACTATGATAGCAGCTTTCGAATCTGTGCCAGAGACACAGACTAGCTTCAAAGCACTGCTACTTCTTCTCTGCCAAACTGATGAAGATGATGAAGGTTATAGTTATGGAGCATTGGATCTTGTGCATCAGTTCAGTGCATCCATGGCCAAATCCACATAACAACCACTTGGCCCTGCAGTTGCTTCAATAATGAATGAGACATCATTGCTATCCCATACCCCCCATGTTCAACCAAAAAGACCCTCTCATCCACTATATCCCTAACTCAATCATTCATATACATCCCCATTTTTTTTCAGAAAAAATGAAACAGGGTATTGAATTGGTCTTTAGGCCTACAGGGTTTAACATTACAACTCAAGATATACAAAACAATCGTTTAACTCTTAATACACGACTCAAATTAGAACTCAATCATACCATAAAAAAACTTATTTCCCATGACGACCTACATCTTCCTAAAGTATCTAAATCATTGAGTTAATTGGCGCAAGATCGGCGGAGGTCAAAATATTAGATATGATCACCAACTAAGCTGAAAACAAATATAGTATGAGAAATATGAGTGTCTTTTTCTTTGGAAATGATGGCCAACTTCCCAGAACGAACAGCAACAAATACAAACTACCCTAGCTAGCTAATAAGTTAGAGGCATCAAAATTACAAATCTTCCACCAATTATGTACACGCCGAGCTACCAAGCTACCTAGCTTCCTCAATTGAAAAATCTATTTACCTAATCCAATATATGCAATAAGATTATTGTCTTTCACTTGTGTTTCTTGTTCAAACACTCAATCATTGATCTCCTAATTTGGTGTGTATAAAATTAGTCACATGATGCATTCTTGCTTGTCTTCATATATCAATACAGGATTGATTTCTGGGAAAGCATAGAATATCAATCTTTTAACGATTTGGTTGACTGGGTGTGCAGGATTTGGTTAAAGCTAGAGTACACTCTACAGCTATATATAGGAATCTACACCAAAATAAAAGACAAAGTTAAACATATTGTTTTTTTTTCTTCACTCAAGAAAGGACGTCAATAATACTACATAGCTTACCGTTATTGCAAATAAAGCCAGTTGAGGATAGAAATGAGAAAGTAGTTTGTAATGCACACTAACTAAATGATGTAAAAGGGCAGAGCTGTTGCAATCCAACTACCATCAGAGTAGGGGAAGAGTAGTCCATAACCTTAACTAGAAGGGGGATTCTAAACAAGTTAGCTATAGATTTATGAAAATTATTTTTTCTATATTTTGGAGTATTGATAGAAGTAGTTTAGTCAAGTTTGTAGGTATATGTATAGCCATCAGAAGCAGTGTATTCTATAATTTGTGTTCTAAAACAAATCCCTTCATAAGTTTTGATGAAACTCATAAATTTTTTTCTTTTCAATTCATAAAAGTGAAATGTTGAAAGTCCATGATTAACATTTAGAGAAAATTAGATAAAAACCCAAAATATTAAACTTCTTTCAAGATAAACTCATACATATTTTTATTTTATTTTACACTCATTCCACATAAGCAAACTTACTATATAGAGCAAATGTCTATAATTAATAGTTTTATTCATTTTTCGGTTTCTCTGTTGGATTTAACTTTGTCATAATCAATTACATTCTTTAATTTCTTACCTTGTTATTACTAACTTGAGTGTATATATATATATATGCTATATACAAAAATATGTCATTTGTAATAGAATGATTTTTTTCATTCATAAGCTCATATTTGATGTCTCTCTACGTAGTCGAAAAATGTTTAATTGTAAGGTACACGTTCTTGTTCTTTGATTAATTTTCTTCTATTTAGGTATATTATTATATCATTTTCAATCCTGATCGAGAGAACATTTTACTCTTAACTACTTACATTTCTAATGTATCTATTAAGTAGGGCATGATATGATAATATACCTAAAAGGAAGAAACTCAAAATTGGGTTTAGGGTATAGGGTTAAGGTAGAGGGTTAGGGTATAGGGTATATGGTTTAGGGTTTAGGGTTTAGAGTTTAGAGTTTAGGGTTTAGGGTTTAGGGTTTAGGGTTTAGGGTTTAGAGTTTAGGGTTTAGGGTTTAGGGTTTAAAGATCAAAATAGCTAAAATGGTTTTTCAGCATATAAATCCACATGTCAAAATTTGAATGGAATAGAGGATCACGTCAGATTTCATATGGTCATACGCTAACAGTGTAAAATTTCTTCATTTTACTATAATAATCAAATATCTTATTTATATTATATTCTACCTTATGTATAGATCAGATAATGAATTCTTTTCACCTAGATTTTTTCATAAAAAATAAAGAAAACTGCATGATTCTTGTAAATTGATTGAAAAATTTTAGTGTTAGAAGAAAAACTCATAATGAAGGTATTTTTAAGATAGCATCAATTAAGTTTATTTATTATGTTTATATGTTATAGTTGAATGGTGGCAATTGTGTAAAATTTAGAAAAAATAGGACATAATATATATCATAATTGATACATTTTAGATGTCTATTAAATAGAAATATTAGGTGGGTTTTATTTAAAACCACTCTTCAAAATTGGGTGTATATGAAAATCTCCATAATATTTACGATTCAGATTGGGCCTAAGATTTACGAGTCAGATTGGGCAATTGGGGTATGTGTGATTTTGAGAAAAGTCCATGAACTGCATCCGAAAAACATATTTTATTTGTTTTAGGCTGCATGCATACTTTGCAACCTCAAACAGATATCTTCGAAATATGTGATTCACATATCCACAGTTGGATAGAGTTGGCCACCAAACACTGTCTGAATCAGCTGCAAATCCACTTCAATGGTGGTAGCCTACAAGAGTACAGATTTTCTGTAGCTGATTTTGATTTTGGGTCATTACTCATTAGTTGTGTTGAGGTTAACCCATTGCATTCTGTAAAATCATTTCTTCCAGGGCAGCCAAAGAAGTTTAGCTGCCTAAAAGAGCTGCACTTGAGTGCTGTTGATGTTAGCAGATTATCAGTAGCGGATATGCTTTCTTTGTGTTCTTCCCTTGAGATCTTAGATCTCAGATTCTGTTTCAACATAAACTATATATCTTCGACTCTGTGGATTTCCTAAGCTAAAGAAGGTTTTCCTTACACCAAGATACGAATGGTGTAATTACAAGATACAAGATTGAAGCAGACAATCTCGAAACTCTTCATCATCGATCATCTTGATGATCCTTGATTCCTTATTGTCAATGCTCCCAGCCAGTGGACCTAAAAGCAGTGAAGTGCCGTAACCTAAACGAGTTGATCATTACGACTAGGACTCCCAGTAGTACCATAAAACACCAATTTGTTAAAAAGCTTACTCGTAACTCGTAAGTTTCCCCTTCTTTAGCTATTAAGCTTAGAAGCCTCTTACGAGTCAGTCACCCAAGCTGTTGATATTAAAAGTTCAGAATCAGCTCACAGTTCAATGACAACAGTAACAATTGCATTACATCCGGATAACTCTCCCATCTCAGCTAGGACACCTCAATCCAACAGATAACTCATGTATCCTATCTTGGACTCTTGGTTTCTGGTGCAACTGTATTGTAGATGGATTCTCCTCATATTTCTAGCTATCATCATCTCTTGTAACCAACAGTTATCACTTTGTTATTCAATTGTAATCTCATCAACAGAGTATCAATATATATATATCGATGTAAGGCACGTATTTGAAGGAAGTCAGATGCACCAATATGTACGTGCCTTACATCGATATATATATATTGATACTCTGTTGATGAGATTGCAATTGAATAACAAAGTGATAACTGTTGGTTACAAGAGATGATGATAGCTAGAAATATGAGGAGAATCCATCTACAATACAGTCGCACCAGAAACCAAGAGTCCAAGATAGGATACATGAGTTATCTGTTGGATTGAGGTGTCCTAGCTAAGATGGGAGAGTTATCCGGATGCAATGCAGTTCTTCATCTGTTCATTCCTTTAGATATCAAGTCAGCAGCTTAAGAAATTTCCATTAGGTTTAGGAAGCTTTCCTATACATGCAGGAGGTGAATCTAGATACTCCAAATCTTGCTTCTTGCACATACAGCAATGAAAAGGTTTTTCTTGATTTCTACCAAGCTCGAAGTACTCAATTTCCGCCTATACGAGAGCGATTTTCTTGATGGTCTTGATTTCTTAATTACTTTGCAAAAAAGATTTGGAGAACTCCCTGCCCAAGAACACTTGACTGTCTTAACAACCACTTCAAAAGTAAGTGTTGATGCAATTTATTGTACCATTTCTACGTTTTAATTTTCAGAGTTTGTAAAGTTGTATATCTATACTAATCAACTTTCTAAATATGTAGATCAAATTTTCTCTGAAACTATCACGAGAAGAACCATCAGTTGCAGCAATTATGCATCTAAAGGTGAAACATAGAGATGATTTTAGATAGGAAAAACCCGGCTATTGCTTTTCGACTTTCCTAGATACCTTGCTGTGGAGTTGTCACCCAATGGCCTTATCCATCCCAAAAAATAGATGGATTTCACTGGTAGTTTGTTAACCTTCAAATAGGGTTTGTGTGTGTTCCATTTTAGGGATTGGTTTGCCCATGCCGTACGAATAATTAAGCACTGAATAAAGCTAGTGAAGATGGATGATAACTGTATAATTGGTGAGTACGTTATGGTCGGTTGGGTACATATATTTGATTGAGCAAACCAAATGGGTATGGGTCTGTGTCTTCGTCTGCTGATCCATCGTTATATAGGGCCATTGAGCGTTGTGATAAGTATATATAGCATTGTTATGGAGGTAAACGAAGTTCTTCTCATACAGTACGTACTCAAATTTTTTCGAGTCCATCAATAATGCAAATGGTGGAGAACTGGCGAAGCAACATATATCGAAGATAACTGTCTTATTGTTCGCAGTGGAGGGGAAGTGATGCATAAAATTGATGGGTGAACCTTGCGGTAGCGAACAGAGAAGCTTCTGGCAGGAATGTTTGGTTAGTTGCCTTCATGTATGTGGTTTTGGTCAGTCTCATCAATCAAAGGAGCTTTGTTTAGGGACGCATTGGTCGATCTAGTGGAGAACTAGGGTTTAGTGGTTTCCTGTTCTAATGAATGTGGATTGTGAAATATTCTGCAAGGCTCTAGACTGTAACGTAGTTGCTCAGTCTCACTAGTATGCGAGTCCTGTTAGTTTTTGTTTTGTTTAAATGATGAGTAAATAAACTTATTTTCGTAAAGCACCAACAAGCGACGCTTTGGCCGAGTGGTTAAGGCGTGTGCCTGCTAAGTACATGGGGTTTCCCCGCGAGAGTTCGAATCTCTCAGGCGTCGATACTTTTTCTGCTTCCTTTTTGTTTTATTTATTATTAAAATTATACTTAATTTATCTGCTGCATTTTGGTATTAGACGTTTAGGTTTCATCTCGAAATGTCCCTACTCTACTCAATAATCAATTCATGCATACCCTCGAACTGTCGTAATTTTTGGTTCAATCTTGGATTCTTGGGTCCTTTACCCCATATTCGTACATATTGAGGTTTCACTTTAATTCCCTAGTTGAAGTAGACTACTAGAGGTTAAAGCGTACATAAATGTTTACGATTTTAGATAAACGGTGTGGCTTCTAGCTACGAAAGATTCTACATCATGAGTATTGTATATGGAGTAATGTTCTAAAATGCAAAAGGCGGGCTGTAAACTGCAGAAAATGAACATTTCCTCATAAGTTTTCAACGTTCAATAGTTTATCAGTTGTATCAAAATTGTTCAATTTTTTGTACTTTTATCATTTGTATCATGTTGTGATGATTGGATCTATAAAGTCATCTTCAGAGAACCAATAATGCAAGATGTTGCTTCACTGCTTTGGCTAGCTTTGAGTGATGTAGTACATGTTAGATTTTCCACTTAAGCAATGAACACATGTGGAAGATTAGATATACAGAACTAGCATTTCCCAAACATATATAACCTCTGCTTGGTGAGATTTCTGTTTGTCACACCACGTCTTAAAGTCATGTCATGAAAAATCTCTTGTCCAAGAAATGAAAATTCAGCCATTCAAATGAAATTTGGTTTAATTTGGCCTAAAGAGTGTACGATTGTGAGTTGTTATGATGTAACTTTTGTAACTAATCTCATGTTCATGAATAATGCATTTCGATAGTTTTTTACCAACCAAATCACATTATCGGTCCAAGAATCAATTTTTTACAAAGTAAACAACACTATGATCGACGTCAATAGATTATAATTTATTCACAAATATATCATTCTTAAGCCGATCATGCTTAACAATAGTGTTCACTCGAAAACCAGTAGATGTCATCTCTTACGAAATCTAAGCCTCAGCTATAGCTAAAGACATCTCATAGCCGAAATGGCTCATCGTTCCTGTTATAATGAAAATACACATGGACCGCTCAGCAGTTTGATTCTCCGATCCATGTCGTTTTCTTCGTAAAGACGCCCAATGATTCCTGTGTCGTTTATCCATTGGTTTCCTTCACCCAACTGAATATACTGTGGTAGCCTATGCCTCCACGACCACGGCTTACGGATTATTCGGCCACCGGCCCATGTCAAACCCCAATCTTACAAGAAACCCATAACCTAGCTACTTCCAAATCTTCCAACTTTTTTTCGGACACATTATCGTTAGAGATGAATCTGACCAGAATACGTGTACAGATTAACTGAAACTTCCTCGATCTTAAAAACCCAGCTCAGGATTGGCCAGACACTCCATTCTTTCAGACCCTGTTGTTTCGGACCCAACCATGGCTGTTCCATCTCCTTCCCTCTTCTTCTTCCTTGTCCTCTGTTTCGTCCACCCAACTTTCTCAACTGACCAATCCGACCGTGATTCTCCTCGGACGTTCATCGTCCACGTGTCGAAATACTCCAAGCCGGCTTTGTTCTCCTCCCACCGCCGCTGGTACACCTCCATCCTCCGCTCCCTCCCTCCCTCCCCTCACCCCACCAAGCTCCTCTACACCTACTCACGCGCCGTCCATGGCTTCTCCGCCACGCTCTCCGCCTCCCAAGCCCACGCGCTCCAATCCCACCCCGCTGTCCTCTCCGTCGTCCCCGACATGCCGCGCCAGCTCCACACCACCCGCACGTACGACTTCTTGGGCCTCGCCGACAACTTCGGCATCTGGCCCAACTCGGACTACGCTGACGATGTCATCATCGGAGTTCTCGACACCGGGATTTGGCCCGAGCGTCCGAGTTTCTCGGACTCGGGTCTGGGTCCGGTCCCCAAGACGTGGAAAGGCCAGTGCGTGATCACCGGCGACTTTCCCGCTTCTTCTTGTAACCGGAAGATCATCGGCGCCAGAGCTTATTTCAACGGCTACGAATCCCATCTCGGAAAACCCATGGACGAGTCCAAGGAGTCCAGATCGCCGCGTGACACCCAAGGCCACGGCACCCACACGGCCTCCACCGCCGGCGGCTCTAGAGTTTCCAATGCGAGCTTCTACGAGTACGCTTCAGGCGAAGCCAGAGGTATGGCCAGCAAAGCCAGAATCGCCGCCTATAAAATCTGCTGGACTTTCGGTTGTTTCGATTCCGATATTCTCGCCGCCATGGACCAGGCCATCGCCGACGGGGTCCACATCATCTCGCTCTCCGTCGGAGCCAGCGGCGGCGCTCCGCCGTACGACCGCGACTCCATCGCAATCGGATCCTTCGGTGCGGCACAGCACGGCGTTCTGGTCTCGGCCTCCGCCGGGAATTCCGGGCCGGGAAAGTTCACCGCCACCAACATCGCTCCTTGGATACTCACCGTCGGAGCTTCCACTCTCGACAGAGAGTTCCCGGCCGACGTCGTTTTGGGCGACGGCAGAGTCTTCAACGGCGTGTCGTTGTACTCCGGGGAGGGTCTAACGGATTACAAGCTCCCGTTAGTCTACGGCGGAGACTGCGGCAGTAGGTTCTGCTATTCCGGGGCTCTGCAACCGTCGAAAGTGCAAGGCAAGATCGTCGTGTGTGATCGTGGAGGTAACGCCAGAGTCGCCAAAGGAAGCGCCGTTAAGCTCGCCGGTGGGATCGGAATGATAATGGCAAACACAGAAGAGAGCGGTGAAGAGCTTCTTGCTGATTCTCACCTGATCCCGGCAACAATGGTGGGTCAAATGGCTGCCGATAAGATAAGGAGCTATATCAAAACTGGTCATAATGCAACTGCCACGATAAAATTCCGAGGAACTGTAATTGGGACTTCTCCACCATCGCCGAAAGTAGCTTCGTTTTCGAGCAGGGGTCCGAATTCTCTGACTCCGGAGATACTAAAACCCGATGTGATTGCTCCCGGAGTGAACATTCTAGCTGGTTGGACCGGTGCTTCTTCCCCTACTGATTTGGACATTGATCCCAGAAGAGTTGAGTTCAATATCATTTCTGGCACATCCATGTCCTGCCCACATGTTAGTGGCATTGCTGCTCTGTTGCGGAAGGCCTATCCGAAATGGTCTCCTGCTGCTATTAAATCCGCATTGGTGACAACAGCCTATACTTTGGACAATTCCGGGAACAAAATTAAGGATCTTGCGAATGGGGGAGAGTCCACGCCTTTTGTTCATGGAGCTGGGCATGTTGATCCTAATAGGGCACTTAATCCCGGGTTGGTGTATGATATCGATGTGAAAGACTATGTTGCGTTTATGTGCTTGATTGGTTATGGTCCTAGGCAGATAGCTGTTTTCATGAGAGAGTTAGCCGGGGATGATATATGTGCTAGAAACAGTTTAGCTAGTCCTGGTGATTTGAATTACCCGTCATTTGCAGTGGTGTTTAAGCCTGGCCGGGAGTTGGTGAAGTACAAGAGAGTTGTGACAAATGTTGGGAGTGTCGTTGATGCGGTTTATGAGGTTAATGTGGATGCTCTGGCGGGTGTTGAAATCAGTGTTGAGCCGAGTAAGCTGGCTTTCAGTGAAGTAAATCAGACCCAGAGTTATGAGGTTACATTTGCGAAAGGTATTGGTTATGTAAATGGGGAGAGATACGGGTCGATTGAGTGGAGCGATGGGAGTCACCATGTCAGGAGTCCAGTTGCTGTTAGGTGGAGCAATACTGGGTATTCAGCCTCCATGTGAGTTAATTGTACAGTGGGAGATGAAGGATGAATATGCTCGGATTGAGCATTGGCTTTGTTTTTCTGCAAATTTTAACCTAGCAGCCGCTAGTGTAAATTTTACGATTGTGGTTTTGGGGGTAAGAATGTGGTCTGTGCAGGCCGTTTTTATTTGCATATGTTGCATTGCTGTAAAGTTGAAGCTTGGAAGCTTATCTAAGCAATAAATTGAATCACATTATGCTCAAGATTAGAAACATGATCCGTCCCTTTGTTTCTTGCTGGGTAAGAAAGAGTTGCATACTTGGAATGCACTCTTGCCATTCAGATTGCCTCATCCTCAGTCTGTCAGTCATATAAAATTTGCTAATGACAAATACGTGAGAATTGACTCGCTTGATTCAATCAAGCTGATTGTGCAAAAGACTAGTGTATAATTTCCTAAAAAGAGAAAGATAAAGGTAAATGATGGATTCAGAACTTATAGACAAGAAATTGCCGGTTCTTGGAAGATTACTAAACGAGAACCGAAGAGAATTACTTTTCATTTTCATCCAGCATGAAAGAACAAGCACCTTTCAGATATTGTTTTAAGATTCGGATAGTGTGGTGCTATCCTTTGATCATTTGTTGGAAATTGAAAGCCCACGTAATATTTACAAGGTACCTAAAGAAAGAACTAGTATAGAATCTGAAGATTTTGTTCATGAACATAATTTAAAGCCTCAGCGACTCCAAAAGTTCCATCACCGGATTTTTGTTAGGCAAAACAACATCTAAACTATAACAGATGGATCTGAATATGGAATTTGCTTCTGATATATGTGACTAAAAAAAAAAAACCTCATTATGGTGGTAAAATTTTGAATTTATGGGAGGTTGATTACCTAGAACAACAGCAGTTGCCCAAAACTGACACCAGGCCATGAAGTAAAAACTTTTTTTTTTTTTTTATTTTTTTTTTACAAATTTTCTACAATATGAAATTCGGAGTGACTACCTCGATTGCCCTAGAAGGGAACGTACAAATTGCAAGAATGGAGAATGGTAGACTTGGATTGGGATTTTTTAAGACAAATCATTCACAGTCTGATATAGTATATGGAGTTAGAATCCACTGTGGTGCGTGATGTGAGTTCATTTGAGTTTTGGAGAAGTATTTAAGAACATATCAGTACACTGAATTCCAGATTACATTGAGCTCTGTTTCCTACTTCCACCCTGTTTTTTTAGTTGCATAGACAACTTGCTTCATTTTGGGGGCAATACATATCGAGTGTCATTTGATATCATGATTATGCAATCCTGGGGAAATTGAATTTGTTATGACGGAATTATTAACCAATGACCATATCAAACACAAAGAGAGAACACATAATACGAAAAGAGAAGTAAATGACAGTAAAATGGAGAACAGAATATAACTTCTGAAAAATAGAATCTTTATTTAGTAAATGGTATTTGTACATATGAGACTGATCCGCAGAAGATCAGGAAGTGAGGAAACAACAAAAAATAATTCACTTAAGAAATTTACATTTAGATAGTGTTTCGAGTTACTACACTGTATTCTCCTGAACTACAACTAGAACTCCCATAGGAGGCAGATCCTGATTGAGAACCAGAACCGTGATACTTCTTCAACTGCCGCATCTTGAAAGCATCTACTGGGAGATCCTGCAGGAGATTGACTTCATCATCCCTTCCATCGGCTTTCCTTTTTCTGCTGATTGGTATGTCACTTTGCATAATGAATGATAACACAACATCCACATCTGGGTTTGGACCCCCAACTTGCTGTGGCATATTCGTCAAGAAGGCTACCAAAGCAGGTGCGGTATTTAGTACATCATCAAACTTTGGATCTCCACCTACTGGCCCCGTTGTGGTTTGGACATTTCCAGCCACGGGTGTTTGGCTTCGCAGCCCTGGGTTTGGAACCACAGTTGTAGGCATGGTCTGATTAGTAGCTGGATAAACTACTTTTGCAGACACTGGAACTGATGAATCTGGTACCACAGCTGGTTTAGCTTCAGTCGGAACAGTCGAGGCACTATCCAGCTTCCTATTCATATTTCTAGAGAGGGACTCTTCTCGGGTTAAATGATCCAGATCCTTCCCAGAGCAGGGACAAAGATTCCTGAAAGTATATCGTGATACAACATCCTGCAATGAACTTTCTGAAGATGAAGATTTCTCTTCACCGCCTCTTCTAGAAAGTGCTTCTTTTTTTCTTTGCTCAACCTTCAACAGACTGGTCAAGTTTCCATAATTTTGCTCAAACTTGACAAATCTGTTCCATATCTCAACCGATTTCTCAGTTGGCAATGAGCATAATGCCCGCTCAAACAAGGCTCTAGCATTTATATCATCATTCAAACGAATCAAAAGATCTAAATACTCAAGAATGTACTCAGGCTCATGCAAAAACAGTTTCATCCCAGCCTCAAAAACATTCAGTGCAAGTTTCATATTTTTATCTTGACACACGGCAATATTGGCATAAGCAATATATACATTATAAGTACAATTCTGGGATTTTCTAGCTTCTAAAAAGTAGCTGCGAGCAGCTTCGATACCTTCAGTCCTCCTTAAGAATCGAAGAAACTGAATCTGCGCAAGTCCTGATGTAGTGCTGGCACCACCATCTCCCAAAAGGCTCTCATATATCTTCTTTGCAGCCTGGTTTCCTCCCCTGGATTCTTCCAGCTCCGCGTACGCATACTTCAGCATCTCTGACTCAGGAAGAGCCGTCAAAGCTCTCTTAAACACTTCCACCGCAGCATCCACAGAACCACTTTTCACAAGCCACATTGCGTAATCATACCACATATCAGGGTAATGGCACAGATACATCAGGCACTGCTCATACACCAACACAATTCGCTTGTTGCACCACGCAACATCTATCATCTGTTTGTTCTCCTTCTCAAAAGCCAACAGCTTCTTCCACGCCATCCACTGCCCTTCTTCCCTGGGAGACCCGGTCGGCGGCACAGCAAGCATGCTGAAATCAATGTCCTTGACCGCATTCCTCCTCTCCCAGTACACAATCTTGGCGCGATTAAACTTCCCGGAAAACTCAGCCAGCAGGCTTTTCGCAAGGTCCTTGTTGTAGGTTCTTTCGAAGCTCTGATACTCGCACCAAATCTGGTCCATGTTATCATTAGGACTCACAACAGCTTTCTGGTACACTTTTCGCATCGAAACAATCTGATTACTACCCTTCAAGAAGCTAATGTAGTCCAACCACACAGGGCCAGACGCAATATCATCCCCAACAGAATTGATCGCGAAATCAAAGGCTTCCTTAATACCCTCCAGGCCGTTGCTGGAATTGACTTTCTTCACGAAATTGAGGTAGGTCTGCCAGAGAGGGACGTGGCGGCATTTCAGCAAACACCGGGCGAATATGTTCTTGGTGGCCTCGTCGTTGTTCGCCGCCATCTGGGCCTCAGCGTATTGGGTCCAGAACTTCGCGGCGGTCGGGAACGCAGCAAGGAGCTGCTCGTAGATCGGCGCCGCCTCCGAGATCGGAAGACGGCGGGCTTGATTGGCTTGGAAGGAAGCGGAATGGACGTTGAGATTGGGATCCATGGTGTGTTGATTGTTTCAGGGGATGTGAAAATAGGAACCCTAATTGGATTTGGGGAAAGAGAATTGAATTGTCGGATTATGGGAATATGAGAATTGAGGAAAGAGGTGGGTGCCTTATATAGACGGTGAGTCGGTGAGGGATTAAATCCCTATTGGATTGGGAGAGTGGAAAAAGGATTTAATTCCGCATGCAATTAGGTTTTGCACTTTCCCAATCTAACAGGGGTATTGCAAGAGGGGGCCTCTTTTAATAATTTATTATTGCGGATATATAATTTTTTTTAAGGCTTATTGCCCAAAAGACGCTTTGGCCGAGTGGTTAAGGCGTGTGCCTGCTAAGTACATGGGGTTTCCCCGCGAGAGTTCGAATCTCTCAGGCGTCGTACTGTTTTACTCTTTTCACATTTATTGCCACTTTATATATTTTCCTTATATTATTCCCATAATTAATGTATGATTATTTATAGAAATTCTTTAGTTTGTGCGAAGTTTAAGTTTCGGGAGTAGTTTTTAAGGTGCATTGACTTTTAAGAGGCAAAAAGTTGACTTTATTTTTCGTAAGTTATCTTCGAAAACTTCCTTCTTGAAAGTTGTAGAGTTTGTCGATACGAGTTCGTAGACATGTGGCACGCCTGAAACGGAGGTAGTATGAGAAAGTTATGATCAGAGGAAGTTAGTTTCCGGGTTTGGAAACTGTATAAGTAGAAAAATGTGGGGGAGTTATTTTTGGAAACCTAAATTCAGTTCACTCTCTCTCTCCTCCCTCTCCCGACGCACCCGAGCTCTCCTCCCTTCTCCAGCCGAGTTCTCCCTCATTCGGCCACCAAACCGGACGCCACCGGTCCCGTTCGACTCCCACAGCTGTCCTCTCCATCTCTGGAGCAGTCCCGCTTGCTGTCACGCCGCCACGAAGCGGCGGAGCTGCAGCTGTTCCGCCGAAAAACCGGCGATTTCGACGGCGTTTTCGGTGAGAGTTAGGTGAGTCATGCTCCTCTCCTTCCTCTGGTGATGTTTATACGTCTTTAGTGACCTAAAAACCAAGTTTGGGCGCCGAATTTGCAGGTTTGGTTTTTGTTTCCTGGTTGTTGTTTCGGGGCGTTTTTCAGCTGATCCCGGCTGAACTGGTTAAACATCTAGGTATCAAAGTTACTCACCATGCTTTAATCTACAAGTTTCATGTTGTGAGTTTCTCCTAATTCGGAAGTTTGGGGTGGCGCGTGGCGGCGCGTCCGGCTGAGTTGCGGCCTTAGTTTCTTGTGGTTAGCTAGTCATTGCTGCTGTGAGCTTGTTGAGAGGTAGTATGGCAAGGTTTTAAGCAAGGTTTGCATGTTAGGACTTAGGTTTATTTGTTTTGGCTTGGTTGAGTTTGAGTTTAGGTTTTGAAGATTTGAGGCAGCTCTATTGTGTCGTTGAGTGCAACGACTTTGGGAAGTTGTCCTCCCTTGAGTTAAGGGTTAGTTTAAGGGTATTGTGTTATCGTTTAGTATTTTGGTTTCTAAGGTTTTTAATTGTGTGATTTTAGGTGATTTGTGATTTTGTGATTGGCTTGCCTTTGTTGTG
This sequence comes from Fragaria iinumae, assembly GCA_009720345.1. Lineage (NCBI taxonomy): Eukaryota > Viridiplantae > Streptophyta > Magnoliopsida > Rosales > Rosaceae > Fragaria > Fragaria iinumae. The sequence continues at coordinate 31,918,526 of CM019122.1, read as the reverse complement.
TTGGGGGTTTTGCAGCGGGATTTCTAGGTGAGTAAATCTCACCAAGGTTCACTTTTGAACCAAATTTTATTATGGTCATGTGATTATGATGTTGAATTTAATATTTTGCTATTATTTGTTTTTAAAATATAAGAGTTTGATCGCCAACAACTCATAGGTAAGATAAAACAAGTTTTCCTTATGTGTTATTTTGAGGTTCATGTGATTATAATTTATTGATTTTTGATAGATTATTCTTGTGGAATATCTATATTTGTTCATGTAAATATATCTATGTGGAATGATATAATTTATGATGTGATCTTGTGTTGTTGATGATGATGTTGTGATTGTTGGATAAATAGCCAAACCGGGTTCCAAGGCTTTAATCGGGTGATTGGTTACGGTTAAGATGCTATTTATTATTTTGTGTTTTGATATTGGACAGTCAAACCGGGTTCCAAGCCTTTAGCCGGGTGATTGGTTACAGTTAGGAATAGAGGTTTAGTCCGTCTGTCAGTGTAGGTCATGAGAGATACTTTATGGTATATGGGACCCATGGGTACACAATTTGTTGTTGTAGGTCATTAAAGGTATTTATTAAATATCTGGGACACATGGTTACATTTCTTTGGTAATTTGTTGGATTTGTGGTTTTTAATTATTGATCAAATCTCTCTTGTGGAATGTTGGATGTGATAAATGTTGTGTTATTTTTAAGTTTACTCATACGGGCTTTTTAAGTTTACTCGGCAGGCAACTCCTCCTTTCTCTTTGTTCGCTAGAAACCTCTGCTCCGCGCGCTGAGGATCGTGGCAAAAACAGAATCTTTTCAATAGCTCTTAACACACTTAGACCATCCCATAATAATCAGAGCATTTACTAGGAAAATGAGAGAAACAACACTATAGGTTAAACTAATAACCTATATGGGAAAACTGAGTGAAGTGGGGATTTTGACACGCCTCCTATCCTCGCCGAACCGAACTCTGCAGACTGGGCAATTAAAAACGAAAGGCCCAGGAGAGAAGCATTTAAAACGTTAGAGTGAGTGGACAAAAATAAATATCAATAATATGGAGCAATGAAATCAAAACCATGCTCTCCCATAATTTCCATTAGAAAAATATTTTTGCATGCCATTCATGGAAAATTCTCCATGAATATATACAAATAAAAATGATGAACCAATCTCATTGGTTCTCATTAATTAATAAAAATGGGGAAGAGGTTTCACCATAACGATGAGCCTCCCAAGCTAGGGTCGGAGCCTCCCAGGCTATAATAGCGTCCCACGCTAAGCGTACTACTCACTTATAGTGAGTAACCGCTAATAATGGCTAGCTAACATAAATAAATACCGATCGGTTGCCTCCCAGGCTATAATAGCGTCTCACGCTAAGCGCACTACTCACCTATGGTGAGTAGCCGCTAATAATGGTTAGCTAGCAATAAAGATTATATATCAACCATTTATGGTGAAATAAAAGAAATAACAAATATCCAGGATGTCACTTCCCCAAAAATTAACATAAAGTCACTTGACATGTCCCACATGTCAAATAAAATGCTCAAGAGAGTTCCCAAAAATAAATGGAACTCTTTACTCCAAGAAATTGTAAAATCTTCAATATGCCTTTGCAAATTAAATAAACTTTATTGCATGCAAGACATTCAAATCAAAGGTCCACTCACAGTGCTCGGCTATGCCTGCCGACGACCCGAAGCTTCCTCCAAAAGATTTTCCTCACGTCCTGAACAATAATTAATATTAATTCCCAATCAATATTTAAAACTTCAATAAATAATTCCATAAAATTAAGGGTCTAAAATTATTATTCTTCCTTGCCCATTTTCTTCATCTTTAATCCAATATAACTCAAAATTCACCACCTTCACCGATAACCAAAAATTAACATTTTACGCCTTTTAAAACCGGTTAACCAAACTACCGATAATCCATCCTAATCACCGCCAAAATCCTTAACCATTGAAAAATTCCCAACAATATCAAAACTCCTCCAAAAATTCCAAACTATACTTCATTAAACTCTTCTCCTTAATACCATCTTAAAAACATGAAAAACAGCCCCTGAGGGGCGGCGCCGCCGACTGCTCCGCCGGTAGCCGTTTTCCGGCGACTTCCTATGGCCACCAAATTTAAACAGCATAATCCTCTCATCACACCCAACAACTTTCATAACTAGCACTTTGTCCAATTCTAATGCTATCTAGGGTAATCGAACCAAAACATCCCTAAATCTCTAAAACTTTCAATTATACAAACCACCCTAACGAGATCGAATTAGACCGATTCCTTTGGAGGGATTACTCAACTTGATGAGGGCTACAAGTTGAGCCAAAAATCTCGGCCTATGGTGGCCGGAGGACGGAGCTCCGGCGAAGAGACAGTCGGCGTTTCCGACGAGTTTTTCTCCTCTCCGGCGGCACTACCGGCTCGGACACTTGGCCGGGGAGAGAGAGGAGGTGACGGGGGTCCGATCTGGGCTGGAGCGGCTGCCGGTGGTTTGCTGGACGGCGGCAGCTGGTGGCAAAGCTTTCCGACGGGAGAGAGAGAGAGAGCTCGGGGAGCTCGGGGAAGAAAGAAGGAAGAGAAAGAAAAAGAAAAGGGAAGAAAGGGATGGGCTCGGGCTTCTTTCCCTCTACCCGGTCCATCACTTAAACCCAACTAAATAAACCCACTTCAAATTTTACCCATATTTTACCAACACAACAATTTCCCTTTTTGATGATAACTTTTCCATGCCAATTCCGATTTTAACGCGTAGCATGTCTACGAACTCGTAATCACGTCCTCTACAACTTTCATGAAGAAAGTTTTCCCAAATTCCAAACGGAAGAAAAAGTCAACTTTAAGGTCCTTAACAGTAAACGGTTACTTAATACGGTAAAAGACTAAAACAATACCAAAGTAAATAACCGTAAAAATAACCTAAGGACTGAGGTGTGACAATTCTCCCCTCCTTATAAAAATTTCGTCCCTGAAATTTACGCACCTGTCACTCGAAGAGATAAGGATATTGTTGCCTCATTTTGCTCTTCCGGTTCCTAAGTAGCTTCCTATATTTGCTGACTCCTCCAAAGAACTTTAACAAGAGGAATTGTTTTATTTCTAAGCACTCGCTCCTTCCGATTAAGAATCTGAACCGGTTCCTCTTCATAAGTCAAATCTTTCTTCAAACTAAGCGGCTGCTCTTGCAAGACATGAGAAGGATCGGCAATATACTTGCGAAGCATGGACACATGGAAAACATTATGTATCCTGGATAGCTCTGATGGTAGCTCCAACCGATAAGCAACCGTGCCAACCCGCTCTATAATCTCATAAGGACCAATATACCTCGGGCAAAGCTTTCCTCGCTTACCAAAACGTACTACGCCCTTTCATGGGGATAGTTTCAAAAATACCCAATCCCCCACTTGAAACTCAAGGTCTTTTCTGCGGTTATCCGCATAACTCTTCTGCATATCTTGAGCCGTCTTGAGCCTATCTCTAATCACCTTGATCTTCTCATTTGTGTCCTGTATTATCTCTGGACCACAAAGCTCCTTTTCTCCCACCTCATTCCAACATGGAGGTGTACGACACTGCTGCCCATAAAGTGCTTCAAAGGGAGTCATACCAATACTAGAATGAAAACTGTTGTTGTAGGCAAATTCTATCAAGGACAAATTCTTATCCCAACTCCCTCTGAACTGTATCGCACATGACCTCAACATGTCCTCGATGGTCTGAATAGTCCTCTCAGTCTGCCCGTCCGTTTGAGGATGAAAGGTTGTGCTGAAGTGCAAATGAGTGCCCAAAGCTGTCTGCAAAGCTCCCCAGAATTTAGAAACAAATCTGGGATCCCGATCTGATACTATAGATTCAGACACACCATGGAGTCTCACAATTTCATTCACATAAAGTTCCGCCAATTTATCCAAGGAATACTTCTTCCCCACTGGCAGAAAATGTGCAGATTTTGTTAATCGATCCACAATCACCCAAATACCATCATGTCCATCACGGGTACGAGGTAAGCTAAAAACAAAATCCATAGTGATGTGGTCCCACTTCCATACTGAAATAGGCAATGGCTCAAGCAGACCAGAAGGTTTCTGCCTCTCAGCTTTCACTTGCTGACAAATCAAACACTTGCTCACATTAGCGGCAATCTCCCTCTTCATATTTGGCCACCAATAAAAATCCTTCAGGGTCCTGTACATTTTAGTACTACCAGGATGTGCGGCATAAGCAGAACTATGAGCTTCCTCCATTATCTCCTGTTTCAACTCCAGATTCCTCTTCGGAACTCATAGTCTGTTTTTAAACAACAAGGCACCATCTCTCCTAACAGAAAAATTCACCGCCGATCCGCTAATTGCTCTTTCCATCAACTGAACTATGGAGGGATCATTATGCTGAGCCTCACGCACTTTATCCACCAAAACTGGTCTCACATGAAAACTGGCTATCAAAGTACTAACCTCATCCACCGACAATTCCACTCCTGTAGCTCGCAACTCATAAAGAAGTGGAACCCGAACCGTCCTCATATAAGCTAAGGACACAGAAGGATTGCGACTAAGAGCATCCGCTACCACATTAGCTTTTCCAGGATGATACTCAATAGTACAATCATAATCTTTAATCAACTCCATCCACCTTCTTTGCCTCATATTTAATTCCCTCTGGGTGAACACATACCGAAGGCTCTTATGGTCGGTGAAAATTTGGCACTTGGCTCCATAAAGATAATCTCCATAATTTCAATGCAAAAACCACTGCAGCAAGCTCTAGGTCATGGGTGGGGTAATTCACTTCATGTGGCTTCAATTGCCTAGAAGCGTAAGTAATTACTCTTTCATGCTGCATCAACACACCACACAAACCCTGCCTAGAAGCATCACAATAAACTACATACTCCCCACTATCATTAGGGAGTGCTAGAACAGGAGCACTAGTTAAACGATCCTTGAGCTCTTGAAAGGTCTGCTCACATTTCTCCGACCACTCGAACTTCACCCCCTTCCTGGTCAATCTTGTAAGAGGAGCGGCAATCTTTGAGAAATCTTTAACAAAACGACGATAATAGCCTGCTAACCACAAGAAGCTACGAATCTCCGTCACACTAGAAGGCCTCTTCCAATTTGTCACCGCTTCTATCTTTTGGGGATCCACACTGACACCTTCGGCCGAAACCACATGGCCTAAGAACCCCACTTTATCCAACCAAAACTCACATTTACTAAGCTTCGCATACAACTAAGCTTCCCTCAAAGTCTGCAATACCATTTTTAAATGCTTAGCATGCTGCTTCAAATTCCTCGGATACACCAAGATGTCATCTATGAATACAATCACGAAATGGTCAAGGTATGGACGAAACACCCTATTCATGAGATCCATGAAAGCAGCGGGTGCATTAGTAAGTCCAAACGGCATCACCACAAACTCATAATGACCATAACGTGATCGAAAAACAGTCTTGGCTATATCACTTTCCTGAATCCGCAACTGATGATATCCCGATCTCAAATCAATCTTTGAAAAGACAGTGGCACCCCTCAATTAATCGAATAAATCATCAATGCGGGGTAAAAAATATTTATTCTTTACCGTAACCTGGTTCAACTTTCTATAGTCCACACAAAGTCTCATGGTGCCATCTTTCTTCTTGACAAACAACACTGGAGCACCCCATGGAGACATGCTAGGCCGAATAAAACCCTTATCCACCAACTCCTGCAGTTGAGTTTTTAACTCTTTTAATTCGGCAGGAGTCATTCTATAAGGTGCTTGAGAAATAGGCGCCGTTCCCGGAAGTAGCTCAATTGTAAAATCTATCTCCCTTACAGGAGGCAACCCAGGCAATTCATCTGGGAAAACATCTTGAAACTCATTAACTACAGGGATATCTCCCATACTCACCTCTCCCTTTCTAGTATCCACCACATGAGCTAAATAAGCCTGGCAACCCTTATTCAATAGTTTTCTAGCAGCGACAGCTGAAATTAAACAACTGGGAATCACATCCCACTCACCCTGAAATGTAACCTCAGGCTTCCCAGGACTTCCCAACACTACTATTTTCCGAAAACAATCAATCATGGCCCTATGTGCCTCTAAAAAGTCCATCCCCAAGATTACGTCAAACTCCACAATATCTAATGGAATTAAGTCAACTTCGAAACTAAGGTCCTCCACCAACACTTCACAACTTCTAAATACCCAATTTATCTTCATCACATCACCGGAGGGCAAAGAAACCTGCCATTCGCCTGGAAGTGGTGATGATGGCACATTGGCGAGAGATGAAAATCTACTAGACATGAAAGAATGCGTCGCCCCAGGGTCTATCAATATAAAAGCAGGATGACCGAAAATTAACAACGTACCAATAATAACATCCGGGGAAGTACGTCTTTCCTGCTGAGTCATGGCATGGAGTCTAGCATGAGTAGTGGTAGGGCGACCTCTCTGTCCTCTGCCCTGGTGAAAGCTGCCTCTGGTTGGAGCCATGACATGAGTACCACTACCAGAAGCACCAGCTGAAGACTGACCCATGGTCTGAGTAGGAGCATATGTAACTCCCTGAGTCAGAAGAGGGCAATCCCTCTTGAAGTGATCCAGCTGACCACACTGAAAACATCCCCCTGGCTGAGACTGACTCTGCCCAGACTGAAAAGGCTGTACACTAGAAGTGCCACTCCTGCTACTCGATCCACTCCTAAATCGCCCAAACTGACGCCCAAAGAAATTCTTGAAGAATCTACCGCCCTGCCTCTTGAACCTCCCTCTGAAACCAGAGCCAGAACTCGAACTGCTACCATGTCCACTACCAGAAGATGATCCAGAACCAGAGGTAGATGCTAATTTCTTCGATGAACCCTGGCCACGACCTCCAGAATCACGAAAACGGCCAACTGCCAACTCTTGTGCCTCAATATTTAGAGCAAAAGTCACGGCCTGGTGAAAGGACTGATACGGCACCGCTGTCATCCTGTTTGCATAAATACCACCAAGGCCCTTGGTGAACTGATAAATCTTCTCCTGCTCTGTCCTCACCAAATCCGGCACATAATAGGACAACTCCCGGAATCGCTGCTCAAAAGCCATCACTGTCATGTCATCACCCTTCTGCAGACTCAAGAAGTCCTCCCTCATTCGGTTGACATGAGCATGACTAATATAACGCTCTCTAAAAAGAGCTATAAACTGATCCCAGGACATATAATTAGTAGCATCACCCATACTTCTACTCATATCAAGCCACCAATGCCATGCTTCCTTCTCCAAAAACTGGGTAGCCAATCCCACTTTTCTATCCTCTGGGCATCTCACCTGCATAAACATTTTCTCGATGGTCTCAACCAAATTCTGAGCATCCAATGGCTCACCAGCATGGCTAAACGCTCTAGCACCATTCTTGTAGGCTCTATCATAATTTATCTCGGGAGCCATGCTAGTGCTAAAACGCTGAAAGAACTGCTCCATGGCATTAGTCTAATCACCCTGTACGTCCTCATCTTCCCCTCTTGGAGGATTCTGCCTAGGTGTTCGGCGAGGAGGCATACTACCTGAGAATAAAATATTTAGCACAAGAGAAAAGAAACAGACTACTACCCACATACTCAATAAACACTTAGCATACATTCATAAGCTAATGGATCCGCCGCGGTCGGACCATAACCCTCATGACACTAAGTTTTACTAAGAACATGTGGTAGTGATAAGGAAAGACAGGAATCGGACAACCTAATGCTCTGATACCAACTGTCAGGACCTACCCCGGATTTCCCCTCGAAATCTGGGATAAACCCTGCGGGACCCACCTCAAGGAAAATTCTACCAAAATTCTTGATAGAACCTCCCTTGAAAATGAGTAACCCTACCTGAAAGAAAAATCACCAAGCCCAACTCACAATAATTCCCAAACAACAACCATAAATATGATCTCTCAAATAAACATAAACAAATGAATCTGTTTACGCTTAAATTAATATTTTACTAGACAATAAATGTCTATGTAAATATTAATTATTTCTTGGACCATGTTATACCGGCAAGATGGAGTTTCTCTAAGTTTACAAGTGATAGCCCGCCAGTGAGACCATGCGAGCCGAGTTAGACTTCGCGCGGAACTGTAAACTGCATGCGAACTGGACTTCACTTAGCTCGCGCGCGGAATGGACATAGGTGGACTACGCAGTTCGCATGGAACACTTAGCTCGCGCGTGGAATTACTATTTGACACTTCGCGTAGGTGAGGCGAGATTGACTCTCCGCGTAGGCGAGGCGAGCTGGCGAACTGGCTCGCGTAAGGGACTTCGCGAGGAAGCAAACAGGCAAACTCCGCGCGCCCAACAATAATCGTTGAAGACTTTTACAAGTCTTTAATATGCTTCGGGCCAATCCCTGTGGCCCATTTATTATAAAGAGCCCTTTTAAGGCTCGCGAGCTGCAATAGCCCGCGAAATGGAAGCGAGCTTCAGGAACACGCGAGATAGTGTCATGTGACAGCCCGCGGGATGAGGATATTAATAAGAGTCTACAGTTGGCAGCACGGAAGCAATGCCCTATGCGGAATGAAGTGTGCGAACTGGACATGTGTCACAAGATGGTTGGTTCGCCTGGACGGAACAGTGCCCTTGTGCTATTAGGGTTTCGGAATCCAACTTGAAATATGATTATCTCTCTCTTCTGCCGCAAGTCGAGCTCCATTATATAAAGAGCTTTAGGGTTTACAGAAAAGGCTAACTCTCTCAAACAATACACAAAAACACAAATACAAACTGAAACCAGTTACCCTTCGAGCTCCTCGAAACCCTAACCCTAAGCGCCGCCGCCTAGGTTTTTTCTTCAGAGCCCTCCGGACTCTACACCCCAGCTTCTCTCTGAACTCCCTATAGTTGCTCTGCTCGCGCCGCCGTGAGTATCGATCGCTTGTGCTCGTAAATTCTCATCTGAGGTGGCACCTGAAACCCCCGTCGCCTGATCAGAAGTCAAGATCTCGCACACCTGCAACCTTTTCCTCTTCCGCGAGGTGGCACGCCCGCAACTCCCCCTTTCTCTTTGTTCGCTAGCAACCTCTGCTCCGCGCGCTGAGGATCGTGGCCAAAACAGAATCTTTTCAATAGCTCTTAACACACTTAGACCATCTCATATTTATCAGAGCATTTACTAGGAAAATGAGAGAAACAACACTATAGGTTAAACTAATAACCTATATGGAAAAACTGAGTGAAGTGGGGATTTTGACACGCCTCCTATCCTCGCCGAACCGAACTCTGCAGACTGGGCAATTAAAAACGAAAGGCCCAGGGGAGAAGCATTCAAAACGTTAGAGTGAGTGGACAAAAATAAATATCAATAATATGGAGCAATGAAATCAAAACCATGCTCTCCCATAATTTCCATTAGAAAAATATTTTTGCATGTCATTCATGGAAAATTCTCCATGAATATATACAAATAAAAATGATGAACCAATCCCATTGGTTCTCATTAATTAATAAAAATGGGGAAGAGGTTTCACCATAACGATGAGCCTCCCAAGCTAGGGTCGGAGCCTCCCAGGCTATAATAGCGTCCCATACTAAGCGCACTACTCACTTATAGTGAGTAGCCGCTAATAATGGCTAGCTAACATAAATAAATACCGATCGGTTGCCTCCCAGGCTATAATAGCGTCCCACGCTAAACGCACTACTCACCTATGGTGAGTAGCCGCTAATAATGGTTAGCTAGCAATAAAGATTATATATCAACCCTTTATGGTGAAATAAAAGAAATAACAAATATCCAGGATGTCACTTCCCCAAAAATTAACATAAAGTCACTTGACATGTCCCACATGTCAAATAAAATAAATGGAACTCTTTACTCCAAGAAATTATAAAATCTTCAATATGCCTTTGAAAATTAAATAAACTTTATTGCATGTAAGGCATTCAAATCATAGGTCCACTCACAGTGCTTGGCTATGCCTGCCGACGACCCGAAGCTTCCTCCAAAAGATTTTGCTTACGTCCTGAACAATAATTAATATTAATTCTCAATCAATATTTAAAACTTCAACAAATAATTCCATAAAATTAAGGGTCTAAAATTATTATTCTTCCTTGCCCATTTTCTTCATCTTTAATCCAATATAACTCAAAATTCACCACCTTCACCGATAACCAAAAATTAACCTTTTACGCCTTTTAAAACCGGTTAACCAAACTACCGATAATCCATCCTAATCACCGCCAAAATCCTTAACCATTGAAAAATTCCCAACAATATCAAAACTCCTCCAAAAATTCCAAATTATACTTCATTAAACTCTTCTCCTTAATACCATCTTAAAAACATGAAAAACAGCCCCTGAGGGGCGGCGCCGCCGCCTGCTCCGCCGGCAGCCGTTTTCTGGCGACTTCCTATGGCCACCAAATTTAAACAGCATAATCCTCTCATCATACCCAACAACTTTCATAACTAGCACTTTGTCCAATTCTAACGCTATCTAGGGTAATCGAACCAAAACATCCCTAAATCCCTAAAACTTTCAATTATACAAACCACCCTAACGAGATCGAATTAGACCGATTTCTTTTGAGGGATTACTCACCTTGATGAGGGCTACAAGTTGAGCCAAAAATCTCGGCCTATGGTGGCCGTAGGACGGAGCTCCGGCGAAGAGACAGTCGGCGTTTCCGACGAGTTTTTCTCCTCTCCGGCGGCACTACCGGCTCGGACACTTGGCCGGGGAGAGAGAGGATAACTTTTTACCAACACAACAATTTCCCTTTTTGAGGATAACTTTTCCATGCCAATTCCGATTTTAACGCGTAGCATGTCTACGAACTCTTAATCACGTCCTCTACAACTTTCATGAAGAAAGTTTTCCCAAATTCCAAACGGAAAAAAAAGTCAACTTTAAGGTCTTTAACAGTAAACAGTTACTTAATATGGTAAAAGACTAAAACAATACCAAAGTAAATAACCGTAAAAATAACCTAAGGACTGGGGTGTGACAAGACCTCAGCAACAAGAGACACATATGTCCTAGAGATAAGAGACACATAGGTCCCAGACATAAGATACATTTAGGCCCAGCAACAAAAGCACATAGGTCCAGCATAACAAAAATAAAACCCATAATGGGCTTGGCCAACATACAAGACAGAAGCCCAATAAGCTTAAAAGAAAACCCTAAGAACTCTAGCAGCCTCAACAACATCTTCTCCAGCCGCCGAGAAATTCTGCCTGAAAATTCAAGCACCACTGACGTGATTTCGTTGCCAAAGTACCAAGTCGTGCCACATATTCCACCGATTTAAGTTTAACTAGAGCATACAAGTTTACCCATAAGTGAATGTGGAACACATTGGATGATTGGAGGGTAAACTCACTCTTTATTTTCTTTCCAAACAAAAGAATTGTTAATTTCTTTATTTTGTCACATGGTTAGCAAAGTGACATTTAAAAATAGTTGTTAGTACATTTCTAAATAATGTAACGTAGCACAATTGCTTGTTTAAGCAGGTGAATGACTAGTTGAATGAATACGCGGGAGGTGTGGTTTTCACTCTTGTATCAGTTGTATGAGCTTGTTTAAATGTGAGCCCTTCATTGATCTATTGTTGTTCATCTATGATATTGATCAACTTCTACCAAAAAAAGAAGAAGAGAGATTGAAGTATTGTATATGTCTTCTAGTGAAATGGCCTATTTTAGGTACATGTCTTGGTTTGGGATGGTTTGAGTTTGTTAGGACAACTTGTTTCATTCTTTATCTTATCTTTGTCCCTTAAAGGTCATTGGTTTGTTGAGTTAATTTTTTGATGCATACACCAATTGAGGTCTTAAACGTTGTTTCCGTGGGTGTTCACCGGAAATCATGAAGTCTGCCAACTTCAAATCCTACCTACAACCATGAAACACAAGTGTTAGAGAGGGAAGACTAGGGTTGCCGGCCTTCCACTCTCTAACGCCCAAATTAGGCAAGTGTGAGAGAGAGGGAAGTAGAGTAGAATAAGGAGTGGTGACTTACCTTTTGTGAGAGGTGATGTCTCTATTTATAGAGGTAGTTGTACCCTCAAATTACTATATTGTCATAAGTGGAGAGTGTGGGCTCTTGGGCTATCATATGTATTAGATCATATTTAAGCCTATTTTATGTGACGTTTGGCGTGTGATCCCGGTGTTTGGGCCCGGAAAAAGGTCCGGGTATAAACAAACGTCCAGATAATTGATGTAGTTTTATTTTTAAGACACTTCGGAATGCTATTTTTTTTTTTTTGCCAGGTTTTTTAGACGTGGAGTCATTTTAAATACACACCCATAATCTCTTAATACACACTCATATTAATTTATGTTTCACATCAAATATTTTGACATGTTTAATGACTAAAACATACATCTATTATTAAAAAAGAAAAGGAAATCACAATTAGAAGTCTCATCTCCTACCCTTAAACCATCAAAACAATTACTTCAACCCTAAACTTGACTCTTCTCCACAATTCATAGTTTCATTTCATACGCCAAAAAAAAAAAAAAAAAAAAACTCTTTTAGAATTCATGACCCGAATTTTGAGTGCAACCAAATAATCACATGTATTATTCAATTAACATCGATTCATTTGGGTTCGGACCTTTTTTTCTTTTTTTTTTGCTTTTTTCTTTTTTGTATCAATTTTAGTTTTGATCTTGCAGACCTCAGTTTTAGTTTTTCTTTTTTGTTCATCTTGCTATATTGAAAAAAGTAGGTATATATGTTTAATAGCTAGTGACCTAGTGTACTTCTATTAGCTTGTAATTTCTGAAAATTTAAAATGGTTGATATTTTTTTGAATTAAAATTTGTTTACTCCCTATGGTTTGAAGTTTTCATTTGTTTAGTCCTTGAAGTTTCATTTTAATCTGAATGATCCTTAAAGTCACGATTTTTGATCTAAATAGTCCTCCGTTTGTTTTCTCCGTTAGCCTGATGACATGGCCGTTAAAAAATTGCCACGTCAGTGCCTAGTCATACCTAAGTCAACTGAAAATTATATGAACTGACTCATATGCCCTTGTCAGATTCATCCTAATCTCTATCCAATTCATCCCAAAACGCATCTCTGAAAACCCCCTTTTGATAACCCATCGCTTCTTCTCTCTCAAAACCCTAAATTCACTTCTCCGAATCTATCACGCATACCCACTCCATCACACATACTCCTTCTGAGAATTTTGGCAGAAATTCTTCCCGTCTCGGAACAACAACTCATACGAGTGACTTCTTCCCCCTCCTCCTCTCTAACTCCTAGCCCCTAGCAGCTTTTAAGCTTCTAGCTCCTACTCATGAGAGACAAGCCCCAGGGAAAGACGTTCTTTAGGAAATGGCCCTTGGTGGGAAGATAGTTCTTTGATCCGAAGCTCAAGTTGAACCAGCTGTGAAATAAGCGATTGTTCATGTTCATGAGTCAGCTCTTCTCGCTTTGCTCTTGATGCGGCATAACCGGGAGATCTGCTGCTATATAATCAATTGCAGTTAGGTCGGAGATGCTTCTTTCTTATAATAAGAGTATGTCATCACTGGTTGTTGCCGCTGTTCAGAGCAGGGGAAGGAGTTGAAGTTTGAAACCATTGAGGGTTGGGTGTTTCGACAATTAATGGAGGTGAAGGACATCGTGGTTTGGGTTCGTCGAGAAGACAGGGACATGAACGAATGGATTCGACCTTATGGTGAGTTTCGATTCCAAAATTTAGGGTCTCTGGGTTTCAAAATTTAAGGTTTCTGGGTTTCAATTTATTTGTTGCTTAAACTATATATAACAAATCTATGAGTGGTCTTGAGGATCGTGAGTACTAGTTAAGCTTTCACAGAGAGCAACAAGCTTTGTATAATCAATTAGCTAGTGAATCAGTTTTTGCTTCTCATGCATTATGAAATTATTCAACATGAAGAAGTTGTTTCCTTGTAGGAAGCTTTATATATATTTGGATTGCCCCAAGTTCATTATTAGAAACTTGAAGCTGTTGTGTTGATGATTTGCTTTTAATATTGTTCAAGTTCAGTTGGGATGTTGTTTATTTGGTCACTTTCAGTTTTGGCATGTACCTCTTTATGAAGGCAAAATTACCAGTTATATAACCTACCCTTTTTGGCATGTACCATTTGCCTTTGCAGGTCATCCAGACTATTTCACACTTAAGATATTTCATGGAGGGTGCATATCAGGCAATAAATATGTTGGAGGCAAAATAAGCTACTTTGACAACGTGGACAAAGATAAGATGTCTTTTGTTGAAATAGATAGTATGTTGCAGGAGATTAATCCAGCTTATGCTTACCGACTAATGGATTATTGGTATAGAGTTAGTGATGAAAGAGGGTGTTTAATGAAGTCGGAGTCCGATTGGGATGTTTTGGTGATGTGTACGCCTGTACCTCTTGTGAGATTAATATTTCTCTATGTCGACCACAAGGAACCAGTAGATGATGACTTCTTCATATATGAAGACTTGTTTGTCATGCAACCAAGCAATGTTTTGATAGAATAGATAGAAGAGGCTAGACCTAGCAAGGGAGTGATGATAAAAGAACCTGAAGAGGGTGTGCCTACTCAATGTAGCATTGTTGGTGGGAAAAATATTAAGGAAAAAGGAAAGCAAAAACAGCTTGAGGTTCCTAAGTCCATGAAGCCACGTAAAAAGGTAGTTCAGCATGGTTGGGAAGGTTCAAATGATGTTGGGCAGTCATCTAGTGGTTTTGGGTCAAGTGATGTGGAGCAGGGTAATGATGATGAACCTTCAGATAGTGAGGATTCTGATTACTACCCTCTACCATAAGATGATGACTATGACAAGTATGGAGATGATGAGGATGATTCTATTGTTGAAGAAATTACGGATGACGAAGAGCAACGAAAAAGGTCACTTCTCATTGGTTATGTTGGATCAAGAAATGGAGAAAATATGCAACATCTAGAATTTTTTGACAAAGAGGATATGTTTGGAGGAGAAGATTCTGATGAAGAACCGCCCAACTACATTGTGAACTCTGATGGTGAGAGGGAAGAGCAAGGGTTGTACTTCAACCCTAAAATTGACATGGTCAGACCAAGGTTCCAGTTGGGCATGATGTTTGGTAGTGTCGTGATATTGAGGGATGCTCTTAGACTGATGGCTTTACAAAGGGGCTGGGAGTATCAGTTTGCGAAGAATGACAAGGTCAGACTGAAGGCTATATGCAAGCAAGATAATTGTCCTTTTCTACTATTTGCTTCTAAATTTTAACATGAGGATACTCTTAAGATCAAGGAGTGGATTCCTCGCCACACATGCAACAGAACATTTAACAACACCATGGTGAGGATGAAACTTCTAGTGAGGAAGTTCAAGGATCGAATTGCCCTCAATCCGGACTGGAACCCAGGTGAGAGTTTATGTGTTTTTCTTATGGGGTGTTTATGTGTATTTCATACTGAGTTTCATACCATAACAATGTTTTTTATGCATGACTGTTGCAGAATCATTAGCCAAGACAATACAAAGTGAGATGAGGGCAAAAGTGAACAAGCATATGGGTTACAAGGTTAAGGTGGCAGTTTTTGAAGAGGTTGAGGGTTCCATTCGAGATCAGTTTGTAAGGTTAAAAGACTATGGGAATGAGTTGAAGAGGGTTGATCCTGATACCACAGTGGATATAAGGTGTGATTTCAGCAACAGTAACAAGGATCGACAGTTTCAAAGAATGTATATATGCTTGGGAGCCTTGAAGAATGGAATGAAATCTGGTTGTAGAAGTGTGATGGGCTTAGATGGTGCATTCTTGAAGAGTCCATTTGGAGGCCAGCTTTTGACTGCTGTTGGTGTGGATGCAAACAACAACAGCTGGGTTATTGCATATGCTATGGTGGAAAATGAGAATAAAGATTCATGGATCTGGTTTTTGGAACTTCTTTGCAAGGACTTAGATATCAAGGAAGATGGAGTAGGATGGGTTTTTATTAGTGACAAGCAGAAAGGCCTCATTCCTGCATGTCAAGTGGTGGTGCCAAACGCGGAAATCAGATTTTGTGTAAGGCATATGTGGACCAATTTCACAAAACTATTTCCTGGAAAAGTTTTGAAGGATCAAATGTGGAAATGTGCCAGGGATACTACAATGCCTTACTACTTTAAAGACATGGAAGAGATGAATGATCTTGATAAGGATGCTTACAAATGGATGACACGTAAGTGAAGCGTTAAAATTTTAGATAAATTTTAGATGCTTACTGTCCTTTTGTTTTGGTGCTATTGCAGTTTTAGCAGGATGATTTAACTACTGTTTTTGTTCAACTTGTTTTGCATATGAGGATAGGCCTCCAAGACATTGGTGTCGGGCATTTTTCAACACAACCAGCAATTGTGATATAATGGATAACAATATATGTGAGAGTTTCAACGCAGTTATCGTGGATGCTAGAAAGAAGCCTCCCATTACCATGTTCGAAGAAATGAGGTGGAAGCTTATGAAGAGGATTCAAATGAGAAGGCAGATAATGGACAAGTATGAGCACAATATTTTCCCCAAGCCAAGAGACACTTTGGAGAAGAACAAGATCAAATCTGCAGATTGTACTCCAACTTTCAATGGTGGGGATAGATTTGAGGTTGAAAACATTTAAGGAACCAAGAATGTTATCGACCTAAGGCTGAGAACATGTAGTTGCAGGAGATGGGATTTGACTGGAATCCCATGCAAGCATGCAGTTTCAGCCATCTAGTGGAAGAGGGAAGCCCCTGAGGATTATGTTGCCGAGCGTTATTCGAAGAAGACATACATGGCTATCTACAGCAATTTCATCTATCCTATTAACAGTATAGACATGTGGTCAAGGTGTGAGGGGCCAACAATCTTACCTCCTTCATATTCAAGAATGCCTGGTAGGCCGAAGTCGACAAAAAGGAAAAAGGATCAATCTGAAAAGTTTAAGAATGCATCTGAAAATACGGAGGGTAAGTTGGGAAGGCAGCAGAGATCCCTCAAATGTGGCATTTGTGGTATCGTAGGGCATAATAAGATAACATGCCATAGGCATTTACCTCCAAAGGAGAACAAAAAGAGAAAGGCCAGCAATGAAGGGCATCAAATTTCTGATCAGGTATTGGAGTTTTATAAATCTTAGAGTACTCTTGTTTTACTAATTTCATGGCTATTTGTGTCACTTATTGTGTACAACATTATTACAGCCAAAGAAACCAAAGCAACCTCCTATGACTCTGAATGAAATAAGGGCAAAAGCAAGGAAGAATGCCAAGAACCAAAAGGTAACAATTTAGCTATATTGCATCCATTAAAACGTATTTTCTTTCTACTGTATAAGCTCTTTACATTCATGTGTTTTTGTTGGCTTAGGAAAAATATGTTGCTGCCAAAGCTGCAAAGCTGGCAGCAACCAACTCATCCTCATCCACAGTAAGGCATTCACAAGTTGGAGCAAGACCGGTCCAAAGCGCAACTTCCCCAACTTTAAGGCTAAGCCAAAACACAGTTGCCCCGACTTCAAGGTCAGCACAAAGCTCAGCTGCCCTAAATTCAAGGCCAAGCCAAAGTGCATCTGCAACTTCAACAAGAGCATCTCAAACAATCATAAATAGGTCAGTTAAAGGAGATGAGTAGTGCTAAACTCTAGCATAGGCAGAATATTAGACATCCTATTTTGTGCAACTAAGTACAATGGAATTTAGTTGCTAGCTCTAATCTTTTGTTAGGATGATTAGAGCTAAATTTTGTACATACTACAACAATTTATGAGGGATGTAATGTGGCTTTTGTGGTCATTTTTGTTAAGCTATAGTATGCTAAACATATTTCTGCCTATTATGACTGAACGTTGTTAGAGTTCTAAATTAATGGAGATCTACCTATTATTGTTGGTTGATGTTGGTTGTTGTTATGGATTTGGAAAGTGTTGGTTGTTATTATGGTTGTAGGTACATGTTTTGGTATAGGTTTTGGACTTTTGGTATTAAGTTTTGCAGGTGTTCTGGTATTAGGTTTTGCAGGTTTTGCTTTAGATTATGATTGATGTTATTTTGCAGATCAACTTTTGGGGTATTTGCTGGTTTTGAGCTTAGGGGGATGATGTGTGTAGCACTTCATTTGGTGGATTTGAATTTAGGACAGCTGAGTTTTCTATGTTGCAGGGGTAATATAGGACAGTTACAAAATTTCGAGCTGACTAGGCACTGACGTGGCAATTTTTTAACAAGTCTAACGGAGAAAACTAACAGAAGGATCATTTAGATCAAAAATTGTAACTTTAAGGACTAAACAAATTAAAATGAAACTTTAAAGA
Source organism: Fragaria iinumae (assembly GCA_009720345.1). Lineage (NCBI taxonomy): Eukaryota > Viridiplantae > Streptophyta > Magnoliopsida > Rosales > Rosaceae > Fragaria > Fragaria iinumae. The sequence continues at coordinate 31,900,221 of CM019122.1, read as the reverse complement.
CTAAACAGATGTTGAGTTTAAACCACAGGGATTATACAATATTTTTTCTTATTTTTTTTTAATTCCAAATGATTGATGTCGCATCGGAGATTTGAAGTTTGTGTAATAATAATCTTTTGATTATAAATTTGACGATGCAAAGAAAAAGTTTCTAGCAGAAAATTTAAAAAAATACGTAAAAGAGTTATCAAAATATATAGTAAATTTATAATAATTATAAATAATAACATATTATTTCTTAATTTTTGACATAAGGGTATTATAGGCAGTTTGTGATGTGTATTAAGTTTAATATCGAAATGAAAAACTAGATGAGTGATGTATTAAGCAAAGGGTGTGTATTAAGAAATTAGGTGTGCGTGTTTAAAATTTCTCTTATCTTTTTAGTGGGCTAATAATAAAATTGCATTAGACAATAAATGATATAATTTGTTTCCTGTTTTTTAAGCTTTTATTGAACTTCAACTTATATTATGACAAGTTTATCTCCTAACTTGACACAGTGACACCATTATTTAATAGATGATTCATTCCCCTATAAAACAAACACACAATATTACATTATCCTTCAATGATTTTACTCTAATCAAATACAGCAAGAATGTGACGATGATGCCTTATACAATAGACAGATCACCATCGTCATCATGCCTTATAACCTATACAGTTTGAAACAATTAAAGATTTTGGGTACAAAATATCCATTAGTTTACTAAATTATTGATGCTTAATTAATACTTAAGTTTCTGTATTATCATTCGTAGAGCAATTCGATTCGATCTTATCTTATTTTAAATTCCTAATTATGAACTTTGAGAAATTGCGTATCAACCAGACAAGAATATATATATATATATATATATATATATATATATATATATATATCAGCTGCGGACGTCCCCATTTATTCTTACAGTGCGGATTTCCATTTTACACTCATTTTTCAATCGAATTTTCACATCTCCACCGTCTTGTATTTAAATACTAATGTATAGATCATCTCTGCAAAATTTTAGCCAATTTGGTTATCATTAAGACACTCAAACTCGATTAAACCAATGGATGAACATAATTCTGTCAAACTTGAACCGTTCATGTTTATAACAGAAAAATGTAGTTTTGAGTGCCTTAATAATAATCAAATTGGCTGAAATTTTGCAGAGATGATCTATACATTAGTATCTAAATACTAGATGGTGGAGATGTGAAAATTCGATTGAAAAATGAGTATAAAGTGGAAATCCGCACCGTAAGAATAAATGCGGACGTCCACAGCTGAAATATATATATATATATATATATATATATATATATATATATATAGTGAGGAAAATCAACGTTTCACCAAATCAGTACTCTAACAATGTCCAACTGTCTAAGTCCAAGATTATAACCATTTCAACTTTAATTTACCATGTTTTAATAGTTGGTATTGTTTGGTAAGTATTAAGTAATCTACAATAGCTCTTGGAGTCATTAATTATTTATCTATAAAGCAAACAAAAAACTAAAGAACAAAACTCTATCTACTCTTTTTTTTTTTTTTTTTCAACTGATCTAAATAAAACTCTGGAGACATTCAAATGGGAAAACAGCTAAACCATACAGATCAAGGTGCTCATGACCATAATTCGCTAGTTAATCACCAACGAAGTTAGCTTCAAGGAAAATATGTATGAATGCGATGGATTCAGATTGTCCTGCTATGGATCGAATGTCAGCTACGAGGGTCCGGACTCACCACATCACTGCGTTGTTTCTCCCAATCATGATATATTGTTACATTAATTTGAGGACTAGAGATACTCAAATCTAGCTACACTCATTGCTGACTTTGTGGGATTGTTTCATTCATGAGTAGTAGTAGATTCAGTCATTAGATAACAAAGTTATATTTCAGAAAACTTTCATAAACATTGGATCATTCAGAATTTATGATTATCGTGTATGTTGAATATGTAAAACGAAAAATAAAAGTACGTAACTTATGCCTAAGACCGATAGACATAACAAATAAAAAGAGCTAAAAAAGGAGACTCGGGGTAAGAAGAGAGAGGAAAATATGGCCACATGAAGAAGCATAGTATGCATGTTGTACATGTGGAGGGTGTCTTTTTCTGTTGCATTAACTTCAAACTGTTGTGGTCATCAGATCATACGGTTGAGAAACAAAAGGGCCCACATACCCCACCATGAGATTGATACTTTTTTCTCCCATTTAAGTCAACTTTCTCTCTTTTATATCCTCTGTAGAACAAATAACATATCCCCCTATTCTCTCTTCCCCACATCACCACCTTCACAAACATGGCTCAAAATCGTGAGCTCGATCAGCAAACCCGTCCTCTAACAAACCCAGATCGCCGGATGTCACGTTCCCGGATCCCTCTCCGTCGCCGGAAGCTCCCAATAGCCCGCCTCGGAGGCAAGAAGCCGCCGCGAGCTGTCATGCTAGTTAGGATGTTCAGAAAAATCAGACTGAGGTGGCTGAAGCTCAAGTACCTCTGCATGTTGAAGAAGCTCAAGGAGTCTTACAAGAACATGGTGAAGGACCTCATGGAAGCCGGTGCAAGCATCGAAACGTTTCAGCAGAGGATCTTCATGGAGACTACGTTTGCAATTCCGATGGGAGTTTCTCTTTCTAGCTACCCCTCGATTCCCGGATCGGATCGCCCCAGAACCCTTTACATCTAGAAATATATTTCATCGTGACGATCAAGTTGAATCATCATGTTTAGAAATAAGAATAGTGGATTTCCCTTTTCTTGTTTTCATTTCTACGTCAAGAGAAATTAATTATTTTATGTAATTGAGAGTCTGTATTTCTGGCTCTAAGAGCTCAAATGAATCGAATGAAGGAAATTATGTACAATATCTTATTTCCCAGCAATGCATGCATAGTTTCAATTGTTCTGAACTTCGCATTTCTGGACTGAAATCTATAGATGTATGCTTGTAAGTAATGTTCTTGGGGAAAAGTGGGAATCTTTTCTGGCAAAGTTTACTAGTTTAGTACTCTGCAGAAGATAAGGATTGAATCTGGCTGAAGACATCTGAGTCAAAATTGAATGACCTTGCTGCAGAGAGGATCAACATAAATTAGGGTATATGCAGTTGGCACCAATTACAAGCTAAGTAGGAGTTACACGACACCGAATTGAAGAGATCAAATTTGGAATTATTCATTAAGAACTTCAATTAGTTTAATCTAACTCTCACTTCAGTTTAATTTTTTTTTTTAGTGTTTCAATCTACTTGTAACACCTTCCACTGATGAATGATATTCAGAGTCCCTGATATTCATATTATGATAAAAATAATAATAACCCTGATAAATAACCAAGAAATGTAGTAACTAGTAACTACTAGGTAAATGCATGAAGCACCAATTGGCCGGGAGCACATCTCTACATAGTTTTGGAATCAAAAACTGATCTTCTTGTGAAAAAAAGTGGTACTAAAATACTGTTTACTATATCTCACACTACAAGCAAGAGATGGGTGTATCAGAGATCTGGGCTATGATGTTTTCAGTTTTGGCAAATTGTCAGCTGGGATGTTAAAGCTAGCTGCATTGGCATGTCCAAGAAACAAAACAAAAATATAGCTTTATTGATTTCTAGTGCTAACATAGCATGATGGAATCCAGTCACTTCTTCAATAATTTCTGATATTCGCGATCGATCCTCAATAATTTAAAAGTGCAGCTAGCTACCTAGCTAGCTAGTATAGTTTAAGCTTATTGTCTGTTTCTGGAATGGGATATTGCCAAATATATGAGGCTAAGCATAGCTGATTAAGAAAAATAAACCCTAATTATTGTAATCTGATACTCAGAAGAGGGCCACTCTGGGTTTTCAAAAATCTTGTATACCGTTCTTTATTTTCCCTCTTATATTATATAGTCACACCGGCCTAGCCTCTTGATTCTTCAGGCACAGACCACACAGTGGATTCCATATATTTCAGTTATTTCACCCTCAGACCAAAACTGCACCATTTGCATCTTCTTCCGGAGCGAGAAAAGGCAAAGACAAACACAAAATTTACACAGGAGGTCTAATTGAATGAAGGGAGTTGCCTTTTGCGGCAAGGCATGGATCGAAATTTCCGGACAACCATGAATTCCTTAGTAAAGTACCAAAATTTGAGATAAATTATGAGAGCATTATTGAGTTTGCATGGAGCCAGACCTATGTGAGGTGATACGACACTAAAGTTAGCTAGTATGATGGTACAAACTTGCGTACCTACCTAGCTCTACAATTGACGCTATCGATCGATTTTTTTTTCTCTCTCTTTTTTCTCCAAGAACAACATAGAAGCTAGATTAAACTGCATTGTATTGGTGGATTCTCAATGTAATTTCCTCTTTCTACTCAAAAAACATAGCTAGATTAAAATTAGATTGATTAATTAGATAAAGATGTTTGTTAATTAAATGCCTGCAAAAGGGTTTGAAGTAAAAGAGACTAAGAACATTTAATTCAAACTTACCCTAGCCTCCTAGAGAGCGAGAGCGGCAGCAAGCATCCCAAACCTGTCCGGCGGCGTGCCTTTTCGCCGTCATCGGGCGGGTCCTGATCGATCCCTTGTGGGTCTAATCTCAACCAGACTCTTCTTTAGTTCGGGGAGTCGTGGTGACAAGGTGGGAGAAGAGGGAGATGGGGACTGGTTTTGATGGCTGCGGCTTCAAGATTTCCTCTTTGGCTATGATCGGCAGTTGGGCTAGGGGTGAACCAGTGGATGCGGCTGGTTGTTGTGATGTCGCCGTCGATATGCTGTTGTGGTTTTGACCTGATCTAGTTCTAGATCAAAGATGGAAAACTATGATGGTGGTGAGGCTTGGCTTGGTCATGGTAGTGTAGGCTGGTGTGACTACAACGGCGGAGGATGGGTGACGGTCTGATGGAGCAGCGGAGCGGAGCAGGTGGTGGTGAATTGTCGGCGATAGCATGGAAGGGGTTTGGGCCTGGTCAGGCTGAAGACTGGTCTCTCTTGCTGGGTTGAGTCTTGGGCTCGGGGTGGGGCCCAATTTTTTTGGGTCCATTCTAGGCTTGGGTCGACTTAGGCCTCGACTTTTTTTCTAGTTTTTTTCTAAGCCTATTCTTTTAAGCCTCTAAGGTTATAAATTAGTTTTTTTACTAGTTTATTTCCAATAATTTTTCCTATGTAGGTTTCTAGGAATCTATGTAGGTTTTGATGCCTGCAGATTATGATGTTTCTTTTACATCTAGATAGTGAACACTTCTTGTCGTACCCCAATTGAGCGCCTTGGTGACGGAAGTTTTCATGCAAAATTATCTCTATGTAAGGTTAAATTATAGCTTGCTAAGCTCATCGTCGATGAGCGAAAATGTACAATGTAATGGTATGTGAATCACCTCAATTTGTTAGGGGTCTGTATCGGTGTCATTCTGGCTGCGACTATTAATACAATGAGTTTTAAGCCCATATTTTGCTTCAAAAAAAAAAAGTAAAAGAGACTAAGACGATGTGGTTCATATATGCATGTGGCTCACAGAGAGATTAAGCAAAAACAACCGAAGCAAGGGAATCAATTTATTAGATAGTGATTAGGACAACGAACTACAAGTTAACGAAGTGGATTAGGACAATTAACTACAAGTTTAACATAGCGGCCTAATTTTTAATTATGCATCATGCCAGCAGATGAGTACTATTTGAGATGCCTCTCAAAGATCCATCTTATAATTAGATAACAAAGGATTAGAGATTAATTTGTTAAAATATCACTTTATTAATTAAACTTAACAGTCGGGTCACGAAGATTAATTAAAGAGAGTAATGATGAAACAAGCTCAAAGTTCAACCAAAATGACAATGTCAAGATTGAATCAGATTTGATGGAAATATTTTGCTGCGACTACGATTTAAAGAATTATTGTGTAAATTTGCAACTGTATATAGCTAATATCAATATTGGATGATAGCTATTGACTCATTAAACGTTGTTAATTTATATTTGCGGTCGTTGAATCTACATTAACTACTTCATGATAGTGATCTCTGATTAAAACATTCTATGCAGATTACAGAATGCATATATGGGTGAGATGAGACTCAACAGATTTATTAATGATGTGTTATTCGTCTAATCAAGTTTGTTAAACTTCTAATGACTTACTAATAAAGGCTTACGATAGTTCATCTACCGGTAGAATCTCTTATATAAAACTGGGCACGGTTTGAACACCTCCGGGGAAATATGCTCCGAGATGTGATGTCAGCATTGTTTCCGAGGAGAAGAAAAGAGGCTCCGAGGGAGTCGGGCCGGAGTAACGATAGTAATTACGGGCACAGTTAACACACGTTAGACGAGTTTCTGCTCCGAACCCGACGGAGGGTTGATTCGTAAAGGCTCCGGTCCAATTTTACATGAAACACGAAATAGAAGAATTGGGATTCTAGTTTGTCCTCTCTCATTACTTCCTCGGTAATTTTAGGACCTTTTACAATTGCAATCTATAGGTATACCATTCAAATCCACATCTCCATTTCAAAGAACAAACATGGAGTTTAGAAGGGTGTATTCGTTTTGCATTTAAAATATCCATGATTCAACAAGATACGAGTCTCTACAAATTTTGTTATATTTAGTTGAAGTTATCCATTTAAATATGGTGGTATTTAAGGGAAAAAATGGGGACGATAATCACGGTGTCTGAGATTTACTTCGTTAGATACTTTGGTGTCCCATTTTTCAGAAATATCATTATGTTATCTCTTATTCATACCCTTACCTGACATATGTACTTGAAACTTATTTTCCCGTTAACTCGACTAACATCTATTAAACTTTGATGAGTAATTTTGTCATGCATGCCCTATTTTGGTTGCAATTATGTTGAAAGCTTCTAATTGATTTTGATTTCGGGTGCCTAGAGTAGATTGTTGGGTATTCGGTGTCAAACCCCGACTCAAGTTGTTTTGTTTTCCTTTTTTTTTTCTTTTTTTTTTTTTTTTTTTTTTGAGCTGAATGTATGATTGATATGAATGAATAGAAATATAAAACTAAAGCATATAGTTAACTTCAGGGGTCACTTAAATCCTTTGTACAAAGAAAAAGACTTGAATCAATTTAAGACATGAGAATGTCTAGTTTAGAAATATTGGTGCCTTCAAACATGATTGAATAGAAAGCTAGCTAGATACATAAGTAAGAACATGGTTATGGTATTATTTCAGAAAAATTATGCAGCAGTCCTGAAACTTTGTAAATTCACAACTAATTCTAGAAAAAATCATTTTAGGAGATTCCAAGTCTGTAATGATCTTTAAGATGTCTACTGTAACTTTCATGAAGACACCAAGTTCAAAAAATCAACCGAATTATACAGTTTTTAGTAAGAAGCTAACTGGTTCAAAATCTCAGAAACACCGATATGCATAATTTCCTGATGCAAACATTAAACTTGAAAAATCATAACTTAATCTAGAAAAATCATTTTTAAGTGATTCAAATTCTGGAATAATATTTCGGATGTCTACTACAACCTTTATGAAGAAACCAACGTCAAATAACCAACCAAATTTCAGAAAACACAGTTTTAGATTTGCAGATTTTGTTCTTGCCTTGAGTTTAAACCCACGTATCCTAAATATTAGAGCTAAACAAATAATGAACCAATTCAAAGAACTTGGAATCACTTAAACATATTTCGTCATAACAAAACATTATAATACTGTAAAGTTACCACCAACATATAAGACATGAAGAAAATACCCCTCAAAGTTTAACGGAGGTTAGTCTATAGTTAACAGACAAATGAATTTCGGGTACTTATGTTGGGTCAGAGTATGAATGTCATATTCAAATTTGATATTTCATAAAGTGGGATACCAAAATGCCTAATGAAATAAATGTCACTTACTGTCTTCTTTTAAAAAAAAAAAAAAAAAAAAACAAAGGCGAACATATAACCCATTGTATTAATAGTCGCAGCCATAATGACATCGATACAGACTCCAAACGATTGAGGTGATTCACATACCATTACATTGTACATTTTCGCTCATAGACGATGAGAGCCTAGCAAGCTATAATCTTACCCTACATAGAGATAATTTTGCATGACAACTTCCGTCGCCAAGACGCTCAATTGCGATACTTCAGAAGTTTTCACTATCTAGATGTAAAAGAAACATCATAATCTGCTGGCATCAAACCTACCTAAATTCCTAGAAACCTATATAGGAAAATTATCGGAAATAAACTAGTAAAAATTAATTTAAAACCCTAGTGGCCCAAAAAAAAATGGGCTTAGAAAATTAGAAAATTAGAAAACTAGAAAAGTAACATAGATAGGGCCCAAGAACAAGTCACATGTCCAAGAACTTCACCATGCCCACCATGAAGCCAAATCTGTCAAAGGCATGTCACCTCCATCCCGTCGGCGCTCTCTCCCTCCGATCCGCAACACCTAGCCACCGCACCTGACCCGTCATTCAGAGATCGTCATTCAATCTCCAATCTCCAAGCTAGCTGGAGAAGCCAAAGCTCCAAGATCGTCTGCACTCCAGCAAATCCAAATCAAATATGAAAGATCCAATCTCAGTATTGCTTTCATCGATTCGCCACCATCAGGTGGACGTCGATTTGGCAACGCCGACCTTATCCGTCTATTCTCTGATCTCAGGTGCATCAGCCCCAATTCAAGCCTCCACCATCTCTCGCCATCAAAACCTGCTATCGATCGACACAAAAGTCTCCAGCCCCCATAGCTCTTGCTTTTTTGGGGATCATCTTCTACGGACACGAGGTCCTTTTCGAGCCTGTCCGACAACAATGCATTAAGGGCGCGCCGCCAGACCAGGCATGGTCTCTCGTTGTGGAGCTCTCTCTCTCTCTAGGGTTTCACTCACGTTTTCTAGGTCATTTATGTGACATTCGAGATGATTTAAATGTTAGTTATTGTCCGTCTCTCTTTTCCGGTATTTAATAGAATACGGATTTTTAAAGAACTATTAAATGATAGATTGTGGAAGAATTTAGCTATCTTTATACAGTACGTATCAAAACTCGAGTTCTCAAGAATGATGTTCTCTTTTTTGCTCAAAGGATGAAGAGCATCACTTACTCATTCTACCCTAGCTAGACCCATCTTCCCACTAAGCTGTTTTGCTTATACTTGTGTTTTCCCAAGTGTATTAACCCACAACCCGAACTGCCAACTATCCAGATCGAGGCCCTCGGCTATCTCTCTTGATGAGTCTCGTCGTGAAAATTCATCTCTGCAACTTGAGTCTCCGTCCAAATGATTTAAAAACTGAAAATATCAAACATGTGAAATTGCATCAATCATGTCCCCAACTCATAAAGATTCTAAGAGCCTATGAGAGGCCAAGGCAGATGGTGCTAATTAACATTGGGCACCACCACGTACCAGGTGCTTTTTGTGTATATGAGTCACATGTTTTCCATGGAAGGGACCTGTGGCTGCACTAAACACTCACAGGGTCACAACCATCCTTGTGTTCTTGATCATCATATCCATACAAGACTTGTTCGTTTCCCAGAAAACAGCACGCATGTCTTGCTCACTCATTTTGTGATATACAGCTCGACTATAATCTATCTAGGCCGGTGGTCGGGATCGAGCTAACTAACTCGGAAGACGACCAGCGCAGTATTTGGTTTAGGGTTTACACTTGTTGAACGACTTGGATTAATTTTGGTAAAGCCGTTCTTAATTTGGATTAATTTTGGCCTCACTGATTAGTGGACGGTGCTGGGTTGTGGAACTTGTGAGAGAATTAGTCGTGATCGGTCTTTGACTTTTCTAGGAGAGGGTAATGCCGGCCGGAGTCAGTTGGTATTTGGGAAACACCGTCCTTAAGCCGATTACTTAATGGTAGATATTAAGCCAAGTTTGAAGACCAGATAGAGTCCAGAGAAGATTACAAATTCCAAAGTCGTGATCATACCAGCTAAAATTGGTCCTAAACCATTTGTGCTCTCGAGTGGTTCGTACCTCTCTAGCTATCATCTTCTTCACTTTTCAATCATACAATGGATCCCACGCACATAACACACATGCTATTATAGCATATGCATACAAATCACAGAGCTAGATATATACATATTGATATACATATTGATATATATATATATATATATATATATATATATATATATATCTTACTTAAGTAGGATATATATGGTGACCCGTAAATAGATATTTTCTAAATCTTTAGTTCTAATTTTGTTTGCAGATAGTTATGTTTATTAACATTATCGATCAGCATCGATAACACATGTTTGTAAATGTTATCATCATTGAGGTAGATTTTTCCGACTGTTTATTATAACATTATATATAACTCGTCATACGACGACTGTACGTACCATCATCTTACATGATCGATCCTATTTCAAAACAGATCAGGAAACATATAAACAAAAACTACAAATACTTGGAAGCTATTAACTTGAGCAATTTTTGTATTCCAATACGAAAAAAAATGTCAACGAGAAGAGAACGACTACATGCAGGAGCACAAAGAGAGTTGACCTTAAATGGATTTGACATTACAAATAATTAACGGCAAAATTTTATAAGATGTGAAGAGATGCAGATAGCTAGCACATCAGCACATGCATGGTCGAGTCTGGTATGTACATGCATGATAAAAGAGTATAATTCAAGACGTAAATATTCATTTACATACTGAATTATTTTTCTTTGAATTTTTGATATCACAGACTGCAGACTTGTTAGCCGAAACTTGCAAGTAGTTTCTCTACGCTGGCTGGAATAATGTGCTTAATCTTTGATTAATATTAGTTGACCAGTTTAGCCGGAGATGGAGTCTACGAGAAAGTCTTTTATATACTCTCCTTGTTCCAACCTAACTAACCTGGATTAGTTTGCATTCTCATTCTTTGTTAGTCATGGTCAATTCGATCAGTTGCAAGCTGCGACACTCAACCTCAATGTGTACATGACATATTTGAAGGTCAAATGTAGAATCCACGGTTTACTGTCTACCAGAATTCTATGAGCAAATCAAGTCTGCAGTTGGCATATATTATTATATTTTAGTCTATCAACTACTTTAACAAATCGGAAAATTAAGCTCTCTTTCTCGAATCCACAAGTTGGACATTATGTGTTGAGAATTCTATGCATGAATGACAATGTATTATGCAATTCCATCAAGACAAACAAATGAGATACAAACACTTTTTTCGGTTATAATTTTATCTATAGCTGCAATTAATTATATATCATGCATATAAAATAATTCAACAATCGAATGATTCACTTGTAATTTCTTTAAAATTATATCAACAAAAAGTCAAACAGTTATGTTGAAGCAATTAAAAACCATCCTGCTAATGCATCAATCCGCCCAGTACAATAGTCTCCTTTTTATAAGTCGGAGGTTGTGAGTTCGACTCACAAAGTTGTAGTATGTGATAAAAATAAATTGCATTGATCCATTAATACAAGCAATTTTTCAACAATAATAATAATAATACAAAATAATAGTGATCAAAAGTGCAGTTCGGTTCATGGAAAGTAAGCATAGTGAGAGAAAAGTTATTCATTTTCAACTTTTGGATTGCAAAAGAAAATGAAATACTTTTCCTGTATGAAATTATGAAAGTGGTTCCTTCTCAACTTCAAATTAATCATTTTCCTCGCCCCCTTATTTCTATTTATTTAGTACTCACAGCAAGCATTAATTCAAATCTTTATAACAACTTTCTGGATAATATTTCTTGTGTTACCAAACACAGAAAAAAAAAATTTGGAGAATTCATTCATTTGTCTTTTCCTTTTCGTGAGAAAGACAATGAAGCCATTTTTTTTTCTTTCCGCCAACCAAACAAGGCCTCAAAACCAAACAAGGCCTCAAAAAATTAGGTCTGTACGTAGGGGCATTCACCGTATCTTTCATTGATCCATGTCATACAAACATACAAGGTGGAAGAATAGTCCCTGCAAACATACAAACTTTGTTTGCTTTTCTTATTTCTAAAATAAACATTATCGGAAAAGGCAAATATACCTACTTACCTAGCCACACAAAGGCATGCAAATTGATATGGTGCGCGTCTTAATCTGTCTAAAAATATCTGATCGAGATTCACATAGACATGGGAATGGAGTTGAAGAATAATGAAGATCAATCAAGAACCGATTGCTGTATATAACCTTATGATCGATTTATGAGCTTCTAAACTGGTTTTGTTGATGACGGAAGTGCTGAAATAGTACGTACAAGTCCTCGATCGTATCAGAAGACCAGTACTGGCTAGAACTACTTACAACTTTGATGAAATATTATCGATTGGTCTCTCGTAAAATTCTTGATCGATGATCGAGTCGTGTGTAGTTAGCCCAGATATATATACGTCTGCATACGAATTACGATACAGAATGTGGGGGCATATACCATATGATACTAATAATACCAGAAATACATAATTACATGCTGTACGATGAAGTTGATTTTCATGGCTGCCTAACTGGCGGCCTGTGAGGTTTGCAGTCAGCTTAATTGCCAAACTAATCATAATCAAGTACTTCATGATGATACAGAATACTCGAATTTTAGCACGCTGCAAATTTGCCAATATTTTTAGGTTTTCCATCTCAAAAGGCAACTATGCAATCCACTATAAAATGATCGATATGCCCCCCACTGATGAATGATCGATCTACTTGGTTTTAGTGGCAACTAAATACGTCCCTCTCCATCTCTAATAGCATAATAGATAAACAAACAGATTAGCTAGCTAGGATGAATTACTTTCATAATCGCATTAGTGCGACATTGTATGGATCACTAGGATTACTGCTTTCACAACTAAATATGCGCACGTACATACAATTTTGGTTGAACGTATATATATACTTGGATTTGAATTATGACAAGTAGGGTTTGTAATCAAATACAGAAAGTGAGTAGCTAAATAAAGTATGTTACTTGATATTTGTTGAATTTTCTCGATCGAAAAACCATGCTTACCAAATTGTTTTCCATGCTCAATTGTCGTTAATTACTTTCCTTTTTTGAGAAAACATGATCTTAAACCATTTTATTTGTGCCTGCCTCACTCTATACTTAATCATCTTTTAGCCAGAGAGTAGTAGTACGTCTACACTCGACACTCAAAATCCATCACCATGTTCAACCTAGCTGCATTTAACATAATAGAAGACAGACACCAAAGATCCTATCAAGAATTTTAAGATTCTCTTGTATTATGATAAGCCATATTCCACCAAGAAAAAAAGTTGACTTCGTTTGGGTGCACATGAGGTCCATATCCTACTTGCAAATCTTGTTGGCAAATTCCATCCCATCGTATTAATTGAATAATGCAACTGTTCACATTCTATGCTAGCTCTATGCTCCGACCACATTTGCCACCATATCCCAAATTTTCTCCGCCACTCTCTGAAATGTGAAAATTCGACATATATATCGATAAAATAAATTTATGTCTTACTTCGTTTTATTCACAAATTATATGTTTACAACACACGTATTATTGTATCTCATTTGAATTACTTGAATCAACAACTTTTAAAAAGTAATACTTGTATAGTAGAAATATGGAAAGAAATCATACGATTTGAAATATGAAAAGAAATTATATGATTTGCCCTGATTTGTCAAGTGCTTGTGTGGCGTCAACTTTTAAACCCTCCATATACTCGATCTTAAAAAGAATGTTTATATGACATGAATTCCACGCAAAATACATATTTCTTCAAAACCAAAAACGTCTCCTTATTATAGCATCTCCAACAGCTTCTCCATTTTCTTAAACTTTTCAATTTTGAGGAATATAGAGTTGTTTTTAGGTCCAACAGTTTCCTCATCTCATTCCCCAAAATGGGGATGGAGAAGAAATAGAAGCCTTCATTCCCCAAATTTGCAGCAAAGTCTTCCTTCCCCAAAATTTAATTTTTCACGTGCTCCAACGAATTCAAGACAACAATAGAATATTTTATTGGGTATTTTATTATTACAATGAAATATATAATGGTTTTTTGTTATAATTAATAATGATATAATATATTTTATTGTTGTATTAAATGCCAAAATCTCCAAAATGGAGAAGCTGTTGGATTTTGAGCATAATTTTTTTGAAGATTTTAGCTTTTGTTTTCTCATTTTAGAAAAATTTTGAGGAAACTGTTGGAGATGCTCTTATTATTGTAATTTGGGGTCTAGTCTCTACGTCTCCCAATGAATTATGCAATTTCATTAATCATCTCTAGAGTTTAGAGGGCAACGACACCAGCCAATTTCCAAAAAAAAAAACCTTTTTCCTGAATTGAATATATATTGCTTGCTCATTTTGAAGACAAAATTTTCTTCCATATTCCATGAATGTCAATTACACTTCTTCAAAATCAGTTCAAAGACATCGGATTTTGTCAAACTGACCGTAGACCGTCGGCTACCTTTTACGAGAATGAAGAATGACATGCATGCAACTTTTCAATGCAGCACGGGGACACAGTTGCCATTTCTGCACAAGACAAAGGAGACACTCGTCCTTTCCAACCCCCAACATTAACCTCCGTTTCTCTCTAGCTTCCTCGCACCGCGTTCTTACTCGGAAACCCGGGAAACTCGTGTTTGACTCGGACCCTGTTTGAGTTCTAGCTCTCTCTAGTAAAAATTCCCATGGTGTTTTTCACAAGCAAAATTTAAATATAAACAAAAAACGTGTGGCCGGTGAGATCCAAACTCACCTCCCATCAATTCTCTTCTATAAATATAGCCAAAGAGAGACACACACCAGCTCATCGCTCTTCTTTTGCATATTCCTTCGATCATCTCGGATCCCACTTCTCTAACTACTACCCCCATTTCTTAATCTCTCTTAACCCAGAAAGCAAGAGGCTCACTTTCTGAAGAGAATTTGTTTAGTTATTTAAAGTGAGTGCCTCTTCTTAAGAGAAGGAACTGATTAAGAAGATGGCTCTGGCTAAAGAGATCATGGGTTGTTCTATGATGGACTTCAAGTCTTCTTCATCATCTCCATTTTTTAATCAGAACAAGTTTTTGATCAGACCCAGTTTGGTGAACCCTTCTAGGATGAGGAGGGATAGTCCGGTGCATTTGAGGAAGGCTAAGAAGGGAGCTGTGGCTGCAATCAGTGAAGATTTGGTCAAATTTGTTCCTGTTTTCTCTGCAGCAGAGAAGCCTGTGAAGTTCAAGGTGAGAGCTGTGGTGACAGTTAGGAACAAGATTAAAGAGGACTTCAAAGAAGCCTTTGCCAAACAGTTGGATGCTCTAACTGACAAGATTGGCAGAAATGTTGCTTTGGAGCTTGTCAGCACTGAGATTGACCCAAGTAAGCAACTTTCCTCTTCTGGGTACTTTGTTTTGTTGTCTTGTTTTCTAATACCAAATTTTTAGAATAATTTTGTTCTAATTCTGGAATAATCTTTTTTGTTTTAGAAACAAGAAAAGCCAAGAAAAGCAGTGAGGGGGTTTTGAAGGATTGGTCAAAGAAATCAAATCTAAAAGCAGAGAGGGTGAACTACACAGCTGAGTTTGAGGTGGACTCCAATTTTGGAGTACCAGGAGCAATCACAGTTACTAATAAGCATCAAACAGAGTTTTTTTTGGAGACGATAACCATCGAAGGTTTCGCCTGCGGTCCATTGCATTTCCCTTGCAACTCCTGGATGCAACCCAAGAAAGATCACCCAGAAAAGAGAATTGTCTTCTGCAACAAGGTAGATTATCTAGCTTGCATTTCTGGTCATGATCTGGAAAGTCAAACACCCTATAATTTAAGCCATTGAATATCTGCAAGTGACTAGTTAAGCTCAATATAATAAGTTGTTCTCTACGTCAGACAAAGTTGAATGGTTCATAAGAAATCCCCCAGCTAGCAGTCACTGAATTATATAAGTTCATGTTGTTGTCTTCCATAGCTGAATGCTTTCTACGTCTGCTCCTTAATGGGCTGGTCAATTTTGTTTTACGATTATGGGCCCCCATAGTTAAGCCTGCCAGCTACCTCTTTATCCTTGTTAATGAAATTTTTGGCAGCATGTAAAGCTCTGAGAAAAGTATTGACCTTTTAGTGTTTGTTGTGGTTTCTTTTGATTTGAGCAGCCATATTTACCAAACCAGACTCCAGAGGGGCTCAAGGAACTAAGACAGAAAGAGCTGAAAAATCTCAGGGGTGATGGAAATGGAGTTAGAAAATTATCAGACAGGATTTACGACTATGCTTTGTATAATGACCTGGGAAACCCTGATAAGGGAATTGACCTTACTAGACCTACTCTTGGTGGTCCAAAAATTCCATATCCTAGAAGATGTCGCACCGGCCGTCTTCCAACTGATACTGGTATGCTTTCTATACTGTATAAAATATTATGTTGTCGGATTGTTGAATTTTGAACTAGCAACATGTAACATGTTACTTGCACGTACTTAAAACTTGATGCGTTGCGTTACAGATATGCTGTCCGAGAGCAGAGTTGAGAAGCCACGGCCAATGTACGTACCGAGAGATGAACAATTTGAGGAGTCAAAAATGGACACATTTTCTTTTGGGAGGCTAAAGGGAGTGCTCCACAACCTGCTCCCTTCCTTGATGTCAAGCTTCAAATCAGACAAAGACTTCCGTGGCTTTGCCGACATTGACAGCCTCTACAGCGAAGGCGTCCTTCTCAAACTTGGGTTACAAGAAGAACTCCTTAAGAAATTCCCATTGCCAAAAATGGTCAGCAAATTCCAAGACTACAACCAAGGAATTCTCAAATACGACATCCCTCATATTCTTAGCAGTGAGTTTCATCAACACGATCTTAATCTTCTTTACATTTCGAGTGCATAGACGAAAATGAAAGTTTCATCATTTCCACACTATAAACCTGCCATATTTTCTCAACCACAAAAGAAATAAACGTATAAAATTGTTTGGTGCGCAACTTTTACTGTGGAATATCCTAAACCTGAATTAATAAATTACAAACGTGATTAGTGATTTAATTGTTTATTAACTAAGATATGATTCCAATGTGCAGAGGACAAGTTCAGTTGGCTGCGAGATGACGAATTTGCCCGTCAAGCAGTGGCAGGGGTAAACCCATTGAGTATAGAGAGACTTGAATCTTTCCCACCAGTGAGCAAACTTGATCCTGAAGTTTATGGTCCTGTAGAATCTGCACTCAAAGAAGAACATATTTTACCTCATCTCTATGGCATGACTGTTCAACAGGTACTGCCCATTATATCCTTTACTTTCTAAATATTTATAGTGTTCGAACAATGTTATTCTCATTTCTAGTTTGTCATTCTTGCTTTTCCGAGTGTAATGTTAGGTTTTGCGATTCTGATTTGCCGTCATCTAATTTTGTGCTTTCTGATTGTTTTGTTTTGTAGGCAATTGATGAGAACAAGCTGTACATAGTGGACTATCATGACGTTTACCTTCCATTTCTTGATCGCATTAATGCCTTAGATGGTCGCAAGTCCTACGCGACTCGCACCATTTTTTACTTGACACCCAATGGATCTCTCATGCCAGTTGCCATTGAGCTTAGCCTCCCACAGGCTGGACCAAGTTCAAGAGCTAAGCGTGTTTTGACTCCTCCGGTCGACGCCACAACCACTTGGTTGTGGCGACTCGCCAAGGCTCACGTCTGTTCCAACGACGCCGGTGTCCACCAACTTGTGCACCATTGGTAAGAACACTTGGCTCAAAGTCGCAATTGTAACAACTTGTGCACCTTAAATTGCGTAGTTTTGCGGTTACATATTTTTGTGTATGCTAATTGAATGTGGCTTTGGTTATATATAGGTTACGTACCCATGCTACCTTGGAGCCATTCATATTGGCAGCACATAGACAGTTGAGTGCAATGCACCCAATTTACAAGCTTTTGGATCCTCATATGAGATATACCCTAGAGATCAATGCATTGGCCCGACAAAGCTTAGTCAACGCCGACGGAGTCATTGAGTCGTGCTTCACTCCCGGCCGCTATGCCATGGAAATCAGCGCCGCCGCCTACAAAGGTTGGCGCTTTGACACCCAAAGCCTTCCAGCAGATCTCATTTGCCGGTATGTAACTACAAATTTTAACTTTAACTCAGATTGATAGTTTGACAACATAACATGTGAGACTATAAATTTCATGTTCATCGTCCTAATCTTATATTCACAATTGTATAATGCAGGGGAATGGCAGTACCTGACCCAACACAACCCCATGGTGTGAAACTTGTGATGGAAGATTACCCATATGGCAGTGATGGACTACTAATATGGGGAGCAATTGAAAACTTTGTCCGAACCTATGTTCAACATTATTACGCTGATTCGAGCTCAATACGAAATGATAGGGAGTTACAAGATTGGTACTCAGAGTCCATCAATGTTGGCCATGCTGATCTTCGCAACGAAACATGGTGGCCTTCACTCTCAACCCCAGATGACCTTGTCTCAATCCTCAGCACCCTAATTTGGCTAGCCTCAGCTCAACATGCTGCCCTTAATTTTGCACAATACCCCTATGGTGGGTATGTCCCAAATCGCCCACCATTGATGAGAAGATTGATCCCAGAAGAGACTGACCCCGAATATGCAAACTTCTTAGCAGACCCTCAAAAGTACTATCTATCAGCATTGCCTAGTGTTCTTCAGGCCACCAAATACATGGCTGTTGTGGACACATTGTCAACACATTCACCAGATGAGGAGTACCTTGGGGAGAGGCAACAGCCCTCGACTTGGTCCGGCGATGCTGATGTGGTTGAGGCGTTTTACAAGTTCTCGGCTGAGATTAGAGACATAGAGAAAGAGATTGACAGAAGGAATAGCGATCCAAGCCTTAAGCATAGGTGTGGAGCGGGAGTTTTGCCTTATGAATTACTAGCACCGAGTTCGGAACCTGGGATTACATGTCGTGGAGTACCTAATAGTGTGTCAATTTGAGGCAAAACATTAGGGTTCATATTGATGATTTACTTAATTATTTGAAAATGGCATTAGGACTGGCCATTTTTCTATCTTTTGTAATTAGATTATGAAATGTTCTTCGTGGCTATCTAGAGGATGTATATGTTAACTAGCCAACCGTAATTAATCATTAATTTAGAAATTGCAATCGATCATTCTCTACATTTTCTGTTTATTTTCTGTCATTAGAAAATTGAGTACACTAATAGTAAATTAGAGACTGCGAATCAAAGTTCCAATATGTGTTGAAATTAAGAAAAGGAAAAAAAACCAGGATTCAACTTTCAAATGATCAAGGTGGTGGTTGGTGACACTTTTGATACTATGAAAATATAAATCAAACTACGGTACTCCTTTATTAGAGCCATCAGGTGGGATTTGAGAGACCAGTGAGTCAGTGAGACATATATATATATATAATTTTTCTCAGCTGCGGACGTCTGCACCAATGGTTTTGGTGCGGATTTTTATTTTTGCACCATTTTTCGATCGAATTTCCTCATCTCCACTGTCTAGTATCTAGATAATATTGTGTAGATCATCTCTGCAAAATTTCAGCCAATTTGGTAATTGTTAAGGCCCTCAAACTCGAAAAACCAATGGACGGACTGAATTCTGTCAAACATGAACCGTTCATGTTTGTAACAGAAAGACGTCATTTTAAGGGCCTTAACGATTACAAAATTGGCTGAAATTTTGCAGAGATGATCTACACAATATTATCTAGATATTAGACAGTGGAGATGGGAAATTCGATCGAAAAGTGGTGCAAAAATGAAAATCCGCACTAAAACCATTGGTGCGGACGTCCGCAGCTGAGAATAGCTGTATATATATATAGTGAAGATTGAATACTATAATTTAATCCATGATCATGACTCATCTATTCATATAGGCCCGATAGCTGAACGGCTACAACTGTTCGCAGTTATTCAGTTGCAATGGTATTGCAAGTTTGCTAATTTATTAGCAAGCTCGGTCACTAAGGAGCAATTGCACCCATGAAGAGATGACGATTGCTTATTTGCTAATTAAATTGGTATATGTAATTCACTATTCATCTTATATTAGCAATTGCATCTCCTTTATCCAATGCACTGATCGAAGCCTATTTGTTTGCTAATTATCTCTCTCCAATGCACCAATTTAATAATAAATTTCTAATAAAATTAAATAAGCATCGGTATTTATTTATAACTATCATCTCACATGTTTTAGCCTTTTGTAATAAAGCTAATGTGATGATTGTGAAGCCCACTCGAATTGGTCGGGTGAAACGTTAGGCAAAAATCAACAATTAGATTGCCTTGGCAATCACTATTCACATGGGGCACATTAATTAGTATGACAATTTATGCTTGGTGCATTGGAAAAAAGAGAGAATCAACAAACCAGTCATCAAATCAACCTCTCGGTGAGCTGTGGCTTAGTTGGTTAGTTAGGTTAACCAACAATATTGAGGTCATGGATTCAAACCTCATCGACGTATGTAGGGTGTGTGAGTTTATAATAAAAAAATTTAAAAAAAAAAAAAATCAACCCATTGGTGCAATTGCTCTAAGAAAAGTGAGGTTGATTAAAAAAGAGAGGACAACTTACTACCTGGGTTACAAATTTGCTCCCGCACCTTATTTCCCCACTTTCATCCCCACTCATCCAGATGCATGACATGTGTCCATTTTCTTTTAACTCATCTAACCATGGTTAACAATTAATATAAATCTAGAATTAATTTTATGTATTTTAAATTTGTGAGGTTGGGCATTTAGGGTTTGAAGATTTAGGGTTTTAGAGTTTTTTAGTGTTTAGGGTTTTACTTAACTATGTCTTATCATGATTAAAAATATGCCTTAAACCCGAAACCCTAACCCCTAACCCCTAAACTCTAAAGCTTAAAACCCTAAACCCAAAATGCCCAACCTCACAATTTTAAATTAAATAAATTAATTATAAATTCATATTATTGTTAACCATGGTTAGATAAATTAAAAAAATGGACACATGTTATGTATCTGGGTGGGTGGGGATTAGGCCTCATCATGGGCCGGGCTAGGGCCGGTCCTACCCTAAATTTTAGAGCTTAGGGTAGGGCTTTGACTTAGTCAACAAAATTTAGGGCCGGGTAGGGTTGGGCCGGGGCTTAAATATGCAAGCTCTTATCCGCCCTTAAAGCCCATTTCGTTAAGGCTAATAGGGCCGGGTAGAGCCGGCTCCTACCCGGCTTTTTGAAGAGGGCCAAATAGGGCCGAATGGGTCGAATATGACGCTATTTTGTTTAATGAAATAAATTCTTGAGTTTTAATTTTTTTTTTCTCAAATATTACCTCAAGGGATATATGTGATACAAGACCCTATTTTTACTCATATTTAACATACATATACATTATATTTAACTTAAAACATCTAGAATTATTAATCTAAGTAGTTATATTAATATATTTCATTAACTATCTCTCTAAATCATCAAAAATCAATCGTTATTTAACAAAGCAAAATACAAATTAAATAAATAAAACTTACAAGATTAGTTGTATTGTATAAATAAGAAACATATTAATAACAATAGAAAATAAGTAATTATTAGGGCCTAAATGACGGGCTTTTAGGGTCGGGACAGGGCCGGGCCGAGCTTGGCCCTAAGGGCTCAATAGGGTAGGGCCGTAAGATAGGGCCGGGTTTCATATGCTTGACTCTTGCCCTACCCTAATTGAAAAGGGCTAGGGCCGGCCCGCCCTAACAGAGGGCCGAGTAGGGCTTCGGCTCTATAGGGTAGGGCGGGCTAGGGCCGAAGGGCCAAATGTTGAGACCTAGTGGGGATGGAAGTGGGGAAATAAAGTGGGGAGCAAATTTGTATCCCGTAACTTGATGTTTAAAGACTCGATGATGGGACATGCCCTCAATTTGCGAAAACACTTGTTTGAGAAATTGATGATGAGTATTTGGTCATTATGGAAAAACCGGAATAACAAACTATGGAATGACTTTTCACAACCTGTGCATGCTTTGATGTTGAGTGCATTATCATGGCTTGAGGAATTTCATAAGATTCGTAAAAGTGAGCAGAAACCCCCAGCTAAATGACACCTGTGCTAAATGGATTTCTCAAACTTAATGTTGATGGTAGCTTTTTACCAAATTTAACTCATGGTGGAGGAGGTGGTATTCTTCGTACTAGCACAGGTGAGTTCAAAGCTGCATTTTCAGTTCATTTTCTTTCTATTGCCTCTGCAAAGCACTCTGACCTGCAAGCTGTCAAAGTTGAACTACAAATGTTGCAAAACATACAAGCTGCAAATGTTTTGGTGGAAACTGATTGTTTGGAGGCTGTCACTGATATTGCTGACCTCCAGTAGACGCATATAGCTGAAGCTGGTATTGTAGATGATATTAGATGCATTCTTCATGACCTGCACAATATTAGAATTACTCAGTGTGCCCAGAACTTGTAACAAAATTGCTCATAGACTTGCAACAATGGCTTATGAAGCTAGTCAAAATGAGTTTTGGTATAACCAGACTCCAGTTTGTATCCTTGATCTCCTAGCAAGAAAATGTAACCAGCCTTAGTGTTGTATCATCAATAGAAATTTCTGAGTTAAAAAAAAAAAAGCAAAAAAAAAGGACAGCTAGAGCCTCTTGTCTTTTTCTTTTTTATAGTAAAAACAATAATAATTTCATTAAAGATTTGCATCATGACTATGATGAGTTAAATAATTACTTCCAATTAATTTACAAAGAAGAATGAATGTCACTAGACCAAATATACTAATTTAAGTTACAGATAAGAATATTGTATGTTAATATTTCTCATACGTACATGTTCTCATTTGTAAAATATGAACCACTTTGGTAACTCACGTTTACGACTTCAACAACTCATGTGATGACTGTGATTGTTGGGCTTACGGAGGCGACGAGGTGTTTTAAGGAGGTTGCTAAAGGTATGGCAAGGGGTGCCGATGGTTTTTTCGGCGACAACTATCTAGGTTTCGTTGACCGGTTGTGAGGAGGAGAATCAACAACTTCATACGGCAGATCTTGGGTATGGAGGCTTGGAAGGTTGGACTTTAGGAAGACACCACCATGGTGGAAGAGCGTTGGAGGCGACCGGAGAGGTGATGGACAAGGCTACCTTTGGTAAGGCTTAGCGGTCTCGAGTGGGTATGAGGAAAAAGGAGTACGTCAATGGGTATGGGCTCTTTGACAACAAAAAAAAAAGGGCATGGGCTCTGCTAAGTTGGGCCGTGAACAGCTCAATGAAGCGGGCCTCTAGTATAGGTTTCAGTTGGGTCTTGGCTTTGTTGGAGTAGTCTTGTCACATTTCTTGTGTTGCGTCTATCTCATGAGTGGTTCCTTTAATAAACTGTCCTTTAATAATGTTTGATCGATTTGCCCAAACGTATAACAATTGTGGTTTAAGGCGTTTTGAATCGATGATCAAAACAATGGTTTCATTTTTTGGGGTATGGTAGGGTTTGAGATGTTTTTATTTATTTATTTAATTGTTATTTATTTGTTGCATCTTCTTTAGACTTTCTCTATTTTGTTAGTTAATATTACGATTGCATTTGACAACTTTTAGTTAGAATAGGTTTGTCTGGTTTTGCAGCATAGATTAGGGTTGGCTGACTTTGCAGCTTTTTTGTGCTAAATTTGTATAGTTGTATTATGGGGTACATTTATTAATATGATCGGAGCTTGACTCATTTTTAAAAAATAATTAGAAAAGAAAAATGAAGGAAAACGAAATGTTTACCATTTTTTTTTTAGGAAAAATGTTTACCATTTAAGTTCAAATTATTGCGGATTTCGGTCGATAGACAACCAAGAGGTCATAATATTTCTTACAAACATATTTAGGCATTAAGTAAGAAAACTCCAATCAGACTTTCTCGTTTTGTCCATCGACTAGTTCATTAAACTGCATGTTTTACGGGTGGGCGTGGTTCGGTTCGGATCGGTTTGAGGCTCAAATCACAACCAAACCGTTTTTTTTGGCTTTACAATATTTCAAACCGCAACCTAACTAGTTTTTTTTTTTTCAGTTTTAGAATAATTCGGTTACACAATTTTTCGGTGCGGGTCGGTTTCAGTGTGGACCGATTTATTTATTTTAACAATTTTAACAAGGAATGTCCAAATTTTTGCCTAACAATTCTTATAAGGCATGA
Source organism: Fragaria iinumae (assembly GCA_009720345.1). NCBI lineage: Eukaryota > Viridiplantae > Streptophyta > Magnoliopsida > Rosales > Rosaceae > Fragaria > Fragaria iinumae. Next base: position 31,876,071 of record CM019122.1, on the reverse strand, counting down.
ACAAATTTTGAATGCATCTAGAGTCCGTACAAGTCTACAAATGTCATCCAAATATCAATTAACAAACAAAAACATCATACTTGATCACTTAATAAATCAACATATATCAACTCTCATGCAAACATAACTTGCAAGCTACAAACTTGAACATAAATGAAATTTTTATATATTACAAACCAGATTCCATCAATGGAAAAATTAAAAAAAAAATGTAATTTGGTACGGTTCAGTTTAAATTAGACGAATTATAACCTAAAATCGCAACCGAACAGCGATTCGGTGCGGTGTGATCATAAAATGAAACCGTTTTAGTTCGGTGTGGTTACCGAATTGTTTTTTTTCCGGTGCAGTTCATGACGGTAACCGTATTTTCGGTGTAAATTGTCCACCTCTTGTCACACCCCAGTTCTTAAATTATTTTACGGTTATTTTACTTTGGTATTATTTTGATCTTTTACCGTGTTGAATAACCGTTTACTACTTAAGGACCCTAAAGTTGACTTTTTCTTCCGTTAGGAATTTGGGAAAACTTTCTTCATGAAAGTCGTAGAGGACGTTATTACGAGTTTGTAGACATGCTATGCGTTAAAATCGGAGTTAGCATGGAAAAGTTATCAATTAAAAGGGTAAATTTTGAGTTGGTAAAAATGGGGTAATTTTGATAGGCTTTAATTTTGGGTTTAAGTGTTGGACCGGGTGTGGAGCAGCCCAACACCCCTCTCTCTCTCTCTCTCTCTCTCTCTCTCTCTCTCTCTCTCTCTCTCTCTCTCTCTCTCTCTCTCTCTCTCTCTCTCTCTCTCTCCCTCTTCCTTCTCTCTTTCTCCGGAGCTGTCCCCGAGCCCTTCTCCCGCCGGTAGTTCCCAGCGCCACATGCTGCCGTCCGGCCAGCAACTAGCCGCTGCTCCAGCCTAGTTCGGACCCCCGCCGTCTCCTCTCCCTTCCTGGGCCAGTGATCAGGCCTGTGTCTCCGTCAATTGAAGGAAAACCATTCGGAAATGCCAGACTGTCCAGTCGCCAGAGTTCTCTCCTCCGGCCACCATAGGTCGGGATTTTTGACTCATCTTGTAGCCCTCATCAAGGTGAGTAATCCCTCAAAAGGAATTAGTCTAATTCGATATTGTTTATGAGAAATGTATAATTGAAGTTCTAGGGCTCAATTTAAGGTTTTGGGTTGATTAACCTAGTTAGGCTTAGAAATGGATTTTGTGATAGTTAAGAAAGTTGTTGTGCGGGTTGAGAGGAGTGTTGTGCTAAAATTTGAGAAGCATTGGAGGTCGCCGGAGTACGGCTGCCGGCCGCCCCTTAAGGGCAGTTTTTCCTGTTTTTGAGATGGTTTTAATAAGGGGAGATTAATGATGTGAATTTTAGAATTTTAGAGGAATTTTGGATAGGTTTGGGATTTGGTATTTTGGTAGTTAATATGGATAGAATCCGGCGGTTAGATTATTGTTATTTTGGCTGTAGAAGGTTGGTTTAAGGCCGCCGGTATTTGTGGTAAAGTTTGGACCGTATCGATTTTAAGATTGACGAAGTTGGGCAAGGAAGAGAGTAAATAAAACCACATTTAATTTAGCCTATTTTTATATAAGCGTTGGTATATAGTTGGGGATTAATTTATGTGTTTGAAACAGAACGTGAGGAGACTCGAGCTGAAGATGCCTCGGACCGACATCAGGCTTAAGCCTAATTTGTGAGTGGACTTTTGTTTTAAATAATATACGTGCTATGGTTCTGAGCTGAACAATTTCTTCTGTTGAGGTCATTTTATTTTGTTGGTTTTATTTATTTTGAAGAGTTACCGAAAAGGTGATTTTTCGGTAAATTATAAATATTTTTATGAGGAGAGTATGTATATAAATGCTAGTTAGCCATATGTGTCTGTCCACCTTAATGAAGTAGTATCTAACCGCATTATGGTGTGACGTGAGCGTTAGACGCAGGCGTAGTAGCCCTATATGAGTGTTTAATTCATATAGTATGGGCACATATTTATACACCCGTCCGTCCACCTTAATGACGTAGTGTAACACCGCATTAAGGCGTGACGTGAGCGTTCGATGCGAGCGTAGTAGCCTTATATAAATTATTTTAAATCTATAAAATAATTATATAGGGAGTATGAACGTGTGTAAATACATACATATATTGATATATAGTTTTGAGATAAAAGATTTATCGCGTGGAGCACGCATTCGACATTATTGGAAATTTAAATTGGGAAAGCAGAAATATTGTTATTTATTTTCTTTATTTATTTTTTTTATTTTGTCCACTTACTCTAACGTTTTCGAATGTTTTCTCCTGGGCCATTCGTATTAAAAATGCATAGTCTGCAGAGTTCGGGTTGACACTAGTAGAAGGCGAGGAATAGTTACCCACTTCTCCACCACTCTTCACCAGTAGGTTACCTGATAACCTACCAATGTATTTTCTTGCTTCCTGTAATTTTTCCTTAGTAGCTCTGACCACCCTTGGGGTTAGCGAATATTTTAATGGTGGTGTGCTAAAATTTATGTTATATTATTTAGATATTTATGGGTTGAATTCAAAGTTGGTTGCTTCGTTTAGAAGGGTAATTATTAGATTTTCCGAGTTAAAGTTGTTTATTTTTAAAGGGGATTTACCGAGTTTTTCAATAAATTTTCCTTGAAGGTAGACCCCGCAAGACTTACTCCGTATTTCAGGGTGATATTCATGGTGGATCTTGACAACTTTATTAACAACTCTAGGAGGTTACAATACTCGAGAACAATATTGATCAATCACACGCCCAAAAGAGATGCTGATGCTAGTAATAGCCAAAGACGACATCAACAAATTTGCAAATTGTCGATGTCACATTCGTTAGACGAGGTAGCAGCCATCAAGTCACTAGTCATGGCATATATAGTGGATTATGTCTACACTTCTTTTTAGCTAAGTCTCCTGTTCAACAAATACAGTTGGCCGTGGAATGGTTGTTATGGATGCCAAATATACTCTAAACGGAAGTGCGCGCTTTTGTTAAGTCTTTTAGAAAATTTCATAAGTTCTCTTTTTAACATTTTCTTTCATGGGCCACCTTAACATTTTTACTCATACAAATTCACTTTTAAATTCACTTTTAAATTCACTTTCAAACCTAACTTGTATGATGTACCTAAAATACCCTCATTTCTTTCACCCTCTTTTCCAAATCAGTTTCTCTCTATTTTCAAACTTTTATGATGTACCTAAAATACCCTCATTTCTTTCACCCTCTTTTCCAAATCAGTTTCTCTCTATTTTCAAAAAAAAAATCTCTCTCCAAACCAGATCTGATTCATCATCGTCCTATAACCTCTCGACGACAACACCTTAACGAAGCCGCCCCTCGCCGATTCAACGTCGTCGGAGCTCTGTCGCACCTCTCCCGCCGACTCTCTCACTCGAGACTCGCGCGCGTTTTCCGAGGAGATTTCAGAGGAGTTGGACCGCGGCAACGCCTCGACTCCGATCCGACAATCATAGCTCAGTGAGTCGACGCCTCGACTCCGATCCGACAATCATAGCTCAGTGAGTCGACGCCTCGACTCCGATCCGGCGATCATAGCTCAGCGAGCCGACGCCTCGACTCCAGAAACCGCGCCAACACCTCGACTCCGGTGCAAGGCGACGGACGGTGCTCTCGATTATTGGTGCCGAGAATCCAGTTTTTTCTGATCTCAAAGGAGCTCGTGCTTCGGATTCGTCTAGTTTCTCTTAGATTTCCTCTTTCTGTTTCTTTCGTAACCATCTCAATTCCTCATTGGAGATTTACGTTTTCCTATCTGCTCTAGGTGACCATAGCGAAGCCAGCCACTACTTTCTCCGGAAGTCGCAGGAAGTCACCGGAGACTCTTGCTGGAGGTCGACGAAGACGTTGCTAGAGAGGAGGTCGTCGGAGGCGAGAGTAGGTTTTGGTGGAGGTAAGAGTAGGTTTCGGCGGAGGTGAGAGTAGTTTTTGCTATGTTTGGTAGTAGGTTTTGGTGGAGGGTGAGAGTAGAGGTTTGGGCAGAGGTGAGAGTAGTTTTTGTTTGTGTTTGGGAGTAGGTTTCGGTGGAGGTGAGAGTAGCTAGGTTTCGGCGGAGGTGAGAGTAGTTTTTACTGTGTTTGGTAGTTGGTTTTGGTGGAGATGAGAGTACGTAGGTTTTGGTGATTGGTAGAAGTGTTTTTTTTTTTTTTTTTTTTGATACCGTGCTTGGTAATAGTTTTAGCTCTGTTTCGTAGTAGGTTTTGTTATGTTCAGTAATAACTTTTATTCTGTTCAGTAGTAGTTTTTGTTGACTGACGGTAGCTGGGTAGTAGTTTTTGTTATCGGTAATAGTTTTTGTAGTTGGGGGTAGTAGCTTTTGTTGTTGGTGATAATATTTTTTCTTGCTGTGGTGGTAGTAGATTTAATAGTTGGGGGTAGTAGCTTTTGTTGTTGGCGGTAGTAGTTTTTGTTGCTAGCGGTAGTATCTTTTGTGACTTCGTCAGAGGTCATTGGAAATCTCATTGTAGTAGCTTTTGTAGCTGGGGGTAGTAGCTTTTATAGTTGGTGATAATATCTTTTTTTTTATGGTGACAGTAGCTTTTGTTCTGCTTGGTAGTAGTTTTTCATATGCTCGGTAGTATCTTTTATAGGTGGTGATAGTAGCTTTTTTTGTTAGTGACAATATCTCTTGTTCTACCTTGTAGTAGTTTTTCATATGCTCGGTAGTATTTTTTATAGCTGGTGACAGTAGCTTTTTATATGCTCGGTAGTAGCTTTTATAGTTTGTGACAATATCTTTTGTGACCTCGCCGGAGGTCATCGGAATCTCAGCATAGTAGCTTTTGTAGCTGGTGGTAGTAACTTTTGTAGCTGGTGGTAGTAGTTTTTGTTATGTTCGGTAGTATTTTTTGTTGTTGGCGCTAGTAGCTTTTGTGACCTCGCCGGAGGTTGCTGGAAATTTCATTATAGTAGCTTTTATAGCCGGTGGTAGTAGCTTTTATAGCCTGTGGTAGTAGCTTTTGTTGCTGGTGACAATATTTTTTATAATCGTCGGTATAGTCCAAACAGTATCTCACATTTCGTATAAATTAATTTTTGGTATCTCACGTTCTTACTTCAACCAAAGTTTGATATCTAAAACCGTTACCTCCGTTAAAAATACTAACAGCTGACATGTTGACATCATAAAATGACAAATTTACCCTTTATTTTCGTTTTAATTTTTTTAGCATATTTTCGTTTTTTTTCATTTAGTTTTTAGTTTTGGTTTTGAAAATTATTGAAATTCAAAGAACGGAAACCGAAGCGGGACGGCAATGAGCGGCGTCGGCGTGGCGTCGATGGGCGTGATGAGACCGGAGCTGGTGACGAAGTCGATTGTGCCGGTGGTTATGGCAGGGAGTGGTGGGTATATATGGTTTGATCATTACTGTGATCATCAGTACTGGGATTAATCCAAGGCTAGTGTTATTAAATATCTTTGTGACGGACTGACCGCTATGCGCTTCTCTCTTCCGGCCTTGCTTGCAGCGTCGCCGGTCTGCCAGAATTGCTATCGGAATCTTTGGTGATGCCGGTGTTAGGTGAGTCGTGAGTTTGAGTGGTTTTTGTTTAGTTATGTTTGAAGGTTTGATGACATTGATTGGCAAAGAATTTATCTGGTTTCCAGTCAGATAAGAGTTTGCGAAAATTGTTGAATTGTTTATATAGTGTTTGCTCTGTATTGGTTGGGTAGAGACATAACGATTTGAATTGGATCTTGATCTTTTATGCTGTCGATTATGAGATTCTCGTTGTATATTAGTTGTTTGTGAATGTTATTACCTTTCTTTTCATGTTGCAATACTGATGAGTCCTTGTTTTCTATTTTGTCATCATTGCCTACCATGTATATATTTTCACCAAATTATATTGTGTTCTGAAGTGTTTAGTAGATACGTGCTCCAGATTTTATGTGGTGCTTTGATAGTTTGCTATTTATTTGGATTACTGTTTGGTTGGTTCTCATTTTGCTGAATTGGTTTTCTGCGGTGTCGCCCACCATGACCAAGCCCTTGAACGAGGCCACCCACCTCTTCTACGTCACGATCAACCGATCCACCAAGGCTGGGAGACAAGCGGCACTAACTGTAAACGAATCGGCTGGCGGAGGTTGTCAGAACTGGATCTGGGAATTGATTTTGGCAGGGTGAAATCAGGTAGATATGAGAGGGATAGACGTAGGTGCAAAGATTTTATTTTTATTTTTTAAAAAAGATTAAAAATACGGAAAAGAAAAAAATATCCTTTAGCTGTTAGTATTTTTAACAAAGGTAACGATTGTATATACCAAACTTTAGTTGGAGTAAGAACGTGAGATACTCTTTTAAAATTTTCTAAACGTGAGATTCTAAAAGTTAGTTTATGTGAAAGGTGAGATACTGTTTGGATCATTTTTTTTTAAAAAAAACAAGTATTTGCTCATTAGACCTCCTTTCAAATTCTTAAAATAACCTTAAGTTTTTTATTCATATAATTTACAATTATACATTTTATTCGCTCTTTAGACCTCCCCCACTTTTTTTTTTTTTTTTTTTTTTGCATGCAAACATTTATTTCAGATTGCTTGATTTCTTTTTTCTTCTTCTCTTTTTTCATGAAAACCTCTTTGGCAACCTCAATTCCTTGATTTTTTTTATTTTTATTTTTTGCATAAAATGTCATTAGCCTCTATTATTTGATCAAGTTGTAAGAACGATTTTTCGATGACAACAATTTAAAAAAAAAATATTCAAATCATGAATCATTTTCACAATCAATTGCAAAGCAATAAAATGCATAAATTAATGATATGCACCAAAAAACCTTTGACCTAGAAGAAAACCCTAAGGCCAATCTCGTCCACCACCACTCCACAAAGCAAGTCCTTGAGGAGAAGATTCCTTCACAATAACTATTAAAGTAAGACCTTTCTCTTGTAGAATAGCGATAAAAATTCTCCATATGCACCCAAAAACCTTCGACCTAGAAGAAAAACCTTAAAAAAGCCAATCTCGTCGACCACCACTCCATGAAGCATGTCCTCGAGGAGAAGATTCCTTCACAAGAAGAAGAACAAGATGAGGAAGAAGAAGACCAAGAAGAAGATTACGAAGAAGACGTTTCCTAAACTAAACGAAAATCAAGAGGAAGAAGAAGAAGAAGAACATATGATGAATCAAAACCAAAATTATATTAGTATTGAAAAGATACCTTGTCTAAAGGTTTTGAGACAGAGGATTGTGTTTTCGTCAATGGAGATTCTTCCATTAGGTGTAGTAGTTCTTTGAGCAACAGTTGCACTCAGGTTTAGGGTTTATAGACTTCGTTTTGTATCATTAACTTGAACAAAAAAAAAAAGAAAAAGGAAGAATACTAATCTGATTACAATTTTTTTTGTGAAATTCAATGTTTATTACCGTCATTTTGTATGAGGTTGTATTTATAATCCAATAAGCCAAAAACATGTGGAGGTATACTGAGAAAACTTAGAGGTCCCAATAACCGCATTCGTGAACTTATTCAACCTAAGAAAGCAAATAACCTGTATCACCAATTCAAAATACCCCAGCTTAATGAATCGAGGCCTAGAGACCATTTCGGTGTACATTTCCAACAAAAAGCAGGGTAGACTCTTCCAATCGATGATGTAGGGATCTGTCCCATTCTGGAATTGAGATTACTCCCCGCTCATCCCAGGTTCAACATCCCAGGCCCAACATAGTCCAACATCACCCCGTAAAGTCGAAGCTTGTACCTTCACCAGTTTAAGGCATCTAGGCCAGACAAATTTTAGTCCAGCATCCCAGGCCCAAAGCTTCCCAATTTCAAAACAAGACACAGCCCCAAAAGCCCAAATATTATCCCAGCCTTGTGAAGCTCACCCCCTAGAAAGCTCCCGACTTTCGCCACCTGTCGACATTGCCGACCAGCCAACTTTCGCCGCTAACCAAAACCCCGACAGCCCGTCGGTGACCCCCACTGCCGGAAATTTCTGACCCTGACTCGGGATAAAGCACACCCAAGTAGTTGAAACCGGCTTTAGCAACTCCTTTGACAGCCACCCAAACGTCGCCACAACAACGCCTAGTTGACCCCGAACCAGAACCATCTCCCCACGCCGTCATCCACATGCTCACATCCGAGGAGGAGTCACTGACCACGAACCACACATCGGTGATGTTAGAGTCTAAGCCACCAAGTCCTCCTTCCAATAAGAACATGGATCAAATTCGATCCGCCAAAACGATTAGGGACTTTGACGAAAGCCCCAGCCGCATCTCATGATCGACATCGAGAGCAAGCCCAGTACCACCGCCATGGTCACACATGATCACTATCTTGAGTACAGACGCTGGTGCGCCTTTGCAAACCCTAGTATTCTCCCATCAAGGTCGCTCCGCAATTCACGGAGGCCTCATCTCTTGAGCAGTGGCGGATCCAGGATGAAATTGTTCCCCGAGAAAATTGCAATGCAAAAAAAATTTCAACGAATCTTGATAAAAGAGCATATTTTAAACCACTAAAGTTTTCAACAAACCCTAACAATTCTAAACCACTACATAGCAGTTCGTGCATACATGAACAACAAGAATAAGCTACACATGATCAAGCCAAATATTAGACCATCATCGACATTAGACCTTTAATCTTTGAGTTTGAAATCAAATCTTATTTGCTCTATCAACTTATACTATCTGTTCTAGTTTTTTTTTTTTTTTTAAATAAGGACGATAAGTCATTTTATTGATCACCCAAATTGTAGGAATACATTATAAACATAACACACCCGAAAGGGCATTGATAGAAGAGAGCTATGCAAAACAACCTATATGACATAAGTCATCTTAATATTGTAAACCTAAAGTAGGCACTGCGATCAATAAATCGAAATTGTCAGAATCATCTGACTTAATTGAAGCAGATCCGAGAGACCCCTAGGCATTTAACCTAGTCCGTTCGGCCCGAAAAGACCATAACAGACTAGGCCCAACCCTAGGAAGAAAAGCCTCAACATTATGAACCCAAGCCCAAGAGAGCCAAGGCCCAACTGCTAAGGGCACCCATGAAGATGGGCACCCAAGTTGCAGGCATGCTGCTGCCGCCGCCATCTCCTCCGGCAGGCGTCCCCGATGCCACCTCACCATCGACACCATCACCACACCACAGCAATTCAAGGAGGAGAGATGAGACAAATCCTTCGTCCTCCCGTCAACAACAACAGAGGTCGCCTCTAAAGCACTGCCTCGGATCCGATAAGGTGCCGTCGAAACCGCTGCCTCCTCGCACCAAATCTAAACTAGTAGCCTGACCGTCGACGAATTCACAGCCCTCTCCACTGAACTGCACTGCCGTCGCCGCTCAAACTTGACCCACACCAATCAAAGCACGCACCCAAAACCGCTCTTCGATCCCGATTGACACCGCCGTCGGCACCCAAGATTCCTACCTCCCCACCGAAGAGGGACTGTGCTAGGGTCGACGCAAAGATCTCCTCCGTCGCCGCCCTCGTTGCTCGCTGGATCTCTGAACCCTAGGTCACGAAACCAAGAGAGAGAGAAGCGGCGCTTTGGCTCTTAATTTAGAAACATAAATCTCTTAAAATACTATCTGTCTAGTTAATTAATTAGTTCTCAGATATATTGCTCATCTGATTGTATATATGCAACAACATATTCCATGCTCTGAAAAGGATTCGAATCCAAAACCATTGACTATTTGTTCTGGTTAACTACAGTAGTATTGATAATTGGTGGTAGAGTTTGTATAAAGATTTTAGAGAAAATCACAACTTCTCACATAGTAACTTCAATTGAGAATACCAATTAAGTTTATATATATATATATATATATATAGACATTTTCAGATACGGGCCTCCTTATTTATTCAAAAAGTACGGATTTCCTTAATTGACATACTTTTCGATCATATTTTCTCATCTCAACCATTCACCTTTTAGATATATATGAGTAGATCATCTCTACAAATTTAGACAAATTGATAATCATTAAGGTATTCAAAATTGTGAATTACACGAACGGTTCCTGTTAAACAGATTTGGTTCGTTCATTGTAATCATATAGTTTCGATACCTTAACAATTATCAATTTGAATGAAAATTGGTAGAGATGATCTACTCATATATACCTACAATGTGAATGGTTAAGATGAGAAAATATGATCTAAAAGTGGGTCAATTAAGAAAATCCGTACCTTTTGAATAAATACAGATATTTGGACCTGATAATATATATATATAGTTTTTTTTTACCCCTAAAAAATCTGACCTAGGCTTAAGCCCAGCTGAGCCCATGGCTGGATTCGCCAGTGAGGAAGAGGGAATTGTTAAGGATTTGAGGTTTTAGAATATGAAGGTAAGAATAAAATCATAGATAAGTTTCAGGTGGGGCAAAAAATGGTGAACCATTTCAATGACATGTTCTAGTCTATTTATTAAACAAGAACTTATGGCTACCTAAATTATGCCATCCTAGTTGAAAAGCAAATTCAATTGTGCAACCGTGCTTACATGTCTGTCATCCAATTTTCTTCCTCCATGGCCTCTTCGTATAACATGGAGTAATTGCATGGACCATATTAGATCAATGACTTTTCGTTGTTCTCATGTTTTTTGGGAAGAAAATATTGTTGTTGATGGTTTTGCAAATTTGGGTTCGGTTCTTCATTGCTTTGGCATGTTTCTCCTCCTCCTAGTGTATCTCTTTTCTTTTTGAGGGATGCATTAGGGTATCCGAATTATCGAGCTAATTAGATGATAGACCTTACATTGGTCTGGTGTTTGACGGTCTCCTATTGTCTTCAGCAACTGCAGTTTTCATCCAAGATTGGTGAAGCTGCTTTGATGCTCCAAATTATATGGACTACTTGTATGTTTCATCTACCAGATTTCCTTTTGATTTGTACAAGAGATGAGAGTAGCCTATTCTTTTTTCTTAGTTTACCTCTCTTATTGTTTCTTTTTTAAACTATGTAATTTTTCTTGTTTTTAATTAAAATAAAATCTGGGCGTGAGACTGAGCCTTCCAGCTAGGGTGGGTTCCAAACCCATTTTTGTGTAAAAAAAAAAAAAAACACTTATGGCTACCTAAATATTAACCACTTCAACAACACGTATGTACTAGTTAGTTCTCGAAACATGTTTTTTCCAATACAAATATAGTAAAAGATTACAAAGAAACCCCTCTATAACAACCAAACCCATAAAAATTGAAATTGAAGGTTGGGATAAGAGATAAATGTAGTAAATTTCTCAAGCTATTAGCAGTAAATGAGTTCTTTAGGTTGCTAATGCATCCGCAAGAAAGTTTGCCTTGCGGCAAACATGATGGAACTCAACAAATTGAACTTATTGTAATTTAGAAGCAAGTTGCTTGTTGTATGTCACTGGGGTCTTAATTTGCCAAGAGTAAAAATTCTAGTGACATCCGAAGAGCAAGTCCACCCCAAGAGGAAAAGCCTGACCCAGGCCTTCCTCCACGTCAAAGGAAGACCCAGCAAGAAAAAAGCAAGTCCACCCATGAAAAAATTCATGACCCAACCTTCATTGGGTTAAGACCTGGGTCAGACCCATGACCCAGGCAAAGAAAAATGAAGGCCCGGGCCTTCCCTCTCCAGCTCAGCCCAAATGCTGGTCCCTGCATGAGGCAAGGCTGATGACGACCACGTGAAGCAACGCATGCATGTCGCATGACGCATCCCAGAGGGCGCGTATTAGCGACGAACGAATGAGAGAGATTTGTGGCGCGCGTGTAGCCTTCATTTTTGTCGCATGCAACCTTCATTTTTGTCGCCTAGCAAATTGGATGGGATTCAGTTGGCCACGTGTCAGCTTGTTGTGGAAAGTCAATTCAATTCAAACCCAACGATCCTTTAATCTGGACGGTTGGTTCTAATTATAGGTAGAGATCAATGGCTTGCAATTATACACTTATCCTTTCAAACTAAAAACAATTATAAGTCATGAAATAAATATTTTTATTTCAATATAAGTCATTTTGTTTAAGTCAATTTAAGTCATGAAATAAATATTTTTCTTTTAATATGTCATTTTGTTTATTTAATAATAATTTTATTAATATATAAAATCATTATTCACATTCAAAATACCTAATATAAAATTTAATAAACAGTCACTATCACGTGGCGACCCAGAAACAAAAATTGTGGTTGGAAATTGTAGCCCAAAATCACTGTCACGTGAGACCCAGGTCTCACCCATAACCCTAGCCTTCCCAACGAAGACCCAAATGTAAATGTGGACTTGCTCTGAGCAAGTTTAGTATTCGAAACGAAGCAAGTTCCTCTAGGAAACGAAGAAATCATGAAAACGAGAAAGAAAACGATAAAAAAAATCATCAAAGCGAGAAAGAAAAGAAATGAGAAGAAAGAAACATGAATGTTGCAAGATATGATTGTTGTGATAATCGATTGATCGAGATTCACATATCGCCATCGTTATATTGCAGTCCTTTTTGTAATCGTACCCCAGCTCGTTTTCAGAATATATGCTACTTTCTTCAGTGATTGACAGATCGATTCGCATATTGGTTAATCCTTTACGTTCATCAAGTACGTCGCCCCACAAGTTCGTTCACCATTTTCATTTGCATTATTGAAAAACTTGGCATAATTGTCATCCTGAATCAATGGCTCATTACTGGTGCCATCTGCAACTACGTATATACTACTACTCATATTTAACCAGGAGTTAACAGAAAGAAAAATGTATAATGAAATCCAAAGTGTGAAAAAAGTCTCTGCATGCTTCATGCAAGTTTAGTTTAGTATTTTTATTTTGCCAATATCATCAAACAAAGATTCGGAGCCATCGGTGCATTGACTCTAAAGTTGGTCTTCTTAAAAATACCCGTCATTGAAATCTGTTTTGCATCTTGTTTAACCTAAAATTTCCAGGAAATTAACTAAGAAGAAACTTGAACGTACTGGTTCCCTCATGCAGCTAGTCAATGGTCAATTCCACCATACCTTTCCCACCAACCAACTACAAAATAAAAATTATTGGGTTGGTGAATGGCAGTTTAGTCACAATACTACATCTAATCTCCAAATAAGTTTTCACTTAATTAATCGACTTCTAGTTCAAACAAATATTAGTTTTTGATTTCCTTAAGAATCAAATCCAGTATTTGCGTGTCAAGAATACTAAATTCTCTACCAATTGGCACTTCCTCTATTCTGGTATATGACGGGGTGATCATTAGTTCATTACTAACAGGCTTTTCTCTAATTGAATCATAACGACAAAGGTGTATGAATCAAAGTTGTACATTATTGGAGTATGAAAAGCGAAATATGATCTCAAAGTCTGAACAGTCTTTTCTTTAATAGAGTAGAAAACTAGTCCAATAATGCGAAAATTATAGAGCGCACCCGGGTGCGCCGCGCACCCGGCCGATCTCACCGTCTACTCACCCGTGCCGGCCCCACCCGGTGATCTCACCGGCGATCTCACCGTTAAATTTCCGGGTGCGCGGCGCACCCGGGTGCTCCGAATACGCTCTCCCAATAATGATGAGTTGATGATACATCTGCGCACCCTCTATAAAACTCCCCTAGCCAAAACTTGGAAGCATACATCTCAAAGTCTCAAACACTTGCTCATCTCCACACACTCAGCAATGGAAGCCACTTCATGGGTTACATATGCTGCCGCCTGGCTGGGATCTCTAGTCTTCCTCCTCCTCCTCTCCCGCCACCTCCGCCGCCGCAAGCTTAACTTGCCGCCCGGCCCAAAACCCTGGCCCATCATTGGCAACCTCAACCTCATAGGCCATCTCCCCCACCGCTCCATCCATGCCCTCTCCCAAAAATATGGTCCCATCATGCAGCTCAAATTCGGGTCTTTCCCGGTCGTCGTAGGATCCTCCGTTGAAATGGCCAAGGCCTTCCTCAAAACGCATGATGTCACCTTCGCCGGTCGGCCCAAATTTGCCGCCGGCAAACACACCACCTACAACTACTCGGACATTACTTGGTCCCCGTACGGCCCGTATTGGCGCCAGGCTCGTAAAATGTGTATCATGGAGCTTTTCAGCAACAAACGCCTAGAGTCGTACGAGTACATCAGAAGAGAAGAGATGGGTGCTCTGCTTAGAGGCTTGTATGAGTCCTCCAACACTAACGTCTTGCTCAAAGACCACCTCTCCACTGTGAGTCTCAATGTTATAAGCCGAATGGTGCTAGGAAAGAAGTACACCGACGAGTCCGAGGATGCGATTGTGAGCCCCGACGAGTTCAAGAAAATGCTTGATGAGCTCTTCTTGCTGAGTGGAGTGTTGAATATTGGGGATTCAATTCCTTGGCTTGATTTCTTGGACTTGCAGGGGTACATAAAGAGAATGAAGGCTTTGAGCAAGAAGCTGGATAGGTTCTTGGAGCATGTGTTGGATGAACATATTGAGAATAAGAAGGCAAAGGGCTTTGTTGCTACAGATATGGTGGATGTGCTTTTGCAGCTAGCTGATGATCCCTACCTTGAAGTTAAGCTTGAGAGGCATGGAGTCAAAGCCTTCACTCAGGTATGATAATATCTTTATGCAAGAATATACAAGCATCAAAAAAGATCTATGTATAACAACAACAAAGGATAAGTCTTAGTCACCCTCCACTAGTGATATAATGTCTATCTTTATTTGTGATTGTCACGTTTGGCCTATATGTTTCCAAGTGTTTGAGCTTAATTACATGTGAATTTGGGAGATCGCCAAACACCAAGATCGAGTTTTGACACTAAAAATATCTCACACACACACATATTGACCGGTGTGAAATCTGTATTCCTAGCTACATGTATTCAGCATTAATCTTGATCTATGTCTTTGTATGTTGATGGTTTCCGTTAGGACCTTATTGCGGGTGGGACAGAGAGCTCAGCCGTGACGGTGGAGTGGGCAATCTCGGAGCTCCTAAGGAAGCCGGAGATATTCAAGAAGGCAACTGAGGAGCTAGACAGGGTGATCGGAAGAGAAAGATGGGTGGAAGAGAAGGACATTGTAAACTTGCCTTTCATAGACGCCATCGCCAAGGAAACCATGAGGCTGCACCCTGTGGCACCCATGTTGGTGCCAAGACTTTCACGCGAAGATTGCCAAGTAGCCGGCTATGACATTCCTAAGGATACCAGAGTCCTAGTGAGTGTGTGGACAATAGGAAGAGACCCTAACTTGTGGGAAAACCCGGACGAGTTTTTCCCTGAGAGGTTCATTGGCAAGGACATTGATGTCAAAGGCCAGGACTTCGAGCTTTTGCCATTTGGGTCAGGCAGGAGGATGTGCCCTGGTTACAGTCTTGGCATCAAGGTCATTCATGCAAGTCTGGCTAATCTGTTGCATGGGTTTACATGGAGATTGCCTGATGGCATGAAGAAAGAGGATTTGAACATGGAAGAGATTTTCGGGCTTTCAACACCCAAAAAATTCCCCCTTGTTGCTGTCGCAGAACCTCGTCTTCCTGCTCATGTTTACTCCCTTTGATATGTTTTGGTTCCAGCTACTAGCTTCTAGCTACTAGAATAATCAGTGCTGGGATCCCAACTTCTGCTACATACTAATTTGCTGGTCTTATGCATACTTAATTAGCATGCGTTTGTTGTAGCATCATAATTATGTGTGTGATTCCGGATTCAAATGTGTCACTGTAGTTTTCTGCCTTTTCACTTCTTTCGGATTCCCTATCCTGCAAGAAGGGGAGTGGGAATGGGAGACAGAAGTGAAGCTGCATCAGAATCCACTTCTGCAAAGTTAACAGTAACTCTCACTTTTCACACAAAGTGCAACGATGAAACAATGCATTATTGTTTTTTGAATTGAAATTTGTGGGGCACCAAGCCACATACAGAATCATCCGGCAGACTTTCATCTACACGGTTACACATACCATATGTTGTGGATGTCGCGTTAAGTTTAGATGATATTAATACAGATTCATAGTAGTTGACGGCATATAAATTGTAATGGATAGCTAATATTGCAATGTGTACTTACACAGCTGTGTATAAAAGAATTTTTGGACTAACAAACCGGAACGGTAATAGCTTCCATCACCACACCATTAGAATTAAACAGGGCAGGCCTTGAGATTTTAGGGGCTCGAAGCGAAAAGTAAAATTGGGGCTCCCTGTAGTGATGCAGAAGGATATTGCTTAACTACTTAATGTCACGAGCTTCCTTTTTCTTAAGCTTCTCGTGCGGCCTTAGCACTTCCCTTATGTTAAGTCAGCATTCCTAACGCAAACACTTTGGCTAGAACACCGGAATGAAGGGAGAAGATCTTTGAAAGAGAGAACTTGTATAAAGCTTTAAGAGAACTTTACAAAGCTTTACAAGTGTGTTTGAATGCTATTTAACTCTCTATGTCCCAAATGGGAGGGGTGCCTCCTTATTTATTGGCATCCTCCCCTCTTGCCTAAGTTTCTAGACAATTGTAGGACATGTACAAGTATATAGATTCTAGAGTGTTCTATACAACTCTAAGTGTTATCTTGAGTATTCTAGAGACTTCCGGAGTAGTCTTGAGTCTTGAGCCTCTTTAGGGTTCTAGAGAGTTCCGGAGTGTCCTAGAGACTCTCTAAGGTCCTAGAGAGTTCTAGAGTTGTCCGAATGCTTCCCGATCCTTCCGGATGCTTCCAAGACCTTCCATAATATTACGGATGCTCCTAGAATGCTCATGTGCTCTCCAAAACCTTCCTTGAGCCATGTTTGCAACAAAATGCTCAAGGAAACTCCTTGTTAATTTGGCGGGACATGACACTCTCCCCCACCTAAGCACGCGATACCCTCATCGCGCCTTCGTTGTAGCGCTGGATCTTGTCCTTGAATTGCCATAGTATGTCCTCGGACTCCCAGCTGGCTTCCGTATCGGGCAGACCTCTCCACTTGATGAGGTACTCTTTATAACTTGGCACGCCTCGACGACGGATGACTCGGTCCGTGAGTATCTCATCTACTTCTTTGTCGAAAGAAGTGACAACCGCTGTTGGTGCCCGATGTGAAACTCCCCTTGATGGGTCTTCCTCGTCTTCATGAAAAGGCTTTAACATGCTCGCGTGAAAGACCAGATGAATCTTCAACTTGGGTGGGAGGTGAAGTTTATACGAAACCTTCCCGATGCGTTTGATAACCTCAAACGACCCTTCGTACGTGCGTACCAAGCCCTTATGCACCTTCCTAAGAGACTTGAATTGTTGCGGCACGAGTTTCACAAGTACAAGGTCGCCTTCCTTGAGCTCCACATGCCTCATCTTCTTGTCCGCCCATTTCTTCATCCTTGTTGCAGCATTGTGTAAAGCCGCTCGAGCTAACTCTGTTTGCTCATGCCATGACTTGGCAAACTTGAACGCGGCTGGGCTCTTCCCTTCGTAGTGAGTGACAAGGGATAGAGGGGTTGTCGGCTGCTGTCCAAGACGATTTCAAAAAGACTCTTGTTGGTGGCCTCGCTTTATTGCAAGTTATAGGAAAATTGTGCAACGTCAAGAAGCTTCGCCCAGTCCTTTTGGTTGACACTCACATAGTGCCGCAAGTACAACTCTAAAAGAGCATTGATGTGCTTCGTCTGACCGTCGCTTTGTGGATGGAAGCTTATTGAAAAGTTCAAGTCCGACCCAAGCATCTTGAACAGCTCCGTCCAAAATCTCCTAGTGAAGCGTGGGTCTCGGTCGCTGACAATGTTCTTTGGCACTCCCCAAAGTTTGACTACATTGCGTAGGAATAGCCTTGCTGTTTCCTCCGCAGTGCAGTCAGTGTTTCCTCCGCAGTGCAGTCGGCTGATACGGCCATGAAGGTTGCATACTTGCTGAATCGGTCCACCACGACTACGATGCTTCCAAACCCTTCGAACTACGGTAGGCAAGTGATGAAATCCATAGAGACGCTTTCCCATGGTCTCTCGGGAATGGGTAAGGGGTCAAGCAAGCCCCCCGGCTGTTGTTGTACCACCTTGTCTTGTTGACAAACTATACATGTCCTCACGTACTCTTCAACCCCGTCTCGTATCCTTGGCCAGTAGTATGTGGACTTTAAGAGGGCAAGTGTGCGCCTTATACCTGGGTGGCCAGCCCATAAGGAATCATGACATTCCTTAATTAGCTCCCTCCTTAAGTTGCCCCACTTCGGTACATAGATGTGGCGGCCCTTGGTGTAGAGAATGTCTTCATCTAACCAAAACCTCCGCGTTTTGCCTTCCTTTATTACGGCAATGATGCTTTGAGCTTGTGGATCCGCCTTGAGTCCTTCCTTGATCTTACTCAATAGAGGGCTAGTGACTTGGGAGATGCTTGCAAACTCCGCCGGTCAGCTTAACGCGTCGGCCACCACGTTCACCCTTCTCGGTTTATACTCCATGACATAATCAAATTCGGCCAGGAAGTCTTGCCATCTAGCTTGCTTTGGACTTAGCTTTTTTTGTGTTTGGAAGTAGCTTGTTGCAACATTGTCGGTCATGATGACGAACTTTGTCCCAAGCAAGTAGTGTCGCCACACTTTAAGACAATGGATGATGGCAGTCATCTCCTTCTCTTGCACCGTGTAGCGTCGCTCAGTTTCGTTAAGCTTCTGACTCTCATAAGCGATCGGATGCCCCTCTTGCATGAGTACACCACCAATAGCAAAGTCAGAAGCATCAGTGTATACCTCATATGGCTTGGTGTGGTCGGGTAAGCTGAGTACGGGCTCCTCGCATATTGCCTTCTTCAAGTCTCCAAATGCCTCTTGACAACTCGTTGTCCAATCCCATGCCTTGTTTTTCTTGAGAAGGTCGGTTAATGGAGCGGCCCTCACCGAATAACTTTAATGAAGGGGCGGTAGTAGTTCACTAGCCCAAGAAAAGACCTCAACTCATGTACCTTGGTGGGTGGCTCCCATTCTTGGATGGCACATGCACCTTGCAATCCTCCATCATTAGCTTGCCGTCCTTGATCTTGTGTCCCAAGAACAGCACCTCCGGCTTAGCAAAGAAGCACTTCTCCTTTTTGATGTATAGCTCGTTCTCCCGTAGCACCTTGAACACTTCCCTCAAGTGCTCTACATGCTTCTCCAGGGTTCTGCTATACACCACTATGTCGTCCAAGTAGACAACCACAAACCGATCAAGGTAGGGGTGGAATAACTTGTTCATCAAGGTGCAGAAAGTCGCCGGTGCATTAGTTAGACCAAAGGGCATAACCCAAAACTCGTAAGAACCGTACCTTGTGATACATGCGGTCTTCGGTTCATCTCCCTCGGCTATGCGTACTTGATAATATCCTGAATGAAGGTCTAACTTTGAGAAGTAGCGTGCATAACCCAACTGATCAAATAGATCGGCAATAAGAGGAATGGGGTATTTGTTCTTTACCGTGATTTTATTGAGCGCCCGATAGTCGATGCACATGCGTAGAGAGCCATCTTTCTTCTTTTGGAACAATACCGGGGCACCAAACGGGGCCTTTGAAGGTCTAATGAATCCGGCGTCTAAAAGCTCCTTCAGTTGCCTCCTTAGCTCCTCTAACTCGGGAGGCGCCATGCGATAAGTGCCCATGGCGGGTGGTTTGGTACCTGGTTCCACCTCTATCTCGTGATCTATTTCTCTCCTTGGGGGTAGTTTCTTAGGCAGCTCAGTTGGTGAAACATCTTTGAACTCCTCAAGAACTGCTGCTACCTCCTTGGGCATGCCATTTTGGGGTCTTGGCTCATCATCGTCGAACTCGCTAAGGATGGCCAAGTAGCTCTCCTCTTCCTTCTTGATGTCTTTCTTGAATTGTAACGCCGACAACACCTTTAAGTCTTGCTTTGTGCCTCTAGTTGTTGGCACTACACAAGCTTTGTCGCCTTCCGTGATGCACAAGCTGTTGGCGAATGGCACCGGGATTGCCTTGACTTGATCATGGAATTCCAACCCCAGGACGACTTTAAAGTCATCCATTGGAACAATAGAGAAGTCTAAGTTCCCACACCATGCTCCCACGCTGGTCTTGACTCCTCGAACTACCCTATGAATGGGTCGAGCTGGTGAATTGACCGCCTTGATGGAGCCTCCTCCATTGTTTCCCTTAAGTCCTAGCCTTTGGGCCTCCTCAACCGCGATGAAGTTGTGGGTTGCACCTGTGTCGAGCATTGTCGCCGTTGGCTTCCCACCTATAGTGACATCGACGAAGAGTAAACCTTTGGCTTGGACCTTAGGTGTGGATCGAATCACATTCAACAGCTGCATAGACCCCACGTGTGCACCACCATTGTCACCCTCGGCGTCCGTCTCACTTTGATGACTTCCTAAGAGTGCGCTTAGAACTCTTTTTTGTGGGCAATCTCTAGCCCAATGTGGACCATCGCAAATGATACATTTGTTGTTGTTGGGTTTACCCGAGCTCCTTGTCTCCTTTTGCTTGCCCTTATCATTGCTCCTTGCCGAGTAATTCTCTTGACGGGGCTCGTCTTTGCGTTGGCCTTTGTCTCCCCCACCTTTGGCATAGCTACTCTTCTTTTCCTTTGGCTTGGCGGTGGACTCCTTTGGACTAGTATAGTTGATTAGACTTTTGGCCACGGTTATGGCGGTAGCAAGGTCTTGCACCCCACATCGCCTTAGCTCGGTCTTAGCCTAGGGTTGGAGACCGAGATCGTCCATAAAATTGAAGAGAGCATCATTGTCGGGCAAATCGGGGATCTCAAGTACTAAGTTGGTAAAATCCTTAATATAATCACGAATAGACCCTGAGTGCTTGAGCCTTCGCAAACGAGCTCTTGCCTCGTCCTCGGCATTCTCCGGATAAAATTGTCTTTTAAGCTTCTTTGTAAAGTCATCAAAGGTAGTAATAGTGCACGTACCTTTTTCGACATCTCCTCGCCTTCTCCTCCACCATAACATGGCAGTATCGGTGAGGTAGAGAGCCGCGGTCCTAATCTTGGCATCCTCCTCGGTGATGCCTACGGCTCTAAAGTATTGGTCTAGCCCTCATAAGAAGTTATCCACTTCACGAGCATTGCACGATCCCCCGAAACTCTTAAGCTTTGGCACCTCAATGCGCTTAGCTTCCACAATACCGCTAGTGCCGGCTCCTATAGCCAATGCGCGCTTGCATAGGGCCAAGTCCCCATGCATCTCCTCAATGCATGCAAGCGTGCTATTCAACTCTTTCTCGTGGACTTGACGCATTTTAGTGAGTTCCCCCATGAACTCTTCGCGAATCTTCGCTATCTCGCCCCGCAAAGACTCCTCTAGCTGGACCACCATGCCCTTGATCGTAGTGTGGATGGCGGCATCCTCCGCCTCTAAGCCTTCTACCCTTTGGCGTAGATCATCCACCTGGGCTTCCATGCCACTCACACCCTCTTCCACCTGAGATAGGCGTGAGTCGAAAACAGAGATCATGTCCTTAGACCGTTCCCACCTTGGAACGTCAGGGTCGACATGCTCTTCACGAGTTCTCCTTTGCGTAACTTCCTCAGAAGGGTTGGATCCTGATGCACCTTTGGCAGCATCATGCTTCTCCAATTAGGAAGGGTTTGAGCCCGATGTAGTTTTGGTAGCACCGTGCTTTACCATTATGTCAAGCGAGGTTCCGATCGAACTTTTGCTCTGATACCAACTGTCACGAGCTTCCTTTTTTCTAAGCTTCTCGTGCGGCCTTAGCACTTCCCTTATGCTAAGTCAGCCTTATGCAAACACTTTGGCTAGAACACCGGAATGAAGGGAGAAGATCTTTGAAAGAGAGAACTTGTATAAAACTTTAAGAGAACTTTACAAAGCTTTATAAGTGTGTTTGAATGCTATCCAACTCTCTATGTCCCAAATGGGAGGGGTGCCTCCCTATTTATAAGCATCCTCCCCCCTTGCCTAAGTTTCTAGACAATTCTAGGACATGTACAAGTATAGAGATTCTAGAGTGTTCTATACAACTCTAAGTGTTATCTTGAGTATTCTAGAGACTTCCGGAGTAGTCTTGAGCTTTGAGCCTCTCTAGGGTTCTAGAGAGTTCCGGAGTGTCCTAGAGACTCTCTAAGGTCCTAGAGAGTTATAGAGTTGTCCGAATGCTTCCCGATCCTTCCGGATGCTTCCAAGACCTTCCATAATATTCTGGATGCTCCTAGAATGCTCATGTGCTCTCCAAAACCTTCCTTGAGCCATACTTGTATCAAAATGCTCAAGGAAACTCCTTGTTAATTTGGCGGGGCGTGACATTAAGCTTTTACTTTAGTTTAATACTATCACTATAACATGACAATATCAAACCCGATAAACCCAATTGTAATTGAATATACTTTCATACAACCATACCACTATCTTTTATCAATGATAACTTCCAATTAAAAGGTAAAACACATTTGTTACAATATATATAATATTACATAATAGGTTTTCCCTTATACCATTTATATATCTATAGTCGTTTTGTGAAGAGAAACAATACTAAAAAAGGAAATGAAAAAAAAAGGATTGGACTATGAATTGAAATCAAACATTTAAATACTCAAACCAAAACCTATCTCACAGTCTTCTAAATTGAAATCAAAATCTTTCTCATTCTCAATCTCAAGTTCTCAACTATGAAATTGCAAAAACCATGGGATTGAACTCGTTGGAGAAGGAGGACAAAATTACCTGAAAAGAATTTAATGACTTTCGTTTGTGAGAAGTCGTGGGCTGCAGGCTGCTGCAAGAAGACCTCGATATGAGAAAGGCTCGTCCGCATAGCACTCGATCAAAGAAGAGTTAAAGGAGCTGCGTGTGTTTGGAGTCTTTGGACATTTAGTATACCCAATTCTTTTTTTTTTCCTTTAATATATATGTGTATATGTTTGGGCTTTTTTTTTTGGGCCCAAAGCACAAACTTTTTTGAATTTAACCCAGGCCGGCTCTAGAATCGAAAAACAAAAATGTCTTATTTGGGAGAAAAGTCTTTCAACTCATTATAAATGGGTCAATTGTAGAAAACTTGGCACGGACTATATATTAAAACGAGTTCAATTCACAAGGGAGTAGAACTCTTCTGTCCCATTAGTTCTTTG
This sequence comes from Fragaria iinumae, assembly GCA_009720345.1. Taxonomy (NCBI): domain Eukaryota; kingdom Viridiplantae; phylum Streptophyta; class Magnoliopsida; order Rosales; family Rosaceae; genus Fragaria; species Fragaria iinumae. Next base: position 31,853,063 of record CM019122.1, on the reverse strand, counting down.
AACATTGTTTCTTATTTTTTCGTTGAGATCTCTCTTTTAACATTGTTATTATATGAATTATATCTCGTCGCTTCTTTGAACATTTCAAAGTCCGGGTATATTATAATGCCAGAAATGAACACGACTTATACATTGCTGGTTTCTCCTAGCTAGTTGTAACCTTGTGCTTCCCTTTTCTTCATGACTACCAATTTTCTTCCCCTCGCTTTGAGTTTTCATCTGAAAAATATGCAGTACTCCCTTCTGCCTTTCCTTTTTGAAGGTCCTAGAGGGGGTGAATAGGTCCTGACAACTTTTTTGCTCTATCCCGCACACAAGGATAGCGAAGATTGTGCTATCCTGTTTGCTGTGAGACTAAGTTGTGTAAATAAAAAGACAAGTACTAAAAGTAAAAGATATAACACCAGTATGTTTTTTATACGCAGAAACCCTGCAACTAGAGAGAAAAACTGCGTGCCTTTAACTCTTGAGAGACAAACTATTCCACTATTTTAAAGACACTTCTTACAAGACTCACAACTCAGAGGATGTCACAACACCTGGCCATACTACCTAGTCTAACTACTAGCACTCAGCTGAACTTGCTCTCTTGTCATTCAAGTGTTTTACACAGCACGAATCTAAGCTTCTATGCAGAATTCAACTAACACCTTTAGCTAATTCTCAAAGACAGCTTCGCTAGGGTTGTTGCATCACCTAGACAGATCTCAAGGTATGCAAATGCACAATGATATGAGTTTGAAAAGGTTTTGGTGCTCAGCTCTAAGATTGACAATCACAGGGAAGAGTTAGAGATATATGAGCAGTTAGCAAAATGCTAGACTCAATGGAAGAAAATAAACAAGACTATTTTCAACAACTAAAGAGCAAGAGAGGTATTGCTCTCTATTTATAGGCAAAGTGCACAACTATGAGGAAGCAAACACGTTAGCCACCTTAGCAAGGTTCTTTTGGACTCTAGCTGCTTGTCTGAAATACTAGGACAGATAGGACCCTATGGATCCTTCCACTCACAAGACAAAAGCTGAGATATAGACTTTCCTAGGAAGGAATCAATCAAAAGAATAAGACAAATGATTTTGGGAAAACTAGATCTGTTTTGGCCACGATCCTCAGCGCGCGGAGCAGAGGTAACTAGCGAAAAAAGAGAAGGGGGTGTTGCGGGCGTGCCACCTCGCGGACGAGGAAAGAGTTGTAGGTGTGCGAGATCTTGACTTCTGATCAGGCGAATGGGGTTTCAGGTGCCACCTCAAACGAGGATTTACGAGCACAAGCGATCGATACTCACGGCGGCGCGAGCAGAGCAACTAATAGGGAGTTCAGAGAGAAGTCGGGGTAGAGTCCGGAGGGCTCTGAAGAAGAAACCTAGGCGGCGGCGCTTAGGGTTAGGGTTTCGAGGAGCTCGAAGGGTAACTGGGTTTCAGTTTGTATTGTGTTTTTGTGTTTGTTTGAGAGAGCTTTCTGTTAGGGTTCGAGCCCCCTTATATAGTAGTTCGACTTGCAGCAGAAGAAAAGTAATTAGAATCCAAGTCGGACTCTGAAAACCTAATAGCACAAGGGCACTGTTCCGTCCATGCGAACCAACCATCTTGTGACACATGTCCATTTCGCACACTTCATTCCGCATAGGGCATTGCTTCCGCGCTGCCAACTGTAGACTCCTATGCGAACTGGAATTAGGAATATCCTCATCCCGCGGGCTGTCACAGGATGCTATCTCGCGTGCTCCTGAAGCTCGTTTCCATTTCGCGGGCTATTACAGCTCGCGAGCCTTAAAAGGGCTTTTTATATTAAATGGGCCACAGAGATTGGCCCGAAGCATATCAAAGACTTGTAAAAGTCTTCAACGATTATTGTGGTGCGCGCGGACTCCGCATGTTGCTTCCTCGCGAAGTCTCCTACGCGAGCTAGTTCGCCAGCTCGCCTCGCCTCGCCTACGCGAAGTGTCAAATAGTAATCCCGCGCGCGAACTGTGTAGTCCGTGCGAAGCCGTTTGTACGTGAACTCTGAAGTTAGCTCGCGTAGTCTATTCCGCGCGCGAGCTAAGTGTTCCACGCGGACTGTGTAGTCCGCCTACGTCCATTCCGCGCGCGAAGTTCAGTTCGCACTCGAACTCTGTTATCAGCTCGCGTGATCTTACTGGCGGGCTATCACTTGTAAACTTAGAGAAACTTGGGCTCGCCGGTATGACATGGACCAAGAAATAATTAATATTTATATAGACATTTACTGTCCAGTAAAATAATAATTTAGGCGTAAACAAGATCAGATTTAGTCAAGTATAAAGACTCTACAAAACCACTTTACCTAATAGGACACTTAGGACAGCTGATAGCTTGGGCGGTGCATCACATGGGCCAGTTGTTGACTTGGTTTGTGTATCACAAAACCCAGCTAGTCACCAAAGGCTCAATTCATGTGGTCACGGGTTGGTTTGCCACACCACCCTAGACTAACTTGGAGCTCAAATACGAATAGACTAATATTTTGCTAAAGGGTATTTGAAATTCAAACACTTAAAAACTGAAGCAAATACATTTGAATATGCACATGGTCAGACTCAGTAGATGGAACAGATACAACAAGGGTATCCGTCTAATCGGGATGGCAAGCACGGCTGCCATCCTTAGTGAATGAATGTGAAACACATGCATGAACTACCTAATGCACATGAGATCTGTCAGGTTCTTCATTCTTCACTTGAGCAGTCCTTGCTACCAGGCTACATCATGTAGCATGTATCCTTGTGTTTTGATCATAAAGGGATAGCCAACAATTCTTGTACCAACACTTTTGGTCATTTCCTTTCTCTCAACCAACCTTCCGTTCAGTCTCTGTGCCGATGATACAGCAGAATATGCCAACTGCAACCAAACTGTTAACTGCGGGAGCGTCAAAAGCAACATCTCTTACCCCTTTTGGGGAGCCAACCGACCAGAGTATTGTGGGAAATCTGGGTTCGAGGTCACATGCCAAGACGATGTCCCGTTGATCACTATGAGGAATATCAATTTCAGAATTCTTGACATGAGTAGTAGTAGTTACACGGATATCTTTAGCACTAGTAGTACTAGAACAACTCCGACTGTAAGAGTTGCTAGGGAGGATTACTGGGGAACTATCTGTCCCTCGAGCTATGTTCCTAGAAACCTCAACTTCTCTCTCTTTTCTTACTCTTATGGGCTTCTGATCGTGTCTTTTTGGTACGGATGCAGTGGTTCAATCGCAGTCACACATGCCTGCAACAGTAGCTTTACTGTCACCTATCTCATACAGACGAGAGCTAGTGATCTAGCAACTGTACCAGTTACTGCAGGCGCCTGTCAGTATAACATTTTGGTTCCGGTATTTGAATCCGTTTCTGAGGATCTGGACAGCAATACAACACATATTGAGACTGCCATAGATGGTGGTTTTGAATTGGATGTGCTAAATAATGATACTTACCTTTGCAATAATTGCGTGGCATCAGGAGGAGCTTGTGGGCAAAACTCTACTAGTGCTCAGTTCATTTGCTTTTGCCAGTATTCATCTTCACCAACCACATGTTCTGGAAACTCCTCACCACTTCCAAGTTTATCAGGTACGTACGTAATACGGTAACATATATATACCTTGACATATACTCCAAGTCTCGACCGCGAAGCCTCTCGATCTGTTTAAGCTATATGATCTTCTTCTTGCCCAGCATCTCCTAAACCCTATTAATGATACACTTGATTACACTAGTATATACACTTTGAAGTTCCAACAAATCTGCAGAATCTTTGCAGAATATACAATTCCAACATATTTGCAGAATCTTTGATAATAATTGCTGTTTATCTTTTCTATTGCAGGTTCAACATCTCATGGTAGGATGACTAGGATCATAGGTGCGTACATATAGCGTATATACTTAGTTATTTGACTTATTTCTATGACAATTGTTTTCTATTACACAATCTAACGAAAGGCATTGACTCAAACTTTTGCATATAGGAATTTTGGTAGGAGTTTCTGGGGCCATCCTAATCGTTTTATGTATCATATACATATCAAGGAAAAAAATGATGATCTTCACCAACACAGAACAGAGGAATGAGTTGGATATTGATGCATTTATAAGGAATTATGGATCGATTGCCCCCAAGCGGTATAGTTACCCGGATGTAGTGAAAATGACCAACTCATTGGAAGATCAAATTGGGAAAGGAGGATATGGTACTGTTTACAAGGGAAAGCTGCCGGATGGCCCTCTCGTGGCAGTCAAAGTCCTAAATGAATCAAAGGGTGATGGAGAAGAATTCATAAATGAAGTTGCCAGCATTGGTCGAACTTCCCATGTCAATGTAGTCACACTTGTTGGATTCTGTTACCAGAAGAACAAAAGAGCTCTGATCTATGAGTACATGCCTAATGGATCATTGGATAAGTTTATACATAACCAAGGATTCTAAAGGAAATTGCCACTTAGAATGGAAGACATTTCCTGAGATTGCAGTCGGGGTTGCGCGAGGACTGGAATACTTGCACCGTGGTTGTAACACTAGAATTTTGCATTTCGACATAAAGCCACAAAACATTCTTTTGGATAAAGACTTCTGCCCAAAAATATCTGACTTGGGCCTTGCCAAACTGTGCAAGACCAAGGAAAGTATTGTGTCAATGTTGGGAACAAGAGGAACTGCAGGGTATATTGCACCGGAAGTATTTAGTCGCAACTTTGGCGGAGTGTCACATACATCTGATGTTTACAGCTACGGGATGTTGGTTCTCGATATGGTTGGGGCAAGAAGGAATTTACATTCTGATGCGTCTCATACAAGTGAAACATTTCCGCATTATGTTTACAAAGACCTGGAGCTAGGGAATGATGAAAGCATTTTCAGATCAATTCCTGAGGAGGAGAATGAAACAGTAAGGAAGATGATACTAATCAGTCTTCGGTGCATTCAGACCATTCCATCTGATCGACCATCAATGAGCAAAGTTATAGAGATGTTGGAAGGGCCCCTTCATTCCTTGGCAGTTCCACCAAAACCTTTCTTGTTTTCTCCTACAGAATCAGCCATCAATGAGCAAAGTAGCAGTGATGCAGAAGAATCTATGATCAAACTCCAAGAATCTGAAACATGGTGAGACCCGATTTTGGATAACTTGAACAAAAAGCAATTCTAGCTTTTAAGCTATAAAAGTAGCCTCTTCCAAGTTCCAGTCTTTTTTTCTTCTTCTTTTTGTTGTCAAACTGATAAAGTAATTTGGGATTCACATCCAAAACTAATTGGCAATGGGTGGAGTGGCCCAAACCCTTATAAACTCACAGACAAGATCTCATATTCCCGATGTGGGATTGATATCTCAACACGCCCCCGCATGTGTGACGAATTTTCAAGCTTAACACATGGACAACTATTTGGGTGACGTGGAGTTCGTGTGGCCATTGGGCTTCACACATATACGTGGGTAACCCGCTCTAATACTATGATAAAGTAGTTTGGGGTTCACATCCAAAACCAATTGGCAATGGATGGAGTGACCCAAACCCTTATAAACTCATAGGCAATGTCTCATATTCCCGATATGTGATTGATATCTCAACACAAACTCTTACCAACTTCTATAATTAAGCTGCTGTTGTTACTTGCTACGACTAAGTCATTTGATCAATTTAACTTTTCTGGTCTATAAGGCGCGTTTAATTTTCGGTATCTTTTTGCTACTAGAACATACACTCAAAATGCCAACAATAACTAAACATCTTCAAGTTCTCTTTTTATTTTGAAGATATTTGTATAATAAGGGGTACTGTTTTCACTATCTGGGTTCCCAACATCAAAAACCTGCTTGTAGAAGAGAAAGAATGGAAACTATGGATTTGATTAAATAGTTGTCCCAATAGCCTGACTAACAAGTATGATCGAGACGATGCGAGAGTTGTCTTCAAATCACGCATAAATGAGGATATATACCAGGTGTAGTGTAGCTGCGTTCTGTATGTGCTGGGTGCACTTCAAGAGTTCTATAAATTGCTGAGTGTGCAACATTTGTGCAAAAGGATTTTGCTCCGTACATTTAGAGAACTCTTACAAAATTCTTGACATGAGCAATAGTACACACTCGGACTGCAACTACGACTGTAAAAGTCGCTAGGGAGGATTACTGGGAAACTATCTGTCCTAAGAGCTAGATTTATGTTCCCACAGACCTCACCTCCTCTCTCTTCACCTACTCTTCTGGGCTTCAAAACGTGTCCTCGACGAATTCAATACTGCATTTTTTACGAGTGTAGTTGCCACAGGTAGTTTGCAACTATGCATGTCTGCAACAATAGAGCGACTGTTTTCTATCTAATGCAGACACAAACTGCTAAGAACGCAAATCCTGTTAGCGCGGGAGCCTGTACAACAGAGGTTGTGGTTCCTGTATTTGAATCTGCTTCTGAGGCTCTGGACAGAAATATAACAGATATTCAGACAGCCATAGATGGTGGTTTTGAAATGGATGTGTTAAATGATAATGGTGGCTTTGCAGCAATGGCGTGGCATCACGAGGAGTTTGCGGGCAAAACGCTTCTTAGTGCTCAATTCAGTTGCTTTTTGCCAGGATTCATCTTCACCAACTCCAAGTTCATCAGGTACCTTGACATTTATTCTCCTATAATTAACTAAAGCCTGCAGGAAGTCATCGAAATATTCAGTTCACTTGTTCAATCAATCCATCTATGCAAACTTAATGGCTTTGGCTCCGACTCCGTCCCAGATGGATGCTTCTTACTCTTCTTACGCAATTTTTTAGGCACAATCATCTTGATTAATTCTGCTCCCATCTTAGGCACAAACTTCCTTCGAATTCTCGTTATCTTACTCTTCTTAACCGAAACTGACAAGTCATCTGTATGATCACCCGCATCAATCTTCTTCCACTTCTCATCATCCACAACCAAATACTCAATCAAACTAGTCTTCTGACTATGACCTTCATCAAAACACACCCTAGCCGTACTCTTAACCTGCACAACCTCAATCTCTTCACTTGAAGAGTCCCATTCCACGTCCGAGTCCGAGTCTGATTCAACCGCAGGTCCAACCAATTCAAACACAACACCATCACTCTTTTCTTTCACAATCACATCACTCGTCAAAACCAATATTGCATAGCCGATCCTTCTAGCCATATATTGCAAAGCCGATTTCACATTCGAGCAAATTTTCATCAAATAAGAACAGTGCTTATCCACAAATTCCGGAAACAAAAACAGAAAAGCTGACAGTGTGATCCCAACGGGAGGGATGGTGGTGCACAAAGCCAGCACCACAACCGCGTAAACCTTTGCCTCCGCCACAATAACCGACGACAAATCTTCCCAGCTGCCACCGGCCGATTCCTCAATACAACTTTCCGCATCGCTTTCACCCGAAATCGGAGAATCAGTTTCTTCCGAAACACCATGATCATCTTTTCCGGGAATGAAATTCTCCATCTCTCCACAACCGGGTATCACCAAACTCGAAAATTGATCGGAACCCCTTTTGGAACAGGAGACGGTCGGATTAGAGACCCGGTGAACGGGATGTTAAATCTGACCGCTTTTCCGAAATGGTGTTCTTCTTCATGTTCTTTTCTCGACTGTTTTCTCAACCGATGGAAGAGAGTTGTAAGAGAGGTGGGAACCCAGTCTGCACAACCAGAGATCCGCCGCTTGTCAAAAAAACATAAGGTCAAGCTTGATCCGGCGACTTTTAGTAATGGCAAGATTTTCTCATTTAGGCATGCAGATCAGTCATCATTTTTCTATTTTGGTCTCAGACATTACCCAAAATTATCTCTGAATGGCACACCAAAATATCCAAGGTTGCTATATTACCAGCTTTGATCATCAGGACTTATCCACTTTCATATTTTGCCGCGCACTACCAACTTTGATCGTTAGGCCTTATCCACTTTTATATTTTCCCGCGCACACCAAAAAAATATACATTGTTTTTAAAAATAAATTGCAGATCCATAATAATAATTAAGCTCAGTAGATTCTGGGTGTTCAATCATCTATTGAAGAGACGTAGTCGATGATACTGAGTGGTGAGAAGATGGTGAGGTCGTGAATCAATGTTGCATAATTTTATTTTATTTTCACTCAAGCTTGAAGAGACATATTTGCCCTTGAAATTATGACAGAAACAACAAAATCTAACAGAGTAGATGACAACATGTACTTAAATCGGGTTTAATAACTTATGTACCTATACATAGTTTCAAAAGCTTAAAATTTTAAGATCAGTACATGAACTTTTCCTCACTAATAATTAAGCTTCTGAAACTATGTAGAGGTACATAAGTTATTAAACCCGATTTAAGTACATGTTGTCATCTACTCGGTTAGATTTTGTTGTTTCCATCATAATTTCAAGGGCATTTATGTCTCTTCAAGCTTGACTGAAAATAAAATAAAATTATGCAACATTGATTCACGACCTCACCATCTTCTCACCACTCAGTATCATCGTCTACGTTTCTTCAATAGATGATTGAACACCCAGAACCTTTTTTGCAGTCCCCAAGATGAATCAATCAACAAAACCCAGTATATAATCAACAACCAAATCAATATATTGGAGTCCAGCAAATCAAGTAATCAACTAAACCCAACAAAAGCCCAGAAGCAATCTCCCTTCCTCTCCAACTCAACATCACCCAGTCTCAAAAGCAAAATAATTGCAACAAGAAAAAGTGAAGAGGGATCGAAAATTGAAAAGCTGGCATGAAGATGACTTTTAATTTGAGTAAAATTGCGTCCGGATTCAGTTGCAATGTTTTGTCCAAATTGGGTTGTTCTCAAAAGCTCGTCCAAGCTCATTCGCGCTTTGGAGACAGAGCGCCAAGAAGGTATGGGAGTCTAGCAAATTGGATTATTCTCTTTAATTGATTTATTCTCTAGTACGTATATCGAGGGGTGATACAATCTCTCCATGCAAAAAGCATTTGCATGTATTGACTTGCAGGAATTTTGCATGCTCCGGCTAGCTGACAATGTGGGGATTTAGAACCCACCACCGATTCCACCACCAGCTCCACCGCCTCCTCCGAATCCTCCACCAACACCTCCACCGGCACCGCCACCGGCTCCTCCTCCAAAACCGCCCCCATAGCCTCCGCCAGCACTTCCACCAACACTGCCTCCCCCACCGACTCCTTCAGCACAACCCCAAAAGCCACCACCAGCACCACATCCTCTACCCGCTCCTCCCCAACACCACCTCCAAAGCCTTCACCAATACCTCCACCGTCACCACTTCCTCCTCCAACACCACCACCAACACCGCTTCCTCCACCTCCATCAAAATGGTGGTCTTCAAATCGACTATCCACAGAGAGAATGTGTTCTATATGACAAATACGGTTCTACCTTTCATGCGTTTCATAATAACATACTCTGTAACAGTAAAGTTAACGGCATGTACCTAAACTGAATCGGGTTCATTAGTTCATGTACTTATATGATAGTTTTAAAAGTTTAGGAAGCATAATTCTCAGTAAATGAAACTTCATGTACTGTTCTTAAAATTTTCCCTAATAATTATCATTTTTAGTCTACAAAAGAAATTGCTATATATGTGAATTTTGATTGCTAAGCAAAAATGTTTCTATACACGATGATGCAAGTACGCATTATCTATATTACAAATTTACAAGTGTTGTAGTCAAGCGCTAGATCTTGAGCACATTGCAGCTCAATCAATTTTGAAGGACAACTATTCTCTTCCGGCAATATGACACGGTGCATCATCAGTTGTGGCTAACTGGCTATTCGTCGCCATTTTTCTCTCTTCCTTCTAAATTTTGCAACTTTGATTTCTTTTATATGTTGTTATTTTTGTTAAAACGAATATTTCTCTTATCATCGTGACTTGTTTGATTGTCCTTTAATTGCAGATAGCGAGCGGGCTTTCCCGGAATGTGCTAGTGTTGTGTTTTGTGTTGTGTGGTTGTGTTCTTTGCGCAAAAGGAGTAACGATCTGGTTTCGCGAACTGCATACCAGTGGCGGATACATATGAAGGGCTATATAGGCTCAAGCCTAGACAGTTTTTTGTGCCAAAACCCTCAAGTGTGTGTGTGTATATATATATATATAGTTGCAGACGTCTGTTATATATATATAACGGACATCTGCAACTATGTTAAAGTGCGGACACCGGCGGCACTGATTGGGAGCTCTTCTTGATGGTTCTAAACAAGAGCTCCATCTTGAGCTTCTTCTCGCCTGCAGACTCGACGGTGATGAGTTTCGAAGCCGGAATTGAGCTTCTTCAAGTTTCTGCAGTTTTTCCGGCACCGGACCTTCTTTTTCGATCACCTTGGCGTTCAACTTGATGGTAATGGCGTCCAGGATGCCAATGGCGTTTGAGGATGGAAGAAAAGCTGCCAATTGATGCCGCCAGAGTTGATTTGAGCCGGCGGCCGCACTTCAACATAGTTGCAGACGTCTGCTTCAGAACGTTCCTATATATATATATATATATGGAGCGCACGTGCACACTGTCCTTAAAGTGCGCACGTCCCTCCATTCGCCACCGTCTGGCGCCGACGACTGCGCGTCTCCACCCTAGCGGACTCCAGCAGCGTCCCCGATCACTTTCCCTCCCCGGTGAGTCCGTTGAATTCCAGTTTTCCGGCGAGATCATTCAAAACTTCAAACAAGATCGATCTCGCCGGAAAACTGGAATTCAATGGACTCGCCGGGGAAGGAAAATGATCGGGAACGCTGCTGGATTACGCTCGGGTGGAGGCACGCCGTCGTCGGCACCGAACGGTGGTGAACGGTCCCTCCGCACTTTAAGGACAGTGCGCACATGCGCTCCACATCCGGCCTATATATATATATATAGACACACACACAGCACATAACCCATATAAGAGTGAAAAGAAAAATTTAATAGACGTTCACCTCTTTGAATAGAGTAGTCCTCTTCGCACAGCCATTCTCCTCTTCCCATTTCTCGCTCCTCCATGTTCTTAATCAACTTCAGAACCCAACAGGTATTAACATCTTTACATCCATTTAATGTTCTTAGCTCTATAGATTATGCATCACTCATTTTCCATGTGATATACAGGAGCAAACCCAAAGTTTCTTGATGATATAAAGATCCTGTACATTGAACAAAAATTACCGATAACATTAATGAATCTGTGATTGATGAGTTTGAAGAGAGCGGGAAACCAAAATAAAATTATGCGCTTGTAAAATTAGCCTAAACCATTCCCGGATCCTAGATCCGCCACTACTGCATACAGTCTATGCAAATCCCTCAAACCAATCAACCTTTTTTTTTTTCCGTACAACCAGTTCTCATGGAAAACTTAGCACCTTCCACTTTCAGCTTTGCTAGTGGTCATTTCATCGACGGCCGCGGATCGAAGTAGGAACAATTAGAGGCAGTTGCATAGTGTTACTTCTCAAGAAGTAAAATGCTCTATTTTGGGGGAGTGAACATGCTGCAAGTTATAACTTACAAGTAGACGATGAGGAACAGCTATCCAAACCAGGTTGGGATAGTCGTGGTCCATTTTAAGTCCTTAGTGTTGGATGTTAATGAGTTTTTTTTTTATATTTGAAATTAGCCAAAAACTTTTTACAAATTCCTTTTTCAAGTACATCCCAAATAAACTAAAGCAGCAAAGGATCCCAAACGACATTCTGCGAAATAATATAAGCACAAAATCCTAAATAAAACTATTATTGGTACATGTATATCTATGATTTTAAAGCTATGAATCGACTCACTGTGTATATTGAATGATAAACCTAAATCAGAAAGAACACCAAGTACAACTTTAAAGTGGTGCCTTAGTTTTTTGCTTCATGGCTTGATTTCAATGATCATTGGCCTTTATAAGTGAAAGTCAGATAGCCGTGCCGAAAACATTTAAAATTTCTATCCAAGGTCATGATGGAACAGATTGCTTTTGTTCTTAAACCGGTTCACATAGAAATTCAGAAAGATGATATTCAAATCATACAACTAATATCAACTAATTAATTCAGAAAGGTTACTGATATATATCCTAGTCTAGGAGAACCTGCAAACTAAGATAAATAATTTTATCAACCTTCAAGACCTCTGAGAATCTCATAGCATATGGATTTATGGAAAAGCATTCAGTTTGAGATTAGTGCATATGTTACTCCTTTTAACTATTCCAAGTGATTGAAACATATTCTTTCTTGTTCAAATTCAAAAACAGCTGATGAAACTATGACCCATTATGTGGAATGCATCACTTCAGTTCAACAAGAAGGGCACAGTCGCACCTGGACATTTCCCATTATTGTGTTTTCTAAGTGAACACAATAACAGCACAACTTAACGTATGCTCATTTCTGAAGGTTAAAAGGAAAACCAGTACAAGTACTTGAGCAAACATTACAAGTATCTGAAAGATCAGGTTATACATGAAGATGGTAGCCTAAATTACTCCATGCACAAGTATTGAGCAACTAAAGTTAAGAAATTCATAGTAATGATCATATTATCTGTGCAAACATCATAGAGGAGAAAGCTGAGCAATGAGAGCAAAAGTCCTGTCAACAATCAATGACACACCCCTGCAATCATCCCAATTTCATCTACGTCGCAAACCGAGATATATAACAGCCAGAACATATCCCGTTTATAAGAATCCAGTTAAATCTAATGAAAATTTTTATTCAATCTTTTATATGGGTTGCTTACAATGTGACCTTACACCATTTTTATCTTCTTTCTGCAAGTAGCACAAAAAAATTAATTATTAAGTGTGGACACCTTATGAATCATGATAGTTACGTCCAAAGACCAGAGTGAGGCTATAATGGTGCTTGATGTGAAATTTTCTGTTTTATAAGTCTTAAGGAGATGTCCACTTAGAAAACAAGAATACATCTAATAAGATAGCTAATTCATTTCTTATTTTACAATTAAGCAGGGCCAATTGCTTCGTAGCTCAAGCATGTGTATCGATAAGATGAAAATTTTATATCCTGACAATCTCATGTGTATGGATGCAAGTGATCTACCGTCTATGTTTTAAACTACACTATGAATAATCAAAATTAGAGTCATAAACCAGTCGGTATCCGACGTAAGAGTGACAGATAGAGATTCTTAAGAGGGTCTTTCTTTAATGAAAAGCTAGGAGATGCTCCAGGACAACTTGGGTAATGATAATTATAAACCCAGTTGGTACCTGACTTAGGCCAAATGACATACTTCAACAGTGTCAGATTATAGAGGAGACAAATGCTAGTGACTACTGTATTAGGTGCTTCAATTATAAATGCTCCCTACCACATTTCACTACTACACTACTCCACCACAACACCAATCATGGAAGGCACTGCCTGGGTTTCATACGCCGCGGCATGGCTGGGAGCTCTAGCATTCCTCCTCTTAGGCCTCCGCCTCCGTCGCCGCAAGCTCAATCTACCACCTGGGCCAAAACCCTGGCCTATCATTGGTAACCTCAACCTCATGGGTCATCTTCCCCATCGTTCACTCCATGAACTTTCCCAAAAGTACGGCCCCATCATGCAGCTCCGGTTCGGATCCTTCCCCGTTGTCGTGGGCTCCTCCGCAGAAATGGCCAAAGCCTTCCTCAAAACACATGATGTCGCAGTTGCTGACCGGCCTAAAATCGCTGCTGGCAAATACACCACTTACAACTACTCCAACATCACTTGGTCCCCTTACGGACCATATTGGCGCCAAGCACGTAAAATGTGCCTAATGGAGCTTTTCAGTGCTAAGCGCCTCGAGTCCTATGAATACATTAGGAAGGAAGAAATGAATGCATTACTTAGAGGCCTATACAAGTCCTCCAACACCAACATCCTGTTGAAAGCCCATCTTTCAGACTTGAGTCTAAATGTTATAAGCCGAATGGTGCTTGGAAAGAAGTACACAGATGAGTCTGAAAACACGATTGTCAGTCCTGATGAGTTCAAGAAAATGCTTGATGAGCTGTTCTTGCTGACTGGAGTGTTGAACATTGGTGACTCAATACCTTGGCTCGACTTCTTGGACTTGCAAGGGTACATAAAGAGAATGAAGGCTCTGAGCAAGAAGTTTGATAGGTTTCTGGAGCATGTATTGGATGAACATATTTCAAATAGCAAGGCACCTGACTTTGTTGCAACAGATATGGTCGATGTGCTGTTGCAACTTGCTGCTGATCCTAATCTTGAAGTCAAGCTTGAAAGGCATGGGGTCAAGGCATTTAGCCAGGTATGATTAGTGATTTATGTAATAATACTATTCAACAAGCTTTTACTAAGATTTAATGGCTGAAATAAAATGAGACATGCTGTGAAAAATTGTTAGTGACTCAAAGCCCGATAACTGAACTCCAATCTTTTGAGGTTTAGTGGTTGTCTCACATGGTATCTGAGTCTTATTAGTACAAGTTCTATACTCAAAACCTCCAATCCACACTTCCACTTCTTTCTTGGTAGAGTTCACCCATATAAAAACAGTCATGAGTTAATTTTTAGTATTGTTTTACCATTTCTAACATCATTGAAGCTATTAGGACCTACTTGCTGGTGGAACAGAGAGCTCAGCCATGACCGTAGAATGGGGAATGTCGGAAGTCCTAAGGAAGCCAGAGATTTTTAAGAAGGCAACAGAGGAACTAGACAGGGTGATTGGAAGAGAGAGATGGGTCGAAGAGAAGGACATCATAAACTTACCATACATTGATGCCATTGCTAAAGAAACAATGAGGTTGCACCCTGTGGCGCCCTTGTTGGTACCGAGACTAGCCCGTGAAGATTGCCAAATAGCTGGCTATGACATTACTAAGGGCACCAGAGTCATAGTAAGCATATGGGCCATAGGAAGAGATCCTAAATATTGGGACAACCCCCTAGAGTTTTCCCCTGAGAGGTTTATTGGAAAAGATATCGATGTCAAAGGCCAAGACTTTGAGCTATTGCCGTTTGGGTCAGGCAGGAGAATGTGCCCCGGCTACAGTCTTGGCCACAAGCTGATCCAGTCAAGTATTGCCAATCTCTTGCATGGATTTAACTGGAGATTTCCTGATAATATGAAGAAAGAGGATTTGAGTATGGAAGAAATTTTTGGACTTTCAACACCTAGGAAATTTCCGCTCATTGCAGTGACCGAGCCTCGTCTTCCGGCTCATCTTTACTCAATGTGATCAAGACTTGCCTCGAGGCTTTGAACTACTCCAATTCAATAAACTAGTATTGGGATTACAGCCAGGGCCGACCCTGAGATTTCAGGGGTTCTAGGCGATGAAGAGATCCGGGGCTCCCTATTTTCAAATATAAACTCAAACTGTTTTCTCTCTTCTTCAAAAAGATGTGTACAAGTTTAAGCAACATGATCAGTAAGAAAAGAAGTAACAAAACAATACCGCAACCAAATATCACTCTTTATAAATAGAACCATTCTTACATTCTTACCTGCAAAAGTTTCAATTAAGCTAATCAAGCTTTTAAGCCAAATTTTTTTCGAATCGACAACATAGCTAACCATTTGATTGTTCTTATTTGTGTTGCAAGACCGTACCGTTATGACAATATCAAAGAGACAAAACCATTTTTTATTGAACATCAAACATAGAGCCATACAAATATACAATACCTTTTACCATGGCATCAAAACCCATTTTCAAATTGAAAGGGAGAGCTCACGAAAGCTTACGAAAGCAATATACAAAGTTTTTGAAGATGCAAAAGCAATAAGAGAAGGTCATTTCTCCCTCTTTGGTTCAAACCCCTTGCTCACTTAGGCACTTAGCATCATTTAAACGCAGCGAGACACTTAACATCAGTACCTCCAAAAATCAGAATATACATTCATTCAATCATTCAAATCCACCACTTATATTAGCTCATTCCATGGAATTAAATTAGGGAGAGATTTCCCTGGTAACATGGATTCGAAAGTGAGAAAGAGAGAGTCAGAGGCTCAGAGCGTGAGAATGCGAGTTAGATACTCAGGAACTCAGCATTTAGGGCCAAATAATTGGTTTTTTTTTTCCATTAAATATAAAAAGATGAACATTTTTTTAGGCCCATAAAATTGGGGGCTCTAGACCTACGCCTTTTGGGCCTATGCCAAGGGCCGGCCCTGATTACAGCTTCTACTACAAGTTTGCTGGCCTTGTGCATTAATGTGTTACCATTAGTTTGCTATATATGGCTTCATAACTAAGCCACCCGCAAGTGTTATGTGTGTGATCCAAATCCAAAAGTTATCATTGGAATGTCTTCCTCTATGATTATGTAATCGGACTATCTAGTCAAAAGAGTTCGAGTGAAACCTAAATAAAACTATGATTGATACTAGAATATCTATGATTCCAAAGCTATGAATACTGATTCACTGTATATACTGAACAAGAGATTTATCATAATCTTGAATCACAAAGAACAATAACTACAAAAAGCTTTGGAAAGTGTTGCCTTAATTTTGCTTCATGCCTGGATTTCAATGATCAATGGTTCTTTAGAAGACACATCCACCCTGCAAAAAGCATTCAAATTATCTTTCTAAGGTCATGATGGAACAAATCGCTTTTGTTCTTATAATGGTTCGTGTAAGAATTCACAGAGATGATCAAAAACAAACTGAACAATGATCATGATCTTCAACTCACACAACTAATATCAACTAATTCAACAAAAAGTTCAGAGCTCAGTGATGTTACCAGAGGAGCAGAGGGCATTGGAAGATCGGACAGAAAACGAAATCAACCAGAGAATGAATCTCACCTCCATTGAAGAAAACATAGTCTTCTTCAATGCCACCCCATCTCATCCTCGGGCGATGTCCACATGTTGGAGTTACACAGTGACACGTATAGTCAGTCGGCTAGCTGCAAGCTGTTTTTGGATTCGCCGGACCACATACTACTGGCCAGGCCCAACTACTAAGCCAGCATCGGCACTTGGGTATAACCGTATAAGATACGTTCAAAGGGTTAAGAGTTCAAAAAAAAAATTTCTTCCTAAATTACACGGTTTTTTTAAAAGACTTTCTACACTCAAACTCTAATTTGTTTCGGTTTCAAGGATCTTGTCGGAATATTTTCTTGTTACTCGCCGTTAAGAATTGATTGAGATTTAACTCCAATCAATCGGTTTTGAACTTGGACATGTGAATTCCACATCCTCTAGTTTTTTTTTACCTTTTGGTCTATGTACTAAATGGAACTAAGGAGTATATGGCACGGCGCAATAGTATTGAAAAAAAAAAACACACAAAACCAAACAAAATACACAAACGCATCTAAAATTTAATAGTAACCAAGATGTGACTTGAAAACATCGTTGCTCTGCATATAGTTAGAAGACTACATGTCACCGTCACCGGAAATATGTTCACCCAAGAGAGCTGAATCACTAATGTGGAGTTTGAAAGCAACCGATGGTGTAATATCTTAAGACGTTGGCATACAAGCTCCCTAGAACCAGAACCTATAGAAAATAAGCAGTTGTCTCGGGTCCGAGATTTGGATTTGGGACGACCCGATCCAAAAGTTTGGATCCAAATCATGCCCGATTCCGAAAGTAAAGCTAATGCAGCAAAATAAACATCAGCGCAAGCCCACCAGAACTGCTCTGGGCACCCAAAAGCTAAGCCTAGTTGGAGATAATCAAGATACTCAAACAACCAAAGTCTATATAAACACTAGCCTTCTAACTTTAAGTTGCCTTCTTCATATGAAATCCTAACTTTAAGAGTACATACATCTTTAGTTGCAAACTTGCGACTTATAACTTCCTATAGGAATTTGTTTTTCCGGATGAAGTGTAGTCAATATTTGCATTCTTTTTTCTGTATGAAATGTACCTTTTGTATCTTCTTTTTTATTTGTCACAGTTAACAATTTGGCAGCGTAACTTGCCGATTGAAGTACTAATTCGGACAAATATGGGTTTCTTTGAATGCATTAGATAAATTCAAAAGTGATGCAACATAAATTTAGCCCTGGACAAGCATTTTACAATAGGAGAGACTAGCTCCGGCTGAAACTAACCCTAATTTCAAACTTCAGTCGAGTCTTTTGTGTAATCATCATCTAAGTGAGAATCAAGCAAAGAAGTTACTCTATTTCTAATTTCTACCAAGTACTACGGACTCTGTAATATGCATTTGGCAGTAAAGTCCTAGAGGATTTGACTTTGAAGATCAAATGTAACCTTCTTCTCTACAAAGACACTCATTTCAACTTCTGCATTGGCGGCAGGACTCTTATCTTATTCACTTGTACATGCATGTTGAGTCTATTGAGACATTGTTGGCTCTTTTGGGATTGTGACATGATTGATGTGTATCAATGGCTCTCGACGAATATATACCGACACAAAAATCAAAGAAATTTAACCTCGATGGGAAAGCCAATCCACCATTTTAGCTCCAACAGGTAGAAGAAATCGTACCTGATGAGAAGCAATGGCATGAACTTGAGTGTTAACATCACCATTTGAGTCGATCATCCGTGAGGAGCTCCATATTGAGATGCATGACATATGAGTCGGTATGTTACTTGTGTAGGAAGGAACAGCATAGTGATTAAAGTCATTAAACTGTTGATAGGTAACAAAAGTATAAAAAGTAATGGCACCAAGTAGAGTTTTGTTTTACTTTTACGGCATTTTACCTTCAGGTTAAATGAAGTTTTATCTTTCCTACTAGAATTGTTAATCTTTGCGTTGGATTTTCGTAATTCAATCCCTTATCCAACCATTCTTGGTCAAATTGTTGGACTGCATTCTGTGTTTTAACTTGAAAATGGAGACATTATTCTGGATCGCATTAGCAATTAGCCATGGGACTCATGTGGTGTTTATTGTAGTCATAAGCAACAGCAAATTCAAGTCTTTATCTACATTCTAATTCAGGCCAACCTGGGATTTGGGTGGAGTTTGGTGCAAAGTGTGGAATGGGGGTGGCCCTGAAGAATATTAGAATTATTCCAACTCTAGTTTACCGAAGATTTTGTCACCCTTTTCAGTTTTTACAATTAAAAATGAGGCATATGTCCTCTGACCTCTGTTGGGTGCGTTGTTCAAACCTTTGATTTCAAGAGCAATGCCGTTTGTGCCGATTTTCAGAACATCAGAAAGTGTTAGTGGAGAAATGACTTGGAATATTTCCATTCCTGAAAGTAAATAGTCTACCTAGTTACCAGCATGATCAAATTCCATAAAATTGGAGCATGTCAACTTTCATTGTTTCAATGACCTCAAAGTTTGAAACAGATCGTCTGCAATATCTATTCAGAAGTCCATGATCGATTTGGCTAATGTCAAATGTAATAATGGCTTGTAAAGCAAAACCTCATACACATTTGAAAATGGAACTGTCTCTCTGGTTGTCACAAATGACTTGTATTTGGTTGTAAAAGTTTCTAAACCCAAAAGCTCCACAACAAAGGTACAAAAAAATAAATATCTCTGTATAATTCAAAAGTATAATGTATATATTGTTCATCTCTTTCTATGTTTTTTTTTTTCTTTTCTGAGAGGACTATTGATCAAAGTCATGTTATTGCATGCATTCTTTGTCCAAATTGCCTGCATTGCTCATCTGGGAGAGTATAAACCAGTTCCGAGAACTTTATATAGAGCAGTATCCGAATAGACAGTACTAGACTTCAGTGATTTAATCCGATGCTTATGCCTCTGGCCTTTTCGTCTCCGGTGGCTGCCCTTCACCTTCTCCAACCCTCCCTCTTTTTCTTCACCTTTGTTGTCATTTTTCACCATATCATGACACCCGGTTTGACCTTCTTTTCCTGATTCAGTTGGCACAACATACACAAAGGGTCCGATTGGTATGTCCTTCAAGTTCATTAGAGGCTCTAAGGTCTTGACCACAGTACTCATTGTTGGTCTAGACTTGGGGTTATGGCTCAGGCATTGATGAGCCAATGCAGCTGCCTTTCTAGCCCCTTCGGTGGAGTACTGACCCTCAAGTCTTTGGTCCATCACACGGTCAAGTTTGTGGGAATCCTTCAAAAATGGCTTGGCCCACTCCACTAGATTCTGTTCTCTAAAAGTCCGGCTCTCATCCATGGATCTTCTACCCGTTAGAAGCTCTAAAAGAACTACACCGAAGCTATAGACATCGCTCATTGTTGTTAGATGACCTGAAAACAAGCATAGGACTAGTGAGTGAATGAATATATATTAGGGAGTTTTTCAATAGTACTAAATGCTGATCATATATTTCACATTTTGCGACCACATTATGTGACGGTTGATGTGTACCTGTCATGATGTATTCTGGAGCTGCATAGCCATGAGTACCCATGACGCGCGTTGTGACATGTGTTTCATCACCTTCCGGGCCATCTATAGCTAGACCAAAATCAGAGAGCTTAGCTGTGTAATCACAGTCTAGTAAGATGTTTGAAGCTTTGAAATCTCTATATATAATTGGCTTTTCTTCCTCATGGAGGCAACTGAGGCCTTTAGCAGCTCCAATTGCTATTTTGATTCTTGTCAACCAAGGCAATGTTCCAGAATAACCTGCATTAATCAAATTGTTAGATTTTATGATCCTGCAAACAAAACTCAATAACTTTTGTGATTGCTTCAGAAGAAATAAAATGATCTACTGACATTTGAATAGTTTGTGGTCCAAGTTTCCTCTTTCCAGGTATTCATACACAAGAAGCCTATGTTCATCTTCACAGCAGTAACCAATCAAGTTTACAAGATTTGGGTGCTTCAATTGCCCGAGAAAAATCACTTCAGCCTACAATAGAAAATTGTTTGAAAATTTACTCAACATTTTTTATAACTTAGAAAGCTATCATATAGTGTTTGAAGTGGTTTTTAATGAAAAAAGCTTACCAGCCACTCTCTATGACCTTGCGTGCCATCCAAGTCCAAAACCTTAACAGCAACAGGTTGAGCTTCCAAGCCAGGCCTAAGCTTGTCATCAACAAACCCTTTGTACACTTTCCCGAACCCGCCTTCTCCAAGATAGTTGCTCTTGGAAAAGCTTTGAGTGATCTTTTTGAGCTCATTGTGAGCAAAAATATGAAGATTTGATCCGATAAGCGAGTTTGATATGTCACTCAGGACAGTGCAGATTGATGAATTACTCAAATCTGAAAGTGACAATCTGCGCGAAATAGTGCTCTCTTTGGATGATAACTGGGATTTATGTTCTGATGTATGGCTATTGGCCTTGAAACAAGTAGGCGTGAAGAAGTTGGTGGCTAGTTTTTTGAACCTCATATTGTTTGCTGAGGCTATACTGTCCAAAACGTTGGTTTGGATCAAAATAGAGAATGACTTGGGGGGTTGATATAGGTTGGATTAGATGACTACAAAAAAGAAGTCAAGAATACAATGATAACTAGTATCTAAATTTTCCATTTTGGCTGATATTCATGTCTTTACACAGTTATGGAAATCTTCTGGCTTCAGAGGAGAGGTAGCATATGTTCAAAATATTTCTTAAAGTAATGTGCAGACATCGGTCCCTCCAAGACTTTGAAGACTTCATACTGCCGAGAATTCATTTGGTTTATTCATATTATGACGACCAAGTCTTCTAGAGCTTCATGCATATGTTCTGATGATGTGGGATATGCAATGAATTTCTCAGTAGGTTCAAGTGTTGGTCTTCGGGGGACCTCTAAGTTTTGTTGGGGCAGCATCCTTCTTATTGGAAGTATGAGTGCCCACATCTCCCCTCCATGTTTTGTACTGAAAGACAAAAAGGACGTAATCTTTGGAGTAGCTATGTTAATAACTTAATGTTAGTCTCAAATATAGGATTCTCATATTTGAGAATCTCAAATTCCACATCAATGCCAAGTCTTTGACACTAGTATGATGTTTAAGTCTTTACACCAATTTTTTTTTTCGTTGTGTGATTGGCAGTGGGATAGCCGGTTACGTTAGCAAGTTAGTAACACACACATCCAGTTAATATTCAGACCGAGGTCCAGGAGAGTATCACTGCAAACCCAGACTAATCTCATTCCGCATGCATGCGTATGACCTCATAAGCCCCTGAAACTTGTTGACCACAAACTGGTGAGAGTTGAGACTCAAACTCTTAACATGGTGATTATATATTAAGCAGTTCAACCAACTTTACCACATAAAGTGGTTAAGTTTTACACCAATTGATTTCGAGTTAGAAGCTCTTATTCAAATATGCAATTTAAGGAAAATTCAATTTTAATAGTGACAATATATTACATTTATTTGTATCGATACCTATAGATCATTTTTTTTTTTTGGTAAATAAACGAGTATATTAAACTAAAAAATAGAGGGTAAGCCTAGTACAACCGAAGTCAAAGGCAAAGAAGCTACAGAACAACAGAAAACAAGCTAACCAAAGGAAAGTAAAACAAAACCTGAAAAATGAACAAAGAAAAAAATGACTAAGAGGCATCTAAGCTCCACTTTCCAGCAATATATCTATTAATAATGGATGACTTAAATTTGATGGAAATGAGTCTGCATCTGATCATGGAAATAATATTCCTAAGAACCACAGAAGGAGCACATCTTTCATTCCTAAAGATACGATTATTGCTCTCTTTCCATATGAGGTAAACAATAACAAAAAGACCGTGTTTCTTGATGGTAGAAGAGAAAGACTTACCTTCCCACCGAGAAGAAGCTCATTCAATAAATAAAGGCCAAGGGGGGTTCAACCAAGGCGCCCCACAAGAACAAAAAACACTTCCAAATATGCAGCAAGAAAGAACAAGCAAAGAAAAGATGGTTGATATTTTCTGGAACTAGACCACAAAGAGGGCATAGAGAACTAATTTGAGGAGAATAAGCAGTGATCTTGTCAAGACTAGCAAGCTTACCATGAATAGCCAACCAAAGGATGAAACTGGCTCTAGGAATATTATTGGTAAATCACACAATCTTTGCCCAATCAACAACAGGATAATGAATCCGAATCTGATCCATCGTAGAAGCTGTAGAGAAAATTCCAAAAGTAGAAGGTAACCAAATATAAGAATCCTTGCAACTTGAATTTGGAATAAGACCTTCTAGATTACTTGCAACTCCAAGAATGACAGAATTAGTAGAAAGAGGTCAGCACCAAGACTCACCCATCACAATAGAACTAACCAAGGCATTGGAAGGAATACCAGAATTAATCATAGCACCAGGCCCCAACCTAGGCAGCAAAGGGCCAAAAGGGTGCCAATAATCATGCCAAAAATAAGTAGACTTTCCATCACCAATAATATGCTTAATAAAAGGACGAATAAGATCTCTAATCTTCAACAACTTCCTCCAATTCCAAGAGCAAATTTAGGGGGTAGACACCATCCAGAAGCTTTTATCTCTCAAGAAATTAACTTTGATCCAAGAAGACCAAAGACTAGAATCATCTATCAAAAGAAT
The DNA here is from genome assembly GCA_009720345.1 of Fragaria iinumae. Taxonomy (NCBI): domain Eukaryota; kingdom Viridiplantae; phylum Streptophyta; class Magnoliopsida; order Rosales; family Rosaceae; genus Fragaria; species Fragaria iinumae. The sequence goes on along the minus strand of CM019122.1, from coordinate 31,829,670 downwards.
CCAAATGTGCCTCGCCATTACAGCCTTGTTCCAGATATGAAGACTTTTGATTCCGAGACCTCCCTCACTATTAGGAGCACAAACAACCTCCCAAGCCACTTTTGAAGAATAATGGCTTGTACAACTTCCAGACCACAAAAAACATCTTAATTTCTGCTCAATTAACATATGGATCTTTTTCGGCAAAAAGCGATTAGAAGCTCAAAACACCTGCAAACTACATAAAACAGATTTCACAAGTTGCAGACGACCGGCATAAGAGAGCATAAACAACCTATAGATCATTATTTATTCAGTTTTTAAGTCATTTAAGAATTCAAAAATGAATGAGGTTATGGTAGATCTGATGTTGCTGCGATCTCAATCATCTAGTAGATGATAAAAGACCAAAAATTTGGTCACAACAAACGTGATGCGCAAAAGTAAATTCAATGGGTAAACGCAGGGACGGAAAGAATAGGATCCATATCCATCAACTTTGCTTAAAGTTGAGATGGACCAACTACGGAATTGAGACAGACAAAGTTGCTTCAAGGGTTACAACCAAGGTGGTGGAGAACATTGGTCACCTTCACTTTCCAAGTAGTTGCTAGTGAAAGCCTTTCTTTTGTGACGTTGTCTATGGCTTAGTTTAGTATTATGGTTTAAAAACTCAATTTTTTAAAAACTCAGTTTTAAATAAACAATCTCCAACCTGTTTTCTAAAACCGTGGTTATTTAAACTAAAAAGTTCTAAATAAACACCTTTTAAGATTTTATCAAATAAAAAATATATCTAAAATAGTGATTATAAGTTATTTTAATCTCCAAAACTCAATATCAAACTGGGCCATATGTGTGACGATTTGAAGATGACTAACTTGGGCAACATCCAAGAAAAACACACACATGCTGGTCGAAAATAATAGCTCGTTCTAAGAATTACGTTCTTAAGGTTCTTCTGATAGTACTACTTGTATAACCTGAAGACTAATGCAATGTTAAACGCAATTGAAAATGCCAAAAAGTGCCTCTACAAGATTTCTAACAAACTATCGAGACCAACTGTGGGCACACAGAGTTGACGTCCACTGTGGGCAAATTCCAGAAGCAACCCTGTGGTCCTTACCCAAGCTCTACCACATTCTTCCCTAAGAGAAATTGGAAAAACAGCCACACAGAACCCAACAATACCCTAAAAATGATTAGAAAGTAGGAAATGAAAACTCTTAGACGGCAATAAGATTGATTTGCCCGTCTAATGGGGCACTTGACATCCAAAGTGAAAGAAAAAAAATCCTCATCAACATCACCACATGACATGAAAAAGATTTATCGCATGCACAGAAAACAATCAGACATAATCCTTCCATTATTGATATTTGGACTAAACCTTGTTACGTTCGCCATGGCAACCACAGAGAATGCCAAGAAATTATAATGCCTCCAGTTAAAGTTCTCAAAGAAACCTTGTTACTATCTACCAGAGACCAAATAAAGAATGCAAGAAGAGAAACATTAGGATGCCGGCTACTGATGGCATGATAGTTTACAGAAAGACTTTATCCTAGGGAAACACCTAGTCACAAACAATCCACATCCTCTACTTCTATATGTTGCAAACTTTTATATGTTTGCAACTCTTTGTGAAGTATCATAAGAGTAAATCATGGAACCATATACCAAAAAAATGCAAATAAGATATACAGGACATAAAAATTAAGATAAAAGCACTAGAGAGGGGATCCTCTTTTTTCTTTTTTCTTTTTCTTTTTTTCTTCATTTCTTAATTATTGCCTTTGTTTAAGATTATACAAACAATGTTACAAAAATATATATATAATTATGCAATATTACTAGAGCTTCAAACAGTGAAGCACAAGTAAAGAAACAGAAAACTCAGATGACTCGGAGATTGGAAAATTGCAAAACTGTAAATATCTAAAAAGAATACAAAAGGCTGATGTTTACATCAGGTAGGGAACAATAATCACTATGAAAAAAAAAAGCAAGAACCTTGATCTCAGACTAGCCGCTCCTATTGATGGATGTAAGTGATGTGACCGATTTTATAACTAGCAGAATTTCCTCCTTAAATTTACAACTGTGCAGAAAAGATAGGAAAAAGAGCTAAATGAGCAACTTCACATATTAGTCAGACAACTAAATTTGCGAAAGTTTATATATATGTACCTTGTCCACAAACATAGCCGCACAAAAGTTATATACAGAAAGAACCTGTAACATCAACATCACTAGAATAAGTACAGATATTTACTTCCAAATTTCCAATTCTTGCAACAAATCAACATAGATACACAGCAGCCATAGTTACCTTCATTGAACAAAAATGCATTGCCAGAACTCCACAAGAGAAAAACAGGGAACATTCTGACATGAGATAACATCATTTGTCTACTGTCATTATGCTATCTTACAGGAAGGTTCCCGTTCTGCTGAAGCCTTAAGTTTTCAATGAGTGACTGGTAGAATGATTTCAATGCCTTAATATCACTTCCCTGCACAAAATATGGGCAAGAATTTAGCAATTACAGTCATTATAAGAACATAATTCCTGCATCCAAATAAAATTAAGTAATAAGACATGAAATTATTAAGGTAACCAAAAATTCTTGGTAATCAAGAATGTCATAAAATAACCAAAATTCATGAGTTTTATTACCGGTCCACCAAAACTCATGGTTCAATATTATCTACAGCCATTGTTGTTATATACCTGCAACTGCTGGCAATATTTCTCAGCCAAATCTTGGGGGCAATGTGCTGCTGGAAAGCCTTTCGAGACAAAGTGAACTAAGAAATCATTGCCAAATTTTTCATACATGACCTTCTGAGCCAGTACAATTTCTCCAAACAAAACAAGCTGCCACAGATAAAATTGACAGTTTTACGGTAAGTATGAAGCAACGAAATAGATCCAAGATCTAAACAAGCGTCATAAGATTTAACAGGCTACATAACTTCTCCAAACAAAACAAATTGCCAACTGCAACATTGACAAAATTCAAGCTAAGTAACAAAAATAAAATAGACTTAAAACCATAAACAAAATATAAAAATAAAAATCAATAGGAAATCCACAATACATAAATTCCCCACAAGTATCAACATCCACAATTGAATCTGTTGTAGATATCGAATAATGTTTCATAAAAATTGTAGATCAGAAATAACAAGTACATTGCTTATGTGGTACTTGCTTGATCAGTTATCGCTTTCCTATTAATGTATAGACTAATAGTTCAAGGATGAGGAAATTGGCTTTATTGGAAGAATTCTATAGGAGGTAACTACAGATGCAAGCGCATAGTCATGATCCACCATATACAGATTTGAAGTAAGCATTGCATTCATCTGAATGTACAAGTTCACCACAAAGGCACAGACATAATGCCAACTTGTTTTGCAGAACTTGGTCCAACTATAGGATAAGGCACTAAACACCCATTCAACTGAGGATTAACTCAATGGTACAGCCAAATCCTGTAATCTATTACTAATCATATCCTCAACTTCTAAAAATCCTGATAACCCGTTGCAAAAACATGTCCAGAGTGAATGACATGGATTCCACTTCTCATCATTAAAAGTGACACCGCATTTCCTCAACAGAGAGCTCCTTAGATCACGCATGAGTAAACTTTTTAACTGCAGACCCTCAACATCTATGGTGCCCATTTCTCATAAAAAATTGATTGCCGTAGCATGGGAAAAAAATTAACAGTAGCCGAAATTCGAGCTTCTTAAGTATTTAGATTATTTTCAAATGGAACATTTCTGTCCTCAAATCTGCTTTGAAGTAAGAGACTTAGCCTTCTGTTCCTTCTACTTTGCATTGGTGTATTTAATGCTTCCAAACCAAGGGATTGAAGTTAGCCCATCCTTGGTCACACTTCAATTGTCTTACCGGTATATAATTACAAGAGAAATTAGTAAATATGAGATTACAAATAGTAGCGATTAATCTTACAGTATTTGCGTCACGAAACTCGAAGGAGTTATCAAGCAGGCTGTACAAGCAACAGTTTGTAGCAAAGGTCTCTATTATAAAACTCTGGAAACCCGGTACCTAAAAACAAGAGATTTTTAGATGAAAGCATGAGAATATTTTAACAAAATACAACCTAGCAGTACCAACAGCAAGAGCTTACCTTTTCTTCACCATTAGGCATTGCACACCAATCTTTGATTAACCTAATGAATATCTGTACACATACCTAAGTAACAGATATATCGTGTCAGAAAGTATTGCTGTAGAAATAAACCCCAAATTTACAAAGTTAAACCAAGTGCACCTACCTTTCTTACAAGAATGTCCTTGTGTTTACAAGAAGTAAACAGAAGCAACTGCATAATTGGCTGCAAGTAGCTCCTACTTTTGGGGGATAGGAAAACAGATGATAGATCATGTGTAGTTATCACATGAAGAAATGTATATAATGTTCGCTGAACTTCTTGCAGTTCCCGATTTTCCTACAAGGAGAACAAAGATTGAAATATATTACTAAAAATCTCAACCCTGGGATTCAAATTCCAATGAAACGCTGTCAAAAGCGATGGATGCTTCAAATCAACCAACGCTTTCAATAATGAAAACACAACACATACGAAAAATTCGTTACAACCTAAGATATGAAACAGTTAATGCAACATACTACTACTATATGATGGATTGAGGTAAAAAAAAAAAAATCCGCCTTTAAGACAAAACCACAACAAAATAACAACAAAAAAAAGAAAAACTTTCATAATAGATGAAAGATACTGTTTGATTTCTTATTTGAAACAGGATTCGCAATTAAACTTGCATGGCTCGCAATTCAAGCTACAGACCAATCACTGAGTGATGAACCTTTGATCAAATGATTTGATTACTAACTAATAATACCTCGTATATGAGTAACAAGAACATGCACAATCAGTGACATCATAATCCCTCTTATAATATATAACATGCTTGATACATAGAAACAGATCATTCATCAAGCAGTTATTATGACTACAAACACCTAACCTATCCTTGTAGTGTGTCACATCTCATACCTCAGTATTGGTTCCAGGTCCTGAAGGGAATGCATCAATTGGAATGATGTTCAATATCCTACCAGCAATAGCAGGAAATACTTCATCCAATATATCACTAAACAATGTGTTGAACTTGCATATCAGTTGATTGAGCAATACAAGCAGACCAACTAACTCCTTCGGCTGCATCACAATATAATCCAGAATTAAAAACCTTGATGTCAACACAACCAGAAGACTAAAAATATAAGTTATCTGACACCAAACTGTTAGTTTTTCTCTTAGATCCTTTGTGCGTAAATGCATTTCAGCAGTTATGTTGTTCTCTTCTCTAGTTTCACCAATATTGTTCTCAAGTGTATGTATGTCAAAAGTTCAAAATCAAATTATAAAATTATAAATTTGACGAGAACTGGCTTTTTACCTGGCTGTCCACAAGCAATTGCTCTAGTGCCTTTGGGAGGTATGGGAAAACAGATGCTCCTAAAGTCTCGACCATGCGGTGTATAAATGAGGTCACCTGGGTACAGTAGAGCAGCATCAGTTAACAAGAACAGATGATAGGATATCAAAAACAAAGTGCTTTGATTTTCCACACAGGACTTCTTACCTTACTTCGCAAAGGCTCTATATTAGGAAACACAACGAGTACTTGCAGGAGAACATCCAATGTCTGGATAAACAGGAGAAAGAATGTTAGCTGTTAAAATATAACAATATTTACAGGGTGTCTCCTCAAGCAGTTCTATGGTAACACCAGTTCCCACTTATAAGCCAAACACACTAATCAGTAGTATAGTACAATATAAGTACACAACATCATTTCCAGTCAAGAGAACTTATAGGTGATCAACTCCAAAATACAAAGAGATAAAATCAGAGAACCCATGAGTTTGTATTATAGATTTCATCAAATTTTATGATTCAATTACTAAAAATGTTATAAAGCTTGATTCCACCATCATAATTGGAAGAAAATATATATATATATATATATATATATATATATATATATATAGACACACACACACATATGCTAAGTAGAGAACGTATTAAGAATATGGAATACCAACCTGCTTGAACATGAGACCTATTGCAGGGCGACTAGTAGTTACAAGACGCTCGCTGAAGCCCTGAATGCCATACAAATACCAGTAGAATATCTCATTAATATGAAGTTCTAACCATCCAAAAATGTGCTTATTACATATATGGCACATTAGCAAAAGGGGAAAGGCAGATACAATATAAAATTGATGTGCTTTAGCAAGTTTTATAAGGCAAAAGACAACCGATTTGTAAACCGTTTCACACACTTGCAGTAGTATGTAATGAATAATAACTTCAACCAGGTAACATATTAACTAGGAGGTAAAAGGGCATTAAAAGAACCTTGCTGAGAGAATTTATTGCCACAATTATCTGCTGAATATTAGCAATTTTTTGAGGCGCCTCTTCAGGAGTCAATACTTTGGCATTCATAAGCAACGCCTCAACCTAGATGGTAAGAAGTCCATGTCAGATGCATATCTCACATTCTAGTTGGTCATTAACTAGTCATAAAAGATTTCGGGCCGGAAGCCCCAAGATATTATTAGTTTTATAATTGCAAGTTCATATAACCTGTTGACAAAGAGGTGTCAGAAGTGAAGAGAGATAATCAGACTGTTTTGCTGGTGCTACATCTTCCATACCAATTAATACACCAATTGCCTACAAAGAGAAGAACATCATATTAGACTCAATTAAGTGCCTGCTGCATCTCTGATAAAACTTCCATACAAGAGGTCTGTTATAGATGTCGGAAGTACCTCAAAAATGTGACTACCATCTTCAGATGCAGAAAGATCTTTTGATGTATAATCCATACTTGTAAATCCAGCAACTCTGTCTTGCAGACTCTGAAAAATCCAGTTTTAATCAGTTTAGCAAAGATGTAGTGAATTGAAATAATGAATTGTGACAAATGTCCAAAGAAGATAGGAAACCGGTGATGAAGACAGCTTGTTACCATACCTGCAAAATATTCTCTATAAAAGGCACAAGCTTCAATTTCAGCAATCTCACAGCCTTCATAAACAGATAACTTGCTCTTCGACTCACATTGACATTTGGATGGTGTATACCTCTTTCATCGAGAAAGGCAGCCAAAACCATATGAATGTATTGGGAATTCTCTTGTACAAACTTCATATATCTTGTAACTGTTTCTAGATACACAAGAGCAACTAGCCTATTTGAATGGCAAGGGAACCTTGTCGATAAAAGCATTGGTACCAGTTCACCTAAGAGGCCACTGCCAGTTTTCATTGCCTCACCATTCATTGACTCACCAAATGCATAGAATAGAGAAAGTGCAGCTTCCACCTCTTCAACATTCCAGTCTGATGAGGATGCAACAGAAGAAGCCAAGGAGTTTCTAATGAATATCTGACAAACATCAGGAGCTACCCGACCTACATTACGCAAGAGCACAAACAAATCCTTTCGGAACTCCACCATCCTATCTTCTTCTTCTTTCCCAATCTTATCCAGCGTATCAAGATTATCACGGTACATAGGATCATAACGGATCTCTATACGAATTACTTCCAAAATCTGGCCCAAATGATGCAGCTGTGTTTCCCTCAATTGAGAAAGAGTCTTCATGGTGGCAACATAACCTAAAAGAAATTGCACAATAGTAAATGTTGACTCCAACTCACAGTGCTGCATCACATAGAATACAGAGGGCAGAACTTCATTCAACAGCTCCATTGAAACACCCTTCGCATCTTCAGAATTCAAGTTTTTAAAGCATTCAAGAGCCTCAACCGCATACCCAGTAAGCAATGCACCTACTTTGGAAACCAAATCTGAGTCACTATCCTTTGCTACCAGCCCAAACACTCGACGGATTTGAAGACTCTGCAATAGTGATAGTTTTGATTGAGGTTCCATCCTTTTAGATACCACTGCAGTCAAACACCCAGCTGCAGCACCACGGAGTTGTTCACATAGCCCATCAACCAAAACTAAATCAAACAATAATGGGATGAATGCATCATTTACGATTAAACCAATATCGATCCAAGCAATAAACCTCCTCATTGCATCTAATACAGTAGTACACAGCTCTTCATCAGAGTTCCTATACATAGAAACAATATCATACCAACCTCTAACTATTTGAGGTACACACTGCTGCCTCATTGCATCCTTAATCCGGGTTGCCACTGATAGTTCTTCAGGTGTCCGAGGGTAGTCCACATTGATCACTTCATCATCCAAAGCATTCAAAACCCGACAGAACATATCAATAACCATTGCCCCTTTACTCAATTGTGACAAGAAATCCAAAAACACAGATGACCAAATTGACGGGTACTCAAAATAAATCAAAGTCACCAGAACCTGAGCAAGTTTGTTCTTTATAAATGCAGGACCTTCTAAAACCCTAACAACATTGTTATCATCAATAGCACCAAAACATGCAATTGAAAACACCGATTTTCGGATCAAATACCTCTCATCTGGACTCATTGACGAGTACCGGACTTTAACAACCTCGTGCAGGGTCTGTAAACACCAAAACTGGACTTGATATAAATTTGAAAAGCATATCCTTTCAATGCAAATGCTACAAATTGCTTGTTCATCCTTAATCTTTTCACAATATTCCGTAGCTTTCTGTTTCAGCTCAGAATGAACCGTGCCCGATTGATCAAAAACGATTAGTATCGCTTTTTCAAGATCAGCCATGGACCTAAAACCCTTAGGCCCAAAACCCCAATCAATATCCCTTCAAAGTGTCAATCTTTCTTGCTTTCAATTAGGCTTCACCAAAGCAAATTGGGTTTTATCTTCTTTAACAAAGGGTGTTGGGTTCAGTATTCGATGAATATGCAACAGGCTACAGAGGAGGGAACTGAAACAAGGAGAGATATAAGAGGTTTCGAGAGCTTACCCAGATCAATGAGCGTTAGTAGCTAGGGTTTTTGTCTCTGGCAAACCCTACGGATTGGTTTGGATTGGCTCTAGTTTATAGTTGTTTTATAGTCTTCTAGTTTTCCAGAGGGCGTAAAACAGAAGGAGAGAAATAGGGGTGACTGTGAAGGAGGAGGCTATGAAATAAGAATTACAAAGCACAACAGCACAAGTAGGGTATATATATGCGAACCAAAAATCAAACAAGGAGACCGAAACAAATATTTTTTGCCAGTTTTCCTGATTTATCAAACTAGAATCCCAACATCTGTATATAGTTAGATCTCGGGAATTTGAGTTTTCAAAAAAAAGATTTCGTCAATTTGGAAAGAGAATGTAAATTTTGATGAATTAAAGAAATGGATACAGTATAAGAATATAAAAGAAAAAATCAAAATTTAAATTATATAATACTCTAACTTTGAAGTATTACGCGCGAAAAAGAGGTAACTTCATAGTATTACCCGCGTATAAATGGACATAATGAAACATCAACAATATTTGAATATGTTTACTCTTAAGAAAACATAAACATTGATGATTGCTTGAATATCTTTTAATCTCATAAATGATTAGAGAATCATTGCCTTGAACATGTAATTATTGATATTATTTAGTATTAATCTTCAATATTCATAAATCAACAGTTACTCACGGGCCCAACTTGGGTGCCCATAACAAATGGGACTGAGCTCATGGCCTTGGGTTTTTGCTTTTAGAATTGGAGCTAGTTCTATCTGGTGTTATTTTTGGTTCAAATGGACTAGGTCACAATCATAGGTTTGCCCTTTTATAAGATATTCTCTAAGTCATCGGATAAGTTGGATAAATCATTGGTTTCCTTCTAGTTTCGGTTCCATCTATAGCATCGCATTGTCAATATATCGATCTTTGGGTTTTTTTGGTTTAATTTCGTACTAGTTGCACTTGCATGTTATGTTGCTTATGTATTGTGTATATATATTGGTTTAATTCCATACTAAATGCATATTAGGTTGCACATGAGGGTCATGTTAAACGTATTGGAGAGGAAACGATCTAACATCATAAAGTGACAAATAAAATAAAGTGGGTAAATTATACCCAATTGTACCAACTACCAATGTCTTTATGATTAAAACTCAACACCGACAGGTAGTTAAGTTTAAACAGTATCAGTACAAGAATGATATCCACGGGCCATGCTTATTGTTGTTTAACGATATTGCTCCTACGGTTTTATCAATATGCTGAAGAACTCAAAGCTCCATCAAACCAACACATTTTTTCGGCCGCAAAAAGACACAAGACTCTTTGGGGAATTTTCGATAGAAAGTTGATGGGTAAATAGTTGTACGTACGTAAATCTTCATTTATTGGTGTATGTGTGTGTGCAACAAATGGTAATATTTAAAGGCTCCTGTGACGCTCTTTGTAAATAGGGTAATAACTAAAAGAGATATGTTACAAGAAATAAAAGCAAAAGATCTAGGATAATGTGAAAGAAAAGAATAATAACAGAGCATTTAGTAACAACAAACTCCAGCTAGACACTTGAAAAGTCATATTTTATCTCTAGTAAGTGCTAAGGTTTCCCTAAGTGAGAAACTAATCGAAATTTGGGACAGTGGCAACATCGATCTTCTTCACTCATACCAATGATACCATACGTGCTCATGTCCGATCATTCAACATCGACAATCAAGAAGGTAGTTGAGGTATTAACTAGTTTGGTAACGCGAGGTCAATTGGGTGGAGGTGTATGTTGGGGGTGTGCAGTCACTCTCGAGATAGTGATAAAGCTACCAAATGCTCTAATATGCAGTTGCATGGTCCAAGCAGTGGTTGGGTCAGGTATGCATCGACATGTTTGAGCAGCTTCAAGGCATTACGCTCGGGAGGTGATCAGACCCAAGCTTGGGCTTGCTTGTTCTCCAGATGACGAATCGAGTTGGTAGGCATCAGAAGACGACGAGCTTGTCGACTATGTTTACGTGTAGAGGTACACTAAAGTTTTTCTTGATTCAGGCTGACCTTGGTGGGCTTTGGATTAAGATGATGATGGTGATGCAATGGGGGCAAGGCTGACAAGAAACTTAACGACAAGAAGGTGGAAGGGAAACTGAAGGCTTAATCTTAGGCAAAGTTGTATACATGTGAGTCAAAGGCTGGTTTGGGCTTGAGCTTGGGCCTGAGTCGAGACCAGGTGGTGTTAATTAAACAGCGATAAGTATGGCCCATGGTTCCATCATTGTACCGATATTGTCTCAATGTGTTAGGTTTTATATCATAAAAGGTCCCGGTACAATTGACTGATTGAGTATGATCCGCTCATTTATAAATTATATTTTATTTGTCACTTTTGCTATGTAGGATTTCCCCTCTCCAACACGTCATCTCACGTCAGTCATGTCCAACCTAACTTATTAGGTCTGCACGTGAAACAGATTAACAAACCAATTTTAACATTGAAAATTGAAACAGGACAAACCATGGCCAGCCTCCATCGGACAGTTGGTGACAATTCAATCGAAATTTTTCTAATGGCAACATATGAAACCCAAACTCGGCACATGATAGATTGGAGACACAATTGGAGATGGACTCGCTCTTGTACCATGTTAAACAACAACAAGCGTAGCCCCTGGTCCACCATTGTATTAATAGTGCACGTTTGGTACGCTAGATTGCACTGGACCTCTTTAGGTTCTTACACTGCATTGGCCTTACTTGAGTAGGCTTAAGCTAAAGTAAGCTAAACTAAGGAGAGACTAAGTTAGTCCTATATTTGGCAACACGGGTCTAGAAAAGTTGCATAATTGAAACAGTTAAATTTTGACAACCATCTTCTATCTAGTTTGTTGTTGGTAAGCAAGACATCTATGTTGGTAGCTCATGCCGGTAGCTGTGTTCACCTACAACAAATCAATCCTGATGGCAATTCTGTGTTCCGACAATAATTTGTCGTCCCGATAGCTCCTTTCGGCGTCGGCAACAATCTAGCATACTGGCAAATTGCCGGAAGCAACATCGCCTACCGGCGGACCTCACCTTCTCGGAAGCTTCTCAATCTGGTCTCAATAACAACAACCCGGTGGCAACCTTGACATCTCAGCAACAACCGTTCCTCACACACTGCTTATTCATCAATTGCATAAATACCCACAGATCCAATTCAAAATTTGTTTGTGTTTGAGTGCAGCATGCAATACCCAAACCCAAATTCACTCTTGAGAGCAAATGAATTAATGAAGAGATGGAGGAATAAAAGAGAGATGAGGAATGAAGAAAAGATGAACACGCCGAGAGTGAAGGAGAGAAAGCAGGTTTTAAGTTGAGACACTAAAAAGGAGTACTCTAGTTAACACCAGCTAAGGAGGTGAAATTGGAAAACATGTCATAACTAGTACCATTAAATTTTGTACCTCTTGTTACCAAACGTATCCCAAAGTCTTATTTTAGACTATCCCAATTAGGACTGTCAAACAAACGTGCACATAATGTCCTAACTTAACCACCTATAAGGTGTTGAATTTTAATCACAAAAGACATAGGTACTTCTAAGAGTCTTTTATTTTAGCTTTTACTCTAACACAATTGCTTGATTGTCATATGATGACTTGTTGAATGATTATTTTCATAGGAGGCGATGTTTTTTTATTTTTCTATTGGCTCGCATGTGAGTGTCTCAACATTGAACAATTAGTTTGTTTTAGCATAGATAGATTGACCAAATTCTCTTGTTGAAACTATTGTAAAAGTTGTGTGACTTATGAGTTTTAAGTTGTCAACTATTTGATGAGATTTCTTTTGGAGATGAGAATGTCATGGCATATTTCAATTGTCATATTCAATAATTCAATGAGATTAAAGCAAAAGCCACCTACGGAGTAACGAAGGAGAGAGACTCAAGCATGTAAAACTATTAAGGTGTGGCTATTGTCACTCTATCATCTTCTTTGTTCATCATACTTACTCATTTCACCTTACATCTTAATTTTTAATATTAAATATATTTCCAAAAAAAATATCCTTATTTGATATATCTAATTAAAAAGTTAATTCATTTAATTTTTAGCAATAAAAACCAATAATAATGTTTCCTAATTAATAAAATCATAATAACTTATTTATTTCTAAATTATTTCAGTTTTTATCTATACTGATTCATTTCAAAAGATTCGTTTGTTAACCATGTTAAGCGATGAATTGAGAATATATATATATATATATATATATATATATACACAGCTCCTATCCAAAACGAAACTTCACTTTGAAATTAAAGTGTGAAGTTCCTTATTTAACTCACTTTTCGGTCATATTTTCACATCTCCACCATTCATTTTGTAAAACCTAATGTATAGATCACTTATGTAAAGTTTCATCCAAATTGGTAATCGTTAAGGTACCGAATTAGATTAAATTAATGCACGAACCATAAATCCGTCTATTCAAAACTGTTTGTGTAAATAACGATTATGAAAACTCAAACGATCATCAAATCCAATGAAACTTGGTAGAATTGATCTATGCATTAGGTTATATAAACTGAACGGTGGAGATGTGGAAATATAATCAAAAAGTTAGTCAAATAAGGAACTTCACACTTTAATTTCAACGTGAAGCTTCGCTCTGGATAAGAACTGTGTATATATATACACAGTCATTTTCTGCCAAGGATGTCCTTATTTATTCTTATGGTGCAGATTTCCACTTTAGACTCACTTTTAGATCGAATTTTCACATCTCCACCGTCTAGTCTTTAGATACTAATATATATATCATCTCTATAAAATTTCAGCCAATTTGGTTATCATGAAGGCACTCAAAATTGTGTTTTTCTGTTATAAACATGAACGGTTCAAGTTCAATAGAATTATGTTCATCCATTGGTTTAATCGAATATGAGTGCCTTAATTATAACCAAATTGGCTGAAATTTTGCAGAGATGATCTATACATTAGTATCTAAAGACTATACGGTGGAGATGTGAAAATTCGATCGAAAAGTAAGTCTAAAATGGAAATCCGTACCATAAGAATAAATAAGAACATCATTAGAGGAGAAGGACTATATGTGTGTGTGTGTGTGTATTCAGGCCTTTTCAGATATGAACCTCCTTATTTATTCAAAAGGTACGGATTTCCTTAATTGACATACTTTTCGATCATATTTTCTCATGTCAACCATTCAGCTTTTAGGTATGTATGAGTAGATCATCTCTACAAAATTTTAGTCAAATTGATAATCATTAAGGTATTCAAAATTATGAATTACACGAACGGTTCATGTTGAACATATTTGGTTCGTTCATTGTAATCATATAGTTTTGATACCTTAACGATCACCAATTTAGCTAAAATTTTGCGGAGATGATCATGTCATATATATCTAGACACTAGTTGGCTATGATCAAAAAATATGACCAAAAAGTGGTTCTATTGGCAAAATCCGTACTTTTTGAATAAATAAGTATATTTGGACCTGATAATATATATATATATATATATATATATTAATTTATTTGTGTTTTTTAATTTTTTTAATTTTATTGTTTAAAATGGTATCGTAAAGAGTCTATTAGTGTACTTTTAATTCATTTTATACTTGGGTAATATAATATTTCAATAATTGAAATGTTTGTAAGGTGAACAAAGAAGATGGTAGGGTGGCAAGTGTCAAATCCGTCTTCGAAAATGAGAATGTTACCGTCTTCGTAAATGAGTATTAATAAGAATGTTACCGTCTTCGTAAATGAGTTTAGAGTTTCAAAGGTCCCTAGAGGGGTGTTGATGGACGATTATTTCGGAGAAATTGTTCGTAGGAGAAATATTTGAAAACGGTAAAAATGGTAAATTTTAGCTAGTAAAAAGGTAAGTTTTATTAGGGTATTATTTTTGGAGTTGGGTTTTTATTTGGTAGTGTTGGACCGGATTGGAAGAGAGGCCCAAACCATTTCTCTCTCTCTCTCTCTCTCTCTCTCTCTCTCTCTCTCTCTCTCTCTCTCTCTCTCTCTCTCTCTCTCTCTCTCTCTCTCTCTCTCTCTCTCTCTCTCTTCTCTCTCCTCCCTCCCGACTCTCTCACACTCTCTCTCCTTGCCGGACGTCTCCCGCGCCCGTCCGGCCACCGCTGACCGCCGCACCGGTCCCAATCGGTCGGCCTTTGACCCAGCCTTCTCCCTAGACCGGTGGCAGCCTCCCTAGCGCCGCCGTGAGAGAGAAACCAAACCCGAAAAGTCCGACTGCCCGTAGCTCTCCGTCACCGGAACTCCCTCCTCCGGCCGCCATAGCCGGAGCCGCTTGGCTCGTTTGAAAGCCCTCCTCCCGTGCTTCAATCCCTCGAAAGGTTTTGGTGCGATTCGTGCTAGGTAAGGAGAAATCTTTGATTGAAACTCTATGGCTCAATTCACTGTTTTGGTTCGATTACCCTATCTAGGCTTGGAATTGATGTTTGTGTTAGTTAGGGAAGTTGTTGTGCGTGTTGAGAGGAAGGTTGTGTTAAATTTTGGTAGGCATTGGAGGTCGCTGGAGTCGACCGCCGGCCGTCGCCGCTGTTAGGGGGATTTTCATAATTTTATATGTGTAATATTAAGGGAAGTTTAATGATGTGAATTTTGGAATTTTTGGAGGAATTTTGGATAAGTTTGGGATTTTTCAAAGTTTGATATTTTGGCAGTTAATTTGGATAGAATCCGGCCGTTAGATTAATGTTGTTTAGGCGGTAGAAGGTTGATTTAAGGCTGCCGGTATTTGTGGTGAAGTTTGGGCCGTATCGATTTAAAAATGGCGAAGTTGGGCAAGGATGAGCGTGGATAAGGCTCACATTTAATTTTGTCTATTTTTTTTATATAAGCGTTGGTATATAGTTGAGGATTAATTTATGTTTTTGAAACAGGACGTGAGGAGGCTCGAGCAGAAGAGGCCTCAAATCGATATCAGACTTAGGCCTATTTAGTGAGTAGACTTTTGTTTTAAATAATATGCATGCTATGGTTCATGGTCGAACAATTTTTTTTGTTCGAGCATTTGATGTCATTTTATTTTGATGATTTTATTTCTTTTGAAGAGTGACCGAAAATGAGATTTTTTCGGTAAATTATATATGTATTTATGAGGAGAGTATGTATATAAATGCTAGCTAGCCATATGTGTCTGTCCACCTTAATGGCGTAGTATATAACCGCATTATGGTGTGACGTGAGCGTTAGACGCAAGCGTAGTAACCATATATGAGTGTTTACTTCGTATAGGGGGTATGAGCACATATTTATACACCCGTCTGTCCACCTTAATGGCGTAATGTATCACTGCATTATGACGTGACGTGAGCGTTAGACGCGAGCGTAGTAGCCTTATATAAATTATTTTAAATCTATAAAATAATTATATAGGGAGTATGGACGTGTGTAAATACATACATATATTGGTATATATTTTTGAACTGAAGATGCTCGATATTTACGAGATAATAGATTTATCGCTTAGAGCATGCATTCGATTTCTTTGGAAATTAAATTGGGAAAACATAAATATTGTTATTTATTCTTTTTATTTTTGTCCACTCACTCTAACGTTTTTCGAATGTTTTCCCCTGGGCCATTCGTTTTAAAAATGCCCAGTTTGCAGAGTTCGGGTTGGCACTAGTAGGAGGCGAGGCATAGTTACCCACTTCTCCACCACTTTTCATCAGTAAGTTACCTGTTTAACCTACCAGTGTATTTTCTTGCTTCCTCTAGTTTTTAGTAGCTCTGATTACCTTTAGGGTTAGCGTATGTTTTTTCGGTGGTGTGCTAAGACTTAAGTTATATTTTTTGAATTCTCGAAGGTTGAAGTTTGTTATATTATTTGGATATTTATGGGATGAATTAGAGGTTGGTTAATTCGTTATAGGAGGGTAATTCTTGAATTTTCCGGTTAGGGTTGTCCATTTTCAAAGGAGGTTTGCCGAGTTTTTCAGTAAATTTTCCTTGGAGGTGGACCCCACAAGACTTACTTCGGGTTTCAGGGTGAAATCTGGGGTGAGTCTTGACAGCAATGGCTGCAACGAACTATTATTACTCACAAAAATCAAGAGCCTCAAACTCAAAAAATCATGTATATACAAAACACATTGTCAATCATTCTATTATTCGATTGTGTATTGTGATATTAAATAAGACTAATTTCAATTTACCCTCAACAACTTTAGTTCGAACATCATGTTAGTCATTTTTCTTTCAATTTCATCAAAAACACCGCTCGACGTTCAATTTTCATTAGTCGTGTCCAAACTTCCGATTTCCATACAATTCTCTGTCATGTGATGATGTGGTACTAAGAAGAAAACCAAATTTGAAATCACTGGGCTCACAGAAAAAGGGAAAAATAGACCAATCCCATGAAAATCACTAAGATTAGGGGGTTGTGATGAGAACAAAGATGTGTATCGATATGAGGGAAAAATGGTACGAAATGTTACTTTCGGAATTTGACTATCTTCTTGATATCAAGTCATCACTTGACAGAGGAATTGAATGGAGATTGGAGGTTTGGACATGCGCGGCTGATGAAAATTGGGAGTCGAGATGTGTTTTTAATGAAATTGAAAGAAGAAGGACTAACATGATGATCGACCTAAATTTGACGGGGGGTAAACTGAAATTAGTTTTATTAAATATGCTCATAAACCAAATCCAATATAAATAGATTTGCTTGTAATTAACTATTGTTTTTAGCTAATTAGAAAGATTCCATTGATCGAAATCCTAACGACTACAAAGGTCAATGCGTTAGTAATCTGATGACTACTAAAACACAAAGCAAAGTAATTAATCTAGGCTACAAACTACAAATCGAAAAAAACAACCTCAAAACTACGTTTATAAAGCGAACATGAATGACTAGAGAAGAAAAATGAACCTATTTCACCCTAAAAATAATTAAACTCCAACGATTAGAGGGCTAAGACCCAATAGTGTACATTTCATCATAAGTAAAGAAAATTACTTTTAGGGTTTGGTAGGGATCTTTCCTAGTTGAACTAGGAAATCGGCGCTCCTCAGTTTCTGACTCAATCTCCTTCTCCTCCATCATCGAGCCAACTGTCATGGAGTTTGAGGTTTTTCCTGGACTATTCTTCTTGTTTCTGCTTCTGCGGGGACGGCCCCTCTTCTTGGGAGATTTTTCTGTACAAATGATTCCCAGGTTGTCATTAGAAGGAATCGATGTAACACCCCAGACCTAATTTTACCTAGTTACCGGGTGTTTCTACGAGTTACTGAGGAATTTAACCACGCTCGATAACTTAATAAGTTAACGCTTGAGTTTATTTTCGAGTTTTTTCTTGAAATGTGAAATTCTTGGTTTAAGGCCTCGATGTCGATGTATACGTCGACACGAGTTCACCGGTGTATTTGAAATATTTACCGGGGCATCGAGTTATTTCCTACAAATCTATTCTCTAATTTTTATTTCACATCTTTTAATCTTACCCATTCATTCTCTTCCTTTCAATCTGGGCCGTTGGCCCGAAGTATACAGGGTAAAAACCCTAATCCTTTCCCCGTTTTGTCGAGAGAAGAGAGAGGGTCTGAGAGAGAGAGAGAGAGAGAAAGAGGCGGAGCCTCACCGGCTACCAACCGCCGTAGGTCGATCGACGACCACCAAGGGACTCGTCTCTCTTTCCTCTACCTCTTCATGCCCACCATTTCGACAGGCATCTACTCACGAGAGAGATCGATGCCGAGGAAGTGCGGTGGTGTTCGCCGATTTCAGGCGAGCTCGGGCAGCGACGGAAATTCCGGTGAGTACGGTTTATCTCCTCTTATTTTCTTCTTCAATTCCTTGTCCTTAATCCTTTGAATCGAGCCTTAATCCGAATTCTCTTTGTTCTTTTTTTTTTTTTCTGGGTTCTTCTGCTCTTTTCCCGGCGACCTGAGTTCTTGACTTTTTCGGCCTCTCCTCCATGTTCCGACGAGCAAGGCTACTTCCTGGCGGACCCAGCGGCCGAGTGGAGGAGGTGGTTAGAGTTTGGTAGCAGATGAAAATTTTCTGGTCGGGACAGTGAGAGGCAGAAGGCTGCAGGTCGATCTCCGACAATATTGGAGGTAAGGATTATGATTTGATCGACTGTGTTGTTTTTGTGTTGCGGTTATTGAGTTGAGTTGTGGCTGAAATCGTTGTTGTGGTTGTTGTTTGTCGAGAACTTGGTGATACAGGGAGATCATGGCCAATTTCCAGCAAGTGGCCGGAATCCGGCGAATATTTTGGCGATCGATTCCGGCGAATGAACAGTTTTTCCGGCAGTAGCCAATGAGGTAGTTTTCGAGGACTTTCTTTCTAATTCGAATTGTAGTTCCGAAAAGGGGAAAATTCGGGTTGTAATCGGAAAACTTGCTAAGTTAGGAAAGTTTCCCTTTATAGAAACTTCTCATTTATGGAAACTCGTTTGGGGGTCCTTAGTGATTCATGAATTATTAACTGAGGTCTAAGTGTTTAACGGTTAGTACTTAGTAAGGCGTCTAGTGAATTGACTCTAACCCTTAAGTTAAAGGTTAAATTGGAAATGTTGAAACATCGTTAGGTAGTTAATCCAGGAACCCTAGTTAAACTAGGAAAGAGGTCGGGGCAATAGTTGTTTTGGAGTAAGGTATGACCGAGTTGTTGTATTGTTTATCGTCAGACGCATGATTTACACGAGAATGTGGATATTTTGAGGCAGCGCTTGAGGAGTGTTCCGAGCATTGGAAAGCTTAGGCTTAACCTGTGAGTGGACGTTTGTTTTAAATTAAATGCATGCAATGATTTATATTTAATGGATGATTTTATTTTATTGAATCTTAATTTGTGGAATTGATATCTTTCGTGACTATGTCCGCGAAGTTATTTCGGAAATTAATGTTCTTATTTTAATTCTTAACTTCGCTATTTGGAAAGTTACCGAAAATATACATACATATTGCCTTCTTTTATAATTGGCAATTTTCTTTCATTTGGAGAGTTACCGAAAATGAGATTTTCTGTGGATATATATATATTTATATTTATGAGGAAAATATGTATAGAAATGCTAGCTAGCCATATGTGTCTTTCCGTCATAATGGTGTAGCGAATAACCGCTGTCATTATGGTGTGACGTGAGCGTGGGACGCAAGCGTAGTAGCCCTATATGAATGTAAGAATTCATATAGGGGGTATGAGCACGTTACACATGTCTTTCGGCCATAATGGTGTAGCGAATAACCGACATCATTATGGTGTGACCTGAGCGTAGTAGTCCTGTATGAACTTTTAAATCCATAAAAATTCATATAGGGGGTATGGACGTGTGTAAATACATACATATATACTAGAGCCTGGGAGGCTCAATATCATAAAGTATTGGAGACTAGCAGGGCTAGTCGCGTATTTCAGTATTTGCCAGTTTCTAAGTTAAAAGTTTTAATACTTGTTGCGTGCATCACTCTTTTCTTGAAGAGATTAAAATGGGAAAGCATAAAGTATTAATGTAATTATTTGATTCTTATAACCTTATTTTTTTCCACTCACTCTAACGTTTTTAAATGTTTTCCCCTAGGCCTTTCGTTTTCTAATGCCCAGTTTGCAGGATAGACTAGTTGAGGTCGGGCGTACATTGAGTCGAGGCCTAGTCATTTTTATAGCTTCTGCTTAATTGTAAACTTTTGTTTTCTTCCCTCATTATTAGAATTGCTCTGAAACAATGAGATGTTGGGTGTGAATTACCCTTAGTTTATTATTTAAGCTTTTTGAGGTCGGGTGTACACTGAGTCGAGACATAGTCATTTTTATAGCTTTTGCTTAATTGTAAACTTCTGTTTCCTTCCCTCATTATTAGAATTGTTCTGAAACAATGAGATGTTGGGTGTGAATTACCCTTAGTTTATTATTTAAGCTTTTTGGGAGGTGTTGTGATTGTGGGGACCGTGGTGGCTCCAGGAATATAAGGTTGGACTTTGATTTTTAGAAGCGTTTGCATGCTCTTTAGGAAGTGTTGTTTATTTTCAAGGGAGGTTATACCAAATTTTCGGTAGTATCTCATTTGGAGGTGTTCCCCGCAGGGTTCAGTTTAGATTTCAAGATGAAATCCGGGTGGGTCCTGACAATCAAAAACCCTAGCTCATTGAGGTTCAAAGGCAGAGGAACCATTGCTAGGGCATGCCGAGGACGTTTGTCATCTACAACTTCATCGTCCCATCTTCCTCTGCGAAAACTTGTGATCTATGTAGAGAGGACGGAGAATCATGGACCTCCTGAGAGAAGCAACGACTGCAGCAGGGACCGAGAAGAAAGTGGGGGCATTCCCTTGAAAGACCATCAGTAGGAGAGTTGTGGTTGTTGATGCCTCTATTGGGGACGTAGCCTAAGAAAGCTTTTGCTCTCGTGGACAAGGGAGGCCGTTGTGATTAATCATAGTACAATCACAACAGTGTAGCAAGCATTCATACCATAATTTTAAAGTAAGAACATCCACAGGGGAAACCCTATTTTCCTTCCAAGCTCATCGGATCATTGAGTGGGAGGTTGAGATGCACACGAACCAAGCCGTGAATAATGCCTTGATGATCGACTTGAAGGACATGCCCAATTGTTTTCCCAACCAGGAGCGTTGTTGCCACCGTCGTGAGTGTCGCCGGTAGTTCCAGTTTTTCAACCCAAATCCAAACAAAATCAAGAGGCACAACCATTATGTTAGAAAAACCATAATAATAATTGAGAATCATAGCCTCTAGTAGCCCCGTGGTCCTCCTTTTTTGACCCAGTTCACATCCTTTGAATTGGTGAAGGTGAAAGGGAAACAATCTCGATCCTCTTGCCTAGACCTCCACCAGAGTCGAGAGACGTCACATGGAGCGCACCACACTCCTAAAAGAGTAGAAGGTTACTGCTCTAGCATATTCTAGTTTGCCGACGAGATAGAACCTTGGTGCTACGATGCCCTCTTCAGTACACCAGATATTGCCAAGGTCTACAGGTTCTTCTTGGTTGCTGAGAGAGAGTTTTAAGATGAGTCTTGTCGTCATATAGGCAACGTAGGCCACCAGGGAAACTGTCATAGGATTGGAACGTCGCCGCACAACTTGCAGAAAACCCTAACTCTAGGGAGGGAGAGACCTTTTTAGTCGTGGTATCTTTTTAGGTGGAGTGAATGCTTGTAATTAACGGCTACCATGATACATTACTAATATTTCAAAATGAGAAATTAGTCAATGTACGATGCAACTGTAGTTTTTTTTTTTTTTTATTAAGGGATGCAACTGTAGTTTGACCAAAAGATCTCCCTAAACTAGAAAATGAGAAAAATATATCAATATGAACTCATTCAAAGCAGCCCAAAGGCAATAAGGCCCAGTAGAACAGAAAGGTATCAAGTAGGCCCATAATAAACCACCACATGACATACGTTGAGCAACGCACCCTAATCGGCTGGAGCATCCGAGCCACAGCCATGGAACATTAAGCACAACTTTTTCATCAAATTAACAATATTTAACGTCACGCTTTGTTTTGACTCTTTCTTATAAGTAATGTCCGGTGAATCGTCATTTTGGAAACTAGTTGTATCTTATTTTATGTGACAATATATGTAGCTAAAAGTCCAACGCCCGTCACAAAATTTCAATAAAGGACATTTCTCTACTACATCAGTTACCACATTAGGTGGGATGCATGTGGTACCTCAAAATGTGGTTTATCTAGTATTATTTAGAGTGTGTGGATTTAACAATCCTTAGTCATTTCTTATTATCATTGCGACGTAGAACATATGTTGTTGTCACACCCCGGACCCGGTGTCGGTGGTTTCCAAGCATCTGACGCCGAACTTGAGACGTGAGCGGGAAAAGTAAAAGAAACTAAAACAATTTCAAATACTTTTCCAAAAATAAAAGAAAATAAAACGTTTACAAATAACAAAACAAATACTCAGACAAAAAGATGAGCCTTTGCGATCTATCTCACTTCTAATCTTCCGTAAACCTGGTTGACTCTCGTACACGTTAACTAAACGGCACGATTAGTCTTCTTGTAAGACGCGTTCACTTAGGCACCTGAACAAGACTCATAGGGGTGAGCTTACGCTCAGTAGGGCCTAACCTTATACTTAACTACGTTACACAATCAAGTTATCAAACATCAAATAATACTTTAAATAAATATAACGACAATTCGATACATGTATGCTAATGAATGTCTTCCTCAATTACTGGCTATCAGTCCATACATTAAAGACAGGTGAGCCTACACGTCCCATACCGTATATTTTACCAACCAGGGCCGACTCAAATGTCTCGAATATATAATCTAACAATCAGTAATATCTTACCACATGTACCTCTTTTGTTAGTCATCTTGTTATACTCATGGTCTCCAAACCTGAAACCCGATTAGATCGCTTTATCGATGTCCGTCATTGAAGGGTTCTGCATTCCCTGGTTCGTGCACTTATGAGCTGACATGGATTCATGGACAACCCATGAGGAAACTCGACTACACAAAATGTATCTTTCCTCTCAATCTCATTCACACCTCTCCACAATCGTCATTCTCACTATCCTCATAATGCCTCACGATGCATTATGTATGCATAACAATTGAGCATCAAAACTTGCATTTCAATATTAAACACATGTTTATAAGGAAAGCGATAACATTGATCATATAAAATCAACGATTACACATGCTTTTATAGAAAACAATAACATCCAAGAGTTAATAAATCAATGACACACAAGTCAACGATTTTAATTATAATATAATTATCAATTTAAAGAAAGGTTCCCCGAGAAAGACCCTACTTGAAAAACGCTAGCTCTGACGCTAACTAAAATTAGTAACTCAGCAACACGCTTTCTGAAATCCTTATACTTCTGCTTCTAGAACTGCAACCTGCCTCCAATTCTCGTACCGAATACTTATTCTGAGAATGTCGGCGAATCATTTCAAGTTGATGAAATCAAATCTTTCAAATTGATAAGGACACCCAAATCCTTATTTCTAATTCCTCTGGCATTTTTTTTTTGATCAATTCCGAACCATATGCCATATGTACTCATTTTGCAATATCCCCACTTTTAACATCTACATTTGCAGTCAACGTTGTCGGCGAATCTCAACTATGCTCCAAACACCGATCTAAACTTTCCAGAATTACTCTGGACACCTAAATCACCATTCTCCGAATCCATTGACCTTCATAGTCAACTTATGGAATTATGGACACCCAAAAACAAGTGTCCAATTCTTCCATTCCATCCTTCTAGTCTTTAACTACTTTCGAATATTCATCTTAATCTGCCATGCTCTTGTCTTGTCTTGAAATCCAAACTGCTCAAGTCCTTGGAATTAGTAAGGACACCCAAATTAGTTCCTTCTCCATGATCTTTGAGTCGATTGTCGTGAGCTCATTCCTCTTTGAGTTTAATACACCCCATGATCAAAACCAAAGCATCTAAACTGCTCTCACAAGCCAAAATAGATTGAAGAAATCTCGTTCTAACAGAATATATATATACATGGCTCAACCTTATCAATCACCCTGACGTATGAGCATACGTCAGAGCAACCCAACAAGCTATCCAATTACCTACTTTTTCATTTTCTTGAAATCAAGCAAACAACTAATTTGTTCTAAAGCTTCTGCCAAAATCAACACAACTAATCAAACTCCAAACACACCAAAACTTGCAGTAAACCCGAACTGAGCCCAAATTCATCAACTCATCCAATCTCAATAACAAACATCTTAAATTACTCCTTCATAATCAGTATTCCCACTTCATCTTCAAAAATCACAACAATTACCATCACAACTGCTATCAACACCAAACACAGTAAACCCGAACAACCTGCAACTCAGCTCTCTACCTTCAATTATACAATTTCAATAATTCTAGACAACATACTAATCATCAATCCAACTCCAGCATACAAATTCAAAACCAGAAAACAAATAGAAACACCTCCACCACCGCCGCTGCCGTGCACAGTGGCACGCACGGCAGTCCTCCACTGCCTAAAATCCACTTTCCTCAAAACTCAACCAATCTCGATTCCAATTATACAGAGAGGTAGAGCTCGATGAGAAGATCAAGTTTCATACCTCACTTGCCATCGACGGTGGCCGGAAAGCTTCGAACCTTCGCCGGGAAACTCCTTGAGCTTCAATTAATCGATTCTCACTCATGGAGGCTCCTTTGAACATACGAACATCATGGAAGGGTTTCTGACATCGAGACGAAGCTTCGGCTACCGGTGAGAGGCGTCGACGCTACCGGAATCGGAAGTTGGCCGGCGAACCCAGCCTCTTTCTTTCCTCTTCGATTCTCCTTCACCGGAGCTTCTTTGCTGAATCCAAGATCACAGAGAGGATGAGGAGGACCAGACGAAACTACCAGTACCATTCACGCTCGCCGTCGTGGTTGGGATCGGAAACACAATCGCCTTCTCTCCTCCTTTTCTCTCTCACCGGAGCTCCACTCTTCAAACTGGAATCACAAGGAGGTCGGGGACGTCGAGACGGACTTGTGGCCACCGGTTGGACGCTGAGAGGTGGCCGGACAACGGAGACAACTCCTCGAGCTCCGCCGCTGCAGAGCAGCTCGAGACCGAAGTCGGTCTGGGCTGTGTTTCGGTGTAGTCCAAGCTAATCCTCTTCAATTAATATACTCTTCCATCAACAACCAAGATTAAACGGTTCCTTAAAATCCAATGGTCCAGGTTAAGCCACCAAAATTTCTATTTTTAATTAAATTTTTGGATAATACTAAATTTTCAAAAATCATTAAAAATAGATCTGATTTCCGAAAACGTTTCCGTAAAAATCCTACAAATTTGTAACGACGTCTAGGTTAATCTTATGAGCTCAAAAGACAAAATTCGACAAACTAAAAATAAAAAAATTGAAATAATCTTCGAAAAATACTAAGAATTTAAAGAATAATAGAAATCTAAATAAAATAACTCGAAAATAATTTTTTCCTTTTAAAAATAGAAATCCGAATTTCCGAGATGTTACAGTTGCATGGTACAATTGTCTTAACAAAATTCAATAAGAATTTGACTGACATAATTGAGTGATATATTGTAAGATATGGATAATCATTTTCACTTAACCACTTGGAGAAAGTGATTAAGTGAGGATCCACTGCACAAGACCAGCACCATCAACAATGAGGTTGCAAGTAAACCCTAAAGTATCAACCGGCAAACACCGTTGTAAGCCCTGTTGCCACTAGTTTTAGGTCGAGACAACCCAAAAACCGTCGGTTATACTCGGAAGGAAACATAACACATCTAAATTGATTTAACCCTAACTGTGGTGAATTATGTTCACTAAATCAAAGCCTACACCCCAATTTCATCATCATTAACATTACAACACATTGTCCAAACCAGTAGAAGTAGCATTTCTTGGTAAACGGATGCCGTGATGATCTCTTGGCATTGGGTTCTTCATTATTTTCTCAAGAACAAATAATCAAGAAAATGAAAGTCGGATATTCAAACCATAAAGTCGCGCGGGTGCACTTGTCTCTATCAAATTAATATCAATATACGATCAATTATTAGTAATCGTAGCGTGCATGGAAATGAAAATGGAGCTACATTCCAACACATGCATGAGTTATCTTCCACGTTTTGGGCTACACTTTGAGACGCAACACCAACGAGCTTTACTCACGCATGCATTCACTTTGCACACGCACCCTCCCTCTCTCCCTGCAAAAACTTCCAATACCAAAAATGTGACTCGCACAGTCGATTACCCAGTGCGAGTTTGGGAAGGTATACGATATCTGAGTACGGCCGTTCAAACCTGTTAATCAAACATACAACTGATACAAGGACTATTTACGATATTTGAGGTTGTTTCATTTATGCACTGTTTTGTAAAAGAAATTTCATAGTATATGTTTTGACTAAACTACGCTTAAACTTGAGACATGGTTGAATTTGACACAATGGTTTTCCGCTTGATGAATTTCTAGCTTTGGATTTTGATCTATGCATAAGTGTATTACTTTTACTTTCTCGCATTTAAAACGTACTTGAACAAATATATAGATCTTCATGTAAATATGACTAATATGACTTCTTTGGTCGAATAATAAATACTATATTACTAATCACGATATTATGTGTATAATAAATAAAAACTTGACTATGTTTGTTTCTAGTAATAAAAATAGTGATTCACTCGTGTGATTTGCGACTTCATATACACAAACATTCATGTAGCCGAAAAAAAGAAAGTCTGAATTATTGAATAATCTATCGTACTAGCAATGTATGCTCGACTACTTTTTGTCTTCCGAAATCTTGTCTTCTTATAAATCATGAATCTGGTCATCTGAAAATCACCATCAACAACTTTGCATAGTAGCAATATTTCAACCTCTCACATTGTCGCACCAAACTATTGAAGTTGTTGCCAAGAATTTTGAACTTTCCCAAAAAATGGCCAATAATTCAAAATGGTTTCAGACCGTCGACACCAAAATTAAAACAAGTCAAATATCTTTTTTTTTTTTTTTTTTTGATAAGAGTCAAATATGAAATACCTCAGAAAAGAAAAATAGAAACAGAAAGAAAAAAAGTAAAAAATTGACCACGAGTAGGTGTGCAGTGTGCTCAACTTGAAGTCAACCTCAATGACAAGGCCATTGTCCAGTAAATCAGAGTCCACAAGTCGTTTCCCTCCATTCTAGCCGTCCGATTTTCCCTGATGGACAAGCCCCCCTTGAGTTACGGAGCTGACTCAGCCAGAGAGCATGTGCCGGGAGAGTGACTCGTCGTACAATGACAAACTGACGGTCACCTAACAGCCGTCAAAGGCGAGCACGTGTTGGCCTCGGTTGCTGACCATGTGGCGTAGTCCCTTACGTGTGAGTGCCACTTGCTGTTCCCTTACAGACCCACGAAACTGAATCTGGCAGTTAAATACAGTTTTTATATGAATCGGGAAATTACGGAAATAAATGGAGGGAATTAAATAATATTATGTATGGTGGCTAGGGGGTGGTCCTTATCGCGGACCGCTATAATGTTCCGGGTGCTTCCTCCAGAAATGTAGAGAATTATCTCTCATTTCTATTTTAGGTTTTTTATTTTTCGCGGGGAAATTTCTGTTTGATTGTCCATTATGCCCCTCAGATTTTAGATATTTTATTTCCTTTTCCTCCATAAACAAAATAAAACAGCAATTACGGATTGTTTTTCCTCTTCTTCCGTTCTCCCTCCTCCCAAATACGGTACAGGGAACAACACAGTCTCTTTTTAGTAAGTGAGAGGTTATGAATTCGACTCACAAAAGACTAGGTGTAGAATTTAAGTTGTTTACCCGATCAAAAATATTAAGGTATAGGTAATCATCAAATCTCAATTTGTATATATTCATTGTGTTTTCCATTTAATATAAATAACACAACATCATTAGTATACGTTGAATATAAATAACGTATAACGCACGGACATACACCATCATCCATTAGGGACTGGAAATATGCTTCCACACATGTTACATTTCGTCAAACGCATAATGCGCGTGACTGCATGACAACATTCGTGTCTTCAATTATGTGATTTTGGGATGTGATCCGAGCTTTGTAAAGGTCAAATTTTCACGTTTGTGACCGATCCCGCACTTACGATCTTTAAATGCTTTAAACATGAGATTGCATTGCTCTTCAAGCAAAAACGTATACGTTCACCGCAACGTACCACCGAACTCTATCTTACATATACATTAAAAATAAATAGCACATAACAAATATATACACCGTCACGCATCAACGATTGAATATAATGCTTCACACATGTATTGTATCGTCAAACTACGTAAGACGCGTGACTGCATGACAACATTTGTGTTCGTCTACGTGATTTTGGGATGTGATCTGAACTTTGTCACGGTCAAGCACACCGCCAATTATCATGCATATGCATCTATTACTACACTTTGCTTATGTTGCACTCTTCTATACCTTAGACGCAACGCAACAATTTGAATTAGGTTTAAATTTGGACACTTCTCTAATCCAATTATCTGCCCTCTAACACCCAGTTAGGATCCACGCATGCTTTACTATATTCATCTTGGCAATCATATTTCATATACTTGCAGATAACTTAATTCAACTTCATTAAGCTTTGGACCAAAAGCTTGATTGCATCACAAAGGCAGAGAAGTATGAAAGTTTTGTCCATAGTGCTAAGAAACCCCTAATAATTGAGTTTTCTATTCTGTTACCATCTTCAACAACGAATCATATCAGTAATATAAAACTAATCAAGTAGATAAGGTACATACCATAAAAATAATACACTCTAGATGAACGAATAATTCAACCTACGTTAAAAAATAAAATAAAGAATAATCGCGTTGATTAATTCTAATCGTCTATTGGCTCACGAGTTTATTACCATAATTTATTCTTTGTCCATTTGAGTTCGGATAAACACATAATCTAATCCAAATACAAAATATATTATGGGTGCGTCTATTGTCACCCCACAAACCACTTTGTTCACCTCACGTTCTCTTTACACCCCCACTTATATATTTTTAATTGTAAGTTTATTTTCTTCAACCTTTTACAATACCTAAAATACCATTTTCTCATTTTTGTTTTGTTCAAACTAAATTCTTTTTTGACCCTACATATATTTTTTTCAATTTCATATTTTCTTTGTTCATCCTACATTCGATCTCTTCTCACCCCGCTTATATATTTTTTAATTTTAAATTTACTTTATTCACCGATTTGCAACACACACAATATCAACCTCTTCTAATAGTTATGAACTTCAAAAATAAAATGAAATTGAACAAAACCATAAGATTAATATCATTTGGGTAAGTGGAATCACAAACTGAGTAATAAAAATCACACTAAAGTATAAATCCCAATTAAAGAATAAGAAAAAAACTCTCAAATTTAACAACTCATTGGTATCCGTCGATATCAAGATGCACAATGTCTGTAAACTATACTTGGAAAAAGCTCTGATGAAAAAAAAAATCGAATATATATAAGTGAGTGACTAGACAAGAAAATTTACATATAAAATCGATATGAGAAATAATTAGTAAATAGATAGATGAAACATCAACAAAGAAAAAAAATATATAAACAGTTCACCTCAGTTGAATGCTAGTGTTTTCTTCAGACTTCATAGAAAGATCGAAAATGATAAATTCTGGGTTAAGGTTTATGAAGTACGTCTCAAAAAAATAATTTGTAATTTGTAACAACTTATTGTCCCTTACTGTAATTTTACATTATGGTATATTAGTCATTTAATAAATCAACAACGTGTGGGGTGAGCAAAATAGTTTGTGGGATGTCAATAGATTCACCTATATATTATACGCATATGATCTAATTCAAGATTTTGTTCCTAAACAGTAAACACTATATGGCAATGCGTACATGCAACAAAATCGAGGGGAAGTTTGATGCCTACAATGTACTTTCAAAGTGAGGCATATTATTCCCTTTTGATTGATGTTAGTTTTACTTTCTTAAATAGTTTTTGTTACTTGAAAAATTTAACATTAACTTTACTTAACGTCATAGACACTCTCGTTTGAGATGTGGTAGTGAACCTAGTTTTGTTGTGATGGGTCCAAACGGGAATATTTTTCTAGTTAAGAACAGGAACACAACTAGACTTAGAGCATCTTTAGCAATGTTAGCTATTTTTAAGTTAAATTTTAGACAAATTAACTAAAATGTCATTTTGGCTAGCCACTTTAGAAATGTGGCTGCATCAATGCTATCTATTTTAGCTAACATTACATCAATATTATTCTTCAAATAGAAATTAAATAGTTTAAATATATTTATATATCACATAAAATATCTTAAAAGGAATGTATTAAATTATAGCTAGCTTCATTTGAGTCATCTCGCTCTCTATATTTAGCTAGCGAGATAGCTAAAAGTCATAATAGCTAAACTTTGGCTAGTCTGCTGGAGCTCTGAAAATATCAAGAAAAGCTAAACACGCTCTATAAAATAGCTAAAACCTAAAAACTAAAATAAAAGTCACTTTAGAAATGTGGCTGCATCAATGCTATCTATTTTAGCTAGCATTACATCAATATTATTCTTCAAATAGAAATTAAATAGTTTAAATATATTTATATATCACATAAAATATCTTAAAAGGAATGTATTAAATTATAGCTAGCTTCATTTGAGTCATCTCGCTCTCTATATTTAGCTAGCGAGATAGCTAAAAGTCATAATAGCTAAACTTTGGCTAGTCTGCTGGAGCTCTGAAAATATCAAGAAAAGCTAAACACGCTCTATAAAATAGCTAAAACCTAAAAACTAAAATAAAAGTCACTTTAGAAATGTGGCTGCATCAATGCTATCTATTTTAGCTAGCATTACATCAATATTATTCTTCAAATAGAAATTAAATAGTTTAAATATATTTATATATCACATAAAATATCTTAAAAGGAATGTATTAAATTACAGCTAGCTTCATTTGAGTCATCTCGCTCTCTATATTTAGCTAGCGAGATAGCTAAAAGTCATAATAGCTAAACTTTGGCTAGTCTGCTGGAGCTCTGAAAATATCAAGAAAAGCTAAACACGCTCTATAAAATAGCTAAAACCTAAAAACTAAAATAAAAGTCACTTTAGAAATGTGGCTGCATCAATGCTATCTATTTTAGCTAGCATTACATCAATATTATTCTTCAAATAGAAATTAAATAGTTTAAATATATTTATATATCACATAAAATATCTTAAAAGGAATGTATTAAATTATAGCTAGCTTCATTTGAGTCATCTCGCTCTCTATATTTAGCTAGCGAGATAGCTAAAAGTCATAATAGCTAAACTTTGGCTAGTCTGCTGGAGCTCTGAAAATATCAAAAAAAGCTAAACACACTCTATAAAATAGCTAAAACCTAAAAACTAAAATAAAAAGTCTGTTAAAGTTGCTCTCACATTCCGCATAACAAAGCCTCCCTAGTGAATTCTATAATTAGATTAAACATGATCTGGTCCAGGTGTGAGATTTGATCCTTTTTCTGCCTCTGTTAATTCGTATACACATCCAGGGGCACAAACGGATTTTCATATTTAATTTCCTTGGCCTTAAAGCAATAACAAATCGAAAAAGCTAGAAAGAAAAACAGAGAGAGAGAAAGAGAGAGAAAGGGAAAGAGATTCGTCTTCAATAAAAATCAAGGACGAAGAAGAAAGAAGTTTCTTCATTCCCTTCCTTCCTTCCTTCCTTCTTCTTCAATTCTCTCTTCCTCGATTTCCCTCTCTCTCTGTCTTTCGCTCTCGCGCAACTTTTTCCCGGCGTCTTTGATTCACTCTCCTCGAAATTTTAGCTTCTATAAAATCCAATCAAACTATTCTCGTATCTCTTCCCCATTACACTTTTTCCCTTCATTCGTTTCTGTGCAGATTCATTCTATCTCAGGTCCCAGAAAGGCTTGATCTTCAATTGGGAATACCTCCCGCCTCATAAATTCAATTGGGTTCGTCTCAAATTCCGAAATTGTTTGATTTTTTTGTTCGGGGAAGTAAGTGACTTTCTGTTAAGAAAAGCTTTGTTTTCTCGATCTGGGATTGTGATTTGAGAAGCCATGACGGTTCCGATTGCTCTGTACGCGACGCCGCCGAGCAGTGTGTGCTCGCACGCCACGTTTGATTTCGAATTGAGCTCCCGATCTTCGTCTTCCGCGGCCTCGACGCCGTCCACGTCGCAGAAGCCGGCGGTGGGGGGCTTATCATGCTTGTTCTCGTCTTCCACGGTGAAGCATGCTTCGTCTTGTTCGAGCTTTTCCGGTGGAGGAGGCGAGGAGTTAGGCTCGATGTGGCCTGATAGAGGTGAGGAGCTGAAGGAATTGAGTAGCTCGTTTCGGTATTCGCAGAGCAAGTTCAATGGGGCTTCGATGAATAATAGGGATCAGAGCCCGATTTCGGTGTTCCAGGGACCGGTTTCGAGTAGCAGCAGTGGGGTTTCGAGCTCTGCGAGGAGTCCTCCGATGAGAATTGCGAGGGAGAGGAGTAGCAATGGGGATGTGAGCTTGAATTCGATGCGGTGTGGGAGTAATGGGTTGTTTAATGGGTTTGTGAGGGGTGCTTTGGGGTCAACTTGTGTGGATTATGACTCGCCGAGCTTTGAAGTAGGAAATGATGCTGCTGCTGTGCTTGATGAGTTGACTTTCAATATGGAGGATGGCTTTGGGGATGGCAATTTCGAGCCTTATGCAAGGGAGTTGCTTATGGGCGCGCAAATGCGGCACAAGATTTTCTATGAAGATTTTGTTATCAAGGCTTTCTGTGAGGCTGAGAAAGCACACCGAGGGCAGGTAATTTTGGATTGAATGTTTTGAGTGGTTTTGTTATCAGTTTGGGGTTTTGGTGAATTGTGTTTGAGAAGTTTTGTGCTGTATCCTATTGTTTTATTGTAGATGCGAGCAAGTGGTGATCCATATTTGCAGCATTGTGTTGAAACGGCGGTGCTGCTCGCTTTGATCGGGGCTAATTCCACAGTTGTTGCTGCAGGGCTTTTGCATGACACGCTTGATGACTCTGTTATGAGTTATGACTATATATATGGAAAATTTGGAGCAGGAGTTGCTGATTTAGTTGAAGGGGTAAGAGAATGAGAATTTTCAGTACTTTATTGTGTGACTGAATAGGAATAATTGGACTAGTTTCTGTTAGTGTACGAGTAGTATCTAGCAATTGTTTTCCTTTGTAATACACATTTGCTAGTCGATGAAGTATCACTAATATGTTTCTGACACCAAGCATGTGTATGCTGTTGTAGCTGTAATGATCCACAAGATACACAAGGGCTTTAATTTTGCAGTATTTTGCTAAATTAGTTTTCTCGTCTTTCTTTCGGTTGGATGCGGGGAAGATACTGCTTATATTGCCTTGTGTCTATTGCATGAAGCATAAAAATATTCTAGTGGAGAAGGGTGTTATCATTGTCTTGCGTGATTATTAGATTCTTGTTTTGTTTGAATAATGAATTGATCCTTTGGAATTTCGTTATTTACTCAGGTGTCAAAGCTAAGTCATTTGAGCAAGCTTGCCCGTGATAATAATACTGCGTGCAAGACAGTTGAGGCAGACCGTTTGCATACCATGTTCCTTGCCATGGCAGATGCTCGAGCTGTTCTCATTAAATTGGCTGATCGATTGCATAATATGATGACCCTGGATGCATTGCCCTTAGCTAAACAACAAAGGTTTGCAAAAGAGACTTTGGAGATCTTTGTGCCCTTGGCTAACCGACTAGGAATCTCGAGCTGGAAGGTGCAGCTAGAAAATTTATGTTTTAAGCATCTCAATCCTGATCAACACAAAGAGCTATCGTCTAAGCTTGAAGATTCATTTGATGATGCAATGATTACTTCTGCCACAGCGATATTAGACCAAGCGCTTAGAGAAAAAGCCATTTCCTACCATGTCCTCTGTGGACGGCATAAGAGCTTGTATAGTATCTACTGCAAAATGTTGAAGTATGTTCTTCCTCTCTGCTCTTGACTCTTTTACTAGTGAAATTATGTTTGCTGCATGAAATTAAATAAGAGGCTTATTTATAAATATTAGTACTGGATTATGATGCATCTTGGAAGTTCTGCAAAGTTGCATGTTTTGGTGCTCATAAATTTTAGTTGACTAATTGGGTGGTTTACTTTGTGCAGAAAAAAACTGAACATGAGTGAAATTCATGATATACATGGGCTACGTTTGATTGTTGAGAAAGAGGAAGATTGCTATCAGGCACTGGAAGTTGTTCGACAGCTATGGACTGAGGTTCCAGGGAAGTTCAAGGACTACATAACACAACCCAAGTGTAATGGGTACCAGTCACTTCACACTGTGGTCATGGGTGAAGGCATGGTTCCCCTAGAAGTGCAAATTCGAACAAAGGAGATGCATTTGCAAGCTGAGTTTGGATTTGCTGCTCATTGGAGATACAAGGAAGGTGATTGTAAGCACCCATCATTTGTGCTTCAGATGGTTGAGTGGGCAAGATGGGTAGTTACTTGGCAATGTGAGGCAATGAGCAGAGACAGGTCGTCGATTACTTACGCCGACTCAATCAGGCCACCTTGCACGTTTCCTTCTCATTCCGATGACTGCCCTTATTCTTACAAATCCCACTGTGGTGAGGATGAGCCAGTGTTCGTCATCATGATAGAGAATGACAAGGTTTATTTCCAAAACTTTCATATTCAGATACTGTTTAGCAGTATTTTAGGTAAAGTTAACATACACTTGTTTATTTAACAATTGTATGGCTGACCTTGTTTGTTCTAAAATTCCAGATGTCTGTGCAAGAATTTGCTGCAAACTCAACGATTATGGATCTGGTTGAAAAAGCTGGGCGCGGGAGCATGAGATGGACAACATATGGACTCCCACTGAAGGAAGAACTAAGGCCTAGGCTGAACCAAATGCCAGTGAGTGATCCTACATGCAAGCTGCAGATGGGGGATGTAGTGGAGCTGACTCCAGCTATTCCTGACAAGTCATTAACAGAGTACAGGGAAGAAATCCAACGCATGTATGACCGGGGCAGGACTGTGTCAAGTGTAGGCTCTCCTGCTAGAAGCGTGGTAGGCTGGAGAAGATAACCTTGTGCTTGATTGTCCCATTTATAGTGTATTCCGGGGCGGACAGGTTATTCTTGTATATAAAATCAAAAGAATTTGTACAAAACAGCTACATGGTTCTTCTATTTGATGGCTAACTGAATTCATCACGGTGTAAAACGGTTTATATATAGGGAGTTCCCACATTGAATGCACGACATATGTTTCATCTCCAACAAGACTTATTTCATTATGCTGCTGCTTACTTTTTATTATGAACCTAAATAATGCAGAAAATGACTGTCTGAGTTCTCTTAGTTGCATTAGCGTATCCTCACCTAATGTAGTCTATTTTATTTGGGAATCTTTGACAGGAAAATGTGAAGTGTTTCCCCAGCAATCCAGATGTCATATTCCTATCAGTATGATGTTACAAGGAAAATATTTCAGGTCCTCCACATAAGGAGGAATCATTTAAACTACAGCGTCAAAGCCAGTGTAAACGGAACAGATACCAGAAGTATCGCCCATGATGTTTAAAATTCTAGTACATGTATAACAATCATTACAGAAGAAAATATATTA
This sequence comes from Fragaria iinumae, assembly GCA_009720345.1. Taxonomy (NCBI): domain Eukaryota; kingdom Viridiplantae; phylum Streptophyta; class Magnoliopsida; order Rosales; family Rosaceae; genus Fragaria; species Fragaria iinumae. The sequence continues at coordinate 31,793,523 of CM019122.1, read as the reverse complement.
TGAGTTTGCAATAGTTTTGCTCTGGCTTCTCTAGTCCGAAGTCAACTGCAGCTTCTTGGCTGACATACCATGTGTAGCCTCAGTTGTTGCGTTTCACAAGGGGGAAAGATACCCTGTGGGGTGTATTCTGCGGCAGATCGGTAGGCTTCTGCTCTTGGGGTGGATTGGGTTCAACAGCTTCTTCATCTTCTTCCATTTCTTCAACTGGTTGAGCTGCTTGTTTCTTTGGGAAGGCCAGTTGATAATTTGGGCTGATTAAGGTGTCCTGGTCAGGTGGAAGCGCCACACCCGGCCCTGAGATGGATTTTGGTAGTGGAATTTTGTTCCTGTTTCTGGCCAACTCCAGAAGAACCTGATTAAGAACAAAGGATGTAAGTGTTAATGTCCTAGATACACACAGAATCTGATGTCATTTGCATTATATCTTTGTTTGATGTTAAGCACGTTGCACAGTAGAAACACAGAGAACCTGATGTCATTTGCATTATGTATTTGTTTGATCTTAAAAACGTGGCGCAGTGCATTTTGATCCATTTCTTCTACAATTATCTGGAACTCGGTTTTATCATGTGAAAAAGAAGGGGTCTGAAGTAAAGTACCTCTCTTGGAGGGGGCTGCGAGAAGCTGAAATTGACCTTGGACTGAATGGCAAGCTTGACATCATCGCAATCAATTGAATCCTTGCCTGCATGTTCAGAGTAAACTTGAGCATCAGAGAGTACATCCACCACGTATCGATACCATAGCTCCAAGAATTGATGAATAACCCGAGGCTCATAGTCCTCCACTCCCATTGACTTTAGCAGCGTCTTCACAATCTTTGCATCTCTTGGCAAGTCCTCTTCTTCCCCTGCCATTTTCTGGTTTCTGGTACTTCTAATAGGTAGGGGTAGAGCTATTGGAATCAAGTAAAACCCCAAACAGACAAAGTCGTAATGTTTTTCAGTAATCTGGACTCATGCAGGCTACACAACTATTGTAAGATTATCAGTCTTTTCGACACAAAGAATGAAATAATGTGAATAACCTGCACAGAATAGCATTGAGCAAAAGGGGCTTAGAGGGGGAAAAATTACAGAATTTAACAACCTAGCACAACGGTAAAGCAATTAACTCAATTGAAGGCAAACACAAGAATGAAAAGTCTGCTATAGCTGCTATGAGGGCAAATCGAAACAACGAAAACAACAAGGGTCACAAGGCAAGCACCACAATACAGACAGAAACACGATGAGAGTTAAGTAAAGCCAGCATGAAGGAAGTTTTCGCCTAAGAACAGCATTTTCTAATTCACCCCCAATTCAATATCTCTTCTTCATTGGAAATTCGCGCATCTCAATTACACAACAAATTTAGACACAGAAATTTCGAATTTGACATATAACTGCTCGAGAAAGTTCAATCTATACCAGTTGACAATTTCCATCAAAATCAAGAGTTTATTAGGTTGTACGATTCACTCATGTCAGCTGCTGGTGGGGTTTGCTAAAGAGATAGCAGGAATTCATGTTTTGATTATTCTACATTCTGAATCGAGCTTACATACATACACAATTCAAATCAAGAATTGGACATAGAGAGCAACGATGAGTAAAGAATTGGACATAGCTATCGTACCTGCTTTTGTATCGCCGTTTAGTCAGAGAGAAGGAGGCTGTGGGGTTTTGCGTGAGAGACAGAGAGCGGTGAGTGATTGGTGGCAAAGCTAGGGCTTTGGTGACCCTGACCGGGAGTAAATCACCTGTTCCGGATTTCCTTATACCAAACCTGTACCAACAATAAGTAAGTGACACGTGGAGATCCACTCAACAAAACTTAACTGGACTCTAACTCTGTTAACATCGATTGTTTTTAGTTTTTTTTCTTTACGAAAGAAAAAGAGATGGCAGTGATATCGTAGTTCCTATGCCGTTCCTTCTTCCTTGTTCAATCAAGAAATCCAATTAGATCAGACACAATCAGATCAGAAACAATCAGATCTCAACCCGGTATATCGACCCATTTACTGGCGACTAGGATCCATCGATCAAGGCTTCTGCTGGAACATGGGTGGAGAAGGAAGAAGAAAAGAGTCAAAAGAGTAAATGAAAAAATAAAAATAAAATCAAAACTAACTGAGTTAGACTGTTAAATTTTGTTAAGTAAAACTCCACGCGTTAGTTTCTTATTGTTGGCACAGGGTTGACATTGGAAAATCCGGTACATGTGATTTCGTTCCTGTTATGGACTTATGGCTTACTGTCGGGTCGGGTTTGTGTTAGTAAAGTGCACGTTTGCAACTTAGGACTACGTTACACCTTTATTTTTTTTAAAGACTATCAGGTACTCATGTAGGTTGTTTTAAGTTGTGCTAATATTAACTCATGTTCGATTGACTTTCTAGAAAAGGTTGTTGGCTTCATAGCGAGGCACGGTGGCGGACCTAAGGGATATCGGGGCTCCAACGTCGATGGTGGTATAGGTCTTGCGGCGGCACTGGTGGTGAAACACAAGTAGGGATGTAGTGGTCTTTTTGGGCTGGGTGGAGCAGGCCAGGTTGGACCCTCTATTATGCTAGCTTGGTGGGCTTGGGACTGGGGGTGGTGTTGGGCCATTTTGGTTGGTTTTTTAGGTCTTTCGTTAGGTTTATTCAGTCCCTCCTCTTTCGGACAAGGGTTTACGTGTTGTAATCTGGTCAGTATGCTACTTCGGTGGCATTATTCCTGGGGACTATCTTTAAAATCAGTTTTGTATGATTGTCAACATGAGGGTGGATTGCCTTTGCACGTGGCTGATGGTATTTGGATAAGGTGTTGAAGAAGGGGAATTGACTCGTTTTAGTATTCGTGGCGAGGTTATATCGTTACTCTTCGGACTGTGTAGTTTTTTTTGGGCGTGACATCGGGTTAGTGGTTGGGCCCATTTGACTCATGGATGTTGTTGTTGTTTACGCCTAAATTAATATTTTACTGGACAGTAAATGTCTATGTAAATATTAATTATTTCTTGGACCATGTCATACCGGCGAGGTGGAGTTTCTCTAAGTTTACAACTGATAGTCCGCGTAGGCAATGAACGCACGCGAGCCAAGTTAGACTTCACTTAGCCTTCGCACGGAATGGACATAGGCGGACTACGCAGTTCGCGTGGAACACTTAGCTCGCGCGCAGAATGCCTTCGCGCGGAATTATTATTTGCCAGTTCGCGTAGGCGAGGCGAGATGGACTCTTCGCGAGGCGAGGCAGAAATGTACTAGGCGAGGCGAGGCGAGATGGACTCTTCGCGAGGCGAGGCGGAAATGTACTAGGCGAGGCGAGATGGACTCTCCGCGTAGGCGAAGCGAGGCGAGCTGACGAACTAGCTCGCGTAGAAGACTTCGCGAGGAAGCGACAGGCGGAGTCCGCGCGCACCACGACAAACGTTGAAGACTTTGACAAGTCTTTGACATGCTTCGGGCCAACCCCTGTGGCCCATTAAATATAAAAAGCCCTTCTAAGGCTCGCGAGCTGCAATAGCCCGTGAAGTGGACGCGAGCTACATAAGCACGCGAGATAGAATCCTGTAGCAGCCCGCGAGATGAGGATACTCCTAATTCCAGTTCGCATAGGAGTCTACAGTTGGCAGCGCGGAAGTAATTCCCTATGCGCGGAATGAAGTGTGCGAACTGGGCAGGTGTCACCAATGGGTTGGTTCGCATGAACGAAGCAGTGTCCTTGTGAATTAGGGTTTCAGAGTCCGACTTGGATTCTAATCATTTTGCTTCTGCCGAACTACTATATAAAGGGGCTCGAACCCTAACAAGACGACTCTCAAATCAATACAAAGAACAAACACAATACAACTGAAACCCAGTTACCCTTCGAGCCTTCCTCGGAACCCTAACCCTAAGCGCCGCCGCCTAGGTCTTTCTCCAGAGCTCTCCGGACTCTGCATCCCCGCTTCTCTCTGAACTCCCTGTAATTGCTCTGCTCGCGCCGCCGTGAGTATCGATTCGCTTGTGCTCGTAAATCCTCCTCCGAGGTGGCACCTGTAACCCCCCTTTGCCTGATCAAGAAGTCAAGCGCACCCCTAACAACCTCTTTCCTCGTCCGCGAGGTGGCACGCCCGCAACACTCACCCTCCCTCTTTGTTCGCTAGAAACCTCTGCTCCGCGCGCTGAGGATCGTGACCAAAACAGTTGTTGGCGACAGACTCGTAACTATAGATCATTATGGGAAATATGTGTCGTGATGTAGGTCATGTAGTTACCACAACTGATCATTCTATTATGCTGTAATTTCTTTTTCCTTATCAATAAATTTATTTCTTCTAGAAAAAAGAGAGGATGGTGTTATGTAAGGTTGACCTTATTGAATACCTACAATAACAACATCTAAAGAGGACAATTCGTATAAAAAAAAACATCTAAAGAGGACAAAATGAAAATAACCCATTTATTTTTGTACCATATGACACCAAATATGGATTCACCAAACTTAACTCCTTATTTAGCACAACTCCACTTAGTCCTACCTAGGCCAACGATCTATTGTACGTACATGTTTCACTTTACGTTATTAATCTCTCTTTTTTTTGATCGATTACGGTATTAATCTTGAATCGATGCCAGAACAATTAGAACTGATATAGAAGAGAGTGACTCAACAAGCTCATTTTTCAAGTGACTAGCATAGTTTGTGTAGATAAGTAATTTGATAGCAGACATATATACCGTTTCACATTTTCACCACCAACACAAATCATATATGGTGGGAAGGGATACAAGCATTGCTAATTGAGGCAATGTTATAGCATCAACAAAGTCTGTTTCCATCAGTATTTTTTTTTTTTGGTACGACTATTGCCACCCCACCAAATACTTTGTTCACCACACATTTTAATTTTAAACTAAATATTTCAATACTAACCCCACAATCAAGATTTGTTGTGAAAATATAATATTAAATTAAAATCTATAAAATCCAAACAACAACAATTCTCTACATCGATCTTTGCATCGGAGCAAAAAAAAAATTTCTCTATATCTTTCAAATCAGATTTGAGAATCATTTCAATCTTCAACAAGGTGGTTATACACTGTGATGAGATTGTTCGTTCTTATTTTTATTTTATTTAACTTCAAATGTAGTATTTTATATATATATATATATATATTAATAATCGTAAAGAGAGAACTCAAGAAAGAGATCGAGGAGAACATATATAGGATGTGGTTTGAGAAGAATGGAGGTCTGCGTCAAATATATTGATGCGATATTTGTATATATTTTTAGATTTTATCAGATTGAGGAAAAAAAAAAAACCAGATTTTCTCAAAATTTTAAGGATAGAATTGGAACGTTAAAGGTAAAAAATAAAGAATGGGGTGAACTGAGCATTTAGTGGGGTGGAAATAGCCGCACCTTTTTTTTTTTTTTTTTTCTGACCTAGCAGCCGCTTTGCTAGGGTTTATTGTGGCCGTCTGGTCTTCGACAAAATCTTCATCAAAAATGCCTAGCGCTCTTGCTAAGTTTGGGAGAGCGCCATATACGGCCTCTCTGTATCCTCTTCCTTCAAGTCTTCAACCTTGGAGAACCTCTCAAATACTGTCCTCGGCGTCGGGACCTATGTGCACAGCCTCGCCTCCTTTTCTGTCACCACAAGCACGCTTCTCTGCGAAGATCTCTCCTCAAATTTGTGGTGTGTGGGGCAAAGCAAAGGTTGTGCAGATTGGTGAGTTTGGATCGCTTTCGTTTGTGGACCGGCTCCGACTAAATCGAGCACGACTCAAAGTAGGTGCGTTGAAGAGATCTGATCTTGTTTTATTGTTTGTTGGGTGCTGTGTTGTGGTTGATTTGGTTGGGAAAGAAGATATCCTTCTCTAACGAAGTTTGACAACAACAAAACCAGGCTTCTCCCAAGGAGACAACGTTCATGCTGGTAACAAGTCACCGATTTCGGTGTACTTTGACTATGGCAGCGTGGTCGGTGTCGGAGCCATGGTCGACGTTCTTCAGGTGTGGCTTGCTTGGCGTCGACCTAATGGGAACTAGGCTCATGTTTGTTATTTGGGCTTGAGTTCTAGTGGGTTGACCAGAGACAAAACATTTGGGCTTCTTAAATTTTGATTTCGGATCTGGGATCCAAGTGACTTTACGATAAAAATTTGGGACCCAGGACTTTTCTTAGTTCGGTACCAATTTTTTTCTTGGGATCAATACCTGCGAGGAACTGTCGGGATTATTGATCGAAGGTTGTTAGCGAGTATTCTAATGTCAGGGATCAACCTTCGATCAACCTATTGTCAGTATTTTATTAGTTTACTCCCCCACTGAGCTTCACTCAATAGGTGAGTTGTATTACGTTTTAGCGGTATCTCTTTCTGACAGCCTTGCAAGGGCGGGTCACTATGTAATATGACTTGTGCTTATTGAATAAAATCGTCTAACCTCCTTTCATTCAAAAAAAATTGAGGCAATGTTATAATTAGAGACTCATAATATATCAATAGTCTCAACTTTCAATGATATAGTTTTCTATACTTCAGCATTATTGAAAAATTAACAACTATTACAGTTTTATTTATTTAGGGTTCTGGTGCTCAACTTGTTGGCTATCCGTATTGGATCTTGTTTCTAGGCATATCATACATTAACACATTATATAATTTCCTAAGTTATATGAGAAATCCAGAATCACAGGGAATGCCATACTTCTGACCAATAATGCTGAGTCTTGTGTACACTTCAAGCATTGTAGACCTCTGAAATGGATATGGCCGAACGCAATCAGATGCAATTTTAAGGAACTGAATCATCTCATCATCAAACCCTTGCCCAATCAGATGCTTATCAATGGCGTCATTGAAAATGAATGAGCTAGTTGAAACATGATCAATCCACTCAACCAATGTTTTGTGTAGATTACTGTTTGAACAACCAGTAGTTATAGCAGGTTCATTTCCTGTGATTAGCTCAACAAGCACAACTCCGTAGTCATACACATCCTTCTTCACAAAATCCGACTCCCACAGACCACTGTTAACAAACTGCCCCGACTCACCGTCACTTGAGCACAAAAACATTACTCCCCCTCTGTTTGAGATGATTGCATCTCCAAAGTTGGATATGTTGGGTTCAAAATAATGATCAAGCAATATACTGTTTGAGCTTAGGCTGCGGTGGACAATTCGGAACTTGGTGTTGTGGTGGAGACACACCATGCCTCTTGCAACCCCAATGGCGATTTTAACCCTCAAAGGCCATTCCAAAATCTTATTAGTATCTGCCACTGGGTGCAACCAGTTATACAAGTTTCCATTCGACATGTATTTGTACACAAGAAGCTTCTCATTGTTTTGTATGCAGAATCCGAGCAGGGGAATCAAGTTTACATGCCTCAATCTGCTCAGAGCCAGTAGCTCTGATATGAATTGCTTCTCAGATTGTTCAGAGTCGTGGTGCAACTTCTTAACCGCAAGAAACCAACCATTTGAAAGTGTGGCCTTGTACATAGTCCCCCATTTTCCAAATCCGATAACATTGTCCAAACTGAAACTGCCAGTTGCATTACTCAGTTCTGTAAAACTCATTTTATTTATTGTTCTTTCAAACCTGCCAATCTGTGGAGCAAATTACAACGTTTGTGTTACTTAATTACTGCATATCACAAATATACATTCCTCTTGAACGAAATGATTATAACATAACTTTTTCATGAGCTTATCATAACGAAATGGTTATAGATCAGCATGCATACCTGTTTTTCAGCTCGAAATTTGATCAGTTTATCATGAGCTTGTTTTCTCTTGTTTCTCTTCTCTAGTAGAGAGAATACCATCCACCTCATTTCCATCTTAATTTCGATCCATGGCACGCAACATGAGGCAAACACTGCTATGAATGAAAGCGCATAACCAATTCCGAAGGGAACATGGAAGGATTGAACATATGATTTCCTTTTGTTGGTATGGGCCTTATGGCAACTTTCCAAAGGAACCCCACAGAGTCCTGTGTTATTTGCAAAACTCTCCTCTGTAATAAAAACATAGGGATTAGAGAAAAATGGAGGAACTGACCCGGACAAGAGATTATTATGGACCCTAAAAGTCTTGATCCGGGTAAGCATGGCTAGTTGAGTTGGTAGTGAACCATTAAGTCGGTTGTGGTGAAGATCAAGTACGTTAAGATAGCTGCAGTTGGCTAGGCTCTCTGGGACTTGGCCAGAAAAGTTATTGTTGGAGAGATCAAGGCTGGTCACATATTGGAGCAAATCAGATATGTTCCATGGGATTTGCCCTGAAAGGTGATTGTGGGAAAGATTCAACTGCACCAAGCTTTGCCAGTTTACGATGCCCCGAGGGAAGTTGCCCTTAAGCCCCATTCTGGAGAGGTTGAGGTTGAGGACTTTGTTCTCATCAACATGCCAGCACTCAACCCCCCTGAAGTCGCAGATAAAACCTTGTGTGTTGTTGGTAAAGTTCCAGTCGCCCAGGGAATTCAAAGGGTCCTCCAACGACTCTTTAATAGATTTCAAGCAACGGATGTCACTAGGTTGATCTTCTTGTTCAGCATAACAAAAGGTTAAGGTACGCAGTGCTAATGACCAAACAAATAGCAGGAGCAGGAGCATAAGCAAGGCTTCTTCTGCTGCTTTCACAGGCATCCTTACTGTGTGTGATTTTATCAACATCATCGATCCAGCCCCTTGAGAACATATAAGCGAAAGGAAGCGTGTTACTTGACTTGAGAAGTCTACTCGATCAAAAAATCCATAAAGCTATAGTCGTACTCCGTATACCATAACCAAGTCAAGCTCATCGTAAGTTCTAACAGACATGAAGGAAACTCGATATTTGGAAAATTGGCAAATCAAAGAATAGTCATAGAGTAAGAGCCAAGAGTAAAAAATCGATAATTTCGCTGAAATTTTCGTTTTTCTCACCCAAAGATATATCTTTCCCATTTAAAGCATTTCTTGTCCGAAACTCCCGATATGTCCTGATATTTTACGAAATATTTAAAATTCTGCCGAAATTTTTGACTGGCTTTGGGCTTTGCCACTTTGCACGTGGTCCACTCCTGCTCCTACCTTTACAGCCTTTCCTTCTCCACGTGTCCTCCTTCCATGGAGTAAAATTGAAGCAAAATGTTCAAACCTTGTTTGGGTTAGTACAAGCCTAATACCTTAACCAACCCTATTAACCATCCAACTTGTTATCTTAGTATCTTTACACCTTTCCTTCTCCACGTGTCCTCCTTCCATGGAGTAAAATTGAAGCAAAATGTTCAAACCTTGTTTGGGTTAGTACAAGCCTAATACCTTAACCAACCCTATTAACCATCTAACTTTTTATCTTAGTATCTTTACAATAGGGAGCGCTTCTGTTGCGGACCGTAAAGTTGCGGACTCAATAGGGACTTTCAAACTAGGCCGTTGGATTGTATGAAGGGTTTATATTTTGAGAAATACATGTCTTTATCATGTGCCTACATCGCACAACAAATCCTTCTCACTCCTCTTTCCTTGTTTTCTGGAATTCTGGGGAAGATTAACAGATTCTTCCTCTTTCCTTAACAATATCCACTTCAATCCCTCCTTCACTTATGGGCTGCTGGGTTTGCTTATGATTACAGTTTTCAGTGGGCTTTCATTTCTTTCTTTAGTGGGATTCAATCCTTACCAATATCTACAAGACTATAATTGTTGATATTATGCCAAAAACCAAAGCAAGAGGGGGACCTGATATATCTCGGACGTAAGAGAGAGAGAGAGTATCTGATCTATCTCCGATGTAGGAGAGAGAGGAAGAGAGAGAGACAGAGAGAAAGAGGTAGTATTGGGTAAGGTCAATTTTATTTTGTTTTCTAAAATATAAACCATCCATGTAATCTGATGGCTAAAATCAAAAGTCCTTAACAAGTCCTTAAATAAGGAGTCCTCATCAGAAAGAGCTCCCTTTACAATATATATTGACTTCTTTTCAAATCTGAAAAGTAAAAATTAGGTAAATATCTAAATCTACAACTAACTTTTTTACCTACACTTCTTAATTCCTTTTTAATATATTTGCAAGTCAAATGTTTATAACTACACTTTTTAAAAAAATTTCCTACAAAACCTCTAAATTGTAATCACGGTTCAGCACTAACATTTTCACCTTAACTTACTACAACTCCTTATAGATCAATGTTTATTCAAGGTTTTCATTTCAAATATTAGAAATTTTTGTATACACGACGCAATCTTAACCGTTCATAACAATTCATAAGTTTGTCCACCATGTTTCTATATTATTTTTTCTAATCCTGACCATCTATGTATGTATGTGAAGATACACGCCGTGTACTGAAAATGCTTTATTCAAATATAATACATAATATAGAAAACAAACATCTCTTAAAATTTGGTTTAAAATTTTCTTGTTTTTCTTCAAATTTTCGTCAATTTTCTAATTTTTTTTACTGTAATTGATATTTCTCTAAAATTTTCATCAAAATTTCTATATTTTAAAAGGTCTTGCATTTCTGTGCTCTCCGAAATGCAAGAGCAGATGCACCCATGGACTAACGGGGATGGCTGATTGACTGAAATGTGGGGAGCAATGCACCCATCAAAAATCGGTATGACTAATTTTTGGGTCCCACTCGCCTTGTCAATCCCGTGACAAATTCTTGGTCATTGAATCGCCTCACCAATTGGGTGGGCTCCACCCCATGTGCAGCTACTCCCAACGTCTCTTACCAATAGTAATTTCTAGTTTCAAACGGTTAGTTAATTGTATCCATCAGATTGAGGGTCTAACGGCTTTGGTTAATCAATAATGATAACTAATTAATTTATTTGTCTTTTAACAGAAATCAACCCGAAAATAAAATAAAAAAATAATCCTTTCTCATCTTCTTCCTCATCATTTTAAAGCATCTCCAGCAGTATTGTTAAATCAATTTTTATTTTTGAAATTTGTCAACTTTTGAGATGAATAAGAGCTCCAGCAGTATACTTATATTTTCTCTTCACTTTTTTCTTCATGTGTCAGTTTATAATTTGTGAAAATTATTCTATAACTTACACATAGCAATAACTGTATCAATTGTTAAATCTCATAACTATAGCTAAATTTAATTATAGTTTTACTTACACTGTTCGAGATGCTCTTAGTTATTCATTTCTCCAATTACCAGCCAAAAATGGGAGAAAATGGCAATACGAAGAAGAAATTGTATATTTTAAAATTGATTATTTAACAAAAAAAAATAATGTTGTATAATTAATCTCATTATTTATTAATTAAATTAAAATAAGTTAACAAACATTTGAATTAAATCTCATTATTAATGAATTATTCAAGTAATGAGAATAATGGATTAGCAAACAAATTGTGTTCAATTGGTGCATTGATAAAGGAGAGACATTTAGTGCATCTTCTCCTATTGTCAGATGGCTCTTGCTGCAAGACGCTGTGCGCTGCACTGCCCGCACCTTCGACGATCGCAAAGGCTCCATGGTTGCAACTTGCTGCAAAAGCAGTGCCTTCAGGTTGTGTGGAGACTCCCTTGCCGTTGGTCATGGCCTCCGCTTGTTTTTCATGACGGGGTGCCATAGCAAACACCTTGTTCACCGCTGGTAGGGGGTCAATAGCAACAATGCTTCCACGAATGACTGCAAAATTGTCATTCAATCCCATGAGAAACTGCATCGTCTTCTAGGTATTGATGTAGTTCTGAACTTTGATCCCCTCTGTGGACAAGTCACATAGAGCATCCCTTTCATCCCAAAGACCCCTCAACCTGTTGTAGAAGGTTGTGACTGTGTCGTTGCCCTGTTTACAATCATGAATTGCATTCTCAACATTGAATAATTGCACAGTATTAGTTTGAGAAAACCTTTCTTGAAGCTCAAGCCAAATTGCTCGAGCTGACTTGCAGTGCTTGACACTCTTCGAGATCTCTTTTGACATGGAACCGGTGAGCCAGGTTCTGACCAGCGTGTCGACACGGTCCCATTGGAGTTGCTCATTGTTCAGTTCAATTGGTCTAAGAGTTCTTCCATTCACGAGACCGGCCTTGTTTTTGATAGTCAAGGCATTTATCATGGATTGACTCCAGTCTGAGTAGTTATCTTCAGCAAGTAACTGAGGCACGAGTATTGCACCTGGTTGGTCAGAGTAGTGAAGATACAGTTGATGATTGGGATATTCCCAAGGTTCTACTGTGCACGGAAGGCCTGAGCTCGAAGTTTCTTTGAGGAGGGCATCCTTCAGAAACTGTAGAGTGAGCTTTTGTTCCTTCTCTTCGTCCCCCATATCGAATGATGGTAGGGTTTAGCAGAATTTTGTGTTTGAGAGATTTCGGCCAAGGATTAGTGCTATGATACCATAAAGAAACCAAAAACTGGGAAGAAGCTATATTCTCTCCTTGCTTGAGCCGATGTATAGGCTCTGTATATATAAAAGAGTGTTTGTTTACCCTAGCTAAATTAGGTAACTAGATAACTGTAATTACATTAGGATTCTATCCCTAAAGATAGTATCGACTAACTAATGCTAATTGATACATTCCTATACAATCGGATCCTATGCTTTAACAGTTCCATATATGAGTTATGAGGATGTCCAGAAATTTGAAGGTTCCATGAACTTTCAAGGAAACGAAAGAATGAATACTCATACTAATACTCATACTAGTCATCTCTGATCGATCAAACTAATTAGTTTTTGTTACAAGCCATTAGTAGTCCGCAAAGGAAAAGAGAGGGGGGGGGGGGGGGGGGTTGAGGTTTTGTTACGCTCCGGCGTTGGCTTGTGGCCTCGTTAGTGTGGCATGGGTTCTGTCACACCTTGACCGGGAATATATATATTTTTCTTGAGTCGAAGGTGTGACTGAAAAATAAAAATAAGATAGGATAGAAAATACAAACCTAGGAAAATTTGAGGCTTTCAGAAAAATATGCTGTAACTTTGAAAAATCATAACTAATTCTAGAAAATTTATTTTCAAGAGATTCCAACTCTCGGTTGATCTTTAAGATGCCTAATGTAACTTTTATGAGGACACAAAGTGCAAACAACTAACCAATTTGTACATTTTTTCGAAAGAAAGTACCTGGTACAAAATCTCAGAAAAAAACAAATCTGCAGAATTTCTTAATGCAGACCCTAAACTTTGAAAAAATCATAACTTAATCTAGAAAAATCATTTTCAAGTGATACAAATTCTGGAATGAACCTTAAGATGTCTACTACAACTCTTATGAAGAAGCCAACTTCAAATTCCAAATAAAATTGTACTTTTTTCAGATGAAAGCTAACTGATGCAGAATTTCAGAATTCCAAATATTAAAGCTGAAAAATAATGAACAATTTGAAGTACTTGGAACCAATTAAAGGGCATAAACAATTCAATAAAGAGGTCATAGATTACAATACAAACTTGCTTGATAGTTCATTATTCCAACTGAAATTATAACATAAACTTCAAAGGCTAAACAACATATTGTATCCTTTGTTCTTATTCTAAACATAAATTTAAAAGGATAAGCCACACACTTTCTTCACATCATGCACAAAGCTCTTCAACAGAGAAACCTAAACTTCATGTTCAATACCTGCACAATATTCTTAAAGGTGAGCAACGCTCAGTAGGAAGCCTCTTTAAACAACAGATGTCAACCATAACAATGCATGAATGCAATGATCCGTTCAATAATAACCCCCTCACCCAAACCATGATTCCCTTTTTGCTAATCCTCTTGCTTAATCTCGATCACCAAAATCGTACAACCATATTAGCCCACCTGATACTTGGTCCATACAAATTAAGCTCAAATACACAAAAGCATTCTCCCACAAATTCCATTCCTAATTTCACGAAACTCTTGCCTCAATTTTTATATTCATGAACATGTTGGTTAACTAAGAACATATTACAATTAACACCTGATCAATAATTCCACAATCAAGTTTCATAAACAAAATCATATATAACAAAACATCAGCCAAAAACACAACAATTACACAGAGCTTCAAAAAAGCAAACAACAAACAAAACACAATAAATTAAAATGCTATGCTTTTTAGATACCCTCTTGTTTCTTAGAAAATTTCCCTTCCCTCGCTATATCTTTTCTTTTTGAAAACACCAGAGATAGGAAAACTCAATAAAAAATAAGAGAACCAAACCTGGTATTTATACTGCTATGCAAACAGGTCAGAATTCAATTCTAGATAGGATGAGATTGGATGCCACCTCGATAGGAATCGCCACCTCTGGTAGCTGAATCTCCAAGGCTTCTCCTATAACATTGACACCTCTAGCTTCTTAGATAACTCAATCTTATCATTAGGATTGGGTCTGATCTTCTAGTCTAAGTGGGGTGGTGCTTGTGAAGAGCAGAAGAAGATGGGAGGATAGCGATGAACCAGAAGAGGATGAAGAGAGTCGAACAGGAAGAGACCATATGATGAATTCGTTCAACATACGCATTTGTTGTCCTTCCCCAAGTATAAGTGATCAAGTGTCTTGGTTTTTTTTTTTTTTTTTTTTTTTTTTTTTTTAAACTGGGCTTGGGTCTAAAAAAATATTAGGCTGGTCTAACAATACAACTAATAGGTTGGTTTATATATATCTTTTATACTCACATAAATACACACACACACACACACACACCAATATACCCATATTTATGAATACAAATAAACACCAAGGAAAAATAAATATCACTTGGTATATCTTATTTTCTTAATATTTATTAAAATACAGGTCGTCACAGGTTCGCTGTCAGACAAGCGTTTAAAGGCGACCAGTTTGGTGGTCTATCCTTATAGATGAGTGAGTAATCTTGTATAGTCTTGTTAGTGGGTTGTTCATTGGGATTAGAGTGAGTGAGCTAGCACTTGAAAGCAAAAGTCTAATGTCTCTACAAGTGAGAGTTGCTTCATTGATTTCGATGGACTTTGTGTTTTCCTTATCTTTCATTTTTATTAGCCACTTGCCCTTAGCCTCGTTATAACTAAATAAAAGACCTCTTGATCTTGAACTATATTATAGTGGTGCTAGCTAGTCTTTCCAACCATGTCCTCCGGGAACTATATTATGTAAATGACAATGAATTGATCAAGCATATGTATTGGTCTCACAAATTTATGAGGCAATTAATATGTAACATGTAAAAGATGCTTATGTGCTAGCCATGTGTCAAACCAATTTACAACAAGCAAGAATGACACCTTAGACTTGGATTAACCGCTAAACTCATAAGGATGCACTAAATATTTCTGCTCAAGTGTTTAGGGCTAATATGTTTCACTCATATACAATTTCGCAAGTTAAGTCTCCATAGGCTTGCTCTTCAACCGCATCTCCGTTAGGTAACATCACAACTTTCAAGATCAAGAGGTCTTTTATTTGGTTGTAACGAGACTAAGGACAAGTGACTAATAAAAATGAAAGATAAGGAAAACACAAAATCCATCGAAATCAATGAAGCAACTCTCTCTTGTAGAGACATTAGACTTTTGTTTTCAAGTGCTAGCCCACTCACTCTAATCCCAATGAACAACCCACTAACAAGACTATACAAGATTATACAATACTCTTTTTTTTGCTTTTTCTTTTTTTTTCTTGTCTCTCTTTTTTTTTTTCTACACTTTTTTTTATTTTTTTCAAAACCTCTTTTCTTTTCTATACAAAATCACCACACCCACACTTTTGTAACCTCACATTTTGACTTTTTCTTTATTTGAAGCACTTAAACAAAAAGTCTTTCTCTCGAGTTGCTTCACCAACTACCATGGAAGGGTAAGATAAAGTGTATAAGCTAGGTAGGAATTTGTGGTGGTAATGAACAAAAGGCTATAAATATATACATAGGCTCAAAGTGGCAATCTAATGGTAAAAATTTTAGGACACATGCTTCTTTGGCCATAGTGGTTATTAATCCTAATGTCTCAATCATTTCAATCCCGTCATGAGCTACCAAGTTGCCTTGAAGGGTATGAAGCAAGTTCTAGAGACCGTAATCGTAAAATTGGCACACATGAAGAACAAGTAAATATGAACAATGCATATTTATCAATAAGACTCAAAATCTCACAATAGGTATGCAAGTCATACAAGTCTAGAATGCTTTCCCTAATTGTAATAAACAAGTTTAACATAAGGCTAGCACTCAAGCATACAATCACATTTCACAATTAATTGCAAAATAAATCATAAGACCTAGAAACATGCTCTTTCTCTTCAAAGTCACAACACATCAAGTCCATGCTTTCATCATTGGGGTTAGAAAGAAACTAGGCACACACTACTTATTTACACCAAAACCTACTTATTTACTGTTAGGCAAAATGCCACACTCAAGTATAAGAGGTACAAGTAACAGTATACGGATTTAAGAAAGGTTGTCGAACCCACGGATTCCTTTCACTAGCTAGGGTGTTAACCTTAAGAGAGCTAGAATATGCAAATGTACAATCACAAACCTAAACACACAAAGAAATCTAGGCTCATGGTGAGTATGTGCAACATGGAGTAGTGATTTGATTTTGGGTTTTCGAAGTAGTTAACTAAACTAAACTAAATGCTTAAATGTAAACTAAATTACTCTAAACTAAACTAGTGGTCTAATGAATGGTTTTAGGATTAGAATTGTCTACCACTAACCTCTCTTGCAAGTATTGAAGCAAATCACTATGAATGATGCTAAGCTAATCAACCAATTTCTCTCCTTGCATCCCTCTTGGGTATGACAAAGGACATGCTCCTTTTGTGGTATCAAGCAACTCCTCTCGGGTGTAATACTTAACTACTTAAGTGATGCATTTTAATCCGGTTAGGCATCTAATACATTACCCGAAATGCATAAAGTTTGGAGATGAAGAAACTATGCAAACCAACCAAGCTTATTTCTAAGTGATTATAATTCACAACCACTACATGCACACCTAGTGTGCTTTCATGCTTTAACATTCAAAGGTTACTAAGCTCTAAACATTATCATGTCATAGCAAACACACATACTCAAAGTGGTAAATTCTAAGCATATGCATACAACTCTTGAACTAGCATGTAGGAATGTTAACTAAAATTGCATCACATCATAAAATAGCATCAATCCATACAAGATTGGTCAGGGCTTTCAACTCTAACCCCAACAAAGTACTACTCACTCATAATTACATAAACAAACTCCATAATCAAATCAAACATCAAAATAGATCTAGAGTTTAAGGGAGAGAGTTGGCTTAATGGTGTGTCGATTTATCCCCAAGCTCACGTCTTGGTGGTGGTGGTGATTCCCTCTCCTTCTTGCTCTTGAAGACTTGATGATGAAAGGTAGTGAAGCTAGATCTATGTTTTGTGTGAATAGGTGGAGCAGATGGAGAAAGTGATATAAGAAAGAGAGTGGAGAAATGGTGTAGTAGTGGTGGTGTTAATGGAGGATTGGGATTAGAAATAGTGGTGATGATGGAGGAGATGGAATAGATTGGGGGAGGAAGATAAAGAGGTTGGGTTTGGATTTTGGGAGAAGGAGATGGAGGTTTATGGTGGAAAAAGAGAGAAAAAGGTGTAGAGTGGTGAATGGGTGGATGATGGATGTGTAGCATGAAGTGATGCATATATAGGGAAGAGAAAGATGTGTGAAAAGAGAGGGAAAGAAAAGCAAAACAACTTCTTCTTCTTCCCCATCCGCATGGTTCAAATGAAGAGTGGAAGAGTGGCCATAACTGTCAAGACCCACCCCGAATTTCACCCCGAAACCCGAGGTAAGTCCTGCGGGGACCACCTCCAAGGAAAATTTACTAAAAAGCAAACCTCCCTTGAAAATGGACAACCCTAACCTAGAAAACTAAAGTGTTACTTTCTTAAATAAATTTGAGCATCCTCCAAATCAACCCACAATTATACGAAAGTGAGTAAATAATTACAAACTTCGTATATTCAAAAATACAATAAAAGTCTAAGCACACCACCAGAAACATTACAATAAATCTCAAAGAGTATTCAGAGCTACTATACACTAGAGGAGTAGGAAAAATACTCTAGTAGGTTAAACAGGTAACCTACTGGTGAATGGTGGCTGAGAAATGGGTAACTATGCCTTGTTGTCTCCTACTCGTTCTAACTCGAACTCTGCAGACTGGGCATTTTAAAAACGAAGAGCCCAGGGGAAAAACATTCGCAATAATTAGAGTGAGTGGACAAAAATAAATAAAAAGAATATTTATGTTTTCCCAATTTAATTTCCAAGAAAACGAATGCATGTCTTAAACGATAATTCTCTTATCGTTATAAATATCGAGCCTCTACTGCTCAAAACTATATATATATATCCAAATACAGCCTCTCAGGCTAAAATATATATATATATATATATATATATATATATATATATATCAAAATACAGCCTCTCAGGCTAAAATATATATATATATATATATATATATATATATATATATATATATCAAAATACAGCCTCTCAGGCTAAAATATATACATGTATATATTTACACTCGCCCATACTCCCTATATAAATTAATAATAATCTATATAGGGCTACTACGCTCGCGTCCAACGCTCACGTCACGCCTTAATGCGGTGATACACTATGTCATTAAGGTGGACAGACGGGTGTATAAATATGTGCCCATACCCCTTATATGAATTAAACACTCATATAAGGCTACTACGCTTGCGTCCAACGCTCACGTCACACCATAATGCAGTTATATACTATGTCATTAAGGTGGACAGACACATATCGCTAGCTAGCATTTATATACATACTCTCCTTAAAAATATATTATAATTTACCGAAAATCCCATTTTCGGTAACTCATCACAAGAAGTAAAATCGTCAAATAAAAATGACGTCAAATGGTCCAACCAAATAAACAACTGCATGCACATTATTTAAAACAAAAGTCCACTCACAATTTAGGCCTAAGCCTGAAGTCAGTCGGAGGTCTCCTCTGCTCGAGCCTCCTCGCGTCCTGTTCCAAAACATAAATAATTCCTTAAATAAAATCCCAACGTTTAAAGAAAATAGGCATAATTAAATATGAGCTTCTCGTGCTCAACCTTGCCTATCGTCCTAAATCTTAACTTCACTGCCAACCAAAAATCTCCATAAATACCGACATCTTCAAAAATCATCTTCCAACGTCCTAATCATAAAAATAATCCAATGACCGAATTTTAACTTATTAATCCGCCAAAAATACCAAACTTTACAAATTCTAAAACCTAACCAAAAATCCTCCAAAAATTCCTAAATTCACATCAATAATATCCCCTTAATATTCTACATCAAAAACCACAAAATTTCCCAAAACAGCGGCGGCACCGCCGGCAGCGGCGGCCGGCGACCAACTCCGGCAACCTGCAAATGCTACCAAATTTTAACAGAATCTTCCCCTCAATCTCCTCTACAACTTTCCTAACTAGCACAAACACCAATTCCAAGCCTAACTATGGTAATCGAATCAAAACATCCATAAATCCCTAAAACTTTCAATTATACAAACCACCCTAACGAAATCGAATTTAGCCGAATCCTTTTGAGGGATTACTCACCTAGATGAGGGCTACAAGTTGAGCCAAAAATCACGACCTATGGTGGCCGGAAGACGGAGCTCCGGCGAAGGTGCAACCACGGCAACCGTGGCTTTCGGGCTCGGCTGCTCCTTCACGGCGGCGTTAGGGGATCGGCCACCTACCCAGGAATGAAGAGGAGATGTCGGGGGTCCGAACGGGACCGGTCTGGCGGTCGGTGGTGGCCGGACGGCGGCGGACGGCGGTGGTGAAATTTCCGGGCGGAGGGAAACTCACGGGGGAGAAAGAGAGAGAGAGAGAAACGGGAGGAAGAGAGGGAGAGAGTGTTTTGAGCTTTGACCAAAAACAAGGCCCGGTTCAACTTAATAAACAAAACCCAACTCCAAAATTTAACACCCCAAAATAATACCCCAATAAAACTTATATTTTTAAGGATAACTTTTACATGCTAACTCCGATTTTAACGCGTAGCATGTCTACGAACTCGTAATAACATCCTCTACGACTTTCATGAAGAAAGTTTTCCCAAATTCCATACGGAAGAAAAAGTCAACTTTGGAGTCTTAAATAGTAAACGGTTACTTAAAACGGTAAAAGACCAAAATATTACCAAAGTAAATAACCGTAAAATAACTTAAGAACCGGGGCGTGACAATAACAATGCCAAAATCAAGGCAAAAAGGTGAGGGAAATGATGGGCCTAATTAGAGTAGGCAATGATGCATAAAGCATGATGATGAAGTCTATTATCCAAAGATTAATAGAATGGAAGAGATGCTTTACTCAATCACTTTTGTCATCTTTGCTCCTCCTCATGGTGACGGGAAAAGCTATGGCACCACCAAAAGTGGTGGTGAGCCGCTGTTTGTGTCGTCAATAGTGCTGGTTCGCCGAATCCGGAAATTTACGTTTTGCTCTACCTTATATCGTCATTCTTCCTAGTTCCGAATCTCCATATTAATATCAAAAATGCATGTTTCCATCACTCTTATAATATTCCTAGATAAATAGAAAATGATTTAGTGAAAGCTAAAATGAACTTAAAAACAAAGCAAATTCAATACTTAGGGGAACAAAAATATGTGTAAAATATGGTCTAACATTTACACCAAAACTAACAAAGAAAGAAACTATTTATTATTATTATTATTTTTCATATAAGGCGCGAGCCTTCACCCCCACACTTAAAACCAACATTGTCTTCAATGTTGCAAAGTGAGCTCGAAAGCTAAATCCGTGTTGGATGTAGGCATGAGTAAGTATTCCCGCCTGTCACGTGGGTGACCCGGGTTTGATCCCCGGCAATGGCGTCATTTAATTTGGTGCTTTTTAGATGTGCAACTAACGCGCAATGTAGCAAGACCATTAAGAAAAGGGAAGTATTTAAACCCTAAGTATCGTACCACGTGGATTGAAGAGCTAACCACAATCCCTGAGTAATCAACAATAAGTCACTAATGCAAACAAAGAAAGAAAAGAAAATAAAGAAAAATGCTACTCTAAGGCACCAAGCCTTAGCAATGCTCGGCCTCGGTTCTCACTGAGGCCTAATCAATACTAATGCCTAGTGATGATTATTTACAATGGGTAGAGATTTCGAAATTGTGATTTTAATTTGAGTGAAAAATATTAAAAACTAAATTAACAATGGCAAATAAAAATGAAGGAACATAAAAGAGAAAGATTTGGGTACTAGGGATCGCTCTAGTAATTTCAATGCAATAAACAATTTCAAACAAATAAACATATCTTCATAAGTACCAAATCCCGTACTTAATGCCGGTCAAGGCCACTAAGCCGAACTTCCTCAAGGGTATTCACATTTCCGGTTAAGGCAAACATGAACTCTCTAGTTCATGGACTAGTACCTTATCAAGGGCTACCAAAACATGAACCAAAGGCGAAGAGTTCTAGAAGTTAGGGATTTAAGCATGCAATAGTTACTACCTACAATGTCATGATTACATAGTTCCGTACCTAATGTCGGTCAAGGCCACTAAGTCAATTTCTCCTATTTGGTATCCACTGTTCCGATCAAGGCAAAAATGAACTCTCTAATCACAATTATCATGCCTTGTTAGGGCCACAACAATAGGACTAAAGGTGAAGAGTACAAGAGAATAGAAACATAGCAATCATTAATTCTCGATTAAACAATTACTTAACACACCACACTAATTACAAGAAGCTAGTGAACAAAAGAACCACCAATTGTAACACACATCACAAATCTTAACACACAACAAAGAGAGTGGTCAATTCCCTAAATTAATGCATCAAGAATCAATAAGCATGGTAATTAGAGTGCACCCATATGAAAATACATTATCTATTACCAAGTCAATATGTTCATTACATCAAAATTGAGCTAGAGGTGGAAACCTTAGCTCTAAAAAAGAAACTACTCACAACCCATAATAATAGACATCACAATTACAAAATTCGAAGAGAGAAGAGTAGAGAAATGTAGGAGAAAACAAGAATAGTCACAATAGCTAAAGAGCAAGCATGACTAGTCTTGATTTACAACCCCCACAATTACTCGAGTCTTGAATCTTGTAGAGTAGAATCCTTGAAGCTTTGGGTGAGTAATCCTTGAAATGGCCGAAAGAAATTACACTAGAATTGAAGGAAAGAAAATTACACTAGAATTGAAGGAAAGAAGAGGAAGGATGAGATGGGAAAGGGCAAAGCCCCTCCCTTTTGTGAAACGGTGGTGTGCGGCTGCCTCCCCTCAACAAGAGAGAATGAGAGTATATATATATATATATATATATATATATAGTAGATGAATAGTAACTTGTCTGCCACGAGTGACTGTTGATGAATAGTAGATTGACTATTGCTGAATAGTAATTTGTCTGCCACGGATTTACTGTTGATACTTTCGGTGGAATTTTGCCTGGACTTGTCTTGACTAGAATTCACCATATGGGTCTTGGCTGTCTTCATAATCAGCCCACTTGGTTGGTTGACTGGGAGAACTTTCATGACTATGTGATGATGATGATTCTGATGGAGAGTGTTCTTCTTCATCTTCTGTGGATAAATTGGCCGCTTGTTGTAATAACTGCTTGGCTAATTCTTTTAATTCATCTGCTTTGGAGGATGAGGATGAACTAGAGTCTTTGTTTTTGGAAGGGGATGGTAACTGAGAACTTTGAAGTTTTAACTGAGAGATCGGAGATGCCGGCTGGATAGAGACAGGAGCTCCTGAACTGGATGGAATAACTGAAAATTCTTCACTAAATTGGGATAAAACTCTGTCAGAATTGAATTTATCCCACCATTTGACTAAGAGTTGTCGTAAGACCATATGATCTTCAGTTTCAATTTTATACTGCCATTTGAAGATCCAAGGAATTTTATATTTGGCCATGAATTGGAGGGTAGGGGGAAACCTTTTCTCGTATTCTGAAAAGGACATGACTGAAGCAAATTTAGTGACTGCATTTTGGAGATTTGAGGGTAGAAGGTCATAAGGGCACCCATGATTATTCCACCAATCACCGAACCACATGGGGAATTGGCGATTGAACTTTCTATCAAAATTGAGAAACCATGAAAAATCTTCTGTTTGGTAGAGAAAGATTTTACTCCATGCTTCAATGTACTCATGATAAGTAAATGTAATGGATTCTATTTTGTGAGGAGTAGAGGGGGAATCACTCCATTGGGATAATGAAATGATACGAATTATGTAAAGAGAATGGTATAATATTTTGGATGGGTCTTTTGGGTCATGGATTGGTTTAATAGATAATGACTGAGATTTGTATAGGATTTCTTTATAGAATGCTAATGGTTTACCGGGAAGGTAGTGAGTATTTGGGCCAAAATAATTTTTTACTAAAGAGATAGGATTTTTGAGATGACTCATAGAGGGTTCAATATAAACCAGGAACTGTTCGGCCCTGTTAAAGTAAGGGGATGATTTTCTATAATTGACTGGAGGGTTTGATGAGGAATCTGTCTTGTAGGGGTCATATTGGTTTACTAGAGCTGACTGGTAGTTGGGTTTATTCAGACTGATGGTGCTACCAAGAGCACTATATTGATTGACTAATGAAATGGGGGAATGGCCTGCATAGGGAACTATGCTGGGGTTTGATTCAGGTGATTCTTTCTTAACTGGGAGAGATGACTTAGGCACTGATTTTTCGGGATTTCTCCCTTTGGATGAGCTGGACTTCATGTTGTGGTGCCCTGTAGAAATTCACGAGTTAGGAAATCTGGGATGTGATTGTCACTTCCTTTAATGAATGCAATTTCAAAATCAAAAATACTTAAAATTGCTTGCCAACGGGCAAAGATTTGTTTACTAGCAATGTTTTGAACATCTTTTTCCAAAACATCTTTTGCACTTTTACAATCAACTCTGACCAAAAATTTTTGATTTAATAAATCATCAATCATCTTGAAATTTACTGATACATAATACAATCGATAAAATTTCTTTCTTAATAGTACTATAATTCGATTGAGCTGGGTTCCAGATTCCAGAATGGTATCGAACAATTTGTTCTGGGTGATTGGGAGAAATTTGTTGTTTGAGGATACCTCCATAACCAATTTCAGAGGCATCGGTTTCTACGATTTTATAGGAACTAGAAAGAGGGATGCCTAAGCATGGTAGAGTTTTAACATGACTCTTAATTTCTTTGACTAAGGATGTATGGAGTGATTTCCAGGGGGAAAGGTTTTTTTGTAGTCTATCAAATAGGGGTTTGCAATGTTTTCTAAGATTTTTGTAAAAATCAGCTACATAATTTAAAGATCCTAAGAATCTTTGTAATTGATTTTTATCTAAGATGACATCTGGGAATTTATCAGCAAATTGTATTGCTCTATCGATGGGTCTAAGTTGGAGTTGGTGAATGTTGAACCCAAGGAAATGAATATTGGTTTGAAATAGTTTGATTTTTGAAGCAGAAACAACTAAACCATTATTCTTTATTATGGAAAAGAATTGGTGTAAATGTTTCCAGTGTTGGTCAATTGATTGTGAAAAGATCAGAACATCATCAATGTAGACAATGGAAAAATGACTATAAGGATTGAAAATATCGTTCATTATATTTTGGAATTCACTAGGAGCATTTTTTAGGCCGAATGGCATAACATTCCATTCATAATGACCAAAAGGTGTGACAAATGCAGTTTTGTATTTGTCAGCTTCACTGATTTGGATTTGCCAAAATCCTGACTTCATATCAAATTTACTAAAGATAACAGATTTGTTTAATCTATTAATGAGATCTCTTTTATTGGGAATAGGATACCTGATCCATTCCAAGACTGAGTTAAGAGGTTTATAGTTAATGACTAACCGAGGAGTTCCTCTTTCGAGTTCAGCATTTTTCTGAAAATAGAAAGCAGGGCAAGATCAAGGGATTTGCTATGGCGAATAATGTCTTTAGCAAGTAAATCATTAATCTTGTTTTTACAGAAATCCATAATTTTATGACTCATTTGGATTGGACGAGCTTTAGTAGGGATATTTTTTTCATTAAATTCATGGATGTAAGGAAGAGAAACAATATGTTTCTTCCTATGCCAAAAGGCAGTAGGGATATCAGAACATATTTCTTTGGTAATTTTTTCTTCAAAAGTTTTGATTTTTTGCTGAAGAGAAGAATTTTGCAGTTGGTTTTCAATTCTTTTAAAATTAATTTCTTCTTGAAGAAAATCAATTTGTTTATTTTTTGCTTGGATGCAACTGACGGTTTTTGAAATACTATTTTCTTGGAATGCTTTTAGAGTATGGATTTCAGGGTTAGAAAGAAAAACAAATTTGACTGGTTCATTAAAGGGGTAGGTAATAATACCATCATATTCGGTTTTGAAAGGATAAATCAAAGTAATGAAAGGAAGTCCTAAAATTACTTTATCTGTTAAATTTTTTACTAAGACAAATGGAGTTTTGAAACAGACATTGTTCTGGCATATATGGGCTTTAGGAATTTCGTATTTAATATCCATTTTTGTTCCATTAGCTGAACGTAAAGACTCTTTTGTTTTCTCAAAATATTTTGAAGGTATTAAGCCTTCTTGGATGCAGTTAAGATCTGCACCGGAATCAATGACGGCTGGTATTGTTAGTTGGAAATCTTTTATTTTGAGTTGGACAGTAGTGTACCAATTTTTAAGTTGGATTTGGCGTATGATACTAATAGTGTTGTTTTCAGAAGTTTCAGCTTCATTATTTATTGGAGACTGATATGGAGGAGGATTTTCGGGGGGATCCTGTAATTTGAGAAATTGATTATTTATTTTAAGTAAATTTAATTCTTGTTTAATTTCTTTATTGTCATTCGTAAGTTCTAAATATGTTTGTTGTAGGGCATGGATTTGACACTTGATTGATTTTACCTCATGTTGCAAATCTTGGATTGTTATTTCCTTTTTACTAGTAGAAAATTTATCAAAAGTTGTAGTGAGACTAATTTTTTGTGGGGGAGGATTAATTATATTTTCTTGGGCAATTAATTTTTTTAATTTTTTAAGGTACTTAGCTTTAAGTTCAGGATTATCTATTTTTCCTATTAAATCAATTAATAGTTCTTCTTGTTCTTCCTGCTTGGAAAGAACATTGATTGTTTTACAATTACAAGCATCCTTACACCCAAAAGTAATATCTGGGGAAGAATGTTCATCTGATTCAAGAGAAGAAGATTCTATCAATGTGATGTCATCTTCACTCATTTCGTTTTCTGAATCAGTATTTCGTAACTCTAAAGTTTGTATAAGTTTTTGTTTTTCCTCTTGGCTGATTTTTAATTGATTAATAGTACTTTTAACTGGACAATTATTTGCAAAGTGACCGGTTTTATTGCATTTAAAACATTTGGTTTTACTTTTATCGAAAGATTTACTTTTTAGTTGACGATTTGGTTTTTTGGACCAATTTTTTCGAAATTTATTTTTGGAATAAAAGTTGTTTGGTTCAAAGTTGGTTTTATAAGGTTTAGATTTTTGTTTTGAATGATATGGAATAAATTTATTGCTTGCCTTTTTTCTTTTTGAAGGAGGTAAGGGAGGTAAGCCATATTGTTCACAAAAATTTCCTAATTCATATTTAGCTGTTTTCTTATCTGTTTTCATTTGGGCATTTAGTTTCATATCTATACACATTTTTAATCCTTCTTTTTGGATAACTGTAATTATGTTTCCATAAGTTAAAGAATCATAGTCAATGTGACCTGTTTCATTACTAAGGACTTGCCTGATTTTATGGGCAAATAATTTTGGGAGACCATTTATGAATTTTTCTTTCCAAAAAGGTTGGTTACTATCGTCTCTAAGCATAACTCGAGAAATGAAAACATCTTTGTACCATTTGAAATCACTTAAGGTAGGACATCTAAGGTTACTAAGTTGATCATGAATTCTGAAAGTAATATGACTAGGGGTACCTATGAAATGTTGGATAATTGTGTAAAATAAAGTATTAACAGCATCAGAAATACCCATTCCTGTGCGATCGTCAAAGATGGGAGTTCCATCTTCATCACATTTAATGACATGTTTAATGGATGATCTAGAATCAGGAGTGAGATGTTTTTCCCACCAGGAATGAAGCATTCCTGTAAATCCTGTGGAGAGTATGTCAATAATTTCCGGTTGGTTGAAATTATGATTAGTGACATAGCTATTGGCTGCCATAGACATGTGGTGTAGTTTATTTAAGATTTCTTGTTCTGATAAATTATCAATGTTCCATTCATAAGTTTTATCAGAAGAAACTGAGAATTGATTTGTAAGATGATTACTAGGTTGTATATCTAAAGGGAGAGGACGTTCTGTCCAAGTTTTAAAAGGTCGTTTCTTGGGATGAATTATTCTATCTATTTTTAAGGATTCTGTGTTTAAATTTTTAAATATCTGGTTTAATTCTGTAATTTGGCTAGTGGTACTAGAATCGCTATCAGATGAAGTGGTTTGTTGGGTGTGAATTACTACAATTCTACTAGATTGAGGTGTTTCAGTTTTTAATTTTTCTAGCATTCGTTCGATCTTTTGAATGGAAGAAGTAGGGTTGAGAATAGGTTTATTTAATTCACTGAAATGAACTAAAGGAATTTCTGGTTTGGATTGAGGTAGAATGTTGACTTTGGAGGATATGTTATCAACATTTGTTTCTATTTTATCTAACTGGGCTCCTATGGTGACTAGGCTCTGGTTTGTGTAATTATTTTGTTCAATAATTTTTTTAGTTTCTGGGTTGATTTTCTTAGTATCTAGATCTTCTAAAGCAATTTTAAAAGGTGAGGCTAGGATTGGATTGTTAAGATGATCAATTACTATTCTTTCGACAGGAGGATGACTAGAAAGGACCGAGCTAGTGGAGGTTTTCCATCTTGTTTTTGTTAATGTTTGAACAATTTTTTGATTGTTTAGTTGATCTACAAAATCAAGAAAGAATATTTCAGATTCTGTTTCAAGCATAAATGTTTGCCAATCACTAAATAATTGCTTTCGTTGAGATATGAAAGGGAACTTCATCTTATAGAGGTTTCTTCTAAGGATATTTTCTTGTGAATCAAGATGTTTATCTAATTTAGAGTAATTGATTACGAAAGGTCGGGTGAGTGTACTTAATTGAGGATTTAGTGGAGGAGTAACTAAAAAATCAGAAGCAGTGGGAGAAGTTTGCTCTTCATCTGTGACTGAAATATTTTGAGTTTCGTTTTCTGTATAATTTGGGTAACTAACTTGGGAATTAGTTCTGATGTTTTTAATTTTGAGTTTTTGCAATTCTTCCTCTAATTCTCTAATCCTAATATTTTTAATTTCTTTATCTAAATCATAATCTCGTTTAGACATTGTTTCGGCTGTAGTGGAACCTGCAAATGAATGTCTAGCAGTTGAAAAAGAATGTCTGGAGGAATTTCCTATTTCCTGAATTCTTGGGTTTTGACTTATCCTGGAGCTTTGAAAATTAATTCTTACTGTGCCATCATTAAACTGTTGAATACAGTCTAAATCAGCAAGACTATGTTGTGCATTAGATGGGTGATTCTCACTAGTGAGAGACCATTCTGAAGGAAGATGGACGTCTGACCATCTGATTGTGTGTGGAACACTAATATTGGCGTTTTCTTGACTGCTTTGAATTAAGAGAGTTTGATTTTTGGGACTTTTGCTGATAGCTTGGAAATTCATATTTGTGCCAGTGACTTTATAATGGATTCTGTATATTAAGGCTAAATGTTGGGTTCCTTCAAGAACGTGATAGCTTGAAGTTTTAATATTTAGGGTTAAAGCTTTTAAGATATGAGGGTCACTAAGGCTAATGGTGAAATCTGGGAAACAATTGAAATGAACCTTGCATCTCTTAAACACAAGAGAATGGAGGCATTAAGACCTTTTCTAGTTAAAGGTTTAACACCAATTTGGACTAATCCAATATGAAAGAAATTATGACCATCTTTTTTATGTTTCTTGATTGATTCGGGACTAAAAAGTTGGCAAGTTTCATGTTGTTTACTGAAGGTATAGACTTGTTCTACGGATTTAATATGATGTTCACTTTTGAAAGAAGAAAGACTCCATTTTTTCTTATAAATTTCATGACTAGGAACTCTGGGAACATTCCAGTCGTTCATGTCTATGTTATCGTTTGACTGAAACTCTATATGTTCTTCGTTGACTATATCTGGGATTCTATTGAGGGAGGACCTAGACGAACTAGAAGTGACTAAGTTAGATCTAAAAAGTCGACTCATCTTGGGAAGAGAAGAGGAAACTGGGCCGAAACTAAAAGGATATGAGGTTTTAAGACCCTTGGCTTAAGATCCTAAAGACTATCACTCTCTCTACACCGCTCATGCCTCACTTGAGACTTAGTGTTTGGACCTGGACTTATTGTTTGGTTGAAAAAAATAACAGGCTTAAAAAGAGATAAGGAAAAGTAAATAAAACCCAAAATCCTTAAAATTAAGGGACATGAAACAAAAACACTTCTCAAAATAAGTAAAGCTGAAAGATCAACTCAAGATCCACTCCTAGGCGGTAGTGCGCCACCTGGGGATTGAGAGGTTTAACATAAATAACTTGATATGAACTCCAGAACCACTCCTAGGCGGTAGTCCGCCACCTGGGGTTGGAGATTCTTAATAATTAACTATATCAGGCCGTTTTTTGGTATCAGGTGGCGGACTACCTGATACCAAAAAACTCGAAAAACAAATTGACGGACTGAATTTTGTCAAACATAAACCGTTCATATTTAAAACAGAAAAACACAATTTTGAGGGCCTTAACGATTACCAAATTGGCTGAAATTTTGCAGAGATGATCTACACAATATTATCTAAATACTAAACGGTGGAGATTGAGAAATTCGATCGAAAAGTGGTGCAAAAATAGAAATCCGCACCAAAACCATTGGTGCGGACCTCCACAGCTTAGAAGCCCTGTGTGTGTGTGTATATATATATATATGTGGCTGGTCGTGGCTGGTCTCTCTCGAGAGAGAAAATGACGATGATGCGATGAGGTGGCGCAATCTCATTTGCTCCATAAGAGATATACGAGTGTGTTGTGCGTGAGAGGATGCTAGCATAATTAGGCTGCCACGTGTCAATGTGGGATTGGTGAAATCCATTGGTTAATTGGACTAACCATGATTAATAAGCTGCTGCACGGGATTTGTACTTGTAAATAGGTTAATTAACCAGTGTCTTAATTAAACAATTAAACATTGATTAATCAAGGTATCCAAGAGTTCGTCTTTTTGTCGAAAGTCCAATTTTCTCTTGTTTCCGCAACTCCGCTTATTCTCTAACAAAAGAAATAAAAATAGATTAATTATATATCAATTGCTATGAGGGTTAGCAAATTCATAGTGTTTAAGTACTAATTATGTGTGTAAAAATACACATAATTAGCCGTCGTTCAAGAGTGCATGGTCGAGCTAGTTCAAGATTGTATTATTGTGTTTGTTTCATCAGTAAGATCGAAACTTGCAGCTAGCTAAGTTCTTAAAAGGCATGCATCATTAAGTTGCTCCTATAGTTATATATATGAAATTTATTGTCTATCACTCTACCTATCCACACAACTCCAACAACTTATAATATAAGGATGACGATGATAATTTTCTAGGTCAAATTAAGGTGGGCGATTGATAAAAAAAAGTCATAGCGTAGCCTGCAATTAGCTGGATGGAAAACAAAGCTACTGATGATGGTCTTTTCCATTACGAAGCAAAAGAAATCTTGGGCTTTAGAAATTTGATTTTGTTACAAGAACCTAATAATTTCATAAGAAAGTAAATTAACATGTTATATATAGAGCTTGAGTAGAAATTCATGTTCTTATATATAGAAGGACATTAGGTATCTAGATAAATTCATATTGTTATATATCGAAAGAGGTCTAACTACTGAATATGGAGGTATGAAAAAAAAGAAAGATTTTTATTGATTTTATTGGACAATGGGCTTTTTGGGAAAATTGGGGAGGTGTAAGTAGCATTTTAGCTCTTTATAAAAGTAAATTGGAGGTCTGTTAAGAAAGGAGCTCCAAGTGCTGTTTTTGAAGGTATGAATTATTAATAGAAGCTCCCAACCTATTTTAGGGCAAAAATTTTGGGAACCATATAGACCCCACTTTACGTGTCAGCTTGTGACATATATATAGATCAACCAATCAGAATGTTATTACACACTCTTTAAAGTTGTATAACTTGCATTTTTTTTTTCTCAACGTGAATGGAAATAAGATGTACATCGATTTCTTCCAATAACATCATAGAGATGTAATTAGATTTAGTACCTAAAGAATTCAGAAATTATTGTACACTAATACTATTTGATCTAGCGACATTAATTTTTTCTGACAAAACATCATGATGATCTAATGACATCAATTTTTCCTAACATAACATCATAAATTTATAATTATAGTATATAGGTATGGGAGCCCTTTTAATGAGCCTTAAGTTGAGGGCTTTTTAGTTAATGGGTTAAGAGACCTACTTTTCAACCACATTTTTGCATCTTAACCGTTCAGTTTATAGTTCTATATAAGTAGATCACTTATGTAAATTTCAGTTAAATTGGTGATCCTTAATGTATTAAACTAGATCAAATCAATGGACGAACCAATCTGTCAAACATGAACCGTTTAAATTCTTAATTTGTAAATCACACTTACGAATGTCTTAATGATTTTCAATTTGGCTGAAAATTTACAGGCATGATCTACTTATAAATACATTTAAATTTAACCGTTGAGATATGAATACGCAATCGGAAAAGTGGTGAAACAAAACAAAAAATCCTCAAATAGCTCTCAACTGAAGAGTCTTTATTAAAAGAGCTTCCACATATATAGGGTTAAGGATTAAAATCTTTGCGATATATCCCCCGATATCTCCTTTTTTGGAGTGACGGATATATCTAGAGGGATAAATATCTTATCTTCCACCGATTCGGTCAAATATAATCGATTTTGTCAAATTTCTCTGATTCCATCAAATATCTCCGATTCCGTCAAATATTTTCAATTCGGTCAAATTTTTCTGATGATATTTAGGAAATCTATGATAAATCTCTGATATATTGAAGAAATATATGTAAAAAATTTGGGCGTAAACAAGAATCACCATTAACAATATTCGAAAAGAGATATAAAGGGAACAGTTAGCAGCTTCAAAGAGATATACGACTATCATATTCAACAGTACAATTCGTAAGGTTATATGTTTTGGTCTGAATACTATACTTTTTGTGGACAACCGACGTATTTTCAACTACTTGGAGTCTCTTTCTAGATATAGATGAAGTTGATGTTTGTACAATTTATAAGTAAATACAATAAATTAAATATTTAAAAAAAAAATGCTTCCCGAATTTCCGATATTTTTTCTTTAATATCTCCGATATATCCCTGATATATCCGATATCTCATTTTTTTCAAAATACCT
Source organism: Fragaria iinumae (assembly GCA_009720345.1). Taxonomy (NCBI): domain Eukaryota; kingdom Viridiplantae; phylum Streptophyta; class Magnoliopsida; order Rosales; family Rosaceae; genus Fragaria; species Fragaria iinumae. The sequence continues at coordinate 31,761,079 of CM019122.1, read as the reverse complement.
ATAGATATGCCGATACAGATATTTTAATCCTTGTATAGAGTATAGTTTTTCAAGTTTGAACTCCACGAGGGTATGTAGAACTAAAATATTATACAGTCGTTCAAAATTGCCTTACATATAAATATATAATACTTGCATTGAAAAGATGTTCATGAAATTCTATTTTCTTTCATTTACTAGTCCCACTTCTACATTATTTGATATGCGGAATACAATCTTCCGTTAAGCTATTACAAGTGGGATTTGATTTATATCTAAATCTATCTACAGAAAAATTCATGGATAGAACTTTGCCATGAAAGCATAAGCATCAACATGACCAAAACCCCAGCAAGTCCCCAGCTTGAACTCCCAATTCTTAGCACCCACGAAGGATCTGGAGAGGGAATAGAAGAAGAACCTCCTCGTGTCGATGCCGATGAACTTGACGATGAGGAGGAGGTGGTTTTAATAGCAATGATAAGTCCAGCAAGAACCATGGGAAGAACAAACCCGGAGCTCATCCATTTTGTCTCATAGTATCTTGTATCGGTTTTTCGAGACGATACATGATATAGTGGGGAGAGTACGATTGCAGAAACTAGAGCCAGCACCATGGCTACTGACCTTTGAGACGAGTTTTGGTGATTTGCGTATGCATAGGTTGCCATATTAGTGCCGGACTCAATGAAGCTATATATCAAGGTTGGATTTCTTAGTTTTGCTAAAGAAAACCAACTTGAATCTTGATGAGGAGGAGTTAGAAGAAGGTGTGGGGGGAGATTTATAAAGGAAAAGAAGGTGGGGGAAGGCGAAGGAATCTAGGTGGAAAGCCTGAAATTGGATGAGAAAGGAAATAGACAGCCGTCCAGAAAGTGAACTGAATTATCAACGTAAATAATTGGTGGGAATGGTTAAAAATGGGGGTAAAGATACTAAAGACGAATAGAAGATTGGAAGCTTTGGAAGCAAGGTATTTCTGATCTGCTTTCTAGCGTGTTCATACTTGACAGTAAACAAAGCTAGCTGACCCGGAGTCATTATTCCGGGAAGCAGCTGTTTAACAATACAATCTAGCTAAGATTCCTCTGAATATTTGTAAGTTGTAACGTGTAACGGACCTAAAGTATCATCAAATTAGATTAATGTTAGTGAGTATATTCCTTGTCCGAAATGTAAAAGTTTTTTTGACAAAAAAAAAAAAAATCATACTGAACATCCCCTTGCACTATCTTATCGTATGCATGATACGATAGTGAACTCATCATCATTATGCGAATACTAATTGGAACTGGTATCGACTTAATATGAGCATTAAGTTATTACTAGTCTTAGTTACTTATGGATTAATGTATATCTGATCCATATGAGTTAAGGAGTCCATTAGCAACAAATATTGTGTCGGTGATGCATAAGAAAAATAGAAAATTACATAATAGCACATGACCAAATTTAAAAATACAAAAATCTCATTGTCAATATTTTCTGTACAAATTAGGACATAAGCCCAGGCCCAAACTAATGGTACTAGATCTGATCTATACTTTCACAGGCAAAATGACTAAAATACCCATTTTTTCAAATAAATTTACGCAAAATGACACGGCAGTAGCACGTCTCTCGTCGACACAACAATAGCATGTCTCTCGTCGACACGATAGTAACACGTCTCTCGTCAACACGGCAGTAGCACCTTCCTACACAACAGTAGCACGTCTTTCGTCGACACAGTAGTAGCACCTTCTTACCCTGCAGTAGCACATCTCCAGTCGACACGACAGTAACACATCTCTCGTCGACACGGTAGTAGCACATTCCTATACGGCAGTAGCATGTCTCCGGTCGACACGGCAGTAGCACGTCTCCGGTCGACACGGCAGTAGCACGTCTCCGGTCGACACGGCAGTAACACGTCTCTGGTTGACACAACAATATCACGTCAGTAGCACGTCTCCGGTTGACACGTCAGTAGCACGTCTCCGGTCGACAAGGAAGTAGCATGTCTCCGGTTGACAAGGCAATATCACGTCTCTCGTCAACATGGCAATAGCATGTCTTCGATCGACACGGCAGTAGCACTTCTCATGTCGACACGGCAGTAACACGTCATGTCGACACGGCTGTAGCACTTCTCATGTCGACACGGCAGTAGCACTTCTCATGTCGACACTGCAGTAACACGTCTCTCGTCGACAAGGCAGTAGCACATCTCTCGTCGACACGGTAGTAGCACCTTCCTACACGACAATAACATGTCTACGGTCGACACGGCAGTAGCACGTCTCTAGTCAACACGACAGTGACACGTCTCTCGTCAACACGGCAGTACGTCTCATGTCGACACGGCAGTAGCATGTCTCATGTCGACACCGCAGTAGCACGTCCATAGTAACAGTAGAATATGTAGTGAAGAGTAGTTTGGTAAAATATGTAGTGACAGATGATATATGGACATTAGTTTGTCCTAATTTGTTAATTTTTGTCCATAAATGTATAAGATAATGTGTAAATGATGTATTTATAAACTAAAATTTAGTCAGCAATTAATATATAGTTTACTATAAAAAGAACCTTATAGGATCACTTGGCGTCACTGTAACTCTGTAAATAAGGAGCTTTGTCCCTGCTTTCTCTATAACAAGACCTTCAGACCCATCCCATCTATGATGTCTAAAGCTAGCAGAGAGGATAAGACTAAAGCCATGGATATGAATGAAGGTATGTTGATATTTCCATTAGGTAGTTAATGTCATATGTTTATTTTATATTTGTGAATTATTCGGTAAAGCGCATGTAGAACTTTCAAGTATATTTCAGTCTAAAATGTTAGGTTTATTGGTCCGATTAATCACTTTGGTTAACTCAATATTGAGCTCTATACTAGTTCGTGACATAGACTCATAGAGGTGGTTCCACTTTCACCCATTTTCAACTATTGCAAAGGAAAACTAAAACGTCAATTTAACGTTGTTACTTTTCATTCTCCTATAATTTAAAAATTTGGAAAATAAATTTCACAATTAACCACATGATACGTTTTAAACTTGGAACTTACAATCTCATTTTTGGAAGGAATTTACATTTCTATCCTTGATGATGTGTCTTGACCGAATCTTCTCCTTATTAGACTATAATATCTGTTAGATATCAAACTCTGATTTATAGGAATTCTCTATGTAATGCCTATATAAAGGCCATGATATCAATAAGATGAGTAGACATTTATTCTCTTATTCACATACTCTTCATCAATTTTCTCATTTTTACTTTAAAGATTATTTTTAAAAATTTGTTTTCGAAAATATTACCAGACATGTCCTAATCTTCTTTCAGAGTACGTAGTAACTGTGAAAAAACTGGAACTAACTATAGTACAACATTACACCAGAAATCGAAGAGGAAGAACATGCTCCCGTGATATGAGCATCTTTTACTCAAGATTTTGGTAGTTTAGTGCCCATCTTGAAGATTATAAAGTAATGTTTCATTGTTTCCCATGCTGCTCACCTGCTACACCTTATGGGCAGTGCTGCTCAATTTGTCGTGTTTTGATCATTCGATGATGTTAATCACTTTTCTAAGTGTGAAGAGTATCAAAGCTCGTGGGTGGATCTTCAGTTATATATAAACTCAAATATGGGAACCATATCTTCTTTAAGCAAATGCACATATTTTAGGTGGGTTGGACCAATCCTCAACCCAGGCTAATCTACTATTCATCCAAATTAGTCTTTGGTACTTGGTTCAATGATAGAACAACGAGACCAATTCGATGACAAATTACTATTTATATTTTATAAAAATGTTTTTTTAATGATAAACAATTATTGTTTTTTACTTTATTATTGAATTCAATAATTATTTATTTGTAAACAAGATGCTATATATAAAGAAATTAAACTATAATTATTTATATAAGATATCAATGACCAGTGTGGGAAGGACACGTGTTCATATCAATATTGTTATCTTTCATAAATATCTAAAATTTCCGATAAGATTATACCACGTGTCCTTTTCAGATATCGTTATCTTCAGAAATAATTGAAATGATTTCAGATAGGATTTCAAGCCAATCACGACACGCCACGTGTGTAGACGATAACAGTTTGTCTCATAAAAATGTCAATAAATAAGTTTTAAACTCATTCTACATTCACACATTCATCTCATTCATCTCCTCTTTCTAAACTCAGATATTATCATCTATTTCACTTCTCACATTTTTTATGGATCGTATTAGAAATTATTTGAGAGCGAGAGATGAAGAAGATGAAAAGTACATTATGCAGATTCGGTCAAACAATGCTCAAGTCGCTGCATTAGTTGCCCAATATCACCATATGCAGATGTAGACTCCTCAAGGTCGTGGTTCACGTCCTGGTCGTGCCCCTAACATCGAAAGACACAGGCAATCAAGAGGGGCTAACATGATGGATGATTACTTTGTCGAGCGTTCAGTGTATAGCAACACAATTTTTCGCCAGCGCTATCGAATGCAAAAACCAGTATTCAATCGCATCATGGTGGACCTTTGCAATTTCGACGATTTTTGGAAGCAAAAACCAGATGCCACAAGAAAGTTGAGATTGCTCCTGGAACAAAAAATGACAGGTGTGTTACGAATGCTTGCATATGGTGCAGGGGCTGATCAATTTGATGAAGTCACCAGGATGGGAGCATCAACTGCTTTGAAATGCCTCAAGAAATTTTATGCACAAGTGGAGTATTTGTACGGGGGTTGGTATCTTCGAGCTCTTAATGCCGCAGATCTGCAAAGGCTTCTACACAAAAGACAACAACGTGGTTTTTCCGGCATGATTGGGAGCATCGATTGCATGCACTGGAAGTGGAAAAACTGTTTAAAGGGGTGGTCCGGAGCTTTCTCAGGCCGTAAAGGGTACCCTACTGTTATTCTTGAAGCTGTGGCATCCTACGACACACATGTATGACATGCCTTCTTCGGTACACCAAGAACTAAAAATGACCTTAACGTTCTCGGAGCATCCAACATGTTCTCAAGGGTTATTAACGGAAGTGCTCCGGAGGTCGCATATAAGGTAAATGATAGTACATACTCTGTACCATAGTACCTTGCTGATGGAATATACCCAAGGTGGCAGACATTTGTCAAAGCAATATCCAAACCCAAAGATGCCAATGAGGCAGACTTTACCAAAATGCAGGAGTCTTATTGTAAGGACGTTGAGCGGTGTTTTGGTATTCTTCAAGCTCGATGGGTCATACTCAGTCACGGTGCTAACTTGTTCAAACTAGAAGATCTTCGTACTATCATGGTAAGTTGCATCATTCTTCATAACATGATTGTGGAGTTTGTCGAAGAAGAATTTGAGGAGTCTTGTGAAGAGGATAACTTGCATCTATTGTTGGCTAGCGTTTATGAACGACCGGTGGATCGTGAAGGTAATGTTATCCGCCATGAACCTGTTTTGAGGGCTGGAGAAACCCTACCGGCATTCTTAGATGCTAACTTCCAATTACGTTCTGCTTACCTCCATAAGGCATTGCAAGATGATTTGGTGATTCATCTTAGCAAATGATTTTCATAATCATTTGATAAAGTGATGCTCTCCTTAGTTCGTCATTTTAAATTTCACTCGAATAATGTGGTATGTGTGTTTTGTTTATTTTACTTTGAAAATATTGTACATGTGCTTTGTTTGTTTCCTTTCAATAAAAGAAAATTAATTCACTAATATTAGTTCATAATGAATGATTGACCTTTATTTCATTAAATAGAAAAATGCATAATACAATCAACTTAATAATAAAAAATACAATTAAAACACAACACTCTATTGTGGGGATTGTGGTTCCTAAAAAAAAGGCCTATAGCAATCCACATTAGTGTTAGGATCGGTTTTCCTCTTATGTCCCTCTTCAATTTTTTGAACCAATCTTGTGAACCCGGGGAAATATCACTATTCTACATGGCCATTATCCTTGCATCCTCTTTTGCCTCTTCAAATGTCATCATTCTTGCACTTTCGGCACGACGGTCCTCTTCTCTTTTTCTAAGAATCTCATTGGAAATTTTGGTGCTCTCGTTCATGGCTAGTAGGACTTGAACCATGGATTCACCCACATCTTCTTTCTTTTTCCTTTCCTTCTTGCTTCTTTGACGGCCTTTTGTCCCATTGGCCTTCCAACAGAGCTAGGAGGAGTTTCCAAAACAATTTCTTCATCATCCAAATTAATTGGTGATTCGGTTTGAGGACCGCTAGTCGTGGAATAAACAAAGGGAGTGACCGGAGGCTGAAGTGCATCTCTAAAATAAGGATGTTCCTTCACCGCCTCCCAACACTCCTTATGCTCGAATTGCTTTTTCATCACCCTCAAATACTCGAGGTTAATTTGATGCTCCTATATAAAAAAATCACACCATATAAAAATTAATAACCATATTAATTTGTCGAAATAAAATTTAAGTGGATGGCCAAATTTTTTTTACCTCATCCAATTGATTGGTGCCGCTTGGTCGATGATGCTCTACTTGATTTTTTGCATTGTGCCACACTTTGAGAAGCCTCTTCAAAGGCTTGAAATGAGATTGAAGAGCCCCCAGCGATCGAACCGGGGTTGCACCCGTCCAATTTTCAACATAATGCTCATGAACCTTTTGCCATAACCTTGTAAGGGTTTGTTGATTGCCGGTAATGGGACATACGGTAACCGTAGCCCATGATTCGCATAATTGAACTTCCTCCTCGGTGGTCCAAGAACTACCCGCCTCTCCCATTTTGTTGAACTAAGAATGAAAAAGAAGAACAAATTAATTGTAGAAGGAAGAGAGTTTTTTGATGAAGGAAGAGATAGATAGGTAAAGAGTGTGAAAAATGAAGAAGAGTAGTAAGGTATTTATAGAGAATTTTGTTGATTTTTTTTTTTTTGGTTCAGTTTTGTGTGCAAAATAAAATAGATCCGTTACAATTAATTGAGAGCCATCAGATCTAAATCCAATGGCCCCTAACATTTGCTCGTTTGTTTTATTGATTTGTTTTTTTTTTTAAAGAAATAGCCGTTGCCATTTAATATGGGTCGTCAGATTTTAATCTGAAGAGCCAATATTAAATGCCCGTTGGAGGTTTGTGTCAGTGCTATTTGCATGCTTTTGTTCCCCACGTGAAAAGTAACATCAACCCATGTGCAACAACTGAATTAGAAATGAGAGGAAAGGAATGTGGGCCCCGTTTCAAATATTAGTCCAGACCAACACAAAGGTTAATCCTGAACCCAGCTTGTAGCCCGATTGACTAGGACCCACGTGGGCCCTAGCTTTAACCCAGATCAATAACATGTCGGTGGAAGATATTTTTAGACCAACACATGATCCAATCCATGTAATTGGTCCAACGTTGCATTTGCTCTTAGGTGAAGATGATACTTTAAAGTTTATTATTTTTGGTCACTAAAATAGTCTTAACCCAAAAGAATAAATGAAAAATTCAATAAGAGAGTGCTAGTCTTGCTCTCGTAAACTTCCCGCACCGTTATAGGAATCAAGGTCTTCCAATAGTGCGGGAGTGATATGTGAAGGAGCGCAGTTTGCGCTGCCTCATTTATAGTGTTGCTCCCGGTTATGAAAATAATTGCTTCTCAATTTGCTATCTCTTCTTCATCGTATTGGGTTGGCAAGATTGTCACTGTCCTAGCTAAGATAAGAATGCAAAATGTGTCACACCATTGCATTATCCTCATCTCACAAATTGTGCATGACTCTGTCTCTACGTCTCGTGTAGTGAAGGCTTGAAGGGATTGCACAGTCCTCCAATTTAAGTAGCCAAAACGGAAAGCCATCTAGCACAAGTGCACAACTCTCATTCATACTCTCAATTCTCATGGCGTACACGAAGTTCTATCATGTCCTTTCCTTCTACCTGGCCACCCTCATCGCCATTTACGAGTTCCTTCTTTCAGTCTTGCCTTATATTTTGAATCCTGCTTCGATCCTAATCGCTTTTGCAGATGCATTTTTAGGATTGTACTTCAGATTATGTGGTCTTTCTCCTTGCACTATTGAATTAGATGAACAAACCACCATGCATTTTTGGTCTTCTAATCCTAGAAGATCTAACAAGCCTGATCTACTGATGCTTCATGGCTATGGTGGCAATTCCAAGTGGCAATTCATGCATCAAGTCGGCTCACTCTCCCGGACTTTCAATTTATACGTGCCCGATCTACTCTTCTTTGGCAAGTCATACACAAAAATGTCCGACAGGACGGAGGTGTTCCAAGCAAAATGTGTAGCAGAAGGGTTGAGGAGACTAGGCGTCGAAAGGTTTGGTGTGTACTCTATAAGCTATGGAGGGTTTGTGGCATATTGGCTGGCGGCGATGTATCCGGAGGCGGTGGAGAGGCTTGTGATTGTGAGCTGCGGGATAGGAATGACAGAGGAGCAGAAGAAAGATCAGCTCAATAAGATTGGACGCAGTGCATTGAAGCTCCTTGTACCTGAAAGTGCTCATGATCTAAGGGGCTTGGTGAATATTTCAATGCACAAAGCCACTCCTGTTAAGTGGGTTCCCGATGTTGTCATCCGCGGGTTTATCAATGTGAGTTTGTTATAGAATTGACATATTGTTACACTGTAAGTATATAACTTGCGATTTGTATAGTCTGATAACATAACATTTCAAAAATGTCTTGTAACGTTATGTATTGTACAGCACTGCATTACAATGATCCTAATAGCAGTAACTTTGTTGCATTTTGTAGGTGACTTATGAGAAAAACAGGAAGCAGAAACTAGAGATGGCAGAGTACTTGCTGAGGGAAAAAGCAGACCTAAACCTTCCCAGTTTGACTCAGGTATTTAATCAAACTGGTTAATTTCAATCCATATATAGCAATCTTTCTCAATAGTCTGGTAAAATGAAGCTTTTAATTTTGGGATGAAGGAAACACTGATAATCTGGGGTGACAAGGATGCTGTCTTCCCTGTGAACTTGGCCTATGAGCTGCAAAGGTGAGTATATTTTCACTTCCAAATTTTGATACTTAGCTGGGATTTGAAAAGAGGAAATGTATAAACAATAGTAATTAGCTTTAATTATGTTCTCTACAATTTGATTAAACAGGCATTTGGGACCAAAATCAAAGGTAGAGATAATCAAGGACACAGGTCATGCAGTGAATATGGATGCACCCATTTCCCTGAATGCACTGATAACATCATTTGTTTTGGGTGACAGATTTGAATCATCAAAATAGGTTTTTGGTTGTACTTTTTTTTGGATGTTCCACTTTGTATATGTAGTTCCATTATATTGTACAGATTTCCCATCCTCTATGTACTCAACTACTCATGTATTTCCAATTCATCTCGATCATCATGGCATGGATTGCTTTGGCATCATCATCAGGTTTCACAAGAATGCTGTATTCCCCATGATCGACGTTGGCCCTTATGGCCTATGAGTCTATGACCATGCAAAGTAGAGGTTTAATTCTTCTTTTAAATGTGGGCTAGGACATACTTCATACTTGGGCCAATTTTCACACAAACTTGCTAAGACCATTTAATAATAAGCTAATAATAATTACATTTTTTTTTTCTCTGTTTTTGTTTTGAATAAGATACATTATATTGATAATATCAAGCCTCAAAGACATCATACATCGATCATATTAAAAAGATCAAAACACTATTAGATTAGATAATTTGCTCACTTATTCTGTTATTCATAAACAGCTTAGTAGGGTACAAAATATAATACATAAGGATACCAAAGTCGAAAAAATTACCATTGCACTCAATTGCGATGCTCAAACAATAATATCAACCATTGAAATGTAGCAATAATTCATAGTTTGCATGCCCAAAACAAACCTACTTTATAATCCCGGACTCTCAGGACAGTCCACCTCCCGATGAGCCAAAAGTCAGTCGCAAAAGACCCAACCGTAGCCCAATAGAAGTAAACTCCCAACAAGCTCAAACTTGTTTGATGGAGGCACCTCCATGGCTCCATCCTACGTACGAGCATCGCCGCCATAGTTCACGAAAACCTGGTCAAAAACTGAACCTTCTTGGATTTGAGCCCAGCCCAAACCCGATTAGGTAACTATCATGTCTTTCTAGCAACCATGTTTCCTGGAGGAGGTCAGGCTCCTTCTGCCAACATAAAGACTGCCGATGTTGTCAGGTTGACCACCTGACCACCATCTCCCACGATTCAGCTTTCTACCCTCCACCATCAAGCGCTCCAACCATCTTAAACTGAGCGCCGTTCAGCATGAGCATCGAAACTGCCATCCCCCACCAAATTCAAGCCGTCGGATCTTATCTTCAATGCTACAAGAGCCGTCGACCCGAACATACCCACTTGGATCGCTTCCTTTGATGTCCCAAACACCGATCTTCTCCCATTTAAAACACCTTCAACCGCACAGAACTGCTGTGGTTGGAGCCTTAGACTGGTCGAGATCCCGATGCCGCCGCCACTTGAGAGTATCTCTATCTCTTCTTTGAACCGCCGCCGCCCGATATCTTGCTACATGGTCAGGGCACGAGGCTCTTTGCCGCCGCTAAGAAACCTAGTTTTCAAAACCCTAAGCCACTACGCGTAAGTCGGAGCATTCTCGCTTTCGTTATTTGTTTTTCTTTTAATAATAATTACATTGCTAGAATAGCAGAGGGTTGTATTTAAGATTTAGGTATAACGGGTGCGTAATGTATAATTAAAATTTTAAAATTCTTACTCACCAACTTTACCTAACTTTCTTTGAAAACTTGGGAGATGAGCAGTTAAAAAAGTTTGCTTATTCATTGTAGCGTAAGAAAAAATATTTAACAAGGAAGAAGTCTTCTATTCTCATTAGCCATTCTTCTCAAAAGTTTCCTGGATAGGCTAACTTGGGGTATTCACTAAGCTTGTGTTCTGGGGTATTATGAATGAAATAATGACATTGAAAAATAATTAAACTCAGGAGTCCATAAATTTGATGGGATCAAACTCATGATGACAACAGAATTAGTATTCATACTTATCTTATGAAAATTAATGTCATTTTCAGATAAATGAAGTATCGATCTATAAAATAGATTTGCACTGACTTTTTACACCTCGATGTTTTGCTATAGAGGCATAGAAGAAGAAATTCCATTTCTCGTGATCGCATTCAAACTGTCAACTGTGCTACATTTTCAACATGCAACAAACAAAAACGTTCTAATATTTGTATGTTTGTTTTATCCCAAACTTTGTAATCATTTCTCGCACTTCAGACGATTAACTCAAATGACGAGATTTAATATACCGTTTTGCATGCTTGTTTAGTGTGGTGTTGGCTAGACAATCTTTTATCATTGCTCTCATCGCAAGCAAAACAAGAAGTTGTTGTCTATCTCCTTCATGTTTGATTAATTGACTCAAATTTTCTGAGATCATCCTACATTTATCATAATTTCACTAAACACACTTGTAATAAAAGAAACACGCACATATTAAATTAACATACTTTTCATAAAAATAAAAAAAAACGTATTCACTATGTGCATGTGTTTGTTTTTTGGTGGACACAAAAGGAAAGCTGATAAGGACCTGGGGTTTAAGACTTTTTCTTTTTTGTTGGAGAGAAGGGTTTAAGACTCTTTGTGCATGTGTTTTATATTGTTGTTTCTATATATACAGATTGAAGCAGACCTGATTATATATGCAAAGAAATAATATGCATATATTATTGTATTTAACTCTAATTACTAATCACTAATGGCCTTGATGAACATGCACATGCTTTTGTAAAATAAGAGAATTTCCACTATTGCGGGATAAGAAAGTTGGAGTCACTAGCTAGCTAGTACTTACAGTCATCTTCTTTGAAAGTTACGATAGATACGTTCACATGATCGGGGGAGCACAAAAGCCACTTCACCAAAGTGTAAGCAACAATTCTTGCTAGCTTTTATATTTCAGATCGAGTTTACTTAGCCAGAAACACTAAAGACCATGAAGCGAGCAATTGATATAGTTGAAGCGAGCAATTAACTTGCAAACAAATGTATATTGCATCGTATACTTGCACACTATGTATATAAGAATTTTTGTTTTTATAGTCCTTAAAGACCATAAACAGCCAAAAAGACGGCCATGATCGAATTGTTAACTTGGTGATCACATCATCACATATATTATTCTACTTGAAACTTCATCTTCGTGCAAGCTATATCATTTCAATTACACATTTACACAAATCTATATATATACATTCCCGAAACAAATACTAGAGTCGTGAATGTACTTCTATATAGACCAATCAATGGCTTACCAAAGGCTTTGGACTGTCATCTCCCTCTACCTCTCGGCCATATCAACCATTTTCCACCACCTCAAATCCATTCTCTTCAAAACAAACTGGGATTTGATCATTTTCAGAATCCCAGACACACTTGTATCCCTCTACTACAGACTGTGCGGTCTATCTCCTTGCACCGTTGACATTAACGACCAAACCACCGTCCACTTCTGGACCACCAACCACCGCCGGTTCGACAAACCAAGCCTCGTTCTGATTCACGGCTACGGCGGCAACTCCCTGTGGCAGTTCGTCCGTCAAGTCAGTCCCTTGTCCAGAAAGTTCAACGTGTACGTGCCGGATTTGCTCTTCTTTGGGAAGTCTTACACGAACAGGTCTGACCGGAGCGAGTCTTTCCAAGCCAAGTGCGTTATGGAGGGACTGAAAAAGTTGGGGGTGGACCGGTTCTCGGTGTACGGTATTAGCTACGGCGGCTTCGTGGCGTATTGCATGGCGGAGATGTGTCCGGAGACGGTGGAGAAGGTTGTGATTGTGAGTAGTGGGGTGGTGTGGAATGATCAGCAGAAGGAGGAGTTGTTGAGGGAGAATTCAGATGCTTTGGAGATTCTTGTAGCGAAAAATCCACATGATCTACGGTTGTTAGTGAGTCGATCGATTTACAAGTTTGATGTTTTCAAGTGGGTTCCTGACTTTGTGCTTCAAAAGCTCATTGATGTGAGTTCTTCTCTCTCTCTCTCTCTCTCTCTCTTCTTATTTTGGATGAGGTCAACATTAACTAATTTAGAGTTATAGATTCATATAGGAGCACAAAAAATCAAATTTACTGTGAAGCCACTTATGATGTTTTGAATTAGTAAAGCCTAGGTGGTGTGAAACTCTCGTACCCATATATGTTGAGACAAATCTTAATCTATTTTTTTTTTGTGATCATGAGATATGAGATGGATGTGTTTTAAAATGACAATTTGACACAAATTACTTTTTGAGCTTAAAAATCATTAGAGGAAACTGTGTAATCTCGACTATTATAAATATCGGATTCTTGATAATTATTAGAGACTCGAACACGATGCACATACAATAATGCAACTAAGACGAGAGTGATATGATTGAATCGAAGTTGATAAATACCAAGTTGGCGGATAGAGAGCGACTTTTAAAGTGTTATATTAGCCTTATTTTTACTTTTGTTATATTTGGATTTTGCAGGCTAACAAGGAAAATAGAAAGGAGAAATTAGAGCTATTGCAACACTTGGTGGCAAAGAAAGCAGATGCAGGCCTTGCTATCCTAAGTCAGGTAACAAAAGTCTTAATTAACTCTTATACTCAAAGCTTTATATATGTTTTCTCTTGGCTAAATTACAAAGCATGCAATTGGAGACTAATTGCTAGCTTGAAAGCAACTTTATCTTCCATTTTTAAAATTGAGGTTTTATTTGTGCAGGAGACGCTGATAATTTGGGGTGATCAAGATAATGTCTTCCCACTTTACATGGCCTACGACTTGCAAAGGTATATGATCAAATTGAACATTAGAATGCTATTAGAGAAAAGCTTACTTAATAAACATTGTTTCTATTCTTCTTCTTTTTTTCAGACACTTGGGCGCCAAATCAAAATTAGAGATTATCAGGGACACAGGGCATGCAGCAAATTTTGATTCACCGGACACGATCAATGGATTAATACAGTCATTTGTTTTGGGTGTTTAACCCTTCATTGTTGAAAGTCAAATGATCAAAAACATATTGATTAGATACATTCTACAACAATATTTCGTTCTAGTTTTATTTTCATCTTTTTGACAATGTTCTAGTTATGTTAAACTTGTACCAATTTAGACATATCTAAACAAAACATTGTTTGGAGTACAAATGATGAATATATAGTGTGTGGCTTGGCTTGGAATGATACTGATTGGCTACTGCAAATGTTTCTTTTTTCTCTTAATCAGTTGGAATGAAATGGAATCAGTCATTGAAACCAAGAAACTAAATATTGTTAGGTAATCATGACAATAAAATGTGTAATTCATTGTTAAAGTACTGCAAACACCAGTTTGGAATGGGAAAACTAATCTGAATCTTCTTTTGGAATAATTCTTCAAACCAGCAGATTCAACAGATCTCAGCCTTTTGCACTATCAGTTACTGCTACCCTAGCAAAATATTGCGGGTACAAATAGCAACAAACACATACCAGTATTAAATGAGCTGTTTGCTGTATGGCTTATTTGTTAGGATACAAAAGGCAAAAGCCATGCAATAAAATTGTCCCTTGCCAGTAGTGGCCTTCCTATAGTTCCGTTATACGTAAGTTCTTCAGCTAGAAGCCTAGAAGTATACCAAAAACAGCAAGATTGATACCGAGAAGTAAATAATTGCAAGAAAATTCCATCTTCGTAAATCTGTCGCAATTAGGAATCCATATCACTTGAGCAAGTCCTTTGTCAGACCAAAAATAACAATTCTAGAGACCAGCATACCTCATGAGTATGCTGGGACATATAAAGGCCTGAAAATGTCCCCAACAAGACCAAGAGGTTTGCTAATCTATTATATATGGCATATGCCTATATCTCTCTACCTCACATATAAGCAAAGCCGGGGATTATCATTGCTACATTAGATTGGTATTCCTATACCACCAAGGGTATATTTAAAGAGTCAAAAAGCTGATAGCACTAGCCATGTTCACAAAGAAAGCTAGCAATTAGAAGCAGGCTAGGGAGACCCCGGCAGAAGAACATGAAGCCCTGGACTTTCCCATGAAGCCAAGGGAGCTCTTGAACTGGGAAGCTCTCTGATGAAGTGACACTGCCCTTCCCTGATGAGATGTCCGAGAGGTCTTCAAACTTCATGAACTGCCCCATTTGTGGGCATAGCATATGGGCGCCACTGGAAATTGGTTGTAAAAGTTAGTGAGACGGAAGCAAAGGCTTTACTAGTAGAACAGAAGGACTATGAAATAAAAGAGAAAAAGTATTTAAAAGCTTACCAATAGAGATTGCAGTTGTACTCCTCTGGTACCTGAAATATGTAAAGAACAGTTAGAGGATAAATTGAAAGGTTAGTCGAAATAAGCCACAAGTAAGTGTGAAAGTATTGAAATGGATTAAAAACCAGATGAAGCACAGATAAGAACAATTAGCAACTTGGTGCAAAACCTCAATGAGGGAAAAAGCACCAAGCAAGATTATTCTATTAACCTTCGGAAACTTTACAAGAAGTAATTCTCACACAATTACAAATTCTTGTATCTGTTTTAGCTCTCACTTCTCACACAAGTGATTCATGTAACTCTACAAAGAGAAACTGAACAAACACACTGAGATTTACAACACACTCAACATCCTTTTACACAGAACTAGATTTCAGGGCATAAACCTAAGACTTAAACACTCTTAGTTTACTATCAGCTGATTCTTCCACAATTAGTGATCCTTGGTTCTTTGACACAACCAGTCGACTAAGTCCTGCAATGCAGTCTGCCTTTTCTTCTCACTACAAGATCTTAGTTCTCCCAATCTCAAATGCAACCTGTATGCAAGTCAGAGAGAAAGTCTTAGTCTTTGTGAAAACACACTCAAGCAGTTTTCAAATTGATCATACACAAAATTAATCCCACAAACAAGAAAACTGATCAATCATCAAAAAGCTTAAATTACACAGACCACAGCAGCAACAATTTATAGAGTTTGACACTCCCCCTCAACCAATGCAATTCAATGAGAATATCATTTTTTCATTTAAGGAGAGATGCAGTCAGTTCACTGTTATCTTGCACTTTCCAAAAACTCAATAACCAGTTTCATGCTATAACATAGAAATCATATAACAACAGATTGATTTCTTGGCTGCTGAGAGCAACGATTAAGTCCATATAATTATCTGAATAGATATGATTTTAACAACACAAGATTAATGCAGATAATAATTCTAATATTCCTGATTTGTAATAGCACCAAATCAGATATGGTAAAGTAATCCCACATCCTGCGAATGTTCATTGTAAAAGGCACTGATATGGAAAATGCTAGACATAAGATTTTTTACCAGAAAATCAGTAAGCAAATAAATAAGTTAAAAAGAGATTAACTTACCATATATGAGAAGATTGAAGATCATTACCTTAACTTACCAAATATCTATACAGCAGGCAAAATACCTCTGATCAAGCTGCTGTCATGATTGCTTCCTTTCCTAGTGTCATTAGGAGTTCTTGGAGTTGAATAGTAATAGCCAATATATCAACATTCTCCCCCTTTGGCATTGCTATTCAACACTTGATCAAGACCTGCAGAACAAAAGTCAACATGCGCATGTATTGATGACAGATCTCGCAGGTCGTACGGAATCAGAATTAAATAAAGAAATAACATACGAAATGTAAACAAATCACACAAAGTTGTGCATAAGCACTTACAAACCAAGGACTGAAACATTGTTCAAAATAAATCTTAAAGTTCACAAAAACAGTAAAACTAATCATGACAGAAGAAGGTCTTGATCTTTCTCCCCCTGAAGAGCATGCCAAAGGAATGACTACCATTTGCCCCATTTATCATCATCTGAAGAGCTCTTCTTTTCATCGGGCTCCCAAGGATTAAAAGGTTTCTTGGAAGAGGGTGCAGCAGCCTCAGCATCCTGCATGAAGTCCAGAGAACGCTTGACACCGGAAGGGGCAGGAGAGGAAGCCTTTGGTTGAAAGCCTGGTGGAACATCAGAGGCAGCAGGATGAGGAAGACGTTGAGTGAGTTCATCGATTCTCCTTCCCATGATAAGCACCGCTTCAGTGAGAGCACCGATCTGAGTTTGAATGTCTTGCGCCCAGTCACTAGTGACTTTTTCCAAGGAAGCAAGATAAACTGCTATCTGATCAGGATCACAATCATTGGCTAGGGGCACCATAGGACGCCATGGTTTGCCTTCATACCAAGTACCAGGGAATGTATGTGCTTTGTGAAACTCGGGATGAAGCCTTGGAGAAGGGGGAGGAGACGAAGAGGCATCAAGAGGAGATGGTGGAATCATGGGTCGTCCTACCCTATCTGGAGAAAGCATAGGCTGTTTATCCTTGGCCATCTGAAAAACCTAGGATTATCTGCACACAAAAACTAAAAAATCCTTAGTGAAGCAACCGTGTATGAAAGAAAAAAACTGGAGAAGCACTCTTTTTATAATGAATGAACACAGAAGATGAAAAGGAATGACGGTTCCTGGAAAAGAATGAAATATTAAGAGACATAATGACCAAAATTTACTGCCAAAACAATTTATTTCCATTTCCAATTCCATTCCATATGTCCACAAAATTTGAAAGAACCAGAAAAAGCGGAAAAACAAATGCAAATCTCTTACTAAAATCTTGTTAGACTAACTCTGACTCTTCTCTTATTAGTAAAGTAGAAAATAATCAAGGCAAAGCACACAATGATGTAGAAGAAATTTTTGCTGTTCATAACTAAACAAAGATATGATTTCCCAACATTTGTATCCCTGGATGCCTCAGCAGAAATAAAATTGTGCCAAGTGAGAGAGAGAAATAGACATGAGTTTCTGCAGGAAAGATTTGTACTGCTCAAGTCACCAACCAACTTTGTTTACAACAGCCATAACAATGGACCAAGCCATTCCTGTTTCTCCCCCAGTATCTTATATTGTTCATCACAACCAAGACATGGTTACTTTAGGAATAACCTAGCCGAAAAGAGATTCTTCTGTTTTTATCTCTTCAAAAATGAACACTTATAGAGTAAGTCAAATGCATCAACTCCCAAATCAGTTGATTTTAGGGTACTAGATATTCAAGAGATATCCCAAGGCATCAATACTCAAGTGTTTGATCTGTTTAGCCAAAATAGCTAAGATCAACCTCCATGCATATCACCTTTTTAAAGAGGCCGCAACCTTACTCCAACAGTCATCTTTTAAACACATTCTGTGACATTCTCAAAATAGTACTGATGTCATTTTATTTGGCTTATACCTGAGAAAGGTCATGTCCATTGTGTGTGGGTGCGGGCAACAAAACAATATTACTGAGCAAAGCATCCAGACATCAAGAGAGTAGACAAAACTTACACCATGTGTAGTTATGAACAAGCAGCTAATTTCTACACAACATAAAGCTAAGATCAATGATCAAGAACATACTGTACAGATATTTTAAGAACCATTTCAAGAGGTTAGACTTAAAGATAGGGATTTTTGCAAATGCCTAAAGCATTTCTGAGTTCTTCAAATCTATCAGTGGCAAGAGATTTAGTGAAAATATCAGCAAGTTGATTAGCAGTAGATATATACTCCATGTGCAAAATATTTTTCTCAACTAGATCTCTGATAAAATGATACCTGATAGCAATATGCTTAGTTTTGGAGTGTTGTACTGGATTTTTGTTGATGTTGATGGCACTAGTGTTGTCACATATAATGGTGAATTTACCTTGTGACATCCCATAGTCCCTCAGGATATTCTGCATCCACAACATTTGAGTACAGCAGCTGCCAGCAGCTACATATTCTGACTCAGTTGTGGATAAGGAAATACAGTTTTGCTTTTTACTGTGCCAGGCAACCATATTGTTTCCCAAGAAGAAACATCCACCTGATGTGCTCTTGCTATCTTTAAGACTTCCTCCCCAATCAGCATCTGAATAACCAACAATTTCTGCATTAGTATCACAAGTATATCGAATTCCACATGAAACTGTACCTGACACATAACGAATAATTCTTTTGACTGCAGCTAGGTGTGACTCTTTTGGATTTGCCTGAAATCGAGCACACACTCCAACACTAAAAGAAATGTCTGGTCTGCTGGCCGTAAGATAAAGAAGACTCCCTATCATACTCCTGTATAATGTTTGATCTACAGACTGTCCTTCTAAGTCATCAGTAAGCTTGACAGATGTGCTCATGGGGTTTGTAACAGCCTTCTTTGACTCCAATCCAAATTTTTTAACCAATCCTTCAACATACTTGGTTTGTGAGAGAAACATACCTGGTGTATGTTGTTTTACCTGAAGACCAAGAAAGAAAGTTAGTTCACCACACATACTCATTTCAAATTCACTTGTCATGTCAGCTGTAAACTGTTTGACGAGAGAATCTGATGTAGATCCAAACACAATATCATCAACATATACTTGTGCTACCATGAATTTGTTTTTTTCAGTTTTCACAAACAAGGTTTTATCCACTTTACCTCTTTTGTATCCCTTACTTACCAGATATGTAGACAGTCTATCATACAATGCTCTTGGCGCTTGTTTAAGACCATACAATGCTTTCTTAAGTTTGAAAACATGATCAGGATGATGTGGATCTTCAAAACCTTTAGACTGCTCCACATAGACCTCTTCTTCTAACAGTCCATTCAAGAAAGCTGTTTTGACATCCATTTGGAACAACTTGAACTTTAGATGACATGCTATTGCCAACAGAAGTCTGATTGATTCAAGTCTAGCCACTGGTGCAAAAGTTTCATCAAAATCCAACCCTTCTATTTGTGAATACCCTTGAGCCACTAACCTGGCTTTGTTCCTTACCACATTTCCATGTTCATCACTTTTGTTTCTGTAAATCCACTTAGTTCCCACAACATTTCCTTCAGAAGGTCGAGGAACCAAATCCCACACCTGATTTCTGGTAAATTGATTCAGCTCTTCTTGCATAGCTTTAATCCAATCATCATCTAAGAGAGCTTCCTTTACATTCTTAGGTTCAATTAGTGAGACAAAACCAAAATGTGAAATAATATTGATATTCTCCTGATTTTGATTGAGAAAACATATCAGTGCAGTATCATCACTTACCTCTTCCTGCATTGCCTGTTTTCTGGTTCTGATTCCTTCTTGCACGTCCCCAATCACATCAGCTATAGCATGATCCTTCTTGACTTGTCTATATCCAGTTCTGGTCTTAGGCATTTGTTGAAGATTTGAGTCATTTGTTTCATCTGCTTCAGAGTCTTCATGAAACATAGTTTGACCATGACTGTCAGCAGCATTATCTATTAACATCATCTGTCTATCAAAAATATCATCCACAGACACATTAATAGATTCCAGAAAAGATTTAGTCTCCTTGTTATACACCCTATAAGCTTTGCTATTTAAAGAATATCCCAGAAAAATTCCAATATCACTTCTTGGTTCAAATTTCTCCAAATATTGTCTGTCTTTAAAAATATAACAAGGGTTTCCAAAAACATGAAAATGACTTACATTTGGTTTCTTACCTTTCCACAATTCATAGGGAGTATTGTTTGTACCTGTTCTGAGCATAACCCTATTGATGGTATAGCATGCTGTGTTGATAGCCTCAGCCCAAAATTTTTGACTTAAACCAGATGTGTACATCATAACTCTTGCCATGTCCAGTAAAGCTCTATTTTTTCTTTCTACTACACCATTTTGTTGTGGTGTAATAGGAGCCGAGAATTCATGAAAAATACCATTTTCATGGCAGAAGTTAGCAAAAGCATTATTTTTAAATTCAGTGCCATTGTCAGACCTGATTCTGGAGATTTTCAAATTCTCAGATTGCTTGGCATTTGTGATCACAAAACTAAGACCTCTGAATGACTCAAATGTCTCTCCCTTATCTGCAAGAAAATTCACCCAAGTAAATCGTGTAAAATCATCAACAACAACCAAGATATAACTTTTGCCTGCATGACTTTCATACTGAGATGGACCCATTAGGTCCATGTGTAACAGTTCCATGGCATGAGTTGTAGGCATTGAATTGAGACTTTTATGTGTAGATCTTGATTGTTTGCCAATTTTACATCCTCCACAGACTCTATCTGTTTTACCACTGAGTTTTGGCATCCCTCTTACAATCCCTTGATTGGACAGTTTTAGTAAGTCCTGAAAGTTTACATGTCCAAGTCTTCTATGCCAAAGAGTGAAGATTTCTTCTGTAGAGCTGGTTTTCATACAGGTCTGCACATCAAGTAAATCATTAGCTAACACATGATAACAATTATCAACAGACCTTACTCCACCCATAACGCAGTTTCCTTTGTTGTTCAGAACCAGACACTTTTTCTTGTTGAACCAGACATCTTCAAAATCATCTGTGAGTTGACTCACACTCAGAAGATTTGTATTTAGACCTTCAACATACAATACATTCTCAAGATTTGAGATATTTGGTGTGTTGACAGTTCCTTTTCCTTTGATTCCTGCTTGTCCTCCATCACCAAAAGTCACAGATCCTGAAATGTTAGTATTTGTGAAAGTAATGAACCATTCTTTGTTACCACACATGTGTCTTGAGCATCCACTGTCTATATACCACACATCATTCTTTTTGCTGGATAATGCAGTTAAAGCTACCAAACAAGTTGCTTCAATGTGAGTTTCATTTGAATAAACTGAAGCACTTAAACATGAGGCCTGTAATTCTTCCTTTTTAGTCTTCCTAGACCACATTTGTCCTTCCATCTGCATTTTTTCTTCAGAAATCATGTCAGACATTTGACGAATAAGATTCATATGATCACTCATTTGTTTTTGCAATTTCTCAAATCTATCAACATTTTTAGATGAATGAGAAAATCTGTTCATACAGTTTGGTCTAATATGTCCAATCTGACCACAATGATAACAAGTGGGAACAAAAAAATTTCTAGGAACATACCTCTTTTCCATTTGATTTGAACTTTTGATTTTTACCTGTTGAACATCCTCTGCTTGCAGCAATGGTATTTCTTCTTTCTCAGCTTTTATAAATTTTGTGGAGCTCGAGCTTTCCCCATTGTAACCAAGACCAGAGGTGTCTTTGTGAGCCTTTCCTGTACCAAAGATACTTGAAGCTATCTTTGAGCTTGTCTGAAACTGACTAAACTTACTTTTTAACTTCCTCAGTTCTTCCTGCAAGAAATCAATTTCGGAGATTAGCTCAGTGAATTTTTTTATCTTTTAAAATTAATTCATTTTTCAAATCCCCACAATCATTGCTAAATAACTCATTATTCAACTTTTTAGTTTTTTCAACTTCAGATTGCAACAATTTCACACTATTGTTCAAATCACTTCTTTCATCTTCCCATGACTTTTGTTCCAGCTGCAGACTCAGCTCAATTTTCTCCTTTTGTTCCTGAAGGTCCTTCACCCGTTTCGTCAAAGCATTATTTTTATTGCTCAATCCTTTTGAAGCAGTATAGAGTTGTTCATACTTGTCATCCAGTTTCCTTCTGTCAAAAAATCCATCATCACTAGAATATGCACTATCAGAATTAGAAAATTCACATGAGTTAAAATTAACAGAAGTAACAAAAGCAAAGTTTCTATCTCCTTTTCTGACTGAAATTTCTTCATCACTATCACTCCAAGAAGTAACCTTGAAGTCCTTTTTCTCATTATCACCTTTTTCTCTGAATCTTTCTCCTGATCCATTCTTCCTGTTGCCACAGTCAGTAGAAATATGTCCATAGCCATTACATTCATAACATTTAGGTCTATAATTTTTCTTATCAAACTTGTTATGACCCTTATTATTTTTCTCAAAACGATTTTCTGAGTTTCTGTTCTTTCTCGAGTCAAAAGAATTTCTAGAAGAGCTGTAATTTTGATTGTTCCTAGATTTCAAAAGTTTCTTGAATTCTTTTGTTAACAGAGCATAATCTAAATTTTCATCTTCTGTATCAACTTTAGAAGAACTTTTCAAAGCAACACCTTTTTGTTTCTTGTCTGACCACATATTATCAGACATCATTTCTAATTCAAAAGTTTTCAGATTGCTTACCAGATCTTCTAGAGAATATTTGTTTAGATTATGTACCTCCATGATAGCTGCCTTTTTGGGAAGATATTTTCTTGGTAGCGCTCTGAGAAATTTCTTCACCACTTTGTGCTTCTCAAAGGGTTCATCCAAGCTCTGACATTGACCTGTAATGTTAGTTACCCTTGTATAAAAATCATCAAGCAATTCATCCTCACCCATTTTCAAGCTTTCAAATTCTTCAGCCAGAATTTGAAGTTTTTGAATCTTGACAGTTTCACATCCTTCATGTGCAGTAACTAACATGTCCCAAGCTTCCTTAGCTGTATCACAGTACTGAATGTGCCTTCTTTCCTTAGCACCTAGTGCAGTAAAGAGTGCATTTCTAGCAACATAATCAGCATTGCATAAAGATTGTTCATCTGCTGTCCACAAGTCAACAGATTTGAGTTGTACTCCAGAAGTACTTTCAGATTTCACCACAGGAGACTTATAACCTGTTTGCATAATCGTCCAAGCCTTTGCATCCAAGGTGTATATGAAAGTTCTCATCATGATCTTCCACTGAGGAAAATCATCTCCATCAAATTTTGGCCGTTGATTCACTGCATTTCTTTCCATTTCAAACCTGGATCTGCTAGACACCTTCTAGCACCTGCTCTGGTACCAAATGAAAGTATTGAAATGGATTAAAAACCAGATGAAGCACAGATAAGAACAATTAGCAACTTGGTGCAAAACCTCAATGAGGGAAAAAGCACCAAGCAAGATTATTCTATTAACCTTCGGAAACTTTACAAGAAGTAATTCTCACACAATTACAAATTCTTGTATCTGTTTTAGCTCTCACTTCTCACACAAGTGATTCATGTAACTCTACAAAGAGAAACTGAACAAACACACTGAGATTTACAACACACTCAGCATCCTTTTACACAGAACTAGATTTCAGGGCATAAACCTAAGACTTAAACACTCTTAGTTTACTATCAGCTGATTCTTCCACAATTAGTGATCCTTGGTTCTTTGACACAACCAGTCGACTAAGTCCTGCAATGCAGTCTGCCTTTTCTTCTCACTACAAGATCTTAGTTCTCCCAATCTCAAATGCAACCTGTATGCAAGTCAGAGAGAAAGTCTTAGTCTTTGTGAAAACACACTCAAGCAGTTTTCAAATTGATCATACACAAAATTAATCCCACAAACAAGAAAACTGATCAATCATCAAAAAACTTAAATTACACAGACCACAGCAGCAACAATTTATAGAGTTTGACACTCCCCCTCAACCAATGCAATTCAATGAGAATATCATTTTTTCATTTAAGGAGAGATGCAGTCAGTTCACTGTTATCTTGCACTTTCCAAAAACTCAATAACCAGTTTCATGCTATAACATAGAAATCATATAACAACAGATTGATTTCTTGGCTGCTGAGAGCAACGATTAAGTCCATATAATTATCTGAATAGATATGATTTTAACAACACAAGATTAATGCAGATAATAATTCTAATATTCCTGATTTGTAATAGCACCAAATCAGATATGGTAAAGTAATCCCACATCCTGCGAATGTTCATTGTAAAAGGCACTGATATGGAAAATGCTAGACATAAGATTTTTTACCAGAAAATCAGTAAGCAAATAAATAAGTTAAAAAGAGATTAACTTACCATATATGAGAAGATTGAAGATCATTACCTTAACTTACCAAATATCTATACAGCAGGCAAAATACCTCTGATCAAGCTGCTGTCATGATTGCTTCCTTTCCTAGTGTCATTAGGAGTTCTTGGAGTTGAATAGTAATAGCCAATATATCAACATTCTCCCCCTTTGGCATTGCTATTCAACACTTGATCAAGACCTGCAGAACAAAAGTCAACATGCGCATGTATTGATGACAGATCTCGCAGGTCGTACGGAATCAGAATTAAATAAAGAAATAACATACGAAATGTAAACAAATCACACAAAGTTGTGCATAAGCACTTACAAACCAAGGACTGAAACATTGTTCAAAATAAATCTTAAAGTTCACAAAAACAGTAAAACTAATCATGACAGAAGAAGGTCTTGATCTTTCTCCCCCTGAAGAGCATGCCAAAGGAATGACTACCATTTGCCCCATTTATCATCATCTGAAGAGCTCTTCTTTTCATCGGGCTCCCAAGGATTAAAAGGTTTCTTGGAAGAGGGTGCAGCAGCCTCAGCATCCTGCATGAAGTCCAGAGAACGCTTGACACCGGAAGGGGCAGGAGAGGAAGCCTTTGGTTGAAAGCCTGGTGGAACATCAGAGGCAGCAGGATGAGGAAGACGTTGAGTGAGTTCATCGATTCTCCTTCCCATGATAAGCACCGCTTCAGTGAGAGCACCGATCTGAGTTTGAATGTCTTGCGCCCAGTCACTAGTGACTTTTTCCAAGGAAGCAAGATAAACTGCTATCTGATCAGGATCACAATCATTGGCTAGGGGCACCATAGGACGCCATGGTTTGCCTTCATACCAAGTACCAGGGAATGTATGTGCTTTGTGAAACTCGGGATGAAGCCTTGGAGAAGGGGGAGGAGACGAAGAGGCATCAAGAGGAGATGGTGGAATCATGGGTCGTCCTACCCTATCTGGAGAAAGCATAGGCTGTTTATCCTTGGCCATCTGAAAAACCTAGGATTATCTGCACACAAAAACTAAAAAATCCTTAGTGAAGCAACCGTGTATGAAAGAAAAAAACTGGAGAAGCACTCTTTTTATAATGAATGAACACAGAAGATGAAAAGGAATGACGGTTCCTGGAAAAGAATGAAATATTAAGAGACATAATGACCAAAATTTACTGCCAAAACAATTTATTTCCATTTCCAATTCCATTCCATATGTCCACAAAATTTGAAAGAACCAGAAAAAGCGGAAAAACAAATGCAAATCTCTTACTAAAATCTTGTTAGACTAACTCTGACTCTTCTCTTATTAGTAAAGTAGAAAATAATCAAGGCAAAGCACACAATGATGTAGAAGAAATTTTTGCTGTTCATAACTAAACAAAGATATGATTTCCCAACATTTGTATCCCTGGATGCCTCAGCAGAAATAAAATTGTGCCAAGTGAGAGAGAGAAATAGACATGAGTTTCTGCAGGAAAGATTTGTACTGCTCAAGTCACCAACCAACTTTGTTTACAACAGCCATAACAATGGACCAAGCCATTCCTGTTTCTCCCCCAGTATCTTATATTGTTCATCACAACCAAGACATGGTTACTTTAGGAATAACCTAGCCGAAAAGAGATTCTTCTGTTTTTATCTCTTCAAAAATGAACACTTATAGAGTAAGTCAAATGCATCAACTCCCAAATCAGTTGATTTTAGGGTACTAGATATTCAAGAGATATCCCAAGGCATCAATACTCAACAGTTATCCCTCGAGGGTTAATTACCGAAGATCCTGATGGCAATAGTATCTTCAACATCAGCTGCTTGTTAGTTCCTTATGAAGCTTTGAGCAGAGTCCTTTTATTTTATTTTATTTGAAAACAGCATAAAGTGCAGAGTTATCTAGCTACAGTTTGAAATGCAGAGTTATCTAGCTACAGTTTGAAGTGCAGAGTTCTCTAGCTACAACATAGGTACTGGCAAGTTACTTTCAAGAAGGTTGGATAAGGAAGGACATACAATCATGCCTGCCTGAGCACACATGTAGAAATCATAATTCCTTGGATGCACAATTTTGGTGTCAACAACAGTCCCTGGAGAGAGAGAGAGAGAGAGAGAGAGAGAGAGAGAGAGAGAGAGAGAGAGAGAGAGAGAGAGAGAGAGAACTGGATAAATGATAAAAGCAACTGAATCGAAAAGAAAAATCATAAAGTAGAAGACCTGGTGGAACATTATCAGGGGAATTAGATTGGAATAGCTTCGTGTGATGATTCTTCTGAGCCACAATCACAGTAAACTAGGAATATTAGCCTCTCCTAAGTGCTGGTAAGCCGGTCATAATAAAAATGGACTATTTCAATGTTGAGAAAAAGAAACTAACATATTTCCCAACCTCTCATAGCAAGTGTCTAGGGCCAAGCCAGAGTTTATCAGATACAATAGATTAACAGCTAGATATATTTCAGACATTTCCGGTAAATGGCTTTACTTAGTTCATAACTTCATAAAGGCTGCCATATATATTTAGAGTGGTGAATTATAAGTGCAAAAGCGAATGACTCTTTGAGTCAGTGAACATATTCAGAATCAAAGATTAAATTTAAGGCACTGCAAAACACTGAGTGCAGGACGTACCTTTAGGATTTGATCCAGTTCAATGTTCAGGACTTGATTAAACTGTGATTCACTGACTCCATCCCTGAAATAAATAAAAAATAAAAACAACTTTAAACATTAGAAAAAGACAATCTTTGCAAATACCAAATAAGGGGCAGAAAAATCAAAATTTTCTGATGCAATGATTCAAACAAATAAGGTACTCAAGAAAGACTTATGCTATAATTTCAGCTTCAAGGATTTTGGAAGTAAACTAGATCCTAAGGAAAAGAAACCTGAGAAAAAAAAATTCAAGTTAAACTAGATACCTAATTTCACTACCCATCGGCAACAAAAGGCATCCACTTCACCTCCTGAAACCACTTGCATTTCATATCTATAGCTTTCCATACATGTTATAGGAAACAGTAAGGAATCCCATTTACAGTCCAGGGAGGGGGGAAATGCCAAGTTGCCTCGACTCAAAATACCACTATATTGGATTGGCAGTTTACCACCAACAACTAATTGCTTCAAATGACAATAATTTACACTGTAAAATGAATTAACCACATGTGATACTCTATTACTGTTATGCAGTATAATAAGTACAACCACTACCAATAGGCATACAAACTTTTAACTGATTTCTTTTGAGAAACCAAAACATGATAATGAGCATTCTTTCCAGATACCATCAAAACAAATTGTCAACAAAATCTTGTGATACCTGAAGACAATAATTTGAGTTGGTTTGCGTCTGTTTCTCGTCTTATAGAAGTCGACAAGCAGTTCCCTTGAAAAAAAAAATTAAGCATTAACCAGTATCCTGGAATTGGTAATTTCAAATAAATGAACTTCTCAAATTTTTCTTTTTCATTGAATTACATTACAATGTATAAAGTATGTCATTGGGTTGCATTTAACAGTTTACATGCATGAAAACAACTGTCTGTCCACAAAGGAAAAAGCAAACTTCCATTTGATAGAATGGGGTGTGGAGACTATTGAATTCTCTTGATGGGTTCCATGTTGGTGATTTCTCTAGTGTTAACACAGTATATGTCTAAACATAGTCTACATGTATCAGAGCAAGAAAAAAAAAAAGCATAGTATATGTACAGGTATAGATTAACAAATTTTTTGTTTCAATACCTGATAATACCATCATCTTTTCCATTTGCCAGTGGCTTGTAAAGAGCATCAATCATTTCCACCTTAGGAGATTGTGTTCTAACAGCTGCTCTATACCTTGAGATAAGTGGACAACTTCGAGAGCCTACAACCTGTATGCTAAAAAAAAATGACATTACAAGTAAGCAACAATCGGTAGGTAATGAATATTTACAAAAACTAGCTTTGTTATTACCGCAGCAACAGAAGGAATGTCTGATCGACCAGGAGACCCATGAGATACATCCACCCCCAAAATCATTGTAGGAGTATCTGGTATCAGAGGGACACGTGAGGAATGCTCTAGTGCCAACAAAGAATTTATTCCTCCAAGCTTTGAAGGTAAACAGACAGAACAAATTAATAGTGTCCACAAATCAGAAGTAGAGATTTAGATATCAAGATTTAGTTCTTGCCTTAGAATTGATTTTCAGAAGAACATTGGTAATGTACTGATCATTAATCTTGGCAGGGGAAATGCATTGTGTGACAATCCCAAAATCACAGAGGCTCTTTTTCTTCCAAGGCCCTGTAACATGTAGAATATCATGAAGTGACAGAATCATCAGATCAATAGATATAGTTCGGATGCTACTGTATATATAAAAAACCATACCATAAATATCAGAATTCTTCCTCTCTGGTAAAACACAAAGAATGAAGTCAGGTAGCTTAGCTTGAATTTCTTCAAACATCTTTTCAACTCTTATCACAGGACTTTGTCTTCTAGAGTGTGGTTCTTCCTCAAGCACCGCAAAGGGACGCTCAATAAGCTGCACACACACAGATATGTGTGTGTGTGTGTGTGTGTGTGTGTGTGTGTGTGTGTGTGTGTGTGTGGAGAGAGAGAGAGAGATCAGAATCAGTTTCAGATAATTAAAATCAAAGTTCAAAAGGGGGTAACCTACAATGCCTTTTTTTCTCCCACAGTTGATAATCTCCCTCGAGATATGGTTGGTATCACAGCGTGCAGAGAAGTTGACAATAATCCAGTGGTCAATGCGAGTGGGATTCTGAAGTGTCTGGAAGAATAAAGAATTGAGACCACCATTAAGCTCACTACAATTACATTTTAAAGCTAAGGGATACATGACTTTTAAGAGCTAATACAAACAATACCTTATTGTTGAAGTTCCAACGTCCCTTGAAAGGGATGCAATCCTCACCGTTGCCTACCTTTAACTGTTCATCAGAAGTACATTAGAAAGTACTTAAAGTTAAATTAAGTGAATATGACACTCTCTTATGTTTACCTTTGAAGTCTCAAGAATGCGGCCTTCCATCTGAATAAATTGCTTCTCTACAAATATACCACATTTAGCAAGGAGAGGATCCTCATCATAGTGGTAATTTCGTAATGCCTGAAATTTCAAACGATCAATAAGATTGTTGCAACATACAACAGAAAAAGGAGCACTTCGGTGACATACAAAACTTACATCAGTCACCCTCCTTGTTCTCTCCTGAGGCTTCTGCCTTGATTTTTCCACTAAGGATGCTCTCGGCTGGGAAGATAATGCTTTTGTATACCTTTGTAGTGAAACAAGTGCACATAGCTAAAACAACAAAACAGGAGGGGTGAACAAAAATTAGAAGTCTCAGATAAAGGGTTCCCCAAAGATATAGACCGACACAAAATATACAACCATAAGAAATTTGCAGACCTCAATTGGAACATAAGTGGGCCTCTTTGGCTTGCCAACATCAAGGCATGGCATGTGTTGAGAATAGGTGAGCTCTATGCCAGTGTTTGACAAAATAATCATACACTGTAATCTCCACAGTCTCCCCCTCACTCATGCCATCATGACTCCTTAGCTTCAGAGTAAACCTTCAGGTAAACACAAACTAATAAGCTTGGCAACGAGGAAGCCAACTGGAAAATTGTTTTTTGAGATAAGCAATACCTCTGATTATTGCAGCGCTTCTCACTCAGCCCAATGATTTTGCACTCCATTTTACGGTGTCTTGTTGTAATCTTCATATTTTTCAGCATTCTTTTGGCCTGTGATTTACCATGAACAGAATCGTTAAGGACTAAAGTTGATGCTGGATATGAACCTTAAGGAAGGGATTTAGCATTTCTTTTTCTTACCTTTACCCAGTCAATGTCACGCCCCAGTTCTTAAGTTATTTTACGGTTATTTACTTTGGTAATATTTTGGTCTTTTACCGTTTTAAGTAACCATTTACTATTTAAGACTCCAAAGTTGACTTTTGCTTCTGTTTGGAATATGGGAAAACTTCCTTCATGAAAGTCGTAGAGGATGTTGTTACGAGTTCGTAGACATACTATGCGTTAAAATCGGAGTTAGCATGGAAAAGTTATCAATTAAAAATGTAAGTTTTATTGAGGTATTATTTTGGGGTGTTAATTTTGGGAGATTGAGTTATAAGTGGTGTGGACCGGTTTGGGCCAATCCCATATATTTCTCTCCCCTCACTTCTCTCTTTTCCTCCCGATTCTCTCTCCTCCCACCCGATTTTCCTCTCTCTACACCCGGAAACTTTCCGGCCGCCGTACGCCGCCGTCCGGCCGCCCCTGACTGCCGCGCCACTCCCGTTCGAACCACCATCTTCTCCTCTTCCTTCCTGGGCTGGTGGCCGAGCCCCTAACGTCGCCGTGAAGGAGCAGCCGAGCCCGAAAGCCCCGGCTGCCGTGGTGGTTTTCTCGCCGTAGCTCCCTCCTCCGGCCACCATAGCCGGAGCCACTTGGCTCGTTGGAAAGCCCTCCTCCCGTGCAGCAAACCCTAAGAGGTTTTGCTCCCTCTTGAGCTAGGTAAGGAGAAACTAGAGAATGAAATTCTAGGGTTTTAATTGATGTTTTCGTTCGATTACCCTATCTAGGCTTGGAATTGGTGTTTGTGCTAGTTAGGAAAGTTGTAGAGGAGATTGAGAGGAAGATGCTGTTAAAATTTGGTAGCTATTGCAGGTCGCCGGAGTCGGCCGCCGGCCGCCGCTGTTTTGGGAAATTTTGTAGTTTTCGATGTGGAATATTAAGGGGATGTTAATGATGTGAATTTAGGAATTTTTGGAGGAATTTTGGATAGGTTTGGGATTTTTCGAAGTTTGGTATTTTAGCCATTAATTTGGATAGAATCCGGCCGTTAGATTATTGTTGTTTCGGTCGTAGAAGGTGGATTTAAGGCCGCCGGTATTTGTAGTGAAGTTTGGACGATATCAATTTTTAAGATTTACAAAGTTGGGCAAGAATGAGAGTAGATAAGGCCACATTTAATTTTACCTATTTTTATTTAAGCGTTGGTATATAGTTGAGGATTTAATTATGTTCTTGGATCAGGACGTGAGGAAGCTCGAGCTGAAGAGGCTTCGAACCGACTTCAGGCTTAGGCCTAATTTGTGAGTGGACTTTTGGTTTAAATAATGTGCATGCAATTGTTTATTTGGTTGGACCATTTGACGTCATTTTTATTTGACGATTTTACTCATTGTGGTGAGTTACCGAAAATGAGATTTTCGGTAAATTATAATATATTTTTAAGGAGAGTATGTATATAAAAGCTAGCTAGCGATATGTGTCTGTCCACCTTAATGACGTAGTGTATCACCGCATTAAGACGTGACGTGAGCGTTGGACGCGAGCGTAGTAGCCCTATATAGATTATTATTAATTTATATAGGGAGTATGAGCGAGTGTAAATAAATACATATATATATATATATATATATATTTTATCCTGAGAGGCTGTATTTTGATATATAGTTTTGAGCTGTAGAGGCTCGATATTTATAATGATAAAAGAATTATCGTTTGAGACATGCATTTGTTTTTTTGGAAATTAAATTGGGAAAGCATAAATGTTAATAAATATTTTCTTTATTTAATTTTGTCCACTCACTCTAATTATTGCGAATGTTTTTCCCTTGGGCTCTTCGTTTTAAAATGCCCAGTCTGCAGAGTTCGGGTTAGTACGAGTAGGAGACGACGAGGCATAGTTACCCATTTCTCAGCCATATTTCACCAGTAGGTTACCTGTTTAACCTACTAGAGTATTTTCCTGCTCCTCTAGTGTGTAGTAGCTCTGAATACTCTTTGAGCTTTATCGTTTAATGTTTCTGGTGGTGTGCTTAGACTTTTGTTGTATTTTAAAATATACGAAGTTTGTAATTTTACTCACTTTCGTATAATTGTGCGTTGATTTGGAGGATGCTCGTTATTATTTAAGAAAATAACACTTTAGTTTTCTAGGTTAGGGTTGTCCATTTTCAAGGGAGGTTTACTTATCGGTAAATTTTCCTTGGAGGTGATCCCCGCAGGACTTACCTCGGGTTTTGTGGTGAAATTCAGGGTGGGTCCTGACAGTCAATGTAGCGGGGTTCTCGTACACCCTGATTGGTTAAGAGAAAATCAATAACAGGTCCATGCGTCACAATCATTGTTGTAGCATTACAAAAAAAAAAAAAAAAAATAAGTGACAATAATCGTAGCAGAATCAAGAAACAACAGATTAGCATACCCATGTTTAACCACCCTGAGTTGGACGGAAGCTGGAATGAAAGCCCGGACACCAGTCACACCTCCTTCAATTTCAACATAGTTCTTGGAGTGGTCATGGAAGAATGACTGTCGTACTAGAAGGCATCCCCTGTGGATGAATGATGCATTGACCACAGTTAAAGAAACTTAGCTCACAAGATCGTCTAAATTTGAAAATAAAAGTGCAGTCAATATATACATCTTAGCTGCTTTCTGCCTTAGAATAATATCAAGGACTCTCAATGCATCTTGAGTTTCGTCTACTTCAGCTCCTTGAAGGGCAAGAGCAATTGGCTTGAGAGGGATTTTGGCAGCATAACTTATCTCTACATTGAATGACTTGGAGCGATTGGAGCACCGTTTCATCCTTTTGTCAGTCTCACCAGAGTTCCCAGCCTCACTGCTACATAACAGGTAGCAATGTTAACAACAAAAAGTTGAAAGTTAATAACCAAAAGCAGGAAGAAACTAAAGAACCATTAGAAACACATATTGACTACCTCCTTGCAAATGACTCCTCCAGAACAACTGTGAACTCAAACTTGTTTCGCTGGAGAGGACCGACTGTGTACAAAGCTTTCTCCCCATCATATGCAAACATTTTGCCACCAAACTCTGAAGAGTATGTTTGACTGAGCTTATCCACCAACTTTCTCCCAATTCCCATACCTTCAACAGGCCTCCTATCTTCATAAGTTATGAGAACCTGCAAAATAGGACATTGGTACCAAGTCAATCAAATGAAAAGAGTAAACATTTTAAAAAGTGTAGGATGAGGTAAACATACACAGTACTGGTAAAACACAGCATCTGGATTCTTCACAGAAACTTTGAAGTGGTTAGTGCTCAATGGTATGCGCCGCCCTGTAGTTCCACTCCTATGAGGCCTGACCATAATAGAGTGCTTAGGAGGAGCTGCCTGAGCCCCGACTTCTGGCTTCACATTGGGTGGTACTATCGAAGGTGGTGGAGGCAAATCCTCCATCTGCAACCATTTACAAGCAAATAGACTAATAAATATCTGATAAATAACAAGTCTTTTTGATAAAGGTCAAGTCTTTATTTAGTTGGATCATACAAATGATGTATCCATGCACAGTAAATGGTAAATCTGCTCTGGTTTTGGCTCACAGGAGTTCTTCAGTTAGAACCAAAGACTCAAGCACAGTAGGGAGTTTGATTATTTAAATGAACAGGACCGGAGCAAGAAAAGAAGCAAGCTAACTCAAACATCAAATCAGATACACAAACAGACTTGGAAATCAAGAACAGAGTGTAGGTAAACCATAAACCAAAGTGAACAGTTTTGGTAAATGGAGTACAAAAGAAGACAGTTTCATACTTTCAAACACATCAAACCATAAACCACAAACGTGCAGTCACACTTTTTGGCATCAAAATACACCACAGTTAAAAGTAACCAGAGAAACAAAGCAAAGATGGCATCTTTGAACTACCGGTGTGCATCAGACTACTCAAACATGAAACATCAAAATGAAAATCAAATCTTTTCTTGGATAATGAGACAGAAGATAGTAACTGATACAAAACAGGGTAATGACTTTGGGAAAATGGACTAAAATCTGTTTTCAAGCACATGAAGAAAATGAAGGAATGCAGAGCTAGAAAAGCAAAGATTAAGAAGAGTACTGGGAATGAACAAGAAAAGAACGGCTAGGGTTCTTGGGGGCTTAGAGATGAGAGAAAGAGAAGGGAGCTGAAGGGAGAGAGAGAGAGAGAGAGAGAGAGAGAGAGAGAGAGAGAGAGAGAGAGAGAGAGAGAGAGAGAGAGAGAGAGAGTGTGAGAGAAAAGAGTTTTGGTTTTCTGTAAAAGCTGTGTTTCTATATGGGTTCAGTGAGAGGGGCACAGCTTATAATGGACTAAATGGAGGGAAAGAAGCTCCTGTTAGAAACAGGTGATGGCGACTGGCAATGCTACTTATAGTAAAACTCTATCTATAATTTACAGAATAGGCTGAATAGCTTCAGACAACCTGTAATTCCATCACCATTTTGAAAAATTTCATCCACATTTCATTAACATTATTCACAAAGCAATGTGTATTTGGGATAAGAGTAAATGAAATTCAATAATATTGTTGTCTTCATCTTATCTCTACTTCATTCGTCATCTCATGACACGTGAACTTCATTAATTCGTCTTTTAAGACATCAAAGACTTCCATTTTTTCTTTTTCAAAAAAAATAGAACATTGTTGTTTTGGTTAAATTACGATGTTCAGATTTTTGTTTTGAATAATTTAATTTTGGTTCTTGTAAGTTTTAATGGAAGCTAAAACAAACCTGGTTAGCTACACTATCATAAGAAAAAAAAAATCAATGACTAATGAATATGCACATATCGACTTTTTTTTTTTTTGAATAAAGGGCTGGTGCGGCTGATCTCAAGCCTTGATTAATGAAACTGTCGAATACAAGGGGGGAACATTGAGCCTAAACCACTGATTACAAAGACCTGAACTAATATCAGCAGTCTCTACAAATATGTACTCAACTAGGCATCGACTAGCAAATAATGCTCTATTGGCTACTCTATTTGTTTTAACATAGTGGTGACATAACGGAAAGTTAACTCGACTATTACAAAGTATAATTACCACAAGCACAACTTTCCTACTATGTTGCCGTCGGAAGATAAATCCGACGACACGTAGCTTCACCCTCCCACTAAGCGGCAACAACCATTTGACGAAACAAGGAACTCGCTACAAACCTAGGGCAGACAAGGCACTTGGAGTGCACACACAAGCATAGAGCCCGACTCGCTCTACCCAACTAGTGTAGAGAATTATTACTCGCAAAAGGCGAGGGATCCAGATTTTTTGCTTGGATTTAAGTTGCTTGGATTTGTTTGGATGTCTTATAACCATTAGATGGAGTAAGAATGACATAAGGATGACATGGTGGTTCCAGATTTTACTCAATCCAATGGTTAGAAGTCATCCAAGCAAAACCAAATAACATAAATCCAAACAGAGAAGTCAAATTCAAAGGCGAGAACAAACTAAAAAACATAAATAAAATCTGACACTAAAGAAATAACTAGACCTTAATGAATTGAAATAGGCCCCCCGGCCCAGTTACCACTTTGCCAAGGACAGGCCCATATTCGAATTAGGGCATAAATGGCCCAATTTCTAGGTCCAATCCAAGATAGTTGCTGCACTACCACCGCTACCTTCTCATCTCCCCGCTCGCCGCTCATTGATCCCACCCGCCGTCGAACAGACGCCGCCGACAGAGACCTTGATACATCCATCCTCCATCACCACCACAACACACGAGGGCCAAAACACCTGATGAAGAGAGACACCAGAATTAGGGAACCCACCGTCGTGCTGCCCAGACTCACCATCATCCACCCCAAGATCTGGAGTCACGAGCGGTGCCACACAGCCGAACCTCCTCCAAGGCGCACCCCATCCTTCTGCAGTCACTGCCCGAAACTGAGATAAAAAAACCATGGCTCCATTCTGCCTTTCCCTCCGATCACCGGACCAAATCCTTGAGCACACTTCCCGCCCGACCGCATAAGACGCACGCCGGCGAGGCCAAAGCCCTGCCCCAACACCGCCTCGCGGCCGGACGAGATCTCTTCGAAGACGGCGACGAGTTCTCTCCAAACCCTAGCGGAGACTTGCCCCTCTCTTTTTTCTTTGGGGAAATTATAAACAACTAAGGTTTAAGATAACCTTGAATTGCTGGCGCCGTTGCACGTATCGACTATATGTACAAAAGAAGTTGGTAAAGAAATGGGTTAAACTCTTTGCAAGCAATGACAATCTACTCTAATATGAAACTGTAATGGACAAAATTGGATAGAAAATAAGAAAGAGATTAGAAACTAATGCAGAAGATAATGCTAACCTTGGATCCCTCTCTTACTCTCAAAGTAGCAAATTCAAAACA
Organism: Fragaria iinumae; assembly: GCA_009720345.1. Lineage (NCBI taxonomy): Eukaryota > Viridiplantae > Streptophyta > Magnoliopsida > Rosales > Rosaceae > Fragaria > Fragaria iinumae. The sequence goes on along the minus strand of CM019122.1, from coordinate 31,724,238 downwards.
TTGTTCAGATAACAAAAGTGGTAATACAAAACGAATTTGGGGCAATTGGAACCCAACAGTTTCCCATTCATACCCTTTCTTTGATCCCAAACTTACCCTTGAGAGGAGAACTTGAAAGTGCTTAGGGGAATGAGACAAGGTAGCAATGGCTGAAACCGCAGAATAGTACGGGGCTGCTGCTGATCCCTTTGTTGGTGATCAGAGTAAGGTTTTGGGTGCATTGCCATCACCATTGTATGAGCTCCTGCAGTGGCACAGAGGCTGAGCCACCACTTATTCTGTTTGATAATTTGCAATGACTGTTTGGGTTATCCCAATTGTTTTTTTCCTGCGGCTCTTTGTTATCCTCTGGGTAACAAATGGGTGTGTCCTTTAACTTTCAGGATTATGGGAGGATACCAATTTCAATCAAATATTGACACATAAATTTTATTAAAAAATAATTTCATCAAATATTTTGTCAAAAACAATTTTGGGTTTGTTGATCTTTTTTAAACCCTAGACCCTAAACTCTAAACCTTAGACCCAAAACCCTAACCCCTCACCCCAAAACCCAAAACCCAAAACCTAAACCCTAAACCCTAACCCCTAACCCCAAACCCTAAACCCTAGTCCAAACTCAACAAAGACCCATAAAGATTATTTCACAAAAAATAGAAAATTTTAGTTTATATTTTAGTTGTAATAAATCCACATATCAATATTTGATTGGAATGTAGGACCACGTCATATTGTCACGTGGTCCTCCTGTAGCATCTAAAAATTTCTCGAATGACGCTAGGTCCATTTGACTGTTCCCTTCCTTATTTTGCATTTTGTATTCATGAGTGTTCAGCAATTGCATCATTTTTTAATAGAAAATTAGAAACCAACTTTTATGTTTAAAATAGGCCAAGGGAAGACCTAGTTCAATCGCAACCATGGGGTTGAGGAAACTCTTCAACTTAGTCTTTGCATTTTCTTTGTTAGTGATTGTCCGCCTTTTGGACTTTAGCTTTATGCATCTTTTTATAAGATTTTAAAGTTTTGCATCATCTTAGTTGTCAGAGTATAAGAACTAGAAAGTAGGAGAATTATAGAGAGTATTGGAGCTGAACTGTATTGATATAATTGATTGAAATGAAAGCTCTGTTAAATAGAGCGTACAAAAACAAACTAAACACAAATTCTGGAACGGCTAGCTACTAACAAACCCTAATAATAAGGGATTCCTAATGACTTGGTAAATCAACAAACTCCCAGTAGACTAGGACTAGGACTAGGACTTATTCAATACTAATCCAAATAAACTAAAACACTAACATTTCCCCTCTTAAACTGATAGCCATCAGCATATCAGTTTACACAAAAAACTCCAGCAAGTTAGTCCACATGCATCAGTAGCATCATCAATGACTTCCTTCAATGAACACACACCAAGTAGTTCCCACAGCTTCAAGAATGTAGTAATCTTGAGTGGCTTGGTTAGGATATCAGCAACTTGATCTTCACTTCTATAATAAACCAACTCAATAACACCATCTTTTGTCAAGTCACGAAGAAAATGATACTTTACATCAATGTGTTTGCTTCTCCCATGTAACACCGGATTCTTCGATAACTTGATAGCTGAGCTATTATCACAGCAGTAGACTCCAACTGAGGAAAATTTAATTCCCCAAGCATTCTTCTTAACCACACTGCTTGACAAGCACATGCATCTCCAGCAATAAACTCAGCCTCTGTTGTCGACAAAGAGACAACTTGCTGCTTCTTTGATGACCAAGAAACAGCTCCACTACCCATCATAAACACATAACCAGAAGTACTTTTTCTGTCATTCACATCTCCAGCATAATCACTATCAGTAAACCATATAAGCTCTGACTTCTCTCTCTTCGTATAAAAAACACCATAATCAATTGTACCTTGCAAGTAGCGCATGACCCTTTTCGCAGCAAGAACATGTTGCTCAGATGGCTGCTCCATAAACCTGCTAATAACACTCACTGCAAACATTATATCAGGCCTTGTTGCAGTGAGGTACATCAAGCTACCAACCATCTGCTTGAAAATTCTGCTATCAGCTTTCTTACCTTTAGGATCACTAGCCAACTTCAAACCCGGTTCTGCTGGGGTTGCTACTGAGTTGTAGCCTTTCATCTCAAATTTCTCCAGTACCTCCTGTGCATACTTCTTCTGTGTAATAAAGATCCCTGCAGCTGACTGAACTACTTCAATGCCAAGGAAGTAATGCATCATGCCCAAGTCTGTCATATCAAACTCCTTCATCATAGATCTCCGCAGCTCATCAAACATATGCTCATCATTGCTGGTGTAAATCAAATCATCGAAATATAAGCACACAAACAAATACTTCCTTGCAGCTCCGTTTTTGACATAAAGAGTATGCTCATATGGACACTTCTTGAACCCAACACCAGCAAAGTAGGTATCTATACGACTATACCAAGCTCTAGGTGCTTGTTTTAGTCCGTAAAGAGCCTTTTTCAGCTTGTACACCTTCTTCTCACTCCCCTCTTGCACATAACCAGTAGGTTGCTCAACATAAACCTGCTCTTGCAACTCTCTATGTAAAAATGCAGATTTAACATCCAATTGGTATATAGGCCAATCATTTTGTGCTGCAACTGAAATCACCAACCTGATTGTGTCAAGCCTCACAATTGGAGCAAAAATCTCTTTATAATCAACACCAAACTCTTCCTTGTATCCCTTTGCAACCAGACGAGCTTTGTGCTTCTCCACTTCTCCCTTTGCATTCACCTTAGTGTTGAACACCCATTTCACTCCAATAGACTTATGCCTTTTTGGAAGATCAGTAAGCTCCCAAGTATCATTCTTCTCTATCGCCATCATCTCAGCATCCATAGCATCCTTCCACTTCTTCTCTTTCACCGCATCCTCAAAAGTTAGAGGATCACAGTCTGCAAATAAAATCAAATGCGCAAGCTGATCATCATCAGAACCATCAGAACTAGAAGTAAATTCACCTCCACTTTCGTAATAAATCATCCATACTGGCCTGTTTCTAGAACGAGGACTGGGAGGATCTGATGTCTGAGCTTCACTTTGTACAACTGGAACAATTGATAACTGAGGTTGCTGCGGTGACTGAGGTTGCTGAATTTCATCTTCTTCAAGAGGCATAGGAATTTGCTGCTTTAAAGAACCATCATCACTCCACTTCCATATCTTTTCCTCATCAAATACTACATCCCGGCTGATCACAATCTTCTTAGTTACCAGATTATACAACTTATAAGCTTTGGACTGCTAACTCACTCCAAGAAATATGCACCTCTCACCCTTGTCATCAAGCTTCTTTCTTTTCTGATCTGGAATGTGAGCATAAGCAATACAACCGAAAAATTTGAAATGATCGACTGCAGGTTTACCTCTATGCCATGTCTCCTGAAGAGCCATGTTTTGAACAGCAAAAGTAAGACTTCTGTTCAATATATGGATACTCCAATTCACTGCCTCCGACCAAAAAGACTTCTCAACACCTCCTCTTGCAAGCATACTTCATACCATATTAATGATAGTATGATTCTTCCTCTCACATACACCGTTTTGTTGCGGTGTATAAGCTGCAGTGAGCCGCTTCCTTATACCATGCAACGCACATAAACTCACAAACTCATGTGAGTTGTATTCTCCACCGCGGTCAGTCCGCAAAATCTTAATAGGTCTGCCAGCCTCCTTTTCAACTAAAGCTTTAAAGCTTCTGAACGTAGCAAGAGCCTCTGACTTCTCTAACAAAAAATAAACCCAAGTTTTCCGGCTGTAATCATCAACAAAAGAAATAAAGTATCTCTTTTTACCATTTGATTCCGGAGTGATAGGCCCACAAATGTCAGAGTGAACAAGCTCAAGTGGTGCACGGGCTCTCCAAGCTTTTCCTTTTGGGAATGACTCACGATGCTGCTTGCCAACACAACACTCTTCACACACCTTGTTGGAAGGAGAACCGATTTGGGGAAGACCAGTAACCATCTTCTTCTGATATAGTGTATGCAATCCATTAAAATTTAAATGACCATAGCGGTAACGCCACAGCCATGTTGAATCTTTTATCTCAGCCAAATTACAGGAATGAGCACTCTTGATTGTCAATGGATACAACTTGTTTGGAGTCATCTTCACATGAGCAATAAGACCCCTTTGAGGATCATAAACTTCACAAGCACCATCCCTCATTGTAGACACATAACCCTTCTCTTGAAGCTGACCAATACTCAATAAATTGCTTTTCAAGGCAGGAACATAATAGACATTTGAGATTGTTTTAACATGATCAGCTTTAGTTCTAATACGAATATCACCCTTCCCCATGACATTGACAGTAGAATTATCACCAAATCTCACAACAGTATGAAATTCTTCATCCAGAACTGAAAAAGAGGACTTACTACCATACATATGATTGCTGCACCCGGAGTCTAAGTACCATGTATAAGCTTCAGGCTCCTCCTTCTCAAGATACGCCATCAATAGTGTCGCCTCTTCATCTTCCTTTTTCTTCGCAAAATAAGACTGCTCACCGGTCTTTTGTTTCTCCCTGTGAAGCTTCGCATTACACTCATCCCGAAAGTGACCAAACCCATGACATCTGAAGCATTCCACCTTGGACTTATCAAAATATCCTCTACCTCTGCCTGAGGATTGATGTTCATGCCTGAAACCTCCTCTGCCACCTCTGCCATGAAAATCAGGGGATTGATCATCATGCTTCAGTCCGCTCCCACTGCCATATCTCATACTTCTGCCTCTTCCTCTGCATACGCCTCTACCTCTGCCTCTAGCTGGAAAACCACCATTTTTTGATACTTTTAAGGCTGCTGGCTCCTATCCTCTACTCCGATTGAGTTTTTGCTCATGAACCAGTAGTGAACTTTGCAGCTCATCCACTGACATCTCATCAATGTTCTTCGACTCTTCAATGGAGCAGGCTATATAGTTGAACTTTTCAGTCAAAGATCGAATTATCTTATCCACCACAGTAGCATCATCCATTTGTTGACCGTGAGTTCGCATTCTATTCGCTACTGACATAACTCTAGAAAAATAATCTGTAACAGACTCACCAACCTTCATCTCAAGAGTCTCAAACTCCCTGCGAAGTGCTTGAAGTTGAAAGCGTTTCACCCTTGCGTTCCCTTCATACTTCTTCTTCATGGAATCCCATATTTGCTTCGCAGTATCCTTTTGAAGGATTGTTTCTAAGATTGTGCGGTCAATCGCCTGAAAGAGATAATTCTTCGCCCTCAGATCTTTCAGCTTCAATTCATCCAATGTCTTCTTCTGTGCTGCAGTTGTCACCTCCCCCGCAGCAGGCTCAGTGAAGCCTGTCTCAATTAGGCTCCAATACTCCTTCGACCTCAAAAAAGTTCTCCATTATTAAACGCCAATGGTCATAATGACCATCAAAGCATGGAATGGAGGGCTGCACATAGTTGCCATTCTCTGCCATCACCCTTACTGCTACAAGACACACACACAAAGCTGCTACTTTTCACCTCAGGCTCAGTAGGGGCTCTGATACCACAATGTCAGAGTATAAGAACTAGAAAGCAGGAGAATTATAGAGAGTATTGGAGCTGAACTGTATTGATATAATTGACTGAAAGGAAAGCTCTGTTAAATAGAGCGTACAAAAACAAACTAAACACAAATTCTAGAACGGCTACTTACTAACAAACCCTAATAATAAGGGATTCCTAATGACTTGGTAAATCAACAAACTCCTAGTAGACTAGGACTAGAACTTATTCAATACTAATCCAAATAAACTAAAACACTAACATTAGTATGATTATGATTGTTCGTCTTTTGGACTTTAGCTTTGTGCATTTTCTTATAAGATTTTAAGGTTTTGCATCATCCTTCTAGATGGTAGTCTGACTCTTAGTAGTCAGTTGAGCATCGATTATAATAGTGTGATTTTCGGGTCCGCTTGTTTAACCTTATACGGTTGTCGTGATCTTTTCGATTTAAGGAGTGTCTACCAAACTGAATTTAACTAGATTTTGGTCCTGTTTTCAAAATTTAGTAAAAAAAATTTAGTGACCATATTCATACATCCAAAGCATTCTAATACTCTTTCATCCAGTAGTGTTCACCCGGTTACTAACTGACCAAGAAATTTATAATCAATCACCTTTAGATTTACATCTCTACTTAAAAATAATCGTTAAGTAGTGATCTAAAAGTTTCTTATTCGTAAGCACAAAGTTGGGTCAAACTAGTTGACCTAACAATTATTGATATAATAAAAAGAAATGGAAAAATATTTGTACCAAATCGCAAGACATTGGGCTAGGCTTAACATGACTAGTTACAAAGAACACCAGTCTAATATGCCCAAATTGTTCTGTCAAATCTCTTTTATTTTATTTATTTTTTGGCTTATTAGCTGATTTGTTACCCTAGCTTTTATTATGGTGTCAGTTTTCTACTCTAGCTTTTAGATTCTGCCATTTTGCTACCTTAGAATTTCAAAATTAACCGAATTGCTACATTAAAATTTCAAAATTGGCCGAATTGCTAGAATTTCAAAATTGGCCGAATTGCTACCCAACCATCAAATAAGCCAATTTTGTTAACTTTTCCGTCCACATAGACGGACATGTGAGGGTATTTTCGTACACTAAACAGACTGATGAAACTATGTCTCTCCTGCTTAACTAAACCATCCGTAGCCATTTTCTTCCTCCATTTTCTCTCTCTTACGGCATCACCACCACCAACGGACTCATCACCCATCCCTCGACATTCTGCCATAAGGATCGGAATTCTCTCCTCCTCGCAAGACGATGTCGTTTACGAGGACGACGATGACGTCATCAACATCGCCTTCCCCTCTTCCACTTCTGATTTCGCCCTCGTTGTCATTGACATCGCTCCTCCCACCGTAATTGTTGCGCTTACCTCTCACTGACGACCACCACAGCCGCGACGACAGTGGTTTCAAACGGTTGGACCCGAAGCGGCCGCGGACGATCCAATACAACCCGAAGGAGAAGAAACCGTAGATGGCGCTGACAAATCGAGGAGGCAATTTGAGCGGCCATGGACGGCCGAGGAAGAGATTGAGTTGCTAGATGGGTTTCTGGGCTACAGGACGCACAAAGGGGAAGAAAGGTCGCAGCAAGCACAAAGTTGGCTATGGGTACGAAAATATGCACATGTTGGTCTCTAAACGGAAAAGTTAACTGAAAATCTTGAAATAAAAATCAGGGTAACAAATTAACCCTGTATTGAAAGTTAAGGTAGAAAATCGGTTAAAATGCCTTATTTTTTTTTTATGAAATTACTAAGACACCCATACTTAATCCCCACACACACAGACACACTTAAATCTCCGCCCGCCAAAGACCGCCACTCTCACCACCGCATGTAGAAGAAGCCACCGCCTTCAATGTCGTCCAACGACCAAACCCTAGCCTCGCTAGTCTCCCACCTCATCTTCTCCTTAGACGGCGCCGTTTTCGGCACAATAGTCGCCTTCGCCGCTGTCGGATCCTTCCGCACCTACAAATCCACCTCCTCCGCCCTCCACAAAATCCGCCAAGCCCCCTCCGTCAACGTCTCCGACCTCCGCTCCGTAATCCCCGACGACTCCGACCAGCCTCAGCCGTCCGATGTCGCCAAGCTCGTCGTCCTCCGCGGCCGCGTCCAAACCAAACCCGGCGCCGACGGAATCTACAAGAGCCTCAAGTCCAGCGCTCCGGTCAACCCTGACACCGATGAACAGACGTACTTGGACGCCGTCATCGTTCAAAGATCGCAGCGGGTGAGCTTAGCCTTCTTGATTTTCTTTCCAATTTTCAATTTCTGTTTTTGATTTCTTGAAATTGATCGGAGAATTTTGGTCTCTGAAGCTTTTGTATGACGAGTGGAAGGGGTTGTTTGGGTGGACGTATGATGTGAGAGCCAAATTGGCGAAGCCATGGAGAGAGCAAGAATCGAGGACGATCAAAGCGGTAAAATCATAATAGTTTGTTTGAGTTTCTTTAGATTTTGAGTGCATAACAAGTTGTTGAGAATTGAAATTTCGTTTTTGATTTGTTACAGGTTCCTTTTGTTCTTAGTGAGAATGGAGTTTCGGATTTCGTTGTTCCAATTTTCGATGGATCAAATCATTCCATTCCTCTAATCACAGTTTATCAGCAAAAGCAGCTGTTTACTCCCAATCCCTATACATTCCTGCAGAAAATATTTGGTCATGATTATCCAGTGAGTGCTATGTACTTTCAGTTAATTGATTTAGTGTTTTATAGCTTGATATTTTCGTTATGAATTTCATAATGGCAATTCTGTATTGTGGCTTTGAAGATTGGTCTACAAGATGAAGAAAAGATTCTTCCAGTGGGAGTTGAAGTCAGTGCTGTCGGTACCTGCAATTTCCAGAATGGAATACCGGAAATCAAGTCATGCAGTGATCTTCCTTATTTTATGTAAGGGTTTTATTCTCTTTAGTATTTGAGTGGATTGTAGTTGGATATTAGAATGTTGTTCTCGTACTCTGGCTAATTTGTAGTCTTAGTCTTCGGCTTATCTGTGACTTCTTCTTTTGTGAATATGTTGGGGATTTGTGATGACGAGAATTAGCCTTGTTGCTTGTAATTTTGGTCAGACATTTTTAGATCAACTGAGTCTTTCAATCTCTAGAGGTGCTATGAGGGTTGCCATCTTCAAAAATATTTGTTACATACTGGTCAAGTTGATTGATTGATTTATTTGTTCTGTAAGAAACTGATTCTTATAATTACTATTTCCATATCTGAATGGTAAATATGTGGCTGTTTGAACGTGAATTGTTGCTCGAGAGTTGCCAGTCCTGAATGAATTTGAGCTTATTAGACTCTTATTGGTGTAAGTGTTTGGAGATATAAATCGATCATATATCTTTTGCAGGTCTTTGCTTGATAAGGAAGAGTTGGTTCTAGATCTTGAACGAAAGACAAACAAACTATTCTGGGGTGGGGTGGGTCTTGGTTTGTTGTCAGTTGGAATCCTCTGCTATGCTGCTGTAAGGTATAATGTCCTATGAAAATGTTGATTCTCTATTTCGTTGTGCTTGTAGATACCAATTCAATCTTGATAGATAGGAGATGTCTCCTAGGCTATTATGGAGAATCTCCTTTATGGTTCTGAAAGATTTCACTGTCAAAATCATTATTCTTATACGGCTTTATTGGGTGTTAGTTCCTAATTTGCTGCTTATTTTGACATTTCTATTGTATGTCTTTCATGAACTAGATTTGTAGCCTCAAAAAGCTTGTTTTAAACCTAACCCTATGTCTTGGTTCCCCCACTGGAGAAGTAAATCATATATCTTTAGTATGCCTTGTTTCTTAGATATCTATAAAACAAAACAGATGAACACAGTGCAGTTTTAGATTTTCCTTCTAATATTGTGCAATAGTGAGAGAAAAGTGGTGGTTTTGTTCATGTCACTGCAGCTTCCTTTCTTATTTTTCTCCCCTTGTGTTCCTTTGTTTCTTGCATTGATAATCACAGTAATCAGGAGTTGTGTTAATAAATGAATTTGGGAAATGCTTTTTCAGGAATTGGCACAAATTGAAAGAACGGAGGCAACAGAGGCAGCAAGAGCAAGCAAGCGATGCAGCTAGTACCATTGCTGCTCCTCAAATTGAAGAAGAAGATGAGGAAGTAGGGGAAGTATCTGATGGGCAGTTATGTGTCATCTGTCTGATGAGGAGAAGACGATCTGCTTTCATTCCGTGTGGGCATCTCGTGTGTTGTCATCGCTGCTGCACATCCGTTGTGCTAAGCACATCACCCAAATGCCCGGTCTGCAGGCAGGAGATCCGCAGTTCGGTACGGATATATGACTCTTAGTTGTAGTTTTTTAGTATTAGGATATACGAAGAAGTTTCATGTAAAGTGATTCTTGATAGTTGACATGGAGTAGTCTCTTCCCCATGAGTTTAACTGTAGATTTTGAAGGATTTTTCTTGGGTAAAGCTGCATGTTATGTATAGAGTCCAACTTTTGGTTGTTCATGTTCCTGATTGTCTCTGTTGGAGCGGTTATGAGTATTCACATCCCACGTCAAAGATAAGGACTATTCTCTCTTGTTTTATGAACCTGGGTAACTCAAATAAGCTTAACACCACTGGACAAAGCGATTGGGCTGCGATTCTTGAAAAAGAATCAGGCCCAGCAAAAAGTCCCCGGGCCACTACTTGCAGAGATGCAGGCCTGAAACAGGTAAACTCTGCTCTGAGTTGGAGGCCTATCGTAGCAATTCGATCGGTTATAGTTTGAATAAAACTTCTGTTCTCTCCGGTGGAAAAAAATTGCAGGATTATATCTGTTTTGAATATGCTCTGATATACTGCATGTTTGTCACCTGGAGGAGAAAACAAAAACCATTATAATGATTACTATGAATGTAAAACTAGAACAACATTCAAGTAAGATAAATACCAGGACAAACAGATAAACTGGTTTTTGTATATATAAATGATCTCGAGGGAGACGTCAAAACTAAAAACATTAAACAGGACATACATAAATAGAGGAGTCTGATAGCAACCGAAACCGGGCGTTTCAATTAAAAACTCTTTTGTGTCAATTGTAATATGCAGCAAATAAGGGTATCGTTATAAAAGCCGGGGATTAAGGGTACCTTTATAATTTACGTTAATTACAAAACAAGATAAAACAAAAGATGATAGTACTAGAGATATGAGGTTTTGTGATTATAAACAAGAGAAAATAAAGAAACAAAATAAATCAGAAAAGATCAGATGGATGAGACGTTAGAGACTTGGAAATCCACCACCAAGTATGTTTCAAGATAAGTTAACAACCAAAGCTTCAATCATTAAGTCACAAATCGGTATCAATCAAGAACAAACCGTGAACGCACTACGTAAGTCCTTATTACTTCCCTTAATTACTTAAGTAAGATGAACACACCATTACTAAGCCTTTAGAATAACCAATCAAGGTATAGACGCTATCCTATCAACAAATTATTCTAAGCATTAAGATCAATGGAAGTGATTGAACAAGTATGCAAAACTAGTGTGGAACGCCTACCTATGCAATCCTTTTTATTTGGTTTCACCTGTTGTCCTATAGGTTTCACTACTTTGAAACATGCCTTTTAACCGTTTAGGAGATTAATCAACCTATTTCTAGCCCCACTCACAAGTTTATAATGTTCTATGTTGCGCATATATGAACATAAACAAGCAAGAGTTCCCCATAAACCAAAACCAAATAAACAATTTGAAAGACTCAATAATTTGAAACCAAGGTTCATAACAATATTTAAAACATTCTTGGGGCTTCAAACCTTGCCCCTAACTAAGAGAATTCAGCCACACATGGCTGCCAAATCACGCAAGGAGAATACAAGATGATAAAGAAAAAGTAAACTGTGGATGATGGAGAGATCAATGATGGCTTGGCGGCTTCCTTGTGCGAGTCCACAATTATGGAGGTTCTGATGATGATGAGATCGCTGGCTTCCTCTAATCTTCATGTCCCCTCTCTTCTTTTCTGCTATGATTAGGGTTATAAAACCCTCAAAATTCGTCCATGGGCTTGCCAATGTGGTCTGGGCCACAAAATATAAGTTTTGGTCCAAATCAGAAATTCGGGCAGACTGACCTTCGGTCACTCAAACGGTCATAACTTCTTCTCCAAAATAGGTATTAATGATCCGTAAAAAGTTCTGGAAATTATACTCTTGTAGCGTTCCATTGATATATGACACATCTCCTGGATCATTGTGAGCTTATCACAATCTTCTGTCGAAGTTGACTGACGATTTCTGGCAGATTTTCTGATTTCTTTCCTTGCAGAACATTGATTCCTTTTCCTTTAAGATTTCTCCTCTTTTGTCTCTTTTGGGCTCCTCGGCTTTATTTATGACCTAAAAACACAAACTTAGTTAATATGAATATTGTTAAAGGAATTACGTAGCTAAATAGGGTCGAAAATACATTATAAACGTTACACTTTGTACTCCTATCAGAGTCCCCCATCTGCTAGACTGCTACAAAGTTGGTTAGAATTGTTTTGGCCACAATCCTCAGCACGCGGAGCAGAGGTTTCTAGCGAACAAAGAGAAGGAGGAGTTGCGGGCGTGCCACCTCGCGGACGAGGAAAATGTTGATGGTGATGTGAGATCTTGACTTCTGATCAGGCGAATGGGTTTCAGGTGCCACCTCAGACGAGGATTTACGAGCACAAGCGATCGATACTCACGGCGGCGCGAGCAGAGCAACTATAGGGAGTTCAGAGAGAAGCTGAGGTGTAGAGTCCGGAGGGCTCTGAAGAGGGGAACCTAGGCGGCGACGCTTAGGGTTAGGTTTTCGAGGAGCTCGAAAGGTAACTGGTTTGCAGTTTTTATTGTTTTTTGTGTATTGTTTGAGAGAGAGCTTTCTGTTAGGGTTCGAGCCCCTTTATATAGTAGTTCGACTTGCGGCAGAAGAAAAGTGATTAGAATCCAAGTCGGACTCTGAAACCCTAATCGACAAGGACACTGTTTACTCCATGCAAACCAACCAATTGGTGACACCTGCCCAGTTCGCATACTTCGCATAGGCATTGCTTCCGCGCTGCCAACTGTAGACTCCTATGCGAACCGGTATTAGCAATATCCTCATCCCGCGAGCAGTCACAGGATGCTATCTCGTGTGCTCCTGAAGCTCGCTTCCATTTCACGGGCTATTGTAGCCCGCGAGCCTTAAAAGGGCTTTTTATATTAAATGGGCCACAGGGATTGGCCTGAAGCATATCAAAGACTTGTAAAAGTCTCTAACGTTTACTGTGGTGCGCGCGGACTCCGCATGTTGCTTCCTCGCGAAGTCTTCTACGCGAGCCAGTTCGCCAGCTCGCCAGCTCGCCTCGCCTCGCCTACGCGTAGAGTCAATCTCGCCTCGCCTACGTGGACTGGCAAATAGTAATTTCCCGCGCGAACTGTGTAGTCCGCGCGAAGTGTGTAGTCTGCCTATGTCTATTCCGCGCGCGAGCTAAGTGTTTCACACGAACTGCGTAGTCCGCCTATATCCATTCCGCGCGCGAGCTAAGTGAAGTCCAGTTCGCATGGAGTTCGTTCCGCGCGAAGTCTAACTCGGCTCGCGTGGTCTCACTGGCAGGCTATCACTTGTAAACTTAGAGAAACTCCATCTCGCCGGTATAACATGGTCCAAGAAATAATTAATATTTACATAGACGTTTACTGTCCAGTAAAATATTAATTTAGGTGTAAACAAGAATATCACCTGTATTGCCAGTGGCGGAGGGAGAAAAATATTTCTCTGGGGGCAAAATTATTGAACCAAACGCAGAGAAAGCGATTGATCTTGGGTTTGAGGTATATCTTAAAAAAAAAAACACTGGTATTTTAGGGGAAAAGCCCAGTACGCCACGGTAACCGGGAGGCTTTGATAGTTTTTTTCGATACAGAAGGCTTTGATAGTTGGCTTCTCAATACAATATTAGGTTAAAATAGAGTACGTAAGCTTCTTATTATTTTTTGTGGGACTGTTACTCTTTTTACACAGCTAAACTTATATTTGTCTCTTTTCGACTGGGGGCACAACTCTTCCTTGGCTGCTATTTGTCAAAATTCACTGGGGCACAGGCCCCCACTAGTCCTTAGTTCCTTCCGCCACTGTGTATTGCTTAGGCACTTCAGCACACTCTATATGATAGAACCAGCAGATCTAGAGTACTCTTAGTGGTGAGAGTTGAGACCAGTTCATGTATGTCTTCTTCCAAACCTACTACTTTTTAGGCATCTCAAAAGAATACCAACATTATTCTTGGTTTGGCTTCATATCATTCTTGAGGGAATGTTTGAATTCAAGCCCTGTTCTACTTTGGTTGCTGTTTTCTTCACAAGCTCCCAGCAAGTATTTCTTGAATCGAGACATTGCATATGATGTGAGTTGCGAGCCAGTTCAGTTGAGACCACGTGAATGTAGTGTATTGTACTCTCAATTATTTGAAGTTGGCTCCGAGTAAGGTGATCATGTTTGCTAAGTAGTTATTTAGACTAATACAAATTGAGCAGGGTGTATCACCGGTATAATATCAGCTTCAGTATACTTCACATTTGTAAGAGGAAACCTTGTAACATGGAGAAACAAGATACAAAACATAGTTTCCAGATCTAATGCAGAGGTAGAGTACATAGGAATTGCCCATGATGTATGTGAATTGTTATGGCTACCTATCTTACTGAAAGACTTTGGGTTAATCCCAACCACAGGCTATTAATCTATTTATTGACAAGGCAGCCATAAATATAGCACATAATCTAGTTCAACATGACTGAACCAGACATATTGAAGTGGAGGATAAGCACTTCATCAAATAAAAGTTGAAGGTTTGGTATCTTCCACAGACCTTATTGTCAACTGTCTGCAGATTTAGTGCAGTAGATATGGGTCTTCTTCCAGTGCCAACATTTTACTAGTACTGGAAGGCTCATTCCCTTGCCCCCCATCCAGAAATAGAACTGACTAATCCCAAGGCAAAGGACATCGATCTAGAATTTGTAACGACTCACAGTTGTTAATAGCTGTGGTTACTTGGGCCAATGCACACATTTGCCCAGTAGGGAGGCATAGCACCAAAACCAGGGATCGACTTCTCAGTGCAAAGCATTGGTACCAAATGTGAGAGAGAGAGAGAGAGAGTTATAGAAACTCCAAAACAAGAAACATAAGGCATACAGAACAAGGAACAAAAGAAAAATCCGGCCAATAGGAAAAAAGAACAGGGAAGAACACAATCAGCATCCCATGTTTACTGCACAATTAATTTTGCCCTTACATAGCCCTCTGAAATTTGGATCTGTTCAGTTAAACCAAGATGTGCCATAAGAAGCCAGACATGAGTAAGCAGTTCTCCTCCTCGCCTGAGCTGCTGAGCATGATCACTCCATCGACAATGGTTGGCAGCATAAGAGAGCATTTCCACCCACACATGACTTATCAACTTCCACTTCTTTTCATTTCCCCACCCTCCCTTTGATTCCAGTAACTTCAAAGCTTTGGCAAGTCTGCATGCATCAAATAGCACAGACTTGCTTTTATCTCCTTTCACTTGCAATGGAACGATGTCTGTGCACACATCATATAGATTGGTGCAAGTTCTATCCTCATTCTTTCTTATCAGTTGTTCTCTTTCCTTGAAAAACTCAGCCTCAGCACATGTATCCCTAAACCTTATCTGTCCTATCCCATTTGGTAGCATGAAGGGGCACATGCATGACCAAGAGATAAACCATGTAGTTTAATAAGAGCTTACTATCTTCAGCAAATTGGCTGGGATTGTATGCCTTCATATCATAATTAAAAATTAGATAAAAACCCAAAATACTAGACCTCTTTTAAGATAAATCTATACATATTTTTCTTATATTTTACACCCATTCCACATAAGCAAACATACCATATAGAGCAAATGTTTATAATTAATAGTTTTCTTCATTTTTCGGTTTCTCTAATTTGCCCTTCAGACACTAGAAAACTAAATTTGGTATATTTCTTAATTTTAGTATCAATTTGAAACTCAAATACTAGTTAAAATTTAGTTGGATTTAACTTTGTCATAATCAATTACATTCTTTAATTTATTACCTTGTTATTACTAACTTGAGTTTATATATATATAAATACAGAAGTATGTCATTTGTAATAGGATGATACTTTTCATTCCTAAGCTCACATTTGGTGTCTCTTTACATAGTCGAAAAATGTCTAATTGTAAGGTACACGTTCTTGTTCTTTGATTAATTTTCTTTTTTTAGGTATATTATTATATCATTTCCCATCCTAATTGAGAGAACATTTTACTCTCTACTAGTTACGTTTCTAATGTACCTATTAAGTAGGGCATGATATGATAATATACTTAAAATGAAGAAACCCAAAATTGGGTATAGGGTTAAGGTATAAGGTTTAGGGTGTAGAGTTAGGGTATAAGTTCAGGGTATAGGGTTTAGGCTTTAGGATTTAGGGTATAGGGTTTAGGGTATAGGGTATAGGGTGTAGGGTTTAGGGTTTAGGGTTTAGATCATATATCTTATTCATATTATATTTTACCTTGCGTATAGATTAGAGAATGAATTCCTTTAATCTAGATTTTTTTTATAAAAATAAAGAAAACTACATGATTCTTGCAAATTGATTGAAAAAGAAAAACTCATAATCAAGTTATTTAAGACAACATCAATTAAGCTTATTTATTATATTAATATGTTATAGTTGAATGGTGACAATTGTGTAAAATTTAAAAAAAAATAAGACATAATATTTATCATAATTGATACATTTTAGATATCTATCAGATATGAATATTATGTGAGTTTTATTTAAAACCATTCTTCAAAATTGGGTGTATATGAAAATTCCTCTTATAACAAAGATCAGTTGCAATATGCCAAAGAAGGATGCTCTGATCAAATTCAACCTCCTTAATGCTCCAGCAAATTAGTGTGTCTCTACAATTAAATTCTTCAAGCACCCCGTCACCCCTTCGAGCACATAGTTCTTTACAAGCCTCACAATTGGAAGCACTCCTTGATTGCTCTTTGAGATGCTCAAATATCAATTCCTTCAACTTGGGAGAAACATCTTTCAAGTCTCTGTATCGATACTTTTGTAATATCTCACGGATGAATAAGACCTTCTGGATGAAGGTGCACGTCGTTGGCCGCCCTTTAAGACAGAATGTTATGAGGTTGTATTGTGCCAAGGTATTAGACCAGCTCTTGCCTTTAACCAATGAGATTGATGAAATGATTTTATGCAAAAGAGTCACCAACCTGTTCTTGTGTTTAGTCAGCCACAACATAGTTCTGTCTGAGGAAAGCAGTATTACTAGAGCATAAATTTCTAAGGCAAAAGCTCCAACCAAGAGTGTATATGTTATAATCACATCCACTCTCTTGTATGCTTCCTTCTTTGTGAAAAGGAAGGCCACACACACAGCAAATGTGTGAGAGAGAGTTAAACAACGGAGAATGCTACCAACACCAGAATGTACCAAAACTGCTTTGGTAAAAAACACATCATACATTAATTCCAGCTCCAACTCAATAACTCTGAAAGCTACCAAAGAAGTTATCCTCTGGAAAAACGATTGGATGTTTACAATGTCATGGAAGCTAAGGATGAGATCAGCACATAGTCGTTTAAAAGTTTCAGAAAAGTTGAAGGCATTACTTGCATCTGAACTGTCTTGTAGAGCCTCATCAGGTGCAGGTACTCGTAACCGTTCCCTACCAACTATGGAAGCTTCATCGATGAATGTCCCTAGTTCCACCCTGAAGCCCTCTGCCCTCTTTGAGCTGTATTCTTCCACATACCTAGCATAATTAGGACCAGGATCTGGATCTTGGAGCATTGAATCTCTAAAGTGCTCACTGCTTGCAGATCTTAGAACCCAAGTCCTCTCCCCAAACTTAACAATGCCAACTATGAACATTGGTATTGCCAAAACATTCAATACTGCATTGGACCATGCTCTGAAGAAGACATAGAATGCTACAAACACCTGGACAACTTACCCAAGCAAGTGTCTGAGCCACAGCTCATTGTCTTCTAAGGAGTAAGCAGTAATAGTATCTGGGCCACCAAGATGCAAGAGAAGAAAAGGTGCCCAAAATGCAGTTATTGCAAAATTATTGGGGTGATTGGAATCACCTTCAGAGTCTTCTTGCTTGTTGGAGAGTACACCGAGTGAAACAGTTGCAACTGAGTCAGCCGACAAGTATGCGAACCACATAACAATTCTGAGTTTGTTACTGGCTGAGTGCTTTCTCCAGCTGCCGATCAGGATGAGGATGATTTGCAAGCCAAGGCTGATTAGAACCAAAGCCCGAAGCTGCCACATGTTCCAAAGTTTTTGCACGCTTTCTGGGACAAGTTGCATTGCCTTCCTCTTGTTTGTGAAGACCAAACTGCTGATGACTGCAAGTGAAAATTCCAAGGCAAACAGATTATCAAACAGAGGATTCTAAGTTTGCATATTTACAGTTGATGTATCCCAAGTACAACAAAGAAGTGGTTGATAAGCACAAATTAAAGGATTTGAAAACCTGTGAGAACCATGATTTCTCTGTCTTCAAGGATTTGAAAAGCTGCAGAAGTACAGCAAGAGTTCCAACTTGTACTTGTTCAGCTCCCCTTGTGATGGCCGAGGGAGGAAAACCTTTCAGAAGTCAGAAGACTCTGAACCAATGCGATTGCACTGGTAGTTGCCTGGAAACAGAAAAAAAGAAAACAGTACGAGTAGGACAACAAATAAAGACAAGTGAAATATAACTAGGCTTTGTGCACGCGCTCGCGCGCGCGTGTAGAAGCGTTTTTTCTCGTCATTTCATTTCATGTGTTATAGTTCTCTCCAAATAAACATGTTGCTCTTTTGATGAACTTAGGTGAATCCAAGTTCAAGAATCAGGTAGATTATCGCTGCTACGCTTCTCTATATTCTTATAATGTTGAGGATTCTTTGATAACACATCAATACTTACAACCTTTTTAAACTTATAAAGATTTCATTGACCCTCAATAAGCCCTCAAGTTCTGGTCCAGCGAATTGTTATATCATGAAATTCTTGTTGTAGGTTTCTTTCAAATGAAAATAGGAGCACCTAGAGAAAGTATTGTGAAGAACTACACATGGTTAGGAAACACCCCCCTCAGTCAACAAAAAATAAAATAAAATAAAAAACACCCTCTGTTTTTTTTATTTTTAGAATGAACTTAACACCCTCAGTTCCTTCATTATAACATAGATGATGAAAATAGTAATTTTCTAAGATTAATTTCTGTCAGAGTAATTTACAGCCTAGGATTAATTGTGTACATCAAGTAATTTACTAAACAATGTTAGGGTTGCAAATACATTAAAAAATAAAGGCAAAAAGATCATGCCACTGTTTACGTGAACAGTAACAAATGCCTTCGCTTAAACATGTCTTACTGTGGGCTAGAAAGAGATAGATGCCACCCACCGATACTAAGGAAACGTTTCGACATCAATCCCGACATGAAATTTGGAAAAAAAAATGCAGATAGGGGCACTACCGTCTTTTTACGTCATACAGTGGCAGCATGGTAAATAAAATTACAATGGGGGTATAAACGTCATAACCGTCATTCTGCACGGTAAATAAATTAGAAATTGGGGCATCACCGTCATTCTGCCAGTTAAGAGCAAATTAGTTATGAGGGCTGAGTGGCAAAGTTGAAATACATGAAAAAATAGAAGGGCAAATGCGTCTGCTCACTGTTCGCGTGAACAATATTCCCCCACCCTTTCGCTTAATATATAAGATTGGGGAAGAGGAAATAAGAAATACGAATTAACAATTATATAAACCATTACTGGCTTTCATTTTATTGAAGTTATTGAATAGCTCGTGAGCAATAAGAATATTGTCAATAATTGGCCACCCAAAGCACATTAATTTTTCGAGATGCATTTGTCAAGAGGCTTCAATCAAAAGACGAATACTTTGGAAATAATCTTGTAAATGACATTGCAATAAGCTAATTGGTATATAGCGATTAACAGTCTCAGGTTTGTCAACCTTGTTGGGCATCAGCACTAAGTTGGTTTGATGAATAAAATTTAAGCAAGAGGCATTGTTATTAAAGAAAAGAAAAATTTTAAGAACAGTACATAACAAACGGTCTGCTCTCAATTTTAGTGTTTCAAGTTTCAAAACAATCAAAATGGTACATGACGTTTAAAAGCTGGCACACTTTTTGCATATGGCGTCAATAACACGATTAACTCTATGTAATTTCTTATTTTTCAAAGGGTGGTTTCGGGTTTTCTCCATTCTCTCTTTCTTTATATTATGTTTTTTTTTTCTATTTATATACCTTTTGAATTGAAATTTGTTTAGTCCTTGTGGTTTGAAGTTGATATCTATTCAGACCTTGTGGTTTTATTTTAATCTAAATGGTCTTTAAAGTCACGATTTTTCATCTAAATGGTATTTCCGTCAATTTTTTCCGTTAAAGACATTGTAATTTTTAACTACCACGTTAGCAATTTAACTGAGAAAATTGACGGATTAATCATTTGGATGAAAAATCGTGACTTTAAGGGACCATTCAAATTAAAATAAAATCACAATAACTAAACAGATGTCAACTTCAAACCACAATGACTATATAATATTTTACCATACTTTTTTAATCTTGTAAACTCAGACCATATATTCTCAAAGACTTTGTTGTTTTCCCCTTACATGATTTCTTTGCTTACTATTCATTGTATTTGTAAGTTACTAGGTTTGGTTTTAATGAAAGGCTCATATTCTTCAGCAAAAGAAAAAAAAAACACTTTGTTGCTCGTCCCAATCCAAGTAAAACTAGGATATAGCTTTCTTGCTTTAAGTTTTCTTACTCAATACCCACCGATATATATTCAAACCCTTTCTTCGATAACTTACCAAATCAAATCATCTTCCAACTTCCTCCTACAGTTCTATCTTGATCACCATTTTTGTGTATGTTGGGTTTGAAAGGGGATGAAAAAGAGAAAAAACAATACTTTTTCCTTTCTTATTTGCCTCTCCTTATTAATTATTAATTTAATTATTGATTTTAATAATTTATTACTACTAAATTAAAGAGTGACAAATTTGCCCAAAGTTTAACGAAAAACACGTTAGATAACAGAGACTGTAACGGTATTTACATATTTTCGGTTGAGATTACAAGTTTATGTACCGTTATAATTGTTTTGAAACTTGAAACACCAAAATTAAGAATGAACTATTTGTCATATACTGTTCTTAAAATTTTCCTTTAAAGAAATTAGAAACTAGAGAATAAACACCTCCCTTGACTAGATTCCAGTGCTCCTCGGCCTTTAGAGCAAGTTAAACAGATTCCCTAAATTCTTTGATTTTCTTTATTTTGGAGAATATGGGGTCATTTTCCACTCCAACAGCTTCCCTATCTCATTCTCTAAAATAGGGAAAAAGATGAAAGAGAAGCTTTGCTTCCCTATATTTACAGATTCTCTAAAAATATTTAGGGAAAGAAGAATTGAATGTTGCACATTCTTCAAGGCTCAAAGATAAGAAAGAAAACATAATTTATTCTAAAAAATAAACTTTGAAATTTTTATACTTATTATTATATTGTAATAAATGAGGATTGTTGTTGTAATAAATATTTGAATCTTTAAAATAGGGAAACTGTTGGATTTGGTATACAAAATTTTTAGAGATTTTGAGTTTTGCTTCCCTATTATGTAGAAAATATGAGGAAGCTATTGGACTTGTTCTTAGGATACCAATAGAATCAATGGCTGTATCCCCTTCAGCATTAGAGATTAACAATATCATTATGATTAGTAATCCACATATTTAAATCATTTTTAATACCAATGATCTTATTTCTTTGTTTTCTAATGGTGGCTCCAGACTGGAAAAACGTGGTATTTTTGTGGCTGGTTACACTACGACGAAATGATTAATGTACTTAGGTAGTAATTTTTTTTTTGAAACGGGGCTAGTAAGGCTACTCTCAAGCCTTAACCATTATGAAACCGCGTAATACAAGGAGAGACATGATACCTTGACCCGAAATTACAATAAGCATACAGAGAACATCTCGAGATAATAACGAGACTCTCCACAAACAGAATGTATTCTAACAAGCACCGAATAGCGAAGAGTGTATTTTTCGCTACTCTATTCGCTTTACAATTGTGGTGACATATCGGAACAACTATTAACTTTCCCAATATGCTGCCACTGGTAGAACCAACCGGCAGCACTTGGTCTCATCCTGTCACTGGGAGGTTGTGACCATTTGACGAGGCAAGGAACTCACCACCTACCCAGAGCAACTAGGCCTGGCAACGGGCCGGGTTCGTGCGGTCACGGGGCGGGTTCTTAACGGGCCGGGCTCTCAACTGGTTAAACCCGTTAGCTAATGGGTCAAACCGAGTCAAGCCCGATGGGTTTACGAGTTTCCGTTGGAACCTGCTGAAACCCGCTAAGCCCGCGAATTTTTTTTCTATAACCCTTAAACCTGTGAAGATTTTTTTATTTTTTTTAAATGAGATAAAAAAAAATTTACACCCCAAAGTTTATCAATCAAATTGCTCACACCCTGTAACACCATAACATCAATTCTCTCAAACCAAATACTAGCTTCTTCAAAATGAAAATACACCAGTATGAACAACAATTCAAACCCTTAAGAGATAAAATGATAATTCAACAAATATTCATTACACAAAATACATAATTCAAATTTTTCTTCTTAAGAGAAGCTTTCTTGTTCCTCCAATGCATCATGACGGTCAAACAATGTCATATGGAAAACATCCTCAGTAAGATCATCCACGCTAACACTCTCCTTCTCTAAAAGAATAAAAAAGTTCTTATTTGTTGTAAATAGTTTATTTAATGGGCATTCTTGTAATTAGCTTACTAGAGATATTTATGTAATTTACATACTGATTACATCTCTATATAAGAGATGGTTCCCTACTCAATAATACACACATATTCTCTCATTCTCTTGGTTGTTTCTCTCCTTTCTCAATCTATTCTTTTTTGTTTTACAACACGTTATCAGCACGAATAGTTCTGACGTTGAGTTTAATTTGCTGTTGCATGAAAAGCTCTGAAATTGTTGATCAACCAAGCAAAGGACAATCATTCAACTTGGTTCAGGATCATCATAAAGAAGCAATTGGATTGGCTGACAAACTTTGCACTTCAACTAAGATGAAGATCCTTCTCACTTCGTATTGAGTAAAGTTTTCCAAATCTTAATTCTAATTCATTTCTTGAAGCCATGATTATATGAAAAGCTACACTATGAAGCATAAACCATATTTCGTTTATCCATTTGAAATTTGTATATATATATATATATATATATGCTTATTAATTTGTGTAGTATATAGAAAACTTCATTTGATGCATGAACCGCCAAATTCATACTATTGATCTATTTCTGTTTATGTTTCGATTTTGGAAAGAAAAATCGGCATTGAAAATCATTGAACGGCCAGTAGCCTTCGTAATTAGCCACAGCCACCTGCCTAGTAGTGCAAACCAAAGGCGCATGGATCAACAAGTACATGTATCAAATTCAAGATCACCGTCAAATTCAAGTATATGCATGCGTACCAGAAGTAACGTACATAACCATTAATTTGGTCGTTTATGCTAGACGTTACATATATGGAATATTTATGCCTGAAGCATTTAATAATACAAATGAATTAATATTGCTCTTAATAGAGTTTGAATAAAATCCGTTTAGAAATGTAACGTGATTTGAATAATGACACATAACACTGATGATGTTATTTATGTATATATTAACATCTACGTTTTTTCAGTTACTAATTTGAATTGTGTCAAATTCAATGTCATTTAAGGGTATGTAATTAATGCCAGAAACATTTACCAAGTTATAACCCATACATTATGGTACAAGCATTATGGGCCAAATTATTGCACAATTTATGATAGAAACGTTATGGTTACACCAATTTGAATAATGTCATTATAATCCATTATGCTAGAAGCATGAATTTGGGGTTTTAATTACGCGATTGTTACATAAACGTTATGCCAGAAGCATTTATCTAATTTAATACTTATGCGTAATGCTAGAAACATTAATGAGATTTGAACTCATTGCATTTGGTACTTAACCGCTGCATAAATGATATTTATTTAGTAATTTATGCTATATATTTAATGTCGGTTACCAAATTCAAATCACGTCAGTTTTATTTAATTAGTTCTCAATTATGTTATCATTTATATCGATTATTATTATGAGTATGTAATGACACATTAATGCCAGAAGCAATTGGTGATGCAAATGAGTTAGTTTTGTAAGTAACCGCTATGTTATTGACATTTATTGGTTCAGTAAATACCAATTTTATTGCATATACATTATGTCGATGAGAATTAAATTGTTTCCGTTATAATTTAATTTATTTCGGTTTCATATAATTACTTTCATATTAAGTTTGTCTGTTATGATTTAATAACATATATTGCATTAGTTTATGTTATATTGGTGAATATTAATGATGTTAAGTCAGAAGCTTAAATCAAGCCTGAATATATATGAAATTGAGCCAGAAGCTCGACGCAAGCTGCAAGGCTAGAACAGAAGCTCGTCATGTGTCGCCTTGAGTCCATGACAATGATTATAATTCTTCTCAAACTAGGCTCACACAGTTGGATGTGATGTCTAGGCAAGTTCTTTTGAGGATATGTACTTCAGTGAGCCTCGCTGCACCACCTCATCATGTCTTACCTGGTCTTATACAATTGGAGTTACCGAAAGGGTTGACTAATAACATTGCCTTTCTTAGCAGACCATTCTGAGCCCAGTAGACCCACTCTCTCTCTACGGGACCTAGAAGCCCAACATACCTCTCAGATTGTGCCTCGTAGGCTTGTAAAGTATGTAGAGGTCAGGTTTATTTCTTTCACTTTAATTACAATCAATTCCTTTGGTCCAGCAGAATCAAACAAAAAGAAAATAATCTAATGACACTGGTTTTTCGTACCTAGTCATTATGTATGTCTATAAGACTCTCCAAATACTTTCTCATAATGGCTGTTGTTAATATATTCACCATATTTAATGTGTAGTTAATTGCTAGAAGCATTTACACATATTCACGTGACATATTCACTATGCTAAATTAATAGCGTAGAATTAATATCATCAATTGCTACATGATTATAATTTGAAAATACATGTACCTAATGAATCAGTAGTTCAAAAATTAACCGGTAGTTCAGAAATGAACCAGTAGTTCATGTATAAATCGAACTTGTAGTTTCGATGATAACAAGAAACTTAAAGTTTCATTCATAAATTCACCAGACATGATAAAATCAATAGCTTTTATTCATATCATGTTAATTGGAAGTCTCCAGAAGAAACAATCTGAACTAGACATCTTCCTTGCGTGAAGCAAGAGAATATTGAAATGAAAAGGGTTGATACCTTAAAATCTAAATCAAAATTGATGTGTTATCAATATTAAGGAACTGAGCGTTCTCGTCTGGCTGACGAGGCAAAATACCTCTACGTTTCAGAAGAACGTTATCGAAATGTAAGTTCATTGAAACCAATGCTTAAAACTTTGAAACCACCAGAAAAGTGGTGTAATATCTTTGCTTAACCTTTGAATGTGTGGCTAGAAGCGTACATTGAATACATTCAAATTTATTAGCTAGAAGATAAATGATTCGAGCAAATACTAGCTATAGTATTGGTGTTTGATGCACCCGAGGAAAATATATGATGCACCGTATCCTCAACTCAATTATCACACGGGCATCCCCCTCATAATAAGGGTCTTGTCTTTAATGACACATTATGTCAAGTTGCTCATTAAGAATGTTCAATACTAGACCATCGATCATATGCAAAGACTAGTATATACTATCTATTTCTGCATAGAATGCAACATTTATGGACATGTCCAACTACCTAATGGACCAATTAAATATTAAAGGTAGTGGTTGATGCATCGACAAAAGTGATCAGATGTCACACTATTGTCCACAAGAAAATGCTGCGTTTGCTAAACTCTCACCCATGAAATTTAGGGTACACCACTCGGATTATCTTATAAAGTCTATAAGGCTTGATAATGTCAGAGAGTTTACATTGAAGACTTCCGATGATTATTAGATATCCCTTGGGATTTGTAAAACATATAGTTTCCTATGTTCACACCCAAGATGGTCTCGCAGATAGAACATTGGTAATGTGCACCAAGCTTCTAGTGTTTGCGTTGGGCTATGCAATCTTGCATGCAACAATGTTGGTCCGGTTGAGGCCCACTGCTACCCACCTTACTTTGTGTTACAGTTGGTGACTGGGTGTGAACCTGGTGTTTCGCACTTACACAGATTTGGGTGTGCATGTTCCCGTGCCAATTGTGCCGCCACAACGTATAAAATTGGGTCCTCAACAAAGGATGGGCATATATGTCAATTATGAACCCTATCCATTATGTGCTCCTTAGAGCCCTTGACAGGCGATCTCTATACCGCTCTATTTCCAGATTGTCACTTTGATGAGACAGTCTTCCCGCCGTTAGGGGGAGATAAGAACGTTACCGTTCCTGATGAACGACCTGAAAAATATCAACTATGTCTCATCCTCATCCCCAAATCGCACATGTGATATTGAAGTGCGAAGAATTCTAGATCTACGTAGTGTAGCCTAAATATGCTAGATTAAATAAAGTGATGAGATCACATATACCTGCTGCAAATGTGCCTGCAAGGATAAACGTCCCTGTAGGACATGTTGTTCCAGTTGGACGAGGTACGGCCATGGCGGCTAACCAGTCATAGTCCCTGCCCAGAAGTGAGGTAGACCATTAGGTTTGAACGATTCTTATCCCTAGAAGAGGGTAAAGTTGGCACAAATGAATCTTCTTGCCATCGTAATCTCAAACCAATTCAACTCACGAGATAAATCTGGATTATGGGTTCGTCCTAGAAGAGACGAAGTTGGGAGACGCTCCAGCATTTAAACCCACTCCGGAGAATAGAAAATCTCGGTAAATTTAGTGAGATATTGAATCAAAATGAGATTTCATCGATGATATATTTATATTTGCGGTGGCCATCGAAATTATAATAAGCGATGTCGAACCTTGCTTCGTTGATAGATCTCAATGAAGAGACGACTGGCTAAAAAGGAAAGAAACAATCCAGGTCAAATCAGATTCCTTAACTAAGAGAAAAGTGTTATGGGCCTGTTGTTCCCACACCTACCCATGTTAAACCTATATTGTTTAGATGAGTATTTGTAAAGACGAGTAATGAGAAAAACGAGATTGTGATATAAGTCTCGTTTAGTGGCGCAAGGATTTTCTCAATGCCCTGTGATTGATTATGATGAGACGTACTTTCTCGTAATGGACGTTATAACGTTCCACTATCTTATCAGTTTGGTAGTTTCCGAATAACTGAATAAGCAGCCTATGAATGTGGTAACAACTTATCTCTATGTGGATATGAATATCGAGATATACATGAAGTTTCCTGAAGGACTTCTGTTACCCAATGCAAATAGTTTTAGACCACAGAACATGCTCTCCATTTGCTAGAGTAGTTCACTTTAGGGGTTCAAACAATCCAGATGGAGTTGGTATAACCGTCTAAGTGAATATTTGCTTGGGGGGGGATATATGAACAAATGGACTATGCCCATGCGTGTTTTAAGGAAACAAATTCCGGGTTTGTAATTTGTGGTAATTTATGTCAATGACACGAATTTGACTGATACTCTTGAAGAGATTAAGGAAACTGAAAAACACCTAAAATCGGAGTTTGAGATGAATGACTTTAGGAGACCAAATATTATTTTGTCGACCTGAAGTCGTGCAAAGTGCAGATGGAATTTTGGTCCATCAATCAAATTAAATCTAGAAGATGTTAAGATACTTTGATGAGGATAAAAAAAAGTATTTAAGCACACCTATAGTCATCCGAGGTCTAAAGACACCCGTATTATTGTGCAGATAATAACGAAGCGATATTGAGGCCAGAAGATTCATATCTAAGTACAATAGGCGCATTATTGTACTTGGTTAAATGCTCTTGACCGGATATCTCATCTGATGTGAATTTGTTAGCTAGATATAACTCTGCGCCAACACGTCGCCTCTGTAAATGGCATAAAAGAAAATTTTCTGTTACTTTAAATGTATGACGGAAAAAGGCTCGTTCTATCCCTAGGCATCATGGAATGGATTAACCGCCTATGATCCTTGGAATGATGTTTGCCTTGTTAAATATGCTGACATGGGTTATGTAAACCCACACAAGGCTTACTCCCAACTGGTTATGTCTTTACTATAGGGAATACAATAATCTTAGAGGTATATAAAATAAAAACCTCTTTTAAATCATGATGACTGTTAAGTGATTCGAGAAGCATGATCAAAGTGTTAGTTTTATCTAGTTTGTAATTTTCAGGGGGAGTCAATATCAGAGGGAGTATTATGAAGTATACTCTTGACCAATGTGTACTCTTTTGTCCTTCGTCCAGTGTTATTTTGTCCCACTGAGTTTTGTTACCTGGCAATGTTTTAATGAGGCACACATGTAATTGGTCATCTTGCTCATGTTGCATCTTGAAGATACATTTATTTAAAATATATGCATTATGGGTTTGTCCCACTGGGTTTACCAGGCAAGGTTTTGGTGTAGCAACTATTATGTATCTATCTCCCACGGACTCACATCTTATGATCCAGACTAAACCGCTTCACCGAAATCAAGGGTTCTGACTACCACTGCTACGTGTGCGTTGTACTCTTTTCTCCTTCGACCAGAATTGTTTTTGTCCCATATGGTTTTTATTACCTGGCAAGGTTTTGATGAGGCAACACTGAAGCACATATCAGAGGAAGCTAATAACAGAGAATACCCAAGGGGGAGTGTTGTAAATAGTTTATTTAATTGACATTCTTGTAATTAGCTTACTAGGGATATTCATGTAATTTACATACTGATTACATCTCTATATAAGAGATGGTTCCCTACTCAATAATACACACATATTCTCTCATTCTCTTGGTTGTTTCTCTCCTTTCTCAATCTATTCTTTTTTGTTTTACAACATTATTAATATTATGATGAAACAAAACTAAATTGACATTTATTTTACCTTTCTTGCCGAAAATCCAATCACGAGTACACAACAAAGCTTGAATAGTATCAGGCAATAACGAACTCCGATACTGGTCCTAAACTCGACCGCCAATGCTGAAAGCCGACTCAGATGCAACAGTAGAGATAGGGATCGTCAGCACATCACGAGCCATATGGAAAATGATAGGATATCGATGTTGCTCCATCTTCCACCAAGCAAGTATATCCAACTCCATCGATCTATCCAGCCTTGCTTTGTCCAACTATTTGCTCAATTCATTCCTCAAGCTTGTACTAGGACCACTTCTATAACGAACATCAAAATCCTGCAAATATAGAAATAGCTTAAGAGTATGCAAACAAGTACACAACAACATACTACAAGACAAATATATAACACTTTTATTTACCTCCAATATACTATGCTTGCCTTGTGCTTGAGACGAGCTCTGATGAGTCGAATAGCTTGAACTATGGAGATTAAAGCTCTCCACATAAGCACCATATAGCGATGACAATGTGTCACTAAAATCCTTCAACTGTGAAGAATCCCGACCATAAACTATGTCATAAGCCCACTCCACAAACTCCATCTTAACCCGTGGATCCAACACAACTGTAATCCCCAAGATAGTGCAATAATCCTACCAATACTTCTTAAACTTCAAATCCATCTCCTCCCCCATTCGTTTCACAAAGGAATCATCATCTTTCATGGCTTGCTCTATATTGTGCTGAATAATAAACACATTTGGGAAGAACAAGTTTGATGTAGGATATTTTGTTCTAGAAAACAACTTTGTTACATAAAAAAACTCCCCTAGAAACTTGTTTATCGTCTCCATCTTATCCCACTCTTCAGCTTTAGGACACAACTTGAAGTTGGTGTCACTCACGCCTAAGTTCTCCAAGGCATGTCGGTAGAAGAGTGCACTGTCAAGCATCAAATAAGTTGAATTCCATCTTGTAGGCACATCTTGCCTCAATCCTTTTCTACTACCACCCAATCCAACTTCTGAAACACACGCCAAAAATTTATCTCTTCTTCCTTCTGAACCCTTTATATACTTGATACATTCCCGTATCTTTGCAACAGATGGATCAATCTCTTTTAGTCCATCTTGAACTATCAAGTTCAAGATGTGTGCACAACATCTAACATGAAAGAATCTACCCTCCATTAATAGCAAGCCTCTAAAATTCAACTTTATCTTCAATTTTTCAACAAAAGAATCCATGGCTGATGCATTATATAAGGTACCCACTCTCCTATCAAGGTAAAGACCTTATCAGCTAATGCAACACCATTATGAGGAGGAGGCATATGGCAAAAACTTAATTGTCACACCTCCCACCTGACTTCTGCTAGGTAAAGAACCTCCTTCTACATTTTCTTCTGCACCCAAAGATAAACCCTGAGACTCATCATGCAAACTCATCCGCAAAAACAAATATATAGAACAACAAAATAAGCAAATAAAGACAAAATTGGTATTATGTATACAATAGTGTCAACAACAAATCAGTTTGGTATTATGTATAGGACAACAACACAATCCAGATACTGAGACAATAATGTCAACAACAAATCAGTTTGGTATTAGTGCTTTTGTTACAGGATATGAGATTCTAGATATTATGTATATGCTTCATCTGTAATCAACATGTAGCAAACAGAAGACACAGATCAAACAAATGCCTTTTCCTACTCAACATGTATATGTTTTGTAAAAAGAGACTTTGTAACATCGAATAAATGTAAGGGAGAACAATCAAATCTCAACCAATGTACAGAACATACATCAATCAGATAATGCAAGAAAGAAGCATCACAATCCTAGAAAAATATTAAAACTTGAGGCAAAATTATAACATGTCAGGAGCCACCCCGAATTTCACCCTGAAACCCGAGGTAAATCCTGCAGGGTCCACCTTCAAGGAAAATTTATAGAAAATTCGGCATTATCTACCTTGAAAATGGACAACCCTTACCTGTAACAAAACTCTTGATAAACACTACTATTATCAATCATCCATCCTCAACTCCTGGAGCCTTCTTGCTCCCTAAGTTCATCACATCTCCCAATATAACAATTACTCGTCTAAAATAATTCAACAACCAACAACATACAATTAATAAGTTACTACTAGACTTTCAGAGCATATTTAAGGATGAACGAAAAACAATAAATAAAGAATGAGCGGAAGCAGCCTCTGACTATGCCTCGACTCCATGTATGCTCGACCTCATTTAAACATATCCTGCATACTGTGCATTTAAAACCAAAGGGCCCAGGGGAAAGTAGTTTAAAATCGTTAGAGTGAGTGGACAAAAATAAAATAAATAACTTAACAAAAACATAATCTTTATACTTTCCCATGTTTCAACTTTAAAACTTGGTTGCACGCAACTTTAAACATTCTTAAGACTTTAAATCCAAAATTATTTAATAATGGATAAACCAGCCCTGCTGGTTAAATAAAACAGAAATCTCATAATGAGGGATAAACCAGCCCCGCTGGTTAATCAATTATAACGGAGAAAAAAATAAATAAGGGGAAGAGTTATCACCATGTAAAAGGAACCTCCTAGGCTCGGGTCGGTGCCTCCCAGGCTATAATAGCGTCCCACGCTAAGCGCTCTACTCTCATATGATGAGGACCGCTGGTAAGACTATAATAACGTCCCACATTAAGCGCTCTACTCACATATGATGAGGACCGCTAAATAATGGCTAGCTAACAATAAATATATATATATATATATATATATATATATTTATATATACCGATCGGTTGCCTCCCAGATGATAATAGCGTCCCATGCTAAACGCTCAACTCTCATATGATGAGGACCGCTGGTAAGATTATAATAGCGTCTCACGCTAAGCGCTCTACTCACATATGATGAGGACCGCTAAATGATGGCTAGCTAGCAATAATCAATATAAGTGACCCTATATTATGGTGACTAAAAAAAAAACATACGAAAACACTTAAATCCATTAATCTTCCCCAAGATCATACGAATGGTACGGTTCCTAACCGTACTTGAAAATCATCATAAGAAATTGTATTAAAACTCAATGACGTGTCTCACACGTTAAAATATTCTCCAAGTCAAAATCATTATATTATGATGGAGGACTACCGAAAATCCCATTTTCGGTAATCATTTAAAAATCTCAAAACCATCAAAATAAAACCGATATTATTTAAATCCATTGAACTTAGTACAGTTCCCAACTGTACCTGAAAATATTGGGTAACAAAATAAATCACTTGACATGTCCCACATGTCACACCCCAATTTTCGAATGGAATTTTCAAAAATTTCGGCATGATCTAACTTAAAATATTAACATCCCAACCTGTTGTCAACAACAACAAAACAACAACAACAAAGCTCAATTACAGAATAGAAATTTCCACAAGATCTATCACTGAATTAAGATTACACATTCTTGTTTACATAACGTGAAAAACAAGAACATGAGAACAATCTCATGATTTTAACATTGTCTACTCAAATCTAGAACTATACAGAGTCTGACAAAAAAAAAAGGGAGAACCCTGCCACTACGCCTCCGCCTCAACCCTGCTGATCCTCACCTGCAAGTCTAACCCCTACACCAAGAAATGGTGCACCGGGATTGTAGAATAACAAACCCGGTAAGCTAAAAAGCCCGTATGAGTAAACTCAAAAAAATAACTCCACATTTAACACATCCAACATACCACAAATGAAATTTGATCAATAAATAAAAATCACACATTACCAAGATATGTACCCATGAGTCCCAGATATTTAATAAATACCCCTCATGACATACAACAACAATATGTGTACCCATAGGTCCCAGATACCATCAAGTATCTCCCATGACCTACACCGACAGACGAACTAGAGCTCTAATTCCTAATCGTAACCAATCACCCGGCCAAATGCTTGGAACCCGGTTTGACTGTCCAAAACCAAAACACAAAATAATAAATAGCATCTTAACCGTAACCAATCACCCAAATTAAAGGCTTGGAACCCAGTTAGGCTATTTATCCAACAATCATTATATCACAACATTATTATCAACAACACAAGATCCACATCATAAGATTATATCCTTCACAAGGATATAATTATAAGAACAATATAAATTATTCCAATAAAATAGCTTCTCACAATTTAATAAAATTATGATCATATGAGCCCTAAAATAACACATAAGAAAAAAAAACTTGTTTTATCTTACCTATGAGCCGTTGACGATCAAGCTCATATATTTTTAAAACTAATAATAGCAAAATATTAAATCACATCATAATCATTATCCTCCTCAAATGACCATAATTAAACTTGGTTCAAAAGTGAACCTTGGTGAGGTTTACTC
Organism: Fragaria iinumae; assembly: GCA_009720345.1. Classification (NCBI taxonomy): domain Eukaryota; kingdom Viridiplantae; phylum Streptophyta; class Magnoliopsida; order Rosales; family Rosaceae; genus Fragaria; species Fragaria iinumae. The sequence continues at coordinate 31,691,142 of CM019122.1, read as the reverse complement.
ACGTAAAAATAATCCTGCTGCGTTCTTCCGCAACACAAGAGCCAAGGAACCCAACAAACTCACAAATCACCTAAAAATATACAATTAAAACCCTTAGTAAAAACACCACAAGGATTAAAATACCCTTAACTTAAAGGTTGCCCAAAGAAGGGCAATCCTTCCTCTAAGACCTCCCAAGGTCATCGGACACTCAACAACAATCACACTACCTCCAAGACCAATTTTTTTTCCAAGTTTCGACCTAATGAACACTAAGAACCAACTTAGCACCTACAATGCAAAACCTAATCAATACTCATTCTTCACACACCAACAACACACTAACATCAACAAGGACTAGCTAACACAGCAAACAAGGCCTCTACCCTGCTCGGAAGTGCTTCCACTCGCCGTCACAGGCGGCGGCGAGTGAGCCTCACGCGCCTCCACCAAACTTCAAAATTTGGGGAAACTCAAAACATCTAACTTGACGGTCACAACATAAGAAACACTTTTTGTACCTGAGATTAAGCTTGGTTCGGCCTTGAACTGCCCCAAACAGCCCCCAGAAAGCTTGAGCCTCAAACTGAAAATCAAGCTTCCAAACACTCAAAATCTAGTTGTATGACAAGCAAAATCATACTTAGAATGGAAGAGAGTTTCACAGCCTACCTCTCAAAATCCTACTGCCGTCACCGGAAAACAACTTCCGGCCAACTCAACTACACCTGCCTCCTGTTGCTACAGCTCACGGTGAGGCCACCCATTTGCTTAGGAAGCTCTGCACGGAGGAGACAAGCCTAACTAGGCTAGCTGCATCGTCGGAGGTCGTCGGATTAGGGTCCGGTAAGAGGCCACTGAGGCAGTGGCTATCGGGCCTAGTTGCGCCTAGTTCGCCGGTCGCCAGCGTCACGGGTCGGCACAGTTAGGTTGGTGAGGGTGATACCAAGCTAACGGGACCAGTGGCGGCCAAAATGGTGGTCGGACGTCCGACTTCTTCTCCGGCGAAAATGGCGACTCGGGGAGGAAGAGAGAGAGAGAGCAGAAAAAGTGTTTTCAGAAAATTAGGTTTTTACCCCCAAAACTTTTCTATTTAACTCAAAAAGTTACCAACTTCCGCTGACCATAACTTCTTCATACAACGTCTGTTTCATGCGTGCCACATGTCTACGAACTCGTATTGACGAGCTCTACAACTTTCATGACGGAAGTTTTCGAAGTTAACTTACGGAAAGTAAAGTCAACTTTTTTTTGGTCTTTTAAACGTCAAAGCACCTTAAAATAAACTCCGAACTTCAACTTCGCATAAACCAATAAGAATTTCCATAAATATTGTTTTGGCCACGATCCTCAGCGCGCGGAGTAGAGGTTTCTAGCGAACAAAGAGAAAGGGGGAGTTGCGGGCGTGCCACCTCGCGGACGAGGAAAAGGTTGCAGGTGTGCGAGATCTTGACTTATGATCAGGCGACGGGGGTTTCAGGTACCACCTCAGACGAGGATTTACGAGCACAAGCGATCAATACTCACGGCGGCGCGAGCAGAGCAAGTATATGGAGTTCAGAGAGAAGCTGGGGTGTAGAGTCCGGAGGGCTCTGAAGAAAGAACCTAGGCGGCGGCGCTTAGGGTTAGGGTTTCGAGGAGCTCGAAGGGTAACTGGTTTCAGTTTGCATTTGTGTTTTTGTGTATTGTTTGAGAGAGTTTCTGTCACGCCCCGACTCTTAAATGTTACCTTAATTACTAGCATTGTGGTAATAAGAATTTTACCGACTTCGTCATTGAATTTATAGCCCTAAAGTCCCTAGAGGTGTGTTGAGGGACGAATAATTCGAAAGAATTATTCGAAGGAAGAAAATGTGACGACGGTAAAAATGGTAAATTTTAGCTAGTAAAAGGTAATTTTTATTGGGGTATTATTTTGGGGTGTTGAATTTTGAAATGGGTATATGGAGTTGTTAGACTGGGTGGGCTTTGGCCCAAATCAGTTTCCCCTTTCTTTTCTCTCTCTCCTCTCCCGCTCCCGCACCCGAGCCTCTACCTGCCGGATTTCCGACCGCCCGACCGCCGCAGTCCGGCCGCCCCAGACTGCCGCACCGGTCCCAATCGATCGGTCTCCAACCCAGCTACCGTTCTAGACCGGTGGCAGCCTCTCTAGCGCCGCCGTGAGGGAGAGACGTCGCTCGGAAGTCCCGACTACCGAATCGGTTTTCTCGCCGGAACTCCTTCCTCCGGCCGCCATAGTTGGCGAGCCTTGGCTCAAAAGGAAGCCCTCCTCCCGTGCTTCAATCTCTCCAAAGGGCTCCCTCCATCTTGAGCTAGGTAAGGAGAAATCGGTATTTGAAATTCTAGGGTTTTATTGTGTGTTTGTGTTTGTTTGACATGGTTAGGCTTAGAATTGGAGTTTGTGGTAGTTAGGAATGTTGTAGAGGAGGTTGAGAGGAAGATGCTGTCAAATTTTGGTGGGCATTGGAGGTCGCCGGCCGCCGCTGAAAAATTGTTTTTGGTGGAGATTTTTATGAGGAGTTTAATGAAATGAGTTTTAGAATTTTTGGAGGAGTTTTGGATAGGTTTTGGAATTTGTAAAGTTTGGTATTTTTGGCGGATTAATAAGTTAAAATCCGGCCATTGGATTATTGTTTATGGTTAGGAAGGTGGATTGTGGTTTTGAGGATGTCGGAAAAATTGTGGAGCTTTGTGGCTGGCAGTGAAGTAAAGATTTAGGACGATAGGCATGGTTGAGCGCGAGAAGCTCATATTTAATTATGCCTATTTTCTTTAAGCGTTAGGATTTTATTTAAGGATTTATTTATGTTTTGGAACAGGACGCGAGGAGGCTCGAGCAAAGGAGACCTCCGACCGATGTCAGGCTTAGGCCTAAGTTGTGAGTGGACCTTTGTTTTTAAATAATGTTTTATTGTTGGAATTTATCTTGAATTGAGAATTTCGGTGTTTTTACTCATTTATTGACGTTTATGAGAATAGTATGTATATGAGAGAACGCTAGCTAGCAATACGTGATTTCCCCCCATAATGAGGAAAAATGCCATTATGGGGTGACGTGAGCATTAGACGCAAGCGTCGTAGCCCTGTACGACTTTTTACTTTTCGAGTTCATTCAATGTTTTAGATTCATTCATAGAATTTGTACAAGGAGTAAGCACGTATATATACCACTCGGTCGTTTCCCCCATACTGAGGAAAAATGTCATTATGGGGTGACGTGCGCGTTAGACGCGAGCGTAGTAGCCTGGTATGACTATCTACTTTCAAGCTTATTCATAGATAGCATACATGGAGTAGACGGGTGTTAATACATACTGATATAAATATATAATTTTAGCCTGAGAGGCTGTATTTGTTTAAGTTTTGGAGACTAGCCAGAACTAGTCGTGTCATTTAAAGTTTTCTTGGGGAAATATTATTTTGTTGACGAGATTACTTTTATCCACTCACTCTGACGTAATTAAATATTTTCCCCTGGGCTTTTCCTTCTTTTTTTAAATGCCCAGTCTGCAGAGTTCGGGTGGGGTCTAGAAGGAGGCGACGAGGCATAGTCACCCACATTTCCACTACTGTCCGCCAGTAGGTTATCTGTTTAAACCCACTAGGATTTCTATCAGCTTCCTTTGTCTTTCTTGTAGTAGCTCTGAATATTTTCGGAAAAATAATTGTGTATTATTTTTTAGGTTATTTGGATTGAGTTGAAGATTAATATTTTGGTTAAGAGGATGTTCTATATTTTTCCAGGTTAGGGTTGTCCATTTTCAAGGGAGGTTTGCCGAGTTCTTCGGTAAATTTTCTTTGGAGGTGGTCCCCGCAGGACTTACCTCGGGTTTCAGGGTGAAATTCGGGGTGGGTCTTGACAGTTTCTGTTAGGGTTCGAGCCCTTTTATATAGTAGTTCGACTTGCGGCAGAAGAAAAGTGATTAGAATCCAAGTCGGACTCTGAAACCCTAATTGACAAGGACACGGTTTACTCCATGAAAACCAACCAATTGGTGACACCTGCCCAGTTCGCACACTTCATTTCGTATAGGGCATTGTTTCCGTGCTGCCAACTGTAGACTCCTATGCGAACTGGATTCAGGAATATCCTCATCCCGCGAGTTGTCACAGGATGCTATCTCGCGGACTCCTGAAGCTCACTTCCATTTCGCGGGCTATTGCAGCTCGCGAGCCTTAAAAGGGCTTTTTATATTAAATGGGCCACAGGGACTGGCCCGAAGCATATCAAAGACTTGTAACAATCTTCAACGATTAAAGTGGTGCGCGCGGACTCCGCATGTTGCTTCCTCGCGAAGTCTTCTACGCGAGCCAGTTCGCCAGCTCGCCTCGCCTCGCCTACGCGGAGAGTCAATCTCGCCTACGCGAAGTACATTTGCGTCTCGCCTACGCGGACTGGCAAATAGTAATTCCGCGCGAAGTCATTCAGCGTGCGAGCTAAGTGTTCCACGTGAACTGCGTAGTCCGCCTATGTCCATTCCGCGAGCGAGCTAAGTGAAGTCCAGTTCGCATGCAGTTCGTTCCACGCGAAGTCTAACTTGGCTCGCGTGGTCTCACTGGCGGGCTATCACTTGTAAACTTAGAGAAACTCCATCTCGCCGGTATAACATGGTCCAAGAAATAATTGATATTTACATAGACATTTACTGTCCCGTAAAATATTAATTTAGGCGTAAACAAATATTCCTTTATTAATTATGGGAATAATACAAGGAAAATGATATGAAAATCTAGGGTATTACACCACATGTCAAATAACATGCTCAAGAGGATTCCCGAAAAATAAATGGAACTCATTACTCCAAGAAAAATATTAAATCTCCAATATGCCTTTGAAAATTAAATAAACTCTAGTGCATGCATGACATTCAAATCAAAGGTTCACTCACAGTATACGGTTATGCTTGCCGTCGATCCGAGGTCTCCGAACACGATCATCCTTACGTCCTGAACAATAAATAATTATTAAGCCTCCAAACTAAGATAATACTTTAATAAAATTTCCGAAATAAAAGTAGGCCTATAAATTCTCTTTCCTTGCCCAAATTCTCCACTTTTAATCTAATACGGCTCACAATATTTCGAAATTACCGAAATCTATAATTTAACCTTTTTGAAGTTTAAATCCTGCTAAATCAACTGCCGGAACTCCATTCGAATAACCACCTAAATCCTTAGTCATTGATAAATCCCAGACTTTATCAAAACTCCTCCAAAAATTCCAAACTATACTTCATTAAACTCCTCTCATTATAACAAACCCGGAAACATGAAAAAGTGCCCCTAAGTAGGGTAATCGAACCTAAACGTCCTTAAAACTTTAAATCCAAAATCACTTAATAATGGATAAACCAGCCCCGCTGGTTAAATAAAACAGAAATCTCATAATGAGGGATAAACCAGCCCCATTGGTTAATCAATTATAACTGAGAAAAAAATAAATAAGGGGAAGAATTATCACCATGTCAAAGGAGTCTCCCAGGCTCGGGTCGGTGCCTCCCAGTCGATAATAACGTCCCAGGCTAAGCGCTCTACTCTCATATGATGAGGACCACTGGTAAGACTATAATATCGTCCCACGCTAAGCGCTCTACTCACATATGATGAGGACCGCTAAATAATGGCTAGCTAGCAATAAATATATATATTTATATATACCGATCGGTTGCCTCCCAAGCGATAATAGCGTCCCACGCTAAGCGCTCAACTCTCATATGATGAGGACCGCTGGTAAGACTATAATAGCGTCTCACGCTAAGCGCTCTACTCACATATGATGAGGACCGCTAAATAATGGCTAGCTAGCAATAATCAATATAAGCGACCCTATATTATGGTGACTAAAAAAAAAAACATACGAAAACACTTAAATCCATTAATCTTCCCCAACATCATACGAATGGTACGGTTCACAACCGTACTTGAAAATCATCATAAGAAATTGTATTAAAACTCAATGACGTGTCTCACACGTTAAAATATTCTCCAAGTCAAAATCATTATATTATGATGGAGGACTACCGAAAATCCCATTTTCGGTAATCATTTAAAAATCCCAAAACCATCAAAATAAAACCGATATTATTTAAATCCATTGAACTTAGTACAGTTCCCAACTGTACCTGAAAATATTGGGTAACAAAATAAATCACTTGACATGTCCCACATGTCAAATAAAATGCTCAAGAGGGTTCCCGAAAAATAAATGGAACTCATTACTCCAAGAAAATATTAAATCTCCAATATGCCTTTGAAAATTAAATAAACTCTAGTGCATGCATGGCATTCAAATCAAAGGTCCACTCACAGTATACGGTTATGCCTGCCGTCGATCTGAGGTCTCCCAACACGATCATCCTCACGTTCTGAACAATAAATAATTATTAAGCCTCCAAACTAAGATAATACTTTAATAAAATTTCCGAAATAAAAGTAGGCCTATAAATTCTCTTTCCTTGCCCAAATTCTCCACTTTTAATCTAATACGGCTCACAATATTCTGAAATTACCGAAATCCATAATTTAACCTTTTTGAAGTTTAAATCCTGCTAAATCAACTGCTGGAACTCCATTCGAATAACCACCTAAATCCTTAATCATTGATAAATCCCAGACTTTATCAAAACTCCTCCAAAAATTCCAAACTATACTTCATTAAACTCCTCTCATTATAACAAACCCGAAAACATGAAAAACTGCTCCTAAGGGGCGGCGCCGCCGCCTGATCCGCCGGCAGCGGCGGCCGGAGGCTGAACTCTGGCGATGCCCATTGCCTCTCAAATTTTCACAGAATAATCCTCTCATCACGCACAACAACTTTCATAACTATCACTTAGTCCAATTCTAAGGCTAACTAGGGTAATCGAATCAAAACATCCATAAATCTCTAGAATTTCAATTATACATTTCACCTTAACAAGATCGAATTAGACCAATTCTTTTTTAGGGATTACTCACCTTGATGAGGGCTACAAGATGAGCCAAAAATCACGACCTATGGTGGCCGAAGGAGGGAACTCCGGCGAAAGGCTATCCGGTTTCTCCGGCGGGTTTTCTCTTGAACGACGGCGTTACACGGCCGATCACCGGCCCAGGAAGAGAGAGGAGGTGGCGGGGATCCGAACGGGACCGGTCTGGCGGTCGGTGGTGGCCGGACGGCGGCGGACGAAGGTGGTGAAGCCGGCGGGTCGGGAAACTTCGGGAGAAGGAGAGAGAGAAGAAAGAGGGAGAGAGAAAGAGAACAGGGGGGGGGGGTGTTGGGCTGCCCACACCCGGTCCAACAACTTAAACCCCAAAAAATTATACCCACTAAATATTTACTCCCTTTTTACCAACTCAAAATTTATCCTTTTAGTTGATAACTTTTTCGTGCTAACTCCGATTATAACGTATAGCATGTCTACGAACTCGTATTAATGTCCTCTACAACTTTCATGAAGAAAGTTTTTCCAGAATAATTTTTCTACAGAAATTCAACTCTAGGGTCCTTAAGGGTAAACAATTACTCATCACGGTAAAAAACCAAAGTAATACCAAAGGTAAATAACCATAAAATAACTTAAGAACCGGGGTGTGACATAACAAACCTAACTCAAAGCATTCAATATTTCCATTCTAACTAAGAGGTTCATACACGTTCCAACAACATAGAGTAGGAACATACATACCACAATCACATTCGATAACTATCTCCATCAATCTGAAATATCATATTAGACATAATCCAAGCAGACCAGAGTCTTTAATTTGTATTAGTGCTAAACAACAACACAAACCAGATTCCAGTTTCTAATCTCAATTCTAACCAAATACCCAACTCGAATTCACAGAAAAAAGTAGAATCAAAGAAGAGAGTGGTTTTACCTTATCAGAGTCGAAGTAATCCAAAACCCAACAGCCTCCTCTCTCTCTCTCTCTCTCTCTCTCTCTCTCTCTCTCTCTCTTTCTCTTTTTCTCACACTCACAGAGAACAAAGATGCATCAGTTGCTTTGAAAACCCAGAACCCAAATCACAGAAAGACCCAATCTTTGAGAGAGAACAGTGAGATCTGTGATGGGTTTCTAAGAACTTTTTTTTTGGTCTAAGTTTTCTGAGAGTCTTAGACTCTTAGAGAAGCAGAAAGAGTGAAAGACCCCATAGCCAGATCTGTCTCGTCCTTTAGTTTTTTTTTTGCTTCCTATTCAAATTTTTTATTTTTTGCGTAACGGTTTCCGACGGGCTTAGCCCGTACGACCCGTTAATTGGCGGGTTTCTGATAGGCGGGTTTTCTTTAACAATTTTGTCAAATGGGCGGGTTTTTAATAGGTGGGTTTTGAGTGGGTTCGCAGCCCGCAGGCCAAATTTTTAGGCCTAAAAGCAACCAAGACACACAAGGTGTGCAGTCCGGGACATAGCCCACGTTCCCCTACCATACTATGGTGGAGATTTATTATCGGCATAATGCTAGGTCTAATTGAAATAACAAAACGAAATTAAATAATTGAAATGAAGAAAAGCAGCCCACCCAAAGAGGTCGAGTAGCCTAAGGCAAGCCCAAGAGCCCACGCACCCCTTGTTGTTGTGAACAGAAGCACACCATCGTCGTCGTCGGAATTGCATCACAACCACCACCAAGACTCGTCGCATCATTAAACCATGACCACCCGCTGACTTCGCCGGCCAAATCTGTAACATCTCGAAAATTCGATTTTCTATTTTTTAAAAGAATAATTATTTTCGAGCTATTTTTATTTCAATTTATGTTATTCTTCAAATTCTTTGTGATTTCGAAATTTGTTTCAAATTTTTTGGTGTGTCAAAATTTATCTTTCAAGCCCATAGGATTAAACTAGACGTCGTTACGAGTTCGTATGATTTTACGGAAGCATTTTCGGACATCGGAGCAACTTTTATTGATTTTTGGAAGTTGGTATTATCTAAAAATTAATTAAAAATATTTTTTTTTAAGTCGGTGAAATCTGGGCTGTTAGATCTTAAGCACCGCAAGATCTCAGCCGTTGATTCGATTATATATATATATATATATATATATATATATATTTGGGGAGAGATTGGAACAGATCACTTCAGACCCAGACTAGGTCATCGCCACCCGATTTCCAGCGATGGTCAAACCGGCTGGTTATCCGTCCTCCTCCGACGATGTCAAGTATAACTGATGGCGACGACTTCGTCTTGACGTCACAAGTCGCTCTGTGGTCTTTATTTTTAGAGATGAGCTCCGGTGAAGGAGGATCGAAGGGGAGCAAGGGAGGCTGGGTTCACCGGCCAATTTTTGATTCCGGCAACATCGACGCCTCTCACCGGTATGGATAGCTTCGTCTCGATCTCAAGAACCTTTCTATGGTGTTAGTTTTCCAAGACAAGCTCGGAGAAAGGAGAATCGAGTAGGGCTGGGCAAGGGCCGAGACCGGTGGTAATTTTGGAGGGACAGGGCCCGGACCGGTGACTATTACGCCGGGCCGGTTTTTGCACGAAAAATGGTTGGGATAGGTAAAAGCTCTGACCGGCGAAAGCTCGGCCGGTTCTGTCCGTTTTTCGGGCCTAGACTCATTCTACATATTTGCGTCTCAGTTAAAGCGGCGAACAACAAGCCAGGCAAAAAGGGAGTCCCTGTTTGTCGACAAAGTTTTTTTCATCTACGAGATCTAATCCCACGGTGCACCCATTTCTAATTTTCAATTACAACCACATCCATTTCTATCACCACCAAATCTGATCTCACTCTCACCGCCAACCAGCACTGATAGGAGCATAAAATGCGACATTCTTAATGTGTTATTACCTCCATTTGTACTTTGATTATCTCTTATTTTCGTAGAATAGAGTCATAATGTAGAGTCGAAAGTTTTTGGTAGAGTTGTGTGTAAAACGTGTTAAACATAGAGGAACAATATAGAAATTTGTCAAAAGCCGATTTGTGGAGCCTTAGAGATGTTCTTATGATTCTGTAAAGCTTTTACATTGTCACAAATCGAGTTAACTCTCTGATACTTAGGTGACATGTAGAAGAGTTCATGAGAAAGAATCAGGAGAATTGGAGTTATGCCGGAATCATTGCCGGAAGGTCAGACTGCCAGAACAGAGTAACCTACTGCCTGCCGAGAGAAGTGTTCCTGATGGACCTCGGGAAGCAAAGAAGCTGATTCATGAAGCCTAGTCCATGAAAGGAGATGTCTAAACCAAGTCCAACATGGAGAAGAAGATCTAAATTCGGCAGAATAAAAAGGAATGTCCAAGTCTCACAACGTCAACGGGCTCTCCAGGACAGATCACAATGAATCAGAAAACGTGATAGATATGGATAGAGAGCTACAGGAGTCTAGTTTCCAAATCAATTGAAATCACCTCAATATCCATTTTCTAGAAGGAGTTATGACGAAATCATCAGACAGAGGTCATTGGGCCGAATTACGAAAGACTAGGGAAACCTAAACCAACTGGGATTTTACTTGTGTGGCCGGCCTCTCTAGGGTTTTTCTTCCATATAAAGCATGACTTCAAGGATAGAAGGGATCATCACTACTCTTGCAATTACATAGCCGAAATTCTACCAAACCCTATACAGAAAATTACTTAGCCGATCCATCCACCACAAACCATAAGAATCACTCCATCCTTCCACCGATTTTCCCCACACTTGCCAAATCTTCAAAGGTTGTAAAAGTGTGATTTTCTCATGGCTTCTTGTATTATTCTCTATTTAGTTTCGAACTCTATTGTAATATACTTTTCGATTTTGGTTTTATTTATCAAACATGGTTTTCGAATTTCTTTGTGATCTTTGATTGTTCTATGTTTTGATTTGTAACTTCTTGAATATATGATGATTTCGTGATTTAGGTTTTGGGGCAGTAGCATTTTCTTATGTGTTTTTGATTTCTAATTGATTAATTGTCATGAATTCATGCATCTAAATCAATCCTTGAGGCTGCCTCGGCCATGGTTGTCCTCAAGGTGCGGTTTCATCTACCATAATAATTTTGGTTCGATTCATACGCAAAGTTGTCTTGATCTTTGTTATTAACTTAGGGCGGATTTAATTTTGATAATTTGCATGCTAATAGGATGAGTGACGCCATGCCTTAGATCATGTTTCTGATTGATTCATGTGTTAAAGTGTTTTCTTGTTTAATCTCTACGCAACGTGTTTTTAAATGAGTTAGCATTCATGTTTAGGATAAAGCGCAAAGATGGTTCTAAATACCTGAGGAGTCTTAACAATTAGATAACCGCAAAGGCTCTAATTAGAATCAGAATTGGTTAGAGTCGAGGACAATTTGAATGTTGCTGCCCGGCCTTGCATAAAGTTGTTATGTATTTTAGATGGTTTTTCGTGTTACGTGTTGCATGAGTATGTTGATCACTTGTATATAATAATCTTAGGTTTAATTTTCAGTAGGTTATTCGTTAGAATTAATCAATCTTAAAACCCCAATATTTCGATGTATATATGAGAATACTTGTTTATAAGTTGTTTGGTTTCTCTTCTTTCGATCGCCCTTTGGTTTCCCCGGCTAGAACGATCCCTACTTGTCCATATTACTACGATTGCAGGGTAATTAAATTGAAGTTGTTTGATCTCGGTTACGCGACACGTCAAGCACCGATTGTACTTTCACTGCCGACCAACTCAGCTCAAGCTCAAGATCTAGAATTGGGTAATTTAAGGTTTCAGAAGCTGGTAAATAACAAAATTATCTAAAGAACGATGGTTGAGGTGCAATTGCAGTGAGGTGGATCCCGACCCTCTTTCTCAATTAGGTTAGCGATCTATTCCAGAGAGAGAGAGAGAAGAGAGAAAGAACATGTATTATGTTCTTCCAAAGAGCATCAATTATATGATCAATGCATCTCTCAATCCGTATTAATGTTTTGGAGTGTGCTTCATTTTCCATGCCTCGAAAAATTTTCAGTTTCTGAGAAGTTTTGAACTGTTTCCAGTGCAATGCAGTGATCCACTTCCTGCTCCTTCAAACTAGTTGGTAAGTTTCTGCTTGCAGGAAGGTTTGTGCAATTATTGAAACATAGATATTTAAGATTGGAAAGATCTAGTCCAGAGAGAGAGAGAGAGAGAGGATTTTATATGTTTGTTGACTTTGTTCACGTGGAGTCTACTCAGGCTAGAATAAAGAGCGAGAGTTAAGCTTGATTAATAATTGCATAGTTCCTAGGATATGACTGTGGAACTAACAAAATATCCAACAAAGTTTTCAAAATTAAGAAATGTACCTACAAGTTTCAAAAAGCCACACCTAGTTAGCCGCACCCTTCTTTTCTCTCTAGGGTTTCTTCTTCTAGGGTTTCCTGATTGCTCTGTTGCTTTGCATCCAAACCCCTTGATCTACAATGTCCGATGAGGTTTCTCAACGTTTCACGTCGGTCTTGGCCATCCATGACGGTGATTTTCCATCTTTTTGTGTCATGAGGTCTTCTCCGGCGATGCAACAGTTCTTTACTGTTGGTAGGCTTCTCACTTTGAAGCGCAAGATCCCAGATCCGAAAGCCGTCATTGGCACGCTCACCTCTGTATAGGATCTCCATAATCGTCTCCAGATGAGGGCAAGGGAGGACCGCTTTGTGCTTCGTTTTACCAGAGCCGATGACCGGAAACATATCATGTCTGCCCGCCCTTGGTTCTATGGAAGATCTCTATTCGTTCTTGCTGAGTATGATGGTTTGGAAGATGTGTCCTCTGTTCCGATTGATTTTTTCCCTGTCAGGGTCGAAATCAAAGGTCTTCCAAATGCGCTTATGACTGATGAAGCGGTTGAGAAGGTGGATTGGACCCTAGGGCAGGTTGAACATGTTGATAAGATGAATGTCAGGAGGGGAACCCGGATCGGGTCTAAATTTTGTAAAAGTTAAGTGCACCGATCAAGGAGACTTTTGGGGAGATGCCATTCGAATTTGGGTCAAGAAGATTTCCGGTGAAGTTGAATGTGAAGTATGACCGGACCGTGGGCTTCTGTCGGGTTTGTGGTCTCCTAGTGCATTCAGAATCGGGATGTGTAGGTAAACCTGACATGCTTCCTCAGTTTATTCAGATTGAATCAATGAAGACTCCTTTTGGATTTGGGGGAGCTGCTAGGGTTTCTGGAAAACCTAATCCTAATCCTAATCTAAAGGCGCATCCTAGGCTCTTTACACAGCAAACAGAGGTGCATGTGGACAAATCGGGAGGGGGTTTCTCTACTTCATCCATGCCATTCCTCAAATCAGTGGTTAACCCTTTTGCAGGCCCTAGCACGATGCCGAAATTGCCTTTCTCTATTCCAAGCATATCGGCAGCAGACTTGGCATTGAAGTTGGATAGGTTGCAGACTCCTCCTGTTTTGCCGTCGGCTACAATTGCTGCACCGACAGTCATTGTGGAGACTCCTCAGGTATCTTCCCCTACCCCTATTTCCGGTGTTAAGAGAGGTCTGGAACTTGCTTTAGTTCCTGTGGGGAAACGAGGTAGAGGTGATGAGGTTTCAGAGTCTATGGCTTTGGTGCCTTATGTGTTGGACTTTTCACCGGAGATGGCTTTAGCCCATTTGGGTGGTGTGATTGTGGTTTCCCCGACGAAGAAGAGGAAGCCATGTCGTCCTAAGGGTTCTTTGAACAAGAAAACTGTTGGTGTTGCTGATCAGTCTGTGCAAAGGTCGAAAAGAGCTAAGAAACGCTCTTTTGGAGCTCGAAAAAATTTGAAGAAGGAGCTGGATAAAGCACAGGTTCCTGGGGTAAGTACTGAGTTTCCTTCTGAAGAAGAGGAAGCGGTAGTAGCTGTGGATTTGGAGCCAAACTCTTCTTGTCTGGGGTCTCCTCTTCGGATTAGTTGGTTTTGATGTCTTCTGAATAAGTTAGTTATCAAAATAAATGTGGGTTTTCTAGGACTTTGTTAGGTTTGCTTCTGTTTTGGTCTTTTGGATTTCTTGGTTCTCTGGTTCTGGTTACTTTGGGAGGTGCAATGCTTATGGTTTGCAGCATAGGAGTTACCTAGGATAACATTGTTTTCTTAGGTAGCTTCGCATGATTCTTTTCTAACGTTTGCCCACGAGGGTGTGTCATATTCATGTTGTAATCTGATTTTCAGTTATCAATATATCAATGGCTAACGTCTATTTATAAAAATAAAAAAAACAAAAAAACAAAAAATCCAACAATAGAATGGCACCCGGGCTTTTGGGCCTTTTAATTTCATCCATTTTAGGGACCGGGCCCAGACCGTTTCTAACTAGGACCGGACCAGACAGTTAAAAATACTTACAAGGACCGGAAAAAAAACCCGGCCCGGCCCGGCTTGTTTGAGTCGGTTTACCGGTCTTTTTTTTTTTTTTTTTTCCGACTACGGGCTTTATGCCCAGCCCTAGAATCGAGCAGAAGAAGGATTTCTGAGTTTGACAATGAGTTCTCGAATCTGGCCACGGCGGCAGGCATGAATGGTGTTGGTAGCTTCGCTTCAACTTCCCAAACATCTCTGTGGTCTTCATTTTCGATAAGGAGATTTGAAGAGAGAGAATCGAAGGAGAGAAGATTTCTAGGTTTTAGGCCGTGTTCTGGGTTTTTCCGGCGAGCTTTGGTTTCAATCTAGGTGTCAAAGTTGGTCTATTCTTCGAGCTCTACCTGTTTATATGCTTGAAATTGAGATTGGTTGAATTTTGTGGAATTTGGATTTGGGTAGTGTTGGCCGTCGTGAGTGTTGTTATGCACGGCAGCGACAGGTGGTTGTTTTTGCAGTTTCTGGTTTTTGATATTATTCTGATTTTAGAGTAGCTTGAGATGCTTGAATTCAATATTTGTGGAGTTTTGGAGAAAGTAAGGTTTTGGGCAGAGTGACCACTGTGTGGTGGCTACTGCGTTCGACGAATCGGTGGTGGTGAAGGTGTTCAATTACTATACAGGGTGGTGGTGATGGTGTTCTTATCATTTTCTTCCTTCAGTTTGATTGTTGGCAGCGGTGGTGAATGGTGATGGCTATTGCAGTGGTTTTTTGGCATTGTTAAGGTGTATGATTATGTGTAGGGTGCTCTAGGTGTTCTGTTAATGATGGAGCAAAGTTCCAGTTGATAGTTTTACTGTGTAATTGATATTGTTATGCTTGAACTGTAGAAATGGAGAAGTTTGGTGTCTAGATGTTTTGGAAAGGTTAGGTTCCTGTTGTGGAAGTTGGAAGAAATATGGAGTAAGGATTTATCATGGATGCCAAGTATGTTGGGTGTCCAGAGTAATTCTGGAGAGTTTAGATCGATGCTTGGAGCACAGTTGGGATATGACAACGGAAAGGTGGGGATAAAGTGGAATCAGTGCATACAACATTTGATTCATAAATCGTTAGAGAAGAAAAAGGATTTGGTACGAGGATCGAGTAACTATCGACATTCCTGAAGTAGAAGGATACAGATTTCAGAAAACAAGTCGTAGTGTTACTAATTTTAGTTAGCGTCGGAAGTA
Organism: Fragaria iinumae; assembly: GCA_009720345.1. Taxonomy (NCBI): domain Eukaryota; kingdom Viridiplantae; phylum Streptophyta; class Magnoliopsida; order Rosales; family Rosaceae; genus Fragaria; species Fragaria iinumae. Next base: position 31,675,727 of record CM019122.1, on the reverse strand, counting down.
GCGCTTGGATTCCAGATATGACCTATCTCGGGGAACCTTTCTTTAAATTGATAGTTAGATTATAACTGAAATAGTTGTTTTGTGTGCCATTGAGTGATTAACTCTTGGTTGTTATTATTTTTGTTAAAAATATGTGTAGTCTGTGACTTGTATGATTATTGTTATCTCTTTCCTTATAAGCATGTGTTCAATATTATAATGCGAGTCTTGATATTCATTGACATGCATAATGCATCGTGATGAATTGTGAGAGTGTTGAGAATGGTGATTATGGAGAGGAGAATGAGATTGATAGAAAAGATACATTTTGTGTAGTTGAGTTTCCTCATGGGTTGTCCATGAATCCATGCCAGCCCAAATGCGCAAATGAGTGGGGAAAGTATGCCCCTTCGATGGCGGACATCGATAAAACGATCTTTCAGGTTTCGGGTTTGGAGTCCATGAGTATAACAAGACGACTAACAAAAGAGGTATTGAAGTTTAAATATTACTGATTTGTTAGGTCGTATATTGGAGACATCTACACGGTATGAGACGTGTAGGCTTATATGTCTTTGATGTCTGGACTAATTAGCTAGTAATTGAGTGGAGGGAGTTCATTAGCATTTATGCATCATTCATTGTTGTTATTTATAAAGTGTTGTTTAATTTTTGATAACTTGATTTTGCGATGTAGTTAAGAATAACTTAAAAATGTTTGGCCCTATTGAGCGTAAGCTCACCAGTCACCCCTATAGAATCTTGTTCAGGTACTTAATTATGAGGTACGATATGTTTTTCTAGAAGACTAACTGTGACGTTTAGCTAACGTGTACAAAAGTAGAGAAAAGTTACAGAAGATTAGAAGTGAGCTAGACTGCAAGACCTTTATTTGTCTTTTGTAATTATTTTTGTTATTACAATTTGTTTTGTTTTTAACAATTTTTGAAAAAGTATTTGAAATTTTTTTATTTTCTTTTACTTTTCCCGCTCATGTTTCGGATTCGGTGTCAAGTGCTTAGAAACCACCGACACCGGGTCCAGGGTGTGATAATATAGCTCTAGGTTCTGGTTTAAAAAAGATACCAGATCCAAAATAGGTGCGATCACCTCGAGCTTCATCAGATCCCCACAACCCCAAAACCGGGGAAGACGTAACAAAATATGGCCTTGGTACCCGAGATCGTCCTCTCCAACCACCGGGATGCCTCCCCTGTACCTTCCATGCTTGTCGTCGTCGTCTTTGTCATACCTTTATATTTTCCGATTGTTGCCTCAACAAATGGAGAAACATCCCTGACAGGAAGATCACGAGCCTTAACAATCCTTACATAAAGAAAATGCATCAGTCCAACTGGAACAGAGGCGCTTTCTTCCTTGTCTCCAGGGTCATGACTTGGAATGGAACGATGAAATAAGGTGTCCCTTGTCCCAACTCCCGCTTCCACAGTTGCAGTGCGAGGATTTGAACCTCCACGAGCTAGAGTTGTATCTTTATTTGCAATTGCAAGGGATCGAATTTCAGCAACTGGGGAGGACTTACTAGATGTGCTTGCATTGTCAGCGACTGAGGAGTACTTACTAGATGTGCTTGCATTGTCAGAGTACTTACTAGATGTGCTTGCATTGTCTTCGTGGTCGGGAGAGGTGTGCCCTGTCCCAATTTCTGCATTAGGGATAGTACTACTATTATTCGCAACAGGAGGATTTGAATATCCTTGGTTCTGTAGAGCCGTATCTGCAAAGGGATTCCACTGCAGCAATTGGGATGGAGGAGGTGCTTGGAGTCTTTTCTCCATGTTCATGATCTCGATTGGAAGAATGATGAAAGGATGTGAGCCTTGTTCCAACTTCTGCATTTGCATGGGGATCAACTGCAGCAATTAGGGTGGAGACTAAAATTGATGGATCACCAGTAATATAAACTTTTAGGCCGAGGTCTGGTTACACGTGAGAAGGTGCGATGCTTTTCCAAACGGTAATGAATGACAACAGCATTAGAATAATCCTGGACAAATGAACTACCAGGGAGGCTAACCTTTCCAAGAAATGACCTGGTCCTGGTACTGGACTTGGAGGAAGTAGCTCTGACTCTACTATATACATAAGCATCAAGAGTAAGATACTGAAGGTCGGAAAGATCAGAAATGTTAAAGTAGAAGCTTTCATTCCAAATGGGGTTGAGTTGTTTTTCTTTAATAGTGGTGCGCTGCTTCAGACCATCAAAGCTAAGCTCCACAAAGGCATTGGTTGAACCTTGCCCATCTTTTGGTAAAAGATTGTGAGCGCCAATCACATCTACTCCTAACTTAAGATTGCTCATGATAGAATGGAAATTAGCCACCTGCAATCATGAAGGGAAAAGTTATGTACTTGCATGAATTCACGCACTGACAGATCCAGATATTTATGAAGATTCCATAAGTACATGGAGAACTGAAAATCAAACCACATTACTACTAGATCGAAAATCAGTTGTTCCAGACTCTTGTAATAATCTCTTAATTGAAAGTTGAATGCATACCAAGCAAGAATCGAACAAATCAAGCTCCTGGTTGTAAATTATAGAGCAATATTGCTCGATGAGCAGTTCTAAGTATCCATAAGCAGATGAGATAGAGAAGTAGCTAGAACATATTACAGTTTGCAATTCATATATGCTTGTTTCAGAGAGAACAGAAAGCTTCAGAGCAATATTACCTCCTTCAAAACATCTCAGGGTTCACCAGTTGAAAGAGCCAAGTCCGAGTCCTGAGCTCCTGAGCCTCCGCCACTAGCAAGACTAACTATTGACTAGTTGATCTCTCTACTCCCTGACCAAAGTAATAGTGGTAGCAGTAATGTCAAACTTCTGAAACGTTTACTTCTTGTGTTGGAGACAATGGCCGAGGAAAGAGGAAGCAAAACGTTACTTTGATGCTGATGACATATTCATCGGAAGAAAGATGAACTTTTTTGGGGGTCTTGATCGGAGATTTTACGTGCTCCCTCGATTATTCGAGGTCAATAAATGTATTTCATTTGAATAATGTTCACTTTCTCAAAAACAAAAAACAAAAACAAAACCTATATTTTAGTTGTGAAGTGCCAGCCCCGGTCTCTCTCTCTCTCTCTCTCTCTCTCTCTCTCTCTCGATGTGACAGTGAACTGTGAAGTGCCTGTGAAGTGCCTCTCTCTCTCTCTCTCTCTCTCTCTCTCTCTCTCTCGATGTGACAGTGAACTGTGAAGTGCCCATCCTATTGATGGATTTCCAGCAAGTATACATGATGGATGTAGTATAGTGAATGAAAGAAAAGAGGTTGTCGACCCCACGAGGATATTAGTTTAATTTAAATTATAAAATACCTAAACTAACTATATTAAGACACGTAAAACAAGAAACACAAATCGACAAAGACGAACACAATGACTCAAACTAAATTGTACTTATGATTTTTGGGGTTTTTGAAAAGGGTTTTATGATGAGGAAAAATAACTTGCAAACAGAAAATAAGAAAAAGTAATTGAATTTGAAAGGAGTAAAAATATGATGGTGATGAGTCTAGGGTGTCGGAATCAACCACAAGCAATGCTATCTACACCTTGATGTAACTAATGGATTCTATCGTTTCTCTAGATGACAATTCCCGTATCTAAGTCCTTCTCAGGTACTCTAGACCATAATTTTCCTCAAGTGTATGATGCTCTCCCTCTCGAGTAAATGTTGTACTAGAAAATAAAGGAATCAACCAAACCATTATTCTTTCTCAAGCAATAATGTAATTCACCATACTCAATCACAAGAAGCTAAATAAACTATATTGCATCTCTGCTTCAAATTTATCTTCAAGTTACTAAATGCAAAGTCCTATGGTGATCAATCAAAAAACTTAAACATAAACCATATATTCAAACAGTGATTAAACATTCATCATTAAGAAACTATAAATCTATTAATTAATCATCAAAAACATAAAAAATTATGCTAGAGCATCATCTTAACCCTAGAAAAGGTTTAACAAAACATAACTTAGGAAAACATAACGAAAACATAAAAAGAATGGAAAGGTGAAGGGTGGATTGATGGTTGGTCTCTGCTCCTTTAGGCGTCTTTAATGTGCTTTCAAGACCTCCCTTAATGTGAAATTCGTGCTCCCATAAATAGAGAAGTTTCATGCTCATCTTTGACTTCAAGTTCATTGTAGAACTTGGATTCATACTCCTTTCTTGATATGGAATGGGAAAACCTTGAGATATCTCTTGTAGAACTAAGAATACATGTACTCCTTTGAATCATCATCTGCATTATTGTCCTTGAAGCTTTAGGGTTGACGGTCTTGTGACACGGAACTTGAGTTCTCCACATAAGCTTGTAATTTCTCGAGAAGATTTTTTGTTGTGACATTTCTCCATTCAAACAATCATAACTCAGTCTAGAAGTATCGAATCGATATCCGTAAATTTCTACAGAAAGTAGACTTCTGTAGCTTTCCAATGATATAAGGCTCATAGTCTGATTCGATATGAGTAATTCCTAGTAATTCGGCGAAATTAGATGTTTTGCACAGACAGATTCTAGGACATGGGATTGCAGTGACCTTTCAATCCTTATTTATGCATTTTAGCTCATTTTCTTCTCTCTACTACACAAACCTACAAAAACACTAAATTAACGTAAATTAATCACAAATAAGAGAACTAAACACAAATACGAAGATTAGGATGCATATAAATATAGGATAATATGAGCACATCAGAGATCCCACATTCTGAAATGCAATTTTCCTTCCTCCTAAGTCATATATCTCCTGCAAATAGAGTAATATTATTAATGCATACTGTCTTGAGATTAATTATATATAAATCCCACATGAGACATATGGACATTGGTTATGACAACGTTCCTCAGAATTCGTTTTCTTTTTAATGACCCAGTTCTTGTTGCGGCAACAATGTCACATTTCTAAAATAACTCACTTGCGTCGGAAGAGTTACCTGATCGACCAAGAAAATTATAAAACAAAATCATCATGATCATGATTTAAGACAAAACCCAAAGAGTCGATGAATGAATAACTAAAACTGACCGCATGCAGTTCCTGGGTTGGTTGTTGCAAGTACCCCGGCTCCCCCTGAAGCCAAATTAGATCGGTAAAATCATGTGGACCGGGTTGCAGGTATGGTGGAAGCATCGGCAGCGTCATAAACTTAGCTGTTGAAGTTTATGTAGTGAAGTATGTGTGGGCGTACGTAATTAATTAACATACAAATAAAAAATTTAATCTAAACACATGCAAGTGATGCAAGTCTGCAACAATACGTGTACACACACATCTCCATGGCATGAACGCAAAACATTTCATGCACGTAGTGAGTACATGAAATGATACGGAACCATCAGAAAAGAGAAATAAAAACGTAACAAGATGCATAAAACATATCTATAACAAAAGACATTAAAAAACCACGACACATAAATGCAATAAGAGGTAACGAAATAACTTAATAACTTAATGTGCGAAATTTGGATGTTATGATTATAATTTTTTTTGCAATGTAGTGTTGCCCTATAATAACTGCAAAACAGATTTAAATATATAGCATACTAGTGCAAAATTTCAGACCACTTATCTAATCGGAATCTTCCCGATGGGCAATGTACCTCAATTGGGTCATTGATAAGGAGACGTGATTGGAAAGATAATAACTAAGACACAATGTTAAACGTGAAACAATGGCCCGTCGATCTACTCTCTCTTTCCCATCCCTCCCTCTCCCTCCTGCAATTCTTCTTCTTCTTCTTCCTCATTGATTGATTATATGTGTGCCGATTTTCTCTCTCTCTCTCTCTCTCTCTCTCTCTCTCTCTCTCTCTCTCTCTCTCTCTCTCTCACACACACACACACACACAACATGGTACTGATTGATAGTATCATAGTAGTTCGTCATGAGCTGTTTTACTAGCTAGAATCATTTATTTGGATATCATATTATTAAACTTCATCAAAACTAAGGGAAAGTTTATGCAGGTAAGTACCAATGAAATCCGGGACAATACGTCCATCACTAAATCTTCCAGTGAGATGGTGGAAGAAGGTCATTCCATATGGCCAGGCAATTGCTTCATCATCGTCTACGGTCATATTAGCTAGGTATTGGCTGTTTCCGGCCTCAAATGGTGAGTCCCCGAACACAAACAACGCCACCTTACTATTAGGATTGTGATCTATACTACTACTACTACTACTACTACTACTACTACTACTACTACTACTACTAGCGGAGTACGACAGATCACGATGATCTTGGTGACCATATAGAAGGACGTTAATTGGGTTGAATAAGCTGGCCAACACATAAACAATGTAGCTAAGATTTGCCATTTGGGATCAAGCGTGCACAGTATTCATTTCCGAACATATCACGTCTATATAATGTACCTGTGTATATAAGTATCTGAATTTCAATTAACGGCACAACTTAATTTCTGTGTATGCTTCATATATCGATGAAGTTGAAAGTTAGTTACTATACATTTTTCTCCAAATTATTATTGTAGGTTCGGACTATCAGTTATTGTAGGTTGGTAGTTTAAGTATGTGGTTCTCCTCTTGACATGGCCGGAGACTAGCTAAGACATGATCAACTCGCATGACATGCATACATGCATATGCTCGAGAATATGAGGACTATTGACCTGCAAATTAATGGCTGGTAGACGGGGTGACTCGGGGATTAAAAGACCATATCGTTCTCGTTTTCGAATTGATTCTCCATCCTCATTTCCGACCATATCCCGGTTTCTATATGATAAAAATTTCAAGTGGTTGCGTCCTCCTCCTGGTTAGCATGGAATTATAGCAGTGTCGATGCTACTAAAGGCGAAGGTGAATTGAGGTCGCAGCTCCAAAACCGATTTTGTGTCTCTACCTGTAATGAGACAAACATACGGTGTTACTGAAGGGTGCGTTGAAGGACTTCTCACTTTGGCAAGCCTACACAATACGTACAGCTCTAGCTAATCTCCTCAAAGAGTTTGAAAGCCAACTGCTGGGATTCAAATATTCGATATTTAACTACTTTGATGCGATAGCGGATCGAAACCTTAAGGTGGCGTTCGGTAACGTTTTCAATGTCTCTTTTTTGTTTTGTAAAATGAAAATGACTTGAAAACGTGTTCGTTAGCATATTTTCAAAAATGCAGAAAAAGATTTTTGAAAATGGTTTTCAATTGTCAAATTGACGTTTTCACATTTATGTTTTTTAGAAAATAAGGGAAAATATTTTCTAAAACTGAGACTCAATATAGAAAAGAGTACGTATTCTCTCTTCCATCTCCTCACGCCGCGCCTCTCTCCTTTAGGTCTAGTCAATTTCTTCTCTCATTGATCTCCTCTTCCATCACAAGCAACTTCCATCAAAATTCTTTTTATATTAATTTCTTGTGCATTCTTTTGTTCTTTTTTAATATATACAAATGCTTTAGGGTTTAAGGAAGTTTATCGCACAAGGATCATATTGCTCTCATGTATGTATAGTAGGTGATATTCATTCAATATATATGGTGAGACTTGATTCTTGAAATGTTGTGTACGAATTGATTTCTTTTTCTCCTGCCGTTTGTTCTTTTGTATTAATATGAAGGTTTTTATATTATGAAGTGGGGTTAATAATATCAAGCTTGATCTCTATATATGTAAAAGATCAAGGATGAGGAGGATTGAGGAGGATTCGGGACTGAGCTAGGTGTGGTATTTTCACCTTAAAACTTGTTGGTATATTTGCACTCGCATATTCAATCTCTTATGTTCTAATTGTTATTGTTTCATTGAGGTGAAGGTTTGGTTGTAATGATATCCATATTTGCTTTACCCCTGCTCTTTATCTTTATTTGGTCTGAACTGAATATTTTGAGACCAATTTGAGTTTCATGATTCTTCTTCTCCATTGCTATAAAGATGATGATTCCACCATTTTGTTTATGAACAAGGGTCATTATGATTTGCTGATTAAATTCTGATTCATCAAAGTAGTTATGTTTATAAATTACTCTTGATAATGTTTTGTTATCTTATCATGTTAGCTACAAGGACAAAATGTTCAGCTCCTTAGCTTATGTTTCTAAAGGTTCGCGACATTGTAACGTATCTGATTTTAGAGAGGTGCAAATTGGGGCGTTACAACATCACTCATATAAAAGAGACAAACACACACATAACATACAACAGGGCATCTGAGCAAAATCCCATATGGGCATCCGAGCATTCCTCACCTCCCAAAGTCAAAACCTCTTCTCTCTCTCTCTCTCTCTCTCTCTCTCTCTCTCAAAAACGATAACAATCAAAACAAAATACTCATACAACGAAATTAAAATCAAGATGTGATCAATAACAATACCCACAAAGTGATTGTATACAAATATAAATAAACAAGAAATTAAGAAAGGGATTGATCAACATGAAATACTATATTTACTGAACTGTTTGAGAGAAGAAGAAATCGTATATATGGATCATACCTTGCAACTTCTATGCGAGAAAACTGAGTTTTGAAGTGGTTTAGTTTGACTAGAGCCATGTCTGCGCGTTATTTTTAAACACAGATATATAAAAGGCATGGCAAAAACTGGAAGATGGAATTTAGAGCAGGGACAATTTAGTCAAAAATAAGTACAATGATTGCAGGATTTTGGAAGGGAAAATGAATCCGAGGGTTGGGTGGAGTAGCGGTGTAGCCACAATAGGGCCAAAGGGGTCAATTGACCCTTTTCAAGTTTTTACCATGTTTCTCATTGGTTGAATTTTTTACTTCTTATCATACATATTATCATAACACTACATATTTGACCCCTCTGACACAAAGACAAAGATAGAAATATAAGTCAATCTATCTTCATTTTCTTAAAATACTGAACTTAAAAATAATAGACATGTCTTTTGCCAAACACTTACAAATCTTTTATTTACTTATTTATTTTTTAAAAGGCTAAAAGGCTAAATTCTATCATGTATTTTTTCTTTTCTTCATTTTTATTTTCAACCATCTTTTTCTTATTTTTCTATCTTAATATTCCAAGACCACGTACATCGTCGCATGTCAGCTTTCGTCTCTATTCCATTTCCCATAATTTAGCATTAGCTAAAATTGTTACTAGCCATGCGAAATAAATTAAGATTATGAGACTAAGTTACACAACGGTCCAAATCTACTATAAATCTCAAGCCTTGTTTTCTTTGTTGTTGAAAAAATTTTCAGGTTTCTCCTTAATAATAGCTTTAGAATGACTGTTATGTCTAAAAAACCATTATCTGGAATTTTATGTGGTATATAAAAAGTTATCTAAAATTTGACCCTCTAGTAAAGAGTTTTTGGCTATGCCATTGGGATGGAGGGAAAGATATTCCGCCCAATTTTCCTATAAGCTGAGAAGCAATTTCCTTTTCCTCTCTATTTTTTCGGCTTCCAATCAAAGGAAATGAAAGGTTTTCCCACAACCTTTATTCCCTGAAACAAACAGGGCTTTACTGCTTTTGTTGTTTTGCCATTTTGCTGGACCTGGTATTAGTTTCTCTTTGAGCATCCTTTTTTTTTTCTTTTTCTTTTATTCTTTTTTTCTTTTTTTCCTTCAAATGAACATCTCACCGATCAAAAATAAGATAAAAATGAAGAAGAATGTCATTCTGTCAATGTAGGGTCATCGTGTAAAAAGAAAGGAAAAGAGGTTGCGTTAATGAGACTATGAGTCACAGATGGATGGAAATTGTAGTAATTATGAAGGGTCCCAGTTGCTCCGCCAGCTGTTTAACACTAATAAAGAAAGACTTCAAGTAAACCAAGAGTGGACTTCATTAGTTTTATTATACAAGACCTGCAGTTGTTCACCTGTTACTTAGATCGATTAAACATAATACATAGAGTGCCATCAGTTTCTGGGATTATAGTAGATAAGTTTCTTCAATCCCTCATTGAAATGGGGAAGGGGAACCATATATTTGCAAGCAGATGGTTTATCTTGCAGAAGATTACTAGCACTTGCAAAAGGAGATTTCATGAAAGTTTGTCCTGTACTACTCTTCCCACATTTGATGCAAAAATCTTAGTAAGAGGTTTCCATGAAGTTTGTGGTGGCGGCACATCATTGACAGAAGAGCTGGAGGACATTCTTGATCCTGAAGATAAAGGGTGGGAGAGTAGTACCAACTCTATGACCTGCATTTACAGGGTTCCTAGCACCATGCGTCAGGTGAACAGGAAGGCGTTTGATCCAAGCATTGTGTCAATTGGTCCGTACCATTACGGCGTTGAAAGCCTGCAAGAAATGGAGAAGCTAAAGCACACATACTTTCGGCACCTCTTTCAACCAAACTACCACGATCAGTTGGATGATGAAGTAGCAGTCTTGCAGAAGAAAAAGGCGGTAAATGATGCGAAGAAGGCAATGGAGGAATTGGAGGCGGTGGCTAGGAGCTGCTACTCGGAACAATCCAAGCTTAAGAGCAAGGAGTTTGTAAAGATGATGTTGATTGATGGTTGCTTCATCATAGGTTTGCTGAGGGACTCATTGCAGTCCGACTTTGAGCACACACCCTCCATCATTCAAAGGTGGATGCTTCCAACTCTGCGTCGAGACTTGATCAAGCTCGAAAATCAGCTTCCCCTCTTTGTATTGCGCAAGTTATTTCAGCTGACCCAAGCAGGCACCACTTGTCAAGAGAAACCAATTGCAGGTTGGGAATTAGAAGCACTAGCCCTTCGCTTCTTTAAGCCGCTGCTTCGAGGACATGATGATGTTCTGACCAGACCACCGCAGCATTATGCACCAAAACATTGTCAAAGTAGCAGCATCAAGCACTTTCTTGATCTTTTCCACTATAGAATCAGTCCGGACTGCTCCACCCGTTCAGTAGTACAATTGCCGCGGAGAGGGAAGCAAACCAAGCAGATTCTATCAATACAAGAGCTCAAGGAAGCAGGAGTCAAGCTAAAGTTCACGACAGGCCCCACTCGCAAGCCACTAGACATCACTTTCGGCCGCGGCTCTTGGGGTTGGGGGAAGGTGCTCACAATCCCTCGTATACACATTGCTGATCACAGAGGCACATTGTTCCGGAACATGGTTGCATTCGAAAAATGTGACCCCAACTGCCACCAAGATGTTACATCCTATTTGTTTTTCCTCGACAGCCTCATCAACTCGGCTAAGGATGTAGGGATTCTGCACTACTATGGAGTCCTGCACCACTCTCTAGGCAGCAACAGAGAGGTGGCGAAACTCATCAACAACCTTTGCAAGGAGGTTAGTCCGGATGTTTCCAAGTCCTACTTGTACAAGGTGGTTAGAGATGTCAATGAGTACTATGGATCCAAGTATGGAAAAATAAGAGGCTTCTTGGTACACCACCATTTTAGTAGCTGGTTGGTGGGCATCTCAACTCTTGCAGCATGCTTAGCTCTTTACTTAGCACTCGTTCAGACCGGTTCCTCTGTCGCCAGTGCCAGAGAAAGGTTGCATGAACACACCACGTTTAAAGACTTTCTGAAAGAGGCTTTGCTTTATGGTCATATATCTAAGTGGGGATTGGGAAATGCTCGGAACCTCCAACAGAAGGCCGTGGCCAGTGGCAGTACTGAGAACATGAATCATCTTCCTCGTATTGACATGCAGTACTGTGTATACTACTTGGTATAGGAATCGAATTTTATCAAGGTATTAGCTTTATCACATCATCACTATGAGGGATGTAGCTAGCTGCTAGCTTGAATGAATCCAAACTCGATTTTGTTTCGTGTGTTTAATACCATTTTTTTTCTCATCCAATTTTATCTTGTTACTCTATTACTGCATATCAAATTTTGCAAAATGCATAATGAATTTAACTTTTAAATTTCGACATTCTCATTAGCTGATCAAGATGCATATTGTGTTGCTTCATAATTGGCAGGATGTGATAGAAACTTTTCAAAATCGTTTTTTCTTTTTTATTGAACTTTTCAAAATCGTTATTATACTCAATTTATCTGGTCTCTTCAATAATATATATAACCAACGTTCCATGGAATATGGCTCATGTGTAATCTAAAGTTACGTGTGGAAGTAAATAATGCATCATTCCTAACAACCCACGACCTCCTAGATAGAGATGAAAAGTTGAGATAATATTCACACACCATTCTCGTTTAAATATACTAATCACATACATTGATCTATTATTTTGAGAGAGTCAAATGATTGTATTGCTTAAACAATAGCTAGAAAGCACGTTACATATTATATACTATCATTCACTAAGTCTGTTAAGAGAGGGTACAAGCACTATGACCGTTACCTTCGTTGTTTTACAAATAAGTCTGCAGCAAAGAAATAAAAACCTCGTTTCCTAATCCCCTGAAAACGATAAACTACTTGTATAAGACCTCATTTGGTGTACAAGAAATATCCACTTAAAGGCTTCAGGGAGAGGCCGGAGTTAACCGCCTTGATAGAGTCCCGCTAGGGTGTGTGTATATATATATATATATATATATATATATATATACACACACCCTAGCGGGACTCTATCAAGGCGGTTATATATATATATATATATATATATAGAGAGAGAGAGAGAGAGAGAGAGAGAGAGAGAGAGAGAGAGAGAGAGAGAGAGAGAGAGAGAGAGAGAGATCTTGTAATTCAAAGTTTTAAGTTTGATTTCAAGTTATTTAAGTTTGCATTCCCACCTCAACTTGTTGACTATTACTGATCCTAAAACTCATTACAAATTAAGATCAAGCGAACACACTGGGAATTAGTAAACAGAGTTCACACATGTGATTACACTCATAACAATAATTTAAACATTGTTGGGACAAAAATAGTCCAATATATTATCAAGCAAGCAAGAGCAGGGATGATGAAGAAATAAATTGTAAATATGGACCAGTTAAATCGAGAGTGAGTATAATTAGTGGATCTGAATTTTGAAATCTATTGATGGATTTCTGAAAACTGTTATAATATGTAAAAGCAATCCAAAGCAAAAGACAAATAATTGATGTATAAAATGTTAACGTGGGTCTCAATCCTAGTATATTGGGAAGATGTATATTCTGTAATCAACTAGGATTATGTAAATTTTTCGGTGTAATTAGTTTTCTTCTAGGGTTAGAATTGTGCTTGTATATATACCCGACTTGGGCTTTGTTCAATACATCAAAAAATTCCCAACCTTTTGTGTTATGTTTGACTTGGTATCAGAGCCTAAGTCGATCCTGGCAATCTTTGTGATCTGACCTTGTTGTTTTCCGCTGCAAATTTGTTCTAAACCTGTTCCAATTTGATCTGTTTAACGTGTCGAAGGAAGCTTTCGATTTCGTCAAATTATGTCGTACTTGTTTTGTTCTTCTATCATCAAATCCTCTTTGCAATAGATCTTGCTATCTTTGGTGATCAACCTGAAGTTTCCCGTGAACCTGATTTCTATGGAGTAAGAGGACAAGACCTTACCACAGGTATGTGTTCTCAGGAGAAAAGAGGTAAAATTAGTATTGCATTAAAAATTTCTGACTTTACTGGTAGTGATACATGGATAATTGATTCTGCTACGTCTGATCATATGACATTTGATAAGTCCTTTTTTTCGAGTCTGTCCCCATCTCCCATACTTGAAGTGTCTAATGCAAATGAGGTGTCCTTCCCGGTCCTAGGTATAGGGTCAATTTAAGTTACTCCAACAATTGTGTTAAACAAAGTCCTTTATGTTCCTGCTTTATCCCATCACTTATTGTCTATTTCTGAATTGATTTCACAAAACAAATGTTCTGTAACATTTTTTCCTATGCATGTTATCTTCTGAGACCTGTCTACTCAGGCGATAATAGGCAAGGGGGATCTGTAGAGGAGACTGTTTCACTTGGATTGCATGTACAGCGGGGAAACAAGAGCACCATCACCAACTGTTGCCCTGACATTGGGTTCTGATCGAGCAAAAGAAATTTGGCTATGGCATCGCCGAATGGGTCATCCATCTTTTGGAGTCATGAAGAAGTCGATGCCATCTTTGTTTTTTTGAATAAAAGAGTCAAGTCTCCATTGTGAAACTTGTGTTTTTGCTAAGAGTCATAAGGCCAATTATTCTCTTAGATTTTCTTCTAGTTCTACACCATTCGAGTTGATTCATTCTGATATATGGGGGCATTCGAAGAATTTGACATTGACAAGAATGAAGTACTTTGTTTTGTTTATTGATGACTTTACAAGATTAACTTGGGTTGTGTTATTGAAAAAGAGGGATGCTGTGTTTTAGGCTTTCACCGCTTTTCATAATCTCATCAGAACTCAGTATGATGCTTGTGTGAAAATATTTCGATCTGACAATGAAGGAGAGTTTGTTAACCACTCTTTCCGAGACTGTTTTCAGCAACATGGAATTGTTCATCAGACTACTTGTCCTCAGACACCAGAACAGAATGGGGTATCTAAGAGGAAAAATCGACACCTCTTGGATATTGGAAGAGCTCTCTTACTCAGTGTCAATCTACCCAAATATCTATGGGGTGAAGCTGTGTTGTGTGCCTCTCACCTTATCAACCGTCTACTATCTGCAGCTCTTCAGAATTGAGTTCCCTTTGAGGTATTATCTGAACATGTTACTATTCCATCTCTCAACAAACTTCCTTCTCGTGTCTTTGGTTGTGTGGCCTATATTCATCTTTATAAAAATCAGAGATCTAAGTTGGAGGCTCGTTCCCTTAAGTGTATGTTTGTTGGATACGGATCCCATCAGAAAGGATATAAGTGCTATCATCCTCCGTCTCAACGATTCTAGGTCACCATGGATGTCACATTTAGTGAAGATCTGTGCTATTTTTCTCCTACGGTATCTCCGAGTGAGGAGGAGAAGCATGTTTTTTATAAAGATCAATTTGAAGAACTAGAAGATTGTGTAATTGTTGACAGTAACCCTGCTGAAAAGGATCTTCGGCCTGTCACCGACCAGATCCAGAATCCGAGAGATAATACTCTGGAACCTTAAAAAGTGGTTCAATCTGTTGAACCTGCACAAGTTGAGGCGTTTGTTCCCTGTTTTGAAAGTGTTCGACATGACAAACAACTGTTCGACACGTCGAAATGAGAAGAATTGAATAGTAATCAGCCGCCAGTTGTTGAAGATGTACATGCAAGTTCAGTCTGTCCCCCTATATCAACGATCTCTCCTAGCTTGTCATCACCTGAGGTATGTAGTACTATTCCGTTGTCATCCTCCAATGTCCCTGAATCTAGTAGGGTCTTGCCTGCTAGGTCAACCTGTGGTCAACGTCCTAAAAAATATGAGCCTCTCTTGTCAGCTAAAGCCAAGTATCCTATAGCCAACTACGTGTCAACTCATAAATTGTCTAAACCTTATGTAGCCTTTGTGAATCAATTGTCTATTGTGTCTCTTCCTAGTAAAGTGCATGATGCAATCAAGGAGAAGAAGTGGGCCAAAGCAATGGAGGTTGAGATGGATGCTCTCAAGAAGAATGGTACTTGGGATTTGGTGCCATTACCACCTGGAAAGAAGACCGTTGGTTATAGATGGGTTTATACTGTGAAGCATAATGCAGATGGCTCAGTTGACAGATATAAGGCAAGGTTGGTTGCAAAAGGATACACTCAAAAATATGGGGTGGATTATGATGACACGTTCACACCTGTGGCAAAGATCTATACCATTTGAGTCTTCATGTTTTTGGCAGCTAATCTGGATTGGCCCCTGCAGCAGTTTGATGTGAAAAATGCATTTTTTTCATGGAGATTTGAATGAAGAAATTTACATGGATCTTCCTCCAGGATATAATACTTCTACAGGCGAGAAGGTGGTGTGCAGATTGAAAAAGTCCTTGTACGGATTGAAGCAATCTCCAAGAGCTTGGTTTGGAAGGTTCACGTCTTTCATGAAGAAGATTGGGTATATGTAGAGTAACTCAGATCATACTTTGTTCCTGAAACACCGATAGGGTAAGCTTACTGCCTTGATCATTTAGTAGATGACATGGTAGTGATAGGTGATGACATTCGTGAAATTAGAAGATTGAAAGATCAGATGTCTTCTGAATTCGAGATGAAGGACCTTGGGAATTTAAAGTATTTCTTGGGAATTGAGGTAGCTAGGAACAAAGACTGTATCATGCTGAGTCAAAGAAAATATGTTATGGATTTGCTAGCAGAGATTGGTATGCTTGATTGTACACCAGTTGATACACCGATAGAACAGAACCATCAGATTGCAGAGTATCCTGATCAAGTTCCGACTGACAAATCTCGATATCAAAGGTTAGTTGGAAGATTAATTTACTTGTCGCATACTAGACCTGATCTTGCTTATGCAGTTAGTGTGGTGAGTCAGTATATGCACAATCCTAGTGAAGATCACATGAATGGTGTGATGAGAATCTTGAGATACTTAAAGTCTGCTCCTGGAAAAGGCCTGGTGTTTCGTAAGCACATACATTTGAGGACTAGTGGTTACACTGATACGGACTGGGCAGGGAACATCACTGACAGAAGTTCTACTTATGGCTATTTTACGTTTGTTGGTGAAAACTTAGTCACTTGGAGAAGCAAGAAACAGAATATGGTGGCCCGTTCTAGTGCAGAAGCTGAGTACAGAGGTATGGCTCAAGGAGTCTGTGAGTTGTTATGGTTGAGAAGTTTATTAAAGAGTTTGGGTTTCAAGTAGGAATGGTCAATGCCTCTTCACTGTGACAATACTGCTGCGGTTGAAATTGCACATAATTATGTTCAACATGATCGGACAAAGCATGTAGAGATTGACAAGCACTTCATCAAGGAAAAGCTAGATGCTCGCATAATCTCATTCCCATTTGTTTCTTCGGAGGAGCAGCTAGCTGACATCCTTACCAAAGCTGTGTCGTCCAGGGCGTTCAGTGACTCACTTGACAAGTTGGGCATTCAAGATTTGTATGCGCCAACTTAAGGAAGAGTGTAACGTGAGTCCCAATCCTAGTATATTGGGAAGATGTATATTCTGTAATCAACTAGGATTATGTAAATCTTTCGGTGTAATTAGTTTCTTTCTAGGGTTAGAACTGTGCTTGTATATATACCCGACTTGGGGTTTGTTCAATACATCAAAAAATTCCCAACCTTTTGTGTTCTGTTTGACTTAAAACAGAAAGTTATAATTCTTACAAGCAATAAACAACCAAATGAAATACAACTCCACAAAAAAAAAAAAAAAAAAGTAAATAAAAGACCTCCAGATAATGTAATATATTTTTTCAAATTCAAGTCATTGTTTACTTCTGATTTCTGAATGGTCAGTCTTCAACTGCTTACTTAACAATTTCCAGCCAATTCCTGCCATGTCTCACCTAATAGTGAACCAAATAAAGAACACACCGAATGCAGCTAGAGTCAAACAGAACACAAAAGGTTGGGAATTTTCTGATGTATTGAACAAACCCCAAGTCGGGTATATATTCATGCAGAGTTTTAACCCTAGAAGGAAACTAATTACACGGAAAGATTTACATAATCCTAGTTGATTACAGAATATATATCTTCTCAATATACTAGGATTGGGACTCACGTTAACACTCCTCAAGTTGGCGAATACAAATCTTGAATACCCAACTTATCAAGTGAGTCACTGAACGCCCTGGACGACACAGCTTTGGTAAGAATGTCAATTAGCTGCTCCTCCGAAGGAACAAATGGGAACGAGATTATGCGAGCATCTAGTTTTTCCTTGATGAAGTCTCTGTCAATCTCTACATGCTTTGTCTGATCATGCTGAACAGGATTATGTGCAATTTCAGCCGCATCAGTATCGTCACAGTGAAGAGGCATTGACCATTCCTGCTTGAAATTCAAACTCTTTAATAAACTTCTCAACCATAACAACTCACAGACTTTTTGAGCCATACCTCTATACTCAGCTTCTGCACTAGAACGGGCCACAACATTCTGTTTCTTGCTTCTCCAAGTGACTAAGTTTCCACCAACAAACGTAAAATAGCCAGAAGAAGAACGCCTGTCAGTGATGTTCCCTGCCCAGTCCACATCAGTGTAACCACTAGTCCTCAAATGTCCATGCTTATGAAACACCAGGCATTTTCCAGGAGCAAACTTTAAGTATCTCAAGATTCTCATGACTCTTTTACAATGGAGACTTGACTCTTTTATTCTAAAAAACAAAGACGGCATCGACTTCTTCATGACTCCAAAAGATGGATGACCCATTTAGTGATGCCATAGCCAAATTTCTTTTACCCGATCAGAACTCAATGTCAGGGCAACGGTTGGTGACGGTGCTCTTGCTTCCCCGCTGTACATGCAATCCAAGTGAAACAGTCTCCCCCGCAGATCCCCCTTGCCTATTATCGCTTGAGATGACAAGTCTCGGAAGATAACATACATAGGAAAAAATGTTACAGAGCATTTTATTTGTGAAATCAATTCAGAAACAGACAATAAGTGATGTGATAGAGCAGGAACATAAAGGACTTTGTTTAACACAATTGTTGGAGTAACTTAAATTGAACCTATACCTAGGACCATGAAGGACACCCCATTTGCATTAGATACTTCAGGTGTGGGGGATGGGGACAGACTCGAAAAAAAGGACTTATCAAATGTCATATGATCAGACGTACCAGAATCAATTATCCATGTATCACTACCAGTAAAGTCAAAATTTTTTAATGCAATACTAATTTTACCTATTTTCTCCTGAGAGCACATACCTGTGGTGAGGCCTTGTCCTCTTACTCCATAGAAATCAGGTTCACGGGAAACTTCAGGTTGATCACCAAAGATTGCAAGATCCATTGCAAAGAGGATTTGATGACAGAGGAACAGAACAAGTAGGATTGAGAATATACATCTTCTCACCAAAGATTGCAAGATCCTAGTTGATTACAGAATATACATCTTTTCAATATACTAGGATTGAGACTCACGTTAACAGCTAGTTGTCCTTGTGAGTTTTATAGTTACAATAGTAGAGAGCATTTTACCATCACCTATGCCAGAAATTGGATCCTCTACCCCATTCCAGTAATTCATTCTGGCAGTCTTAAATCAGATACGATTTTAACATTCCATTTCAACCAAGGCTTCTTAATAAGGTAAGTGGTATGTGTCCAACTCTTGTTAAGGTGAAGAGTTCTGATGGAGAAATCGTTTTGCAAATAACTCACCTAGACTGGAATTCCACATGTATTACATAGACAAATAATTATGATGGTTCTAATCCTAAAACAGGGAGAATTCATATAATTGCCAGATAGTATAATATACCCTTAAAAGAACTGGAATAAGCTATTCTAGATCCAATATCCTTTGTCTTTTTTTTCTTAATAAATGGAGTTCAGCTCCTTTTTTAAAAAATAAAAAATCTCTCTAGTCTCCACTTCTAGAGAAGTCATCGATCCGAAGATAAACAATAAATTAAGGAATTGATGGCATATTGTAGTCCTACTTGTACCATTGTAGACATAGAAAATTTAACGATAATAATAGTCGTTGAATAATCCAAGCAAATACGTGGCTCATGAGTCAACAAAATTGTAAAACCGTCAGAAATGACACATGGCAACGTGGGAATGGTCGGCCGACAACAAAATCTCAAATCCTGATTGAAACAAATTATTAAGTGTCGATTGATGATCAGATATCAATTAAATTAAATTAATCAGACATCCCCAAAATAATTGGTAATAGTTCGCCAGCGGTCAGGAGAGCTAGATAGCTTGACTTCGCTAGGCGAAATGGACTTCGCGAGGTGAGCTAGACTTCGCGAGGCGAACTTGACTTCGCAAGGCGAGTTTGACTTCGCCAGCGGTCAGGCGAGCTAGATAATTTGACTTCGCGAGGCGAAATGGAATTCGCGAGGTGAGCTAGACTACGCGAGGCAAACTTGACTTCGCGAGGCAAGTTTGACTTCGCCAGGGGTCAGGCGAGCTAGATAATTTGACTTCGCGAGGCGAAATGGAATTTGCGAAGTGAGCTAGACTTCGCGAGGGGAGCGGACTTCGCGAGGCGAAACGGACTTCGCGTAGAAGTAAACAAAGGCGAGGCGAGATGGCTCCGCGCGCGTGGATTTACGTGAAGGCGAGGCGAGATGGCTCCGCGCGCGTAGATTAACATAGAGGCGAGGCGAGATGGTGCCGCGTAGGGGGGAACCTCGCGAAGGAGCTAGACGACAGAGTTCGCATGCATGCGGGGATGTACGTCCAAGATAAGTCGTCCGCGAAGTGAGACCAAAAATCACCGGTTGCTTGGAAATCAAGGTGCCTCGCGAGATACCTTCCATATCTGCGGGATGGCTCACCCCTTACCAAGAATCTTGATCAAAACAGGACATTTAATCCAAAGTGATCTGGGCATATCTAAATCTTAAGATTTGATTGATTTGATTATGTTGAAATCGGCAAGTAAATCAATCAATCAAGATTCATTGATTTGATTAAGGAAATATTATTGATTCAATATCTTCATTACTTGCCAAAAGCGAAGGCATGTTAACACTATAAATACCCCCTCTCATACCAAGAGGAGGGGGGCAGAAACAAAAGGAGCGGACTAGAGAGAGAGAGAGAAAAATCCCTCAAGAGCTCAGAAGCCTCCCCAAAATCCTTGAAGAACCATCAAGCTGCCAAATAGCCGGTTCTTCATCAACCTCAAGTCTAGAAGTTGTCAAACCGTTGAAGAATCATCAAGCTGCCAAATAGCCGATTCTTCATCAACCTCAAGTCAAGAAGTTGCCAAACCCTTGAAGAATAATCAAGCTGCCAAATAGCCGATTCTTCATCAACCTCAAGTCAAGAAGTTGCCAAACCCTTGAAGAATCATCAAGCTGCCAAATAGCCGATTCTTCATCAACCTCAAGTCTAGAAGTTATCAAATCCCGAAGAGTCATCAAGCTGCCAAATAGCCGACATCTTCACCAACTCCAAGACAAAGAACAAACCACCACGTGACACTGCTCGTGGCCTAAGTCTGATCAAGAACAAGCCTCTACGGCCCTTGGTCAATCAACTTCTACAAATCGTCAACACGACAAGAAGTCCAAATCACAACAATTCAATCCAAGATTAAGTGCTTGTCACCCTTAGATCAAATCGACGTCGCATATAGAATCAGAGGAGTTCACAAAGATTGTGACCTGCATTCGCATTGATTAAATTAAATTATTATTTGTACACGTGTTGTTCTGTTATTTGTTGCAGATATTTTCGTGTTTACAACCATTTCCTTCCAATTGAACAAATTTGATGAAATATAGATAAATTGGTTAAATCATAAAACTTAGACTTAGGTAGTGTTTAAATTATAAGACCTGGACTTGGCAAGTCAATGAAAAGTGTTTTGCAGAACATGGCAAACATAAAATGGCATCCATACATTTGTTTCAAACTTGAAGTATACACACTGATATAAACCAGAGAATCCGGTCCAGATTCTTTCGGATCCGGTTCTGGACCGGATTCGGTCTAATGCCTCGCTGTGAAATCATATTTACATGTTTCCTTTTACAGTTGAGGCAAATCGAAAGATAAAATGAGAAGACGTAAGTGAAAAGTGGAAACGTAAAGTTGAAGAGAGAACCTGAAAAGCAAGTCGAAGCAAATCTCAACCACGGCGGTGGATGGCCGGCTGATCTACCTTCCGATTTCCTAATAAAGAAGTTAGTTCTCATCTTTTCTTCAAGATATAATCTGCATAAATTAATTTTGTGAATGATAATTTGCTTAAATTTTACTCTTAGTATTAGCCAGTGGGTAATTGGTAAGTATTTAAGGTCAGTTAGTAACCTCACTCTGCCATCTGGTGAAAGATGTCACAAACACTTGTTCTTTCTCTTGTTAATTTTACTATGACCAAACACTTGTCTATGAGCAAAGGATTAATGGTCACATAGAGAAAGAACAAAAAGTGTTTGATACGCGGAAAGTAATCATCAGGAAAGAAAAGTTGTTCTTTTCCTGCGTTTGGGAACGCTGAAGGAAAAGAAATGTTTTCTTGAAGGAAGGGAAAATATTAGGGAAAATGCTTCCAAAATCCATAAGAACCACTTTCCCATATTCTTTCCATGCATTTATTACTCACAACATATTATTTTATTGTTTTAATTAACAACTTTCCGGATGATTTTTCTTATGTTATCAAATATCGGAACGGAAAGCCATCGAAAAATGAAATTGGGACCTCCAAATTTGCTCAGTATACCTCTCATGCTATTTACACCTCCTTTTTAATTTTAACTACAAACATTTGCTCACTAGATCTCCTTTCAAATTCCTAAAATTACATTAGGTATGTTATTCACATATATCTTGATAATTTACTCATTACACCTCTTATTTATTCTCTAGACCTCTCATTCTTTTAATTTTTTTTTTCTTTTTCCATGCTATCATCGAGACCTCAATTCTTTGATTTTTTTTTTTGTTCAAACCTCTTTCACGACCTCAATTCCTTGATATTTTTTATTTCCCATAGAATGTCATCAAACCTCCATTATTTGATCAATTTGTAAGAAATATTTTTCAATCACGTTAATTTTTCTCTTAAAAATCAAATAACACAAAATATTGAGTTTCAAAAACTTATATTTATCAGCCCAGTACCGTCTCTCCTTATAAGTGAGAGGTTGTGAGTTCGACTCACAGTAAACTGTTGTAGCATATTAGTTGTTTATCTGATAAAAAAAAACTTATATTTACCAACAAGAAAATATTCTAACATAAATTAGCTTTTCCTTTTTCTATTTTACTTGTGCTAAACAAAGATCAAGGATAACAATTGTATACTATGTATGTTCTTTTTTTCCCTCTATTTTATTGACATCATGAAATTATTTTAATAGTTATTTAATTTTTCATTATCGATTTGTTTTTGCATATATATTCCTTCACCTTGTATACATATACTTTCAACATGTATGATAGTAGAAAATTTTATGTCACACGGTTGATAATATTGATCATAGTTTTAGCTTTAATTAAATATATAATATGTAGTAAAATTTAGAAAATAGTAAATTAAAAATTAAAAATATATAAGGAAAATAATAAAGAATACAATCAATTAATTATCGAATTGGAAAGTCTAGATACTTCTTTTTGTATGATTATTGTTTTTAATAGTCATTACTTAAGAGGAGATAATTGTCATTCAATAACTCATAACAAAGGGAGGTCAAGTGAGCAAATTTAGAGTTTCCAATAGCCGCAGTATTTTCCTTTTATTTCCCTTCCTGTGAGAAAGACAAAAGAATTACTTTCATGTTCGCAAACCAAACGAGGCCTAACAGTTACGTTTGGGGAGAGAGAGAGAGAGAGAGAGAGAGAGAGAGAGAGAGAGAGAGAGAGAGAGAGAGAGATGGGTCGGGCCGGGCTTATTACATACATATATCTAATAGATTTTTAATCAAATAAAACAAAAAACTATGAAAAAATTAGGATTTGTTAATGATCGAACTAAATGTAATAAAACTCAAAGAAAAATATGACTTAATCCATTAATTAGTTCACATATTTAACTTATAACTTCATAAAAATATTGATAAAACAATTGAAAGGGCTTTTAGGCGGGCTTTTAGGCGGGCTTTTTAGGGCTACGCCGGCCAGGCTTTGATTGACAAGGGCGGGCTGGGCCGGCCAGGCTTTGAATCCTCCGCCCTTGACCGGCCTCATGCCCTTTGGGTCGGGCCGAGATGGGCTTTTTGACGAAGCAGGCGGGCTTTTAGGCCCGTGGGCCAAATGATGAACCCTAGTTGGAGTTGCCCTAACAATAGATGATTTGGGTATGCACCAGAATTACCAAAGCCACCATCGTTGACGTCCTAACTGTAAATGCTTTACGGATTTAAAATTTCAGAAGTTATGGAGACTGAATAGTCTAACTCATATGTGTTCAGAGAATCATAGAGTAGAAAAATCTTGATTTCAAATCACATATATCCAAACCATCACGACACGTAATATAAACAATAACATGTTACATTTATTTAAACGTGATGCGACGAGCCTACACAATATTTATTGGGCATGTACTGATTTCAGGCGTTTTCTCATAATGGAACCGGATGGAACGAGAACTTCTTTTCTAACATCAGTACGGCCTAAAAATCTTCGAGATGGTACAAGGTCTTCGAGGATGCCTATCTAGCCCTACTTTTTTTGTTTTGGAAAGTTTGTTGGAGCACAGTGGCCATGTTGGGTCGAACAATCTCATGTAGGCATGTAGCGAAAATACCTACCTACATTGCCAATTGTGCATTGCAACACGATGGCCTCGCCACTTTTGTAGCATCAGTAGTGTTCACCTGATCAGTAATTGATCAAGAGATTCATAGTCAGTCACCATTAGATTTACATCTAAGGGTTGAAAACAAAACAACTCAACTTAAAAATAATTCTCTCGACTATTAGATGTAAATCTAACAGTGACTAACCATGAATCTCTTAGTCAATTACTGACCAGGTAGACACTACTATACAACATTGGGTTCGACCCTTTTTTTTTTTTTTTTTTTTTTGAGAAAATGAACATTTATTCACATGAAATACATACAAGTACAAAGGATATAAATACGGGAGAGCCAACAATGACAATCCAAAACCTAATAAAAAAATTAGAAAACAAAAACACACATGCTGCGGCCTTCACTAAAATACTATGTTACACCGATAATCCACCCCTATGGAGTGTCCGACACTCCCGACTCATCGATACCAATACGATACACCAAAATGTGTGTCCGATACGCCACGTGGCGTGTCCAAAAAAGTTGACTTTTTGGACATGTTGACCGACACGCCACGTCAGCGTCCGACACGCCACGTCAGCGTGTATTGACTGAAAAAAAAATTGATGACACGCCATGCCACGACACACCACGTCAGGAGATGACCATGACTCCATGGAACAAGGCAATATTGATGTGCTTGAGATGGCGACTTTGTCGCTCGATGTGCCGGCCTTGGAGAGGATGGTAATTGATGATGAGATGGAGACTTGAGGTAAATTTTCAGTTCGTAACTTCATTTTATATTAGTTTAATTATTGAATGATTATGAAGTTTAGATTAATTATGGATGTAAATATATTGACTCATCTTCTTGTTTCTTAGGTGGTAAATGCATATGAGTTGTTGGTGTGCCTACTGCCTCCTATTTCAAAGAATGCTACTGTCTCCTTTTTGGCTTTTTCAGAGAATTGCTACTGCCCAAAGTTGATGGATTGCTTCTTTTTAGCTTTCATGTTGTTAATTATGAACTTGAATCATTTTATCTAACAAGGATAAAGGATGATGCCAATGCATGTGTGCCTTGCTCTTCTGTATTTTGAATACCTCAGCTTTGAGGTTTTAGGCAGTTGGTGTTGTTATGGGGTTAGGAAAGTCGGATTTTCATTCAGTTTGATGAATGTGTTGAATTGGATAGAACTATTTGGTAATCATCCTTTAGATTAAATATTGACTATCTTTTATGTTATTTGTTACAGTTATGCAATTGCTTAAATTTAGAACATTATTTAAGCAATGTGATGAATTTATTCATATTTGAGCATTTTTTTATTAATTAGAAATATATAAATAAGTAATTATATTTGCCGTGTCTAAGCCGTGTCGAAAATACAATTTTTGAGTTTTGTCATGTCACCATATCGGTACGTATCGTGTCGCCGTATCCATGTCCGTGTCCATGCAACATAGCTAAAATATAGGGATGTAAAGAAACTGAAAGTCGATAGAAAGTGATTCTATTCAATTGATTAATACAGAGGCTATGATACAGTATATATAAAGACCAAACCCTAGGCTATTAAGGCTTCCTACCCGGCCTTGACTACAAAGTCTATCCCTAGTAATTAGGGATTACACAAGATTCATATACAAACTAGGTAAGTACAACCTGTACTACAATCTCGAACTATCACCAGCTATACAATTCGATTCTTGTCTTCAATACTCCCCTTCAAGTTTGAGTGTATGTTAATAACACCTAACTTGCCAAGTAACAACTCGAATTGAATCGAACTTAAAGGCTTTGTGAATAAATCTGCTGATTGTTGTTTCATACCAATATGCGTAGTCTTGATCACTCATTGCTGCATCTTTTCTCGCATCACATGACAATCTATTTCAATGTGCTTTGTTCTTTCATGGAACACCGGATTGTTGGCAATGTGTAGGGCGGCTTGATTGTCACAAAACAACTTTGTTGGCCGCATTTGCTTGACATTTAAATCCCTTAGTATGTTTCGAAGCCATGTGATTTCACAACATGTAGATGCCATCGATCTGTACTCGGCTTCTGCACTTGAACGGAAAACCGTACTTTGCTTCTTTGTCCTCCATGAAATTGCTGCTTCTCCTAACTTTACACAATAACCGGTTATGGATCTCCTTGTATTTTTTCAACGTGCCCAATCAGCATCACAAAACGCCGTTAATTCAGGATTCCCATTCGATAGGAAAAAGATACCTTGTCCAGGAGTGTTTTTGATGTACCTGAGTACTTGATGTGCGGCATTGAGGTGTAACTGTGTTGGCTTGTGCATAAACTGACTTAATATATGAACAACATAAACTAGGTCCGGCCTTGTGATTGTGAGATAAATCATCCTCCCAATGAGCCTTCGGTATTGTGAAGGATCAGTTAATAACTCTCCTCCTGCCTCCGTGAGAGATAGATTCTGATCAACTGGAAATCTTGATGGCTTGGAAGCCAAGAACCCTGTATCTTCTAGTATCTCTAGCGCATACTTTCTTTGTGAAAGAGCTATGCCTTGTCTTGACCGAGCTACTTCAATCCCAAGAAAGTACTTAAGTTTGCAGAGATCTTTGAGCTTGAATTGCCTTGCAAGAGCTTCCTTTGTTGATGTAATGTCTACCAAACTGTTTCTTGCTAATATAATTTCATCCACATACACAAGTAATGCTGTGAACTTGCCTAAATGGTTGCAGACGAACAATGAGTAGTCTGACTAGCTTTGAGTAAAACCAGCCCTCTTGAGTGCTAGAGAAAGTTTGATGAACCATTGACGAGAAACTTGCTTAAGTCCATACAAACTTTTGTGTAATCTGCACACTCGATTCTCCCCTTTTCGTCCAAAACCAGGAGGTAATTGCATGTAAACTTCTTCATTAAGATCTCCATTCAAGAAAGCGTTGTTGACATCTAATTGATGAAGATGCCAACCACGCAAAGCTGCCAAGCTAAGGAGGACACGGACTGTTGTGAGCTTGGCCACAGGAGCAAAGGTTTCCCTGTAATCCACACCTTCAACTTGGCTATAACCTTTGGCAACGAGTCTGGCCTTGTAGCGTTCGAAGTACCATCCGGCTTGAGTTTGATTTTGTAAACTCATTTGCAACCAATCAGACGTTTGTTGGAAGGTAAAGAAACAAGGCTCCATGTCCGATTTTGTTGCAATGCATCAATCTCCTTTCTCATGGCATCACGCCATACCTGATGTTGAACAGCCTGTGCATAAGTAGAGGGCTCCTTCTGGAGAATGAGGTTAACTGTAAAAGCTTTATGTGAAGGAAACAGACGGGTATAAGACAGGACATTAGAAAGGGAATGAGGTGTACCTGAACCCGGAGACGATGAAGGAACAAAACGAGAAGGAAGCGCAGCCTCAACGTGATAGTCATGCAGAAAGACTGGAGGTTTAGTTGGACGAGAGGAATGACGAGGAGGAGGGGAAGAAGGCGCAGTTTGATCAGGCAGGGTTTGAGAAGGGATGAGAGCTAGGGTTTGCATGGGGTCTGCTTGGTCGATGTTTTCTGTTGGAATGGGAAGAGGAGTTGGATGCGGTGTGTTATTTCTAACATCAGGGGCGGTATGATCCTCTAGAGAAACCCTATGAGAGCTAGGATTCCCTTGTTCAGTCAAAACCCTAGACGAGGTGGGAGTCTCTTCTTCGGTGTAAACCCTAGTGCATGGAGGACTTGTTACGGAAACCCCACCTACTGGATGAGGATTTGGCGAGGTCAAGCCAACTGTTTCGGAATTGGTAGCTAGATAGGGAAAGGTATCTTCATAGAAGAGGACATCTCGAGAAACAAAGACATGTTCGGTGTCTAAATCAAAAACTTTGTAACCCTTTTTCCCTTGAGGATAACCAATGAACATGCATTTTGTAGCTCGTGGATCAAACTTTGTTGGTTTGGCAGGATGGGTTGAGGCGAAATAAAGACACCCAAAAACTTTAAGGTGATCATAGTTCGGCGCCTTATGGAAGAATTTCTCGAAGGGACTTTTATTTTGAAGAAGAGGTGTAGGAGTACGGTTAATTAAATAAGCGGAACTAAGAATAGCATCACCCCAAAAAGACTTAGGCAAATTAGCTTGAAATAATAAAGCTCTAGCCATATTGAGAAGATGTCGATGTTTACGTTCAACAACACCATTTTGTTGAGGTGTATTGACGCAACTAGTTGTAATGTGAATTGTGAAGGAAAGACAACTGTTCCAACTTGTGAGACTCGAGTGACGTTCCCATTGGGAAGTCTGACATATCGGCTTTGGGTTGAATAGGTGTTTGTGAATAGGCTAGGATTACAAATTATATGATCACTAGCGCCACTATCGAATATCCAAACACTGTGTTGGTTACCCTGAGAAACTTGGAATGCTTTACCTGACAACTCATCATAAGGAGAAGGATTACCGACTTGGTTGACCGCTCCTACTTTGTTTTTGTTCAAAAGATCAATAAGCTGCTCACATACTTCCTTTGAGAACGGAAATGGGGTCATGCCAGAATTGTTGAAACCAGCAGTAAGGTTGTTCGACCGAGAGTGGCCGGCTTCTTCCGCTGCTTTCCTCCTACGACACCGGTCTGTATCATGTCCTTTCCAACCGCAAAAGGTGCACTTTACATCTCTCTGACACCGTTCTGTTGAATGATTGTTCTTAAGACACTTTTCACACCATCTTCCCTTGCGGTTTCCTAGTTGCTCACTGCCGTGAGAAGAAAAGGCAGCCTCCCCTTTGACTGAAAAAGCCGCAGACTCAGGTTGTGAAGGAGCTTTGTTGCTGCCAGCAACCGCTGCTTATTTCTCATGACGGAGAGCCATCGAATACACTCTGTTAACACTAGGCAAGGGATCAATCGAAACTACGTTACTTCGAAGAGTGTCGTAGGTTTCATTGAGTCTCATGAGAAACTGCATAGTCTTAAGATTCTTGATATACTCTCCAACCTTGACTCCTTCACCACAAGCACAGGCTTGCATATCACATATGGTGTCTCTTTCATCCCACAAGCTCTTGAGTTTGGTGAAGAATGTGGTCACGGTGTCCGAGCCTTGGGAACAAGCATGGATTGCATTCTCAATGTTAAAGAGTTGAACAGTGTTGGTTTGGCCAAACCTTTCTTGAAGATCAGGCCACACATCTCGGGAGGTTTTGCAGTTCTTGACACTGCCAGAAATCGGTTTTGACATGGAAGCTATAAGCCATGTCTTGACGAGTGTGTCACAATGCTCCCATTGTTGCTACTCCTCGAGGTTAACAGTGGGTTTGACTTGTGTTCCAAGAACAAAACCGATTTTGTTCTTGATCTTGAGTGCCATGCTCATTGATTGTGTCCATTCAGAGAAGTTGTCCTCCATCAAAGGCTGTGTAACAAGAACAGCTGCGGGTTGATCCGAATGGTGCAGGTAGAGAGCATGATTGGAGTTCTCCCATTGTGCGGTTGTTGTGGATGATCAGTTGGACTTGGTGTCCTTCACATCGGCTGCTGCACCACCTGCCATGAGATTTAGGTCTGAGTGGGTTAGTGTTTAGGTCTAGGATCGAAACTTGCTATTGATACCATAAAGAAACTAAAAGTTGACAGAAATTCAATTGATTAATACAGAGGCTATGATACAATGTAGGGGTGAGCTTTCGTCCTTGCTGCTCAAACATCACCCGAGCTAGGTTGGAAAACCAAATAACAATAATAGGCGTCAGTTGAGTAAAAATCAATGAAATCAAAACAATTTATTCCAATGTAAAAATCAAATGGAAATCAAAGAGTACCCGGGTAAAAATCCAAACCTGATGACCGGTCTATTTCTAACCAACTACCTCTTCACCAAAGATCTTTGTCTTCAACAATTGGTGAAGAGTAGCGAGAGTGTCCATTTACGCCATACCGTCTAGGAGCGACGCCACACCTCAAGCATGGCAGACGCCGTCCGGTCCATATTGCCTCTCCGGAGGTTTAGGGGATCGAAACCCAAGGAAGTCGTTATGCCCCACTCACTCTCAAGTCATCTCATAAACTCAAACTTTAAATCATAATTCATTTTTCAAATCATAAAGTAGTGTATAAAACACTAACCAAGGTGAAGCCTCCCTACCTCAATTGTTTAGGAACGACAAGATATCAATGTACATGATACTCCGATATTGGTCCTTCATTGATAGCAGTCTGCAATTTGCCCAAAGTCCTAAAATGACATATATCGCAGATTATCAAACTCGTATCCATTTGTTGTGCAAACACTTCCCATGTCTAACATTTCAATTTACTCATATAGAGTAGGTTTCATATCAAGAATTAGAGTTAGAGTGAGGTTGAAATGACTAAGCTCCAACCTCGTACATCTGGGAACTCACTGGACAGTTTATAATGAATTTAACAAGAACAGAGATTAGAATGAGAGAAACTGTTGGGAGTTGGAAAATCATATAGGATTCAATTCGTAACCAATGACTAGGGGTGTGACTTCCAAACCGAAAACCGAAAAAAACCGCACAGAAAACCAAACCGTAACTGAAAAAACCACACCAAAAAAAAAACCGGGCCGAACCAAATCTGTTTGGTTCGGTTATCGATTTTGGGCCTCTGAAAACCGAACAGAACCATTTGAACCGAAGTCAACGGTAAAACGACGTCGTTTTGATTAAAAAAAAAAACCCTAGTTCTTTACTCTTCAGCCAAAAACCACACTTCCTTCACTCTTTCTCAGTTTCTCCTCCAATTCTCCCGACTCGGACTCTCCCTCTTCTCCTCTGCCTCTCCCCCAACTCGCCGGACTCTCCCAAATCTGAATCACCTCTGTCTGATCGGATCCCCTCCCACTCTTTCATTACCTCCAATTGTCATCCTCTCTAGATCTGAGTAGAGAAAGAGAGAGAGAGAGAGAAACCAAATGGTGGAAGCCCAGACATGGACGACGCGTCGTATGAGCAACCCGCAGTTTCTCGACGCCTCCTCCTCCATCACCGCCGACCTCGCCGTCAACATCCCCGCCACTCCCCCCGGCGACGTCCGCAACGGCACTAGCTACTCCACCTACGGCGGATCCTTCCCCCTCACGCCGACTCTCTCCACACTGGCGATCATCGGGTCGTGGTACTTGGCCAACATCAGAGTACTCCTCCTCAACATGTACCTCCTCAGCTACTACGGCTACGACTACCCTATCTTCCTCACAATGCTCCACATGCTCTCTTGAGCCGCCTACAGCTACGTCGCCATCCACTTACTCGAGCTCGTGCCACGTCAGCACATAGTCTCCCGCGTCAGTTCCTCAACAACGTCATTTTGATAAAAAAAAAAACGAAGAAAACCGAACCGGGCTGAACCGTTCGATTCAGTTCGGTTTCCGGTTTACATTTTAAAAAAAAAACCGAACTGAATTTTTAGTTCGGTTCGGTTTTCGGTTTTAGGTGGAAACCGAACCAAATAAAACTGATAACACCCTTACCAATGACTATGAAACTTTCCAGATTTAGAGTTGGAACATTAAGGTATAACATGCTAAAATTTCAAGAAAACGGAGCTTGAGAAGTAAGGGAAAGTTGGACATGAAGAGACTGATCTGTCAACTTTTTCTTAAAATTTCTGGAACAAGAATTCAATTGAAAGCTCTCATTAGATATTCAATTCAAGTCCGAATGGCTTGAAATAAGTTCAAGTACAATCCTTTGGATGTATAATTGGAAATGGGATCAACACAAACCAAAGTAGAGGACAATATTTTAGGTAATTTGCATAAACATGTTGACGAGGTTAGAAACAAGAAGTTTATCAATGACATCAACCATATAGGAATACTCACTCCACTAGAGACAACAAATAAGATGATGATCACTACGTCAATTTTGCCTTCAGACGAGCGGCAATGCCCGTCGTCTGATCATTTTTTTGCGTGTCGTCTATCGAGCTTCCATCTGATAAGCTCTCAGACGACAGGCAATGTTCGTTGTCTGATAGATATTGTACGACAGACAATATAAACTCATCTATCGTCTGTGTGCATATAGATTTGTAACAAACTCTAACTTTCTGTCGTTAGACATTGGCTATAACGACATAAAAGTATCGTTGAAATTACTTTTATATTAAAAGTGAGCAATTGTATGTCGTCTCATACTAATTCAAACGTCACTTATCTGTCGTATGAGATATAATGTATGTCGTCTCACACTAATTCAAACATCACTTATCTGTCGTTTGATATATATCTCATATGACATACAATATGATCTTTTACTTTAAGACGACATATAAATGTTGTTTGAAAGATGTAGAGACATCAGAGTCCATGAGACTATATGTTGTCTGATTTTGATTTGGATGTCAATTTTATGGGAATTTAATGTCTCAACAAAAGCATTTGCACAACATGATTCAGAAATCTTAAATTCATTCTAATTTCCAAAAACCAACATATTTTACATAGAGTTACTTGTTCTAAATAGACCTATAAGCTATAACATAAAAAGACATCAAACCAAATATTAGCAACTGTAATAGTGGTGTACTCTATAGTGCAGAAAATCCTCCTAACTGCAGTGGTGTAGTTTGTTACTTCCTTCATACTCAAACTTCAGTGTCTTCCTTCATACTCAATCATGAACTTCCGCTACATATTTATGCTTCTTAAATGTTGATCAATTTTGAAAGCAGAACCTAATGAGAAAAAGAGCGGTGCATTATCACATTAATTAGAAAATACATTGTTGCTATCTTATATAAAAATATCTTATTTGAAAGCAAGTTGTTCTGCTCCTGGATTGCCTTCTCTTGTCACAGTGAGGAACATAAACAAAGTTATGATCAGATTTTGAGACTGCAAAAGTTCAATTAAATGGAAACACACAAGTGTACAACTTACGAGTCAAGTATAATTGAATGTCATTTCCTTTCACAGACAAATAAACCAAAACTCTACTATAATTGACTTGTACGAACCAAATCTCTTAACTAGTTACCAAGAATTTCAAACAAAGTAACAAACAAACATTTTTTACACTAAGTGTAGTATGTTTATATATAATTAGTGTGCAAAATGGCCATGACCGAACCTTTTTGTGTAGCTCAGAGATGGACTCATGCATGAGTTGGTTCTGCAAGAAATCATAATATATATTAGCATACTTTTCTAAACAAACTAACTGCAAACTATCACTAATCAACCCATCTAGCATACTTTTCTTGATCGAATTTGCTTAAGAGCAGTGTTAAGTTGTTGCTCCAAACTTTGGATCTCTCTGATACTCGATGAATCAAGATCTTCACCCAAATAGGTAGAAAAAAGTGAATCAGTCAAGGGCAAGTTATTACGAGTAATCAAACTTTGGATAATATGTTAATCATATATGAGTTTATGACCAATAATTTTCTTACCTTCCCCCTTCTGTTATAATTATAGGCTGAGAGATATAAACACAGACATGTAAAGACCAAAAAAAAGGAACAATATGTTCAAAGTCTATCAGTAACAAATTTATAACAAAAGCAGTGTAAAGCTTTTGGGTAATATACCATAAAGATCAACAGCATACCCTGACTGCAATTATAGGATGCTAAACAGTTAGATTCAAGTATAGCTCCGGTTTCCTTGGATCAAAACAGAACATCTACATGTTCAATCTGTTACACCAGAAGTACCGGAACCTCATCTGCACAATATCTTACGAAAATAAGATAAGTCTATAATTTACGACCTACTTACACTATCTATTGCTTGATTTACACACATATCAGATGTCACATATAACAAACAAGCTTAAGTAATATTCAACGTTTAAAGCAAGGAAGTATCAATAATTACAACAAAGTGGTCATTACATAAGAATATCAAGCAATACACAGAGACTTTGCTGAATCTAAATCAAACTCATGAATTAAAAAAATTGTAGACTTAAAAAAATTGAATCTTTAGAATTCTTCAACCATGATAGTGACTTACTGTAGTAAGACTGTACTTGTCATGCAAAAGTTTGCACAAAGCCAACATCAAAGCAGTTTTCATGTATGACATGAAGCAAGACTCCCATCAATTCTCATAAAAGTTTGATCGGTATGATGCTATCAACTCATCACATATCAACGTTAAGTTTTCTAAATTCACTTAAACTGACCAAAACCAAAATATCAAAATTGCTCAAACGGAACTCAACATTTTAACAGAGACCTACAAATGCAAACTAAAGTCATGTAAGTCATCCACTGGTATTCAGATAGAATTTCATCATATATAGCAAAGTTAAAGTGTGTATATGGAATATAATCTTTTCAATTGATAGTCACCTCAAGGCCAATGTTGAACAGTAAGGCCCAATTAAGATATCAGCTGCCAAATACTTAAGAACATAATCACCTACATACAGTAGCGCCAAGAGGACACCCATTAGTGAGCAACACCATTAAGTGCAACATGTTAAATTTCTTCCATGGTATAAATATAACGAAAATATAAGGGTACTGAAGCAATGATTATGCTAACAATCCTGTAGAAAATATGGTTTAAAACCATTAAGTGGAGCCTTATTACAAGGTAATGGTCCTCCTCAGTAATGCTCCTCAACAAAACTCACATATACAAAAACAAAGAATGATAAAAATAGGGCTGGAAACGAGCATAGACTTGACTGTAAATACAGAAACTAACTAAATCACAAATAAACATGATAAACAGAAGAATGAGAGAAGAATACCCAAAAATCTTGAGAGACCATTCGAATCGACGGAGAGCATAGGGTAAAAACCCAGATTAGTAAGAAAACTGCTATTTGAGTAACAATTGAACAAATCAATGATACCCACACCAAAACCAAAACCAAAACCCGTATAGACAAAAGAGGTGGGTGTTACCATAAACCAAAATCGAAGAGCCCAAGAAAAACCCAAACTCAAAATGAAGAACAGAAACCGATTCAAGATATATGAATCGACCCGAACTCAAAATGAAG
This sequence comes from Fragaria iinumae, assembly GCA_009720345.1. Classification (NCBI taxonomy): domain Eukaryota; kingdom Viridiplantae; phylum Streptophyta; class Magnoliopsida; order Rosales; family Rosaceae; genus Fragaria; species Fragaria iinumae. Next base: position 31,640,567 of record CM019122.1, on the reverse strand, counting down.
AGAAGTTAGGGTCTGTATTGAGATGTCTTAGCCCACCCTTGAATTGCCTATCAACCACTGGTCAAGTTTTCAATCAGAGATGTTGGAAACCCTAGAATTGATTCGATCTAAGAGACAATACAAGAGGAAGAAGGATATGAAGATCGATGATTTACCTGAAGGCGGTGGATGGAGGTTGAGAGATGGGTACGTTATTCATCTGGAGATCAAAATGGGGACGAAGAGAAGAAGTTAAGAGAAGGAGCGAGAGAGTTATTGTGGGAGTCAATCGGGGAGATAGAATGAGAGTTGAGAGGACTCAGAGGAGAGAACGTAGGTTTAAGTGTCAAAAAAAATCCTGCTGTTATGCCAAAAAAAATCAAGGGATTAGACAAATATTCATGTTTCCCTAAGGTACGACAATTTTTTGTCGTCTTAATAGGTACATATTTATTGTTAAATTTCTCTTGTTTTTTAGACGACATACATCTGACGTCTCATGGATACACTAATTTTAACTGTCTAAGTGTTGTTACCTTCAGACGACAGAATTTTAAATGTCTATCGTAAAAATTTATCAGACGATGGTAAAAACGAAATCTGTCGTCTGATCCCTGTCGGATGATTGCAAAATTGGCGTGGTTCACAAGACAATTGAACTCAAAACAGTAAAATGGAGAATGAACAAAGAAAAGGTGAAATTGCATGAGACTGATATACTTACCGATTAATAAATATCTGGATATCGGTTCAATCTTGAAAAGTATACTTCATGAATTCGAGTCATGATCGGTGTAGGAACACAACCCATTGCAAGGAGAAACTGAATTTGAAAGGAAATTGGACAGGCAAATACAAATAGAACCAGAATCACAAGTAAACCTCAAAATAGGATTTTCAGGGAGCTGCACTCCGTATTACCTTCTCTGAGAATCATCTAACCGTTGGATCATCGTCACATTTTAGCACAGCAGAGAAGACACGTTTTCGAACAAATTTCATGAAGAAGGCATTATCGAATAAACAACAGAAGGTGATGTTTCTAACCCTCGAAGTTGAATGACTGGAATTGGCTCTAAAGAGGATGTTACCGATGCAGCTTCCATAAAATTTGTTTTCCATAGGATAGGATTCTGATGAGATGTAGTGTGTTCCTTTTCATATACAAGTCTCTGAGGGATTTTCTTAAACTAAGGTGGAATGAAGAGATATTTGGTTCTATAGGTTAAAGAAGACAGAACAAGGTTGGTTCGGGTGAAGGCGGGGGTGAAGTTGGTGACTTGCCTTGATCTTTGCTAATACGAAGTTTTAAGGCTCTAAGCTGTACTAGAATATGAGCTAGGCTAGAAAATTACCAAATCACCCTTTTTCTTTGCTAACCCGTAATTTTTCGTACAACACCGTTTAATCTACCGTTTACGTGCACACACTATTAAAATCGATAGCTTTCCAAGACTGGATCATCAATCCTGCTTACGTCATTGAAAACTTCAAGGGTCTCACATATGCCTTCTTGATTCGGCTAGAATGCCGAGTTCCGTCTATGTTTTGATATGGATTTCAATTTTGAATTGCTGCTATTGAAGTTGATAAAGGAAACTACCGGAATTCATTGTTAGTGTGTTGCAGATTGGTTTATCATTTAGGAATGTGTAGTAGGACTTGGCTTTACCCTTAGATAGGTACATGTTGGTTTCAATACATGACCACAGTGGCGGAAGGAACTAAGGACTAGTGGGGGCCGGTGCCCCCCATGAATTTTGATAAATAGCAGCCAAGGAAGAGTTGTGCCCCCAGTCGAAAAGAGACAAATATATGTTTAGTTGTGTAAAAAGAGTAACAGTCCCACAAAAAATAATAAGAAGCTTATGTACTCTACTTTAACCTAATATTGTATTGAGAAGCCAACTATCAAAGCCTTATGTATCGAAAAAAACTATCAAAGCCTCCCGGTTACCGTGGCGTACTGGGCTTTTCCCCTAAAATACCAGTGTTTTTTTTTTTAAGATATAACTCAAACCCAAGATCAATCGCTTTCTCTGCATTTGGTTCAATAATTTTGCCCCCAGAGAAATATTTTTCTCCCTCCACCACTGCATGACCATATTAATTTAACCTTCAGATGAAATTAATATAACTAGTTAGGAAATTGTAGTGATGTCACTTGGTGCAAAAATCGATTTTAAGGAGCCCCTTGTTTTTTCCAATGAAGACGCAATGTCGAAGTCCTCTATATTAACAACTGTAATTATTAGTTATTTGATCTTATATTATTGAGGGTGTGTGCTTGATCTATAGTTCTTCGGCAATGATGAAATAGGTTAGAGATCAAATAGTTTGACATATGTGGAAAGAGTGCTAATTCACTGTTATTTCTAGTGTTGTCTTTACCTTTATGTCAATATATAATTCTACGCACACACAAGTACTAGTCGAGTGATATACTGATATAAGCCATCTTTTGAAACAAAATGATGCATCTGCATATAAATACAATACCATTGAACTGATTGAAGGATGAAGATTGAGGCCTGGTTTTGGTTCAAGCAGTAAAAGTTTGTGCCCGATTATTATTTTTCTTTCTGCTTAGTGCTTGTCGATATTGGTGTCATCTCTTTGTGCAGAAATTGTATATATTCAATCTATTGTGATGCCACTAGATCCTTGTATTAGTTTTTCAGCTTGTTTAGATTGCTATGTGTGACCTTGTTTAAGATTCAGTTGTGTTGCTTTTCAAATTCTATTTTCTATGAATCTATACAAATAAATAGAGAGAATTGCAAAAAATTTATTTCACATCTCACTGCTTCTTTTATGTAGGATGGATTCGCAAGCAAAGTTATCAAGATCCTCAGCTACTAGAAGTGGAATCGAAGAAATCATTTTTGACATGGAGAGATCATTTTTCTTTGGTAGAGATTACTTTTATGTAGATATCATTTTTTCTTTGGTAAAGATCACTTTTATGTAGAGATCATTTTTCTTTGGTCTGATTGGAACTTGAATTGGTTCTGGTTAACTTGGTAATATGAAGGGTTTAGGGTTTTCAATTGTAGTTGTTGCATAGTTTGACATGGATATATATATTTGACAGTAGAAAGGTATTAAACATGTCTATTGTAGTTTGCTGCATTGTTTGACAGTAGAAAGGCAGCCTGAAAAGATATTGTCAACCTGCATTCAATAGCAACCGGTTCATGCCATCAATCCTCCGTAGTTTTTGCTACTGATTTTTTTCTTCTTTTTTTGAAAGCTGAGAACTAATAGGCTTGGGTATTAAGCCACTATATTTGAGGGTATTATCGGAAAATTGGTAGGATTACGTTTACATTCCTTATGGGTACCAAACACTGCAATGGAAACTAGAGGATAAATTCTGACAACATTCCTGGCTTTTCCAAACACTAGAAAGGAAAATGGATGGGAGATCCAATTTCTCATGCCCAAGGAAAGTTGAAGGAATTGATTTCCTTTCCTTTCCATTCCTTGAACCAAACGACATGCCCAAGGAAAGTTGAAGGAATTGATTTCATTTCCTTTCCTTTCCATTCCTTGAACCAAACGAGGCCTAAGAGCAATTTCAACAAAATTATTGAATTCATATGGCAACCTCTAACGATAATAAAAAAACACATGAAAACACGTACTTCAATGGAATAGTCATATCTAATGTGGATTCGATTATCTCTTCTAGCATGTTAAATTTGACACTACCAGAGCAAAATGTCATTTTATATATTTTATTGTTTCAATGGAATAGTCATATCTGATGTGGATTCTACTATATCTTCTAGTAGAGTGGTGCTACAGACACCAAAAATTGGTACAAAATATCAATCCCAAATGAGGTGGCATATGCCATGTCACCGATTTTTGTTTGGAAAATTAGTGAGATGGATTTTATACATGTATTATACTGTTTAATAAAACAAAAATAATCTTAAGTAACCTGAACTCCATATCATTATGTGTTTTCCTCCTCTGCCGCCAAAGTGGGATTGAGTTGGTCGGGCTCCGTCAGCGGTGTCAAGGTCGTCAGAGCTATTTGCGGGCTCTCCGATGGCGTACGCGGCCATGTCCGACGAGAGAGATGCATCCTACAAAGTCATGTAGTTTAGAAGTTCTTGCCTGAGCACTGTTCCTTTCAAACCATCATCAATCTTAATCAATCGTAAGTTCAATGAGCCATAAAGAGAATCAACATGATTTGAAATCTGCAACCCTTTATCATGCAAGGCACCTCTAAGTGATGACGTCTCTATCACCCAAGAATCATCACCAACAACGCAAAGACCATAGACCATGGTGGGGTGAAAACAGAGGCCATTGTGGGGGTGGAGGCGGTTTAACTTCTCAAAATGGTGAAGAAATTGGATTTTTATTATGCAAAATGTGATATATATTATAGGGAGCCCTTCTAGTCAGGACTCTTAAGTTGAGCACTAGTTGAGGACTTTTCGGTTTATGGTTTAGAAAACCCATTTTTCGATCACATTTTGATATCTCATCCGTTCAGATTTTAGGTTTATATGAGTAGATCATCTCTACAAATTTTCAGTCAAATTGGTGTTCGTTAAGATAACAAACTAGTTCAAATTAATGGATGAACCTGTAAACACGAAAATATCTGTAACAAATAACAGAACAACACGTGTATAAAGAATAATTTAATTTAATCAATATGAATGCGGGTTACAATCTTTGTGAATTCCTCTGATTCCATCTCCGAATATAGATTTAACTCAAGGGTGATAAGCACTTGTTCTTGAAGGTTACGCGGATTGATCACGTAACAAGTATTTGGGATTTGGATTTAGGTTTAGTAAAGAACTGGCTATTTGGCAGCTTGATGATTCTTCAAGGGTTTAGTGAAGAACTGGCTATTTGGGGAGTTTGATAGTTCTTCAAGGATTTTGGGGACGAGCTCGCGGAGGGATTTTTCTCTCTCTCTGGTTCGCTGCTTTGTTTATTGCCCCCTCCTCTCGGTATGAGAGGGGGTATTTATAGTGTTAACATGCCTTCACTTAAGGCAGGTAATGAAGATTCTGAATCAATAATATTTTCTTAATCGAATCAATGAATCTTGACTGATTTACTTGCCGATTTTAACATAATCAAATCAATCAAATCTTGAGATTTAGATATGCCCAGATCGCTTTGGATTAAATGTCCTATTTTGAGCAAGATCATTAGTAAGGGGCGAGCTATCTCGCGGATATGGAAGGTATCCCGCGAGGAACCTTGATTTCCAAGCAAGTGGTGACTTCCAATCCCACTTCGCGGACGACTTATTTTGGACGTACATCCCCGCATGCATGCGAACTCTGTCGTCTAGCTACTTCGCGAGTTTCCCTACGCGGGGCCATCTCGCCTTGCCTTTACGTAAACCTACGCGCGCGGAGTCATTTCTCCTCGCCTTTATGTACATGCGCGCGGAGTCATTTCGCCTCACGAAGTCTATTTTGCCTTGCGAAGTCCTGTTCGCCTCACGAAGTCTATTTTGCCTCGCGAAGTCCTGTTCGCCTAGCGAAATCTTGTTCACCTCGCGAAGTCTATTTTGCCTCGCGAAGCCTTGTTCGCCTGGCAAAGTCTTGTTCGCTTCGCGAAGTCTGTTAGCCTCGCGAACTCTATTCTGTAGCTCGCCTGACCGTTGGCGAACCATCACCAATTATTTTGGGGATGTCCGATTAATTTAATTTAATTGATATCTGATCATCAATCGACACTTGGTAATTGATTTCAATCGGGATTTAAGGTTTTGTTGGCGGCCGACCATTTCCACGTTACCACGTGTTATTTCCGACGGCTTTCCAATTTTGTTGACTCACGAGCCACATATTTTCTTGGATTATTCAACGACTATTATTATCGTTAAATTTTATATGTCTACAAATTCCCCCACTTCAAGGTGCGTCGTAGCCATGCTGTCGTCATGTGTCAGAGGCGTGACTTGAAGTCTATGTTAATAGGTTAATTTTGTGGGAGTTCCCTAGGTTATAGGGATTCCTAATTTTGTAAGGATTCCCTATTTTCTTGTAGAGGTTCCTTGAATTTATAGGATATCCGATTTTTGTAGGGATTCCTTAATTCGCAAGGATTCCTACGAATTTGATTTGGTAAAGTTCCCAAGTAGTGGTCGGAAACCTTTGATGTATTCCTTTCTTCATTTGCTTGATTCTCCATACTTTTCCAGTTTCAATGAGGAACGACTGCACTATAAATTAGAGCTTCCGGTTTAACATTCTTCATCACAAAGTTACAACCATCTCGCTGCAAGATCAGCAGTACACTTCTTTTTTTTTTTTTTTTTTTTTTTACTCCTTTTGATTTGATTTCTATGGCGCAGAGTTATATACTTAGCTGACTTTTATTCTTGTATGTGTAGGTCGCGAGGTATTTCTGAGTTATCCATCTTCAGTAACGGCAGAAACTTTACTCGGCGAGGCGCAGCATAATCTTAAGGCAGCGAGGCGCGGCAGAATTTTAAGGCAGCGAGGCGCAGCAGAAGTTTAAGGCCGCGAGGCGCACTCCTTTCAACGAATCAATTCCTTGTGTAAACGTACACCACTTCGCATGGCATTTTTCAAGAGTTTCAAGAAAGGCACAATCACTATCCTTGAGGACGCCAACAATGTTCAAAGCGATGGCACCACCTTATATACATATCCTTCATTGACTGGGCCGTGCGCCCTCAAGTCTCCCTCTTACGATGGTTCAGGTCATATTCCTCGGTGGACTTTCCAACAATCACGTCAGCTGACCACCTTTCAATCAGCCAAATCCACCAACGAGAAGCGAAGCGCAGATGTATGGATGTTGAAGTCTGCCCATCATGACCATAATGTTCCTCAAACACCGTTCGTGCTTCTCAGCGACCGTACGTGCAATGGTTCAGTGCAATGGAGAGGATTTCGTGCCAACGGAGCCTTCTCCTACACGGAACGTTACTGGGAGTGGTTAGAGGACATCTTAAGCCGAAGTGGAGATCTCATCCACAAAACAGACCTCTACCGAGTGGTGTTTGCATCGCTCTTCAGCTATGACCGTGTTGTACCTGTGATGCGGGCCTTCTGTGAGTATTGGTGCCCTAGCACAAATACTCTTCACACATCGTGTGGCGAGATGTCTATTTCTTGACATATATTTATGGTTTGACATATATTTGTGGGACTTGACATATATTTGTGGCTCGCCCATAACTGGAAGGTTCTATGACGAAGTTGTTCCATCTATCGAAGAACTTTCAGCCAAGGGTAAAGGTGGTGAGCCAATCATTCCCAAAAGTTGCAGATTTTTATTTCTCGCGTACCACAAGCTTTGCAATAAAGGGCAAAAAGTGAAAATCGCATCATGGATCCAGTACGGGTACAAAGGAAGTTTGAGATACAAGAGACCGCCAGCCAAGAGTGTAAGGAACAAGAAAGATGCACCTCAGAACACGTACAACCCGTCTGGCGAAGTCCGTGAGGTTCAAGCTCGAACTGATGACGACTCCACACCGTTTGATTACTTGGGCGTGGATGACGAAGACATAGAGTCTACTTACTTGGCGGCATTTTACGCGTGCTGGTTGTGTCTATTCGTCTTTCCTATGGACGACACAGGCTTGGTCCGACCCAGCGTGTTTAAAGTCACTAGCAAAATGTCCCAAGGCTATCAATTTTGTCTAGCTATACCTGTGTTGGCCAATATTTATCAAGGCTTGAACGAGATTTCTGCTTCCAAGGACCCAGGGAACTGTTCGGCTACATTACCTTTTCACTATGTGTATACGTGGTTGGCAGAGTATTTCGGCACCCATTTTTATTCTCCTCTTCCTGACAACTTTAAACCGTGCATGGTTCACTTTTCAGGGGCATTTTCGGCCAAGCACTTTGGAGACGCACAAGCTCGTTCTTTATTCAACGCATATGGCAATGTGGGGATGGACATCTTAGCAATAGTCCCTAAAGAACACAAAGTGATCGTTGATCGTGAGAATGTTAACCGTTCAGACATTGTCTACTTCACCTGCCTTCGATCTGGATTTCTTACTCTTAGGCAGGACAACCGGCAAGTCGTTCAACCCTACAGTCCTTACCGTTTCAGTCGTCAGTTCGGCTATGTTCAAGATGTGCCAGGAAGCCTTCAAAAGGACATTCGGACGGGCGCATTATCCTTGACGTACTGTCATTGGGAAAGCTTTACTAACCGTGAGACAGGTAGCACAGTGACGTTGCCGCCTGAGAGCGCTCTAACAGAGTACATGGTGACCCATGATTATGTTGATTTTTCGGTCCAAAGTATATTGTTCCATGCCCAAGATGACTACAGCAACAATGCCTATTGTTGGGTCGCCGTACAAGCTTCTAAAAGAGAAGGAAGACAAGATCGTTGCTCGCGTGGTACTGCCCCGCCAGAAAGTGATTCCCCACGAGATACCGTTTCGACAGAAAGTGGTGACTCGCGAGATGTCGTCTCGCTAGAGAGTGGTTCCTCGCGAGATGCCGTCTCGACAGGAAGTGGTTCCCCGCGAGATTGAACTTGACAATAACCCTCACGCATCTTCTGTTAAGGCGTTGCCCCCAAGTAGAAACTCTTTGAATGAACTGCACCAAGCTTTAGAAGGTCATGGGGACTCATCTGATCATCATCTCACCCAGAGTCACCTTAAGTTGAAGGGGACCAAAACTCAAGCAAAAAGAATTAGTGGGAGTAGTAACAGTTCCAGGGACGTGAACTTCAAGCGTCGAAGGATTGAACCTGACCTTGGCTCTGTTTATTTCAAACCCGACGATGAGTTTCTCCTTAATAGCAATTTTCTTGGCGAAGTTCCTGGTCCCTCGCAACAAACTCCAAATCATGTTGAGGTATGTTCGCCACCATCACCATGCATTTTTTTTTGGCATTATATGCATGATCTGAACTCATTTTCTTTACCTTCTTGTTTTCAGCTAGAAGGACTCCCACTTTTTGAAGATGAAGCTTGTTCGAAAGAGGTTCGTGTTCTTTCAACATAACCCATGAAGACGATGTATGCGAACAAAATGAATCGCCACAGGTTAATCGTGAAGATATTTTGGTGCATCCTCCGAAGCTTTTAAACAATATGGTATTCTCCGAAGTCACCCGCGGTGAAGTTGATGTTATGGACACCAATCAGGGGCTCCGAAAAATTCGTATGCAGGCCGCCACTCTAATTTGTGAACAAATTGAAGACGTCATTACGAAGCACTCGTCAAGAACCATTCTTTCTAAAAAGAATGACCTTGACGAAATGGTGACCGAACTTCAGTGTTATGGGTTTGATCCTTCGCCAGTAAAAGACAAGGTAGAAAGCTTAATGACTTGTGTTACTCAATACAACGCGGCAAGGCTTGTATGCACGCATAAAGCTACCTCAGGCACATGTGATTAACGTTTGCCTCATATTGAGGCTGAAATTGCAAAGTCAATCGAACTTCGTCAAACTGATCTTGGTCAACGTCAAGTTGTGATTGAGTCCTTGGAGAACTTGAAGGAGAAGCAGCGAAGGTTGGAGCAGGAAATAACCTCTCTAGATGTGAGCGTTCTACTTCACGACAAAAGACTTGCCGATTTAGAGAAGCAGAAAATCCAAATCAAGGAGACTCCAGAGTTGACTGTTGAAGAACTTGAGGGAGCAAAGAGGTTCCGAGATGATTTTGAAAAACAACGCAACAGCTTCAAAGGCCTATCTTGGACGTGAAGGGCCCATCATTGTTTAGTAACTTATGGTTTATTCTCTCTTTTTTTGCGCATGTAATAAGTCATTTTGACAATAGAACTCATTATGCAATAAAAAGATTTTTTTTTTTGATGTGACTGAACTCAAGAATATAATTCTTAAGCTGCCTACGTATCTTTCCAAAGAAAGAATCAAGTCATCACGTAGTTCAAGGATGAGGATTTAGAACCCCTTTTTTTTGAGGTGCCTTGTGCAGTTTAGGCTCATGCAGGCTAGGAGTATTTTTGTCATTTGCAGTTTAAGCTCGTGCAGACAAGGAGCATTTTTTGTCATTCATAGTTTATGCTCGTGCGAACAAGGAGCATTTTTGCCATTCGCAGTTTATGCTCGTGCGGACAAGGAGCGGTCTTTACTTGTTTCAAGCATAGTATTTCTTCAAGAACTTGCCGTTGATTGGGCCAATTCTCAAACCGTCTTCAGCCACGATTTTATAAGCTCCGTTTGTGTAGACTTCACTAACAACATAAGGGCCATCCCATTTTTATTTGAACTTGGGACCAATCTTATGTGTCATGATGATGGGTCTGCGTACAGCAAGGACCAAGTCACCAATTTGAAAGGGCCGAGGCTGAACTCCTTTGTTGAAGGCGCGCGACATCCGGGCTTGGTAGCATTCTAGATGTTGTTGCGCATCGAGCCTCTTCTCGTCTAAAGCTTCCAACTCTTGAAGTCGTAGCTTGATATTTTCTTCATTTGTGAGGCCTTCTTGCAAAGCAATCCTTAATGAGGGAATTTGCTTCTCTAATGGCAAGACGGCCTCAACACCATACACCAGAGAATAAGGTGTGGCATTTGTGGCAGTTCGATATGTCGTTCTATATGCCCATAATGCTTCGCCCATCTTCTCATGCCAGTCTCTTTGTGACTTGTTGATGGTCTTCTTGAAGATGTTGCAGAGCATCTTATTAAATGCCTCCGCCAAACCATTAGCTGGTGCATTGTACATCGACGAAAAGTGTAGCTTGAAGTGATACTTTTCGCTAAGTTTTTGCATAGCACTATTTGAGAAGTACTTGGCGTTATCTGTAATGATGCAATGTGGCACACCATATCGTTGGATGATGCATGTCTTGATGAAGTCTACAACGGTTTCTTTCTTTATCTCTTTATGCGGTACTGCCTCTAACCACTTTGAGAAGGAATCCGTGGATGCCAAAATGTACATGTGACCTCCAGAAGATTTCGGGTTTATGGGTCCCACACCGTCTATCCCCCAGACATCAAACGGGTGTGAAGCGATCGTACGATGCAATAGCTCAGGTAGTTGATGGATAAAGTTTGCGTGGAATTGACAAGCTTGACATTTCTGTGCGTACTCCATGCAATCCTTGACCATTGTGGGCCAGTAGTAACCCATTCGCCTTACTTGAAAATGTAATTTAGGGCCTGATTGATGAGCTCCACATATTCCGGAATGAACCTCTTCCATGGCTTTGGACGCCTCTTCTTTTCCCAAACACCTAAGGAGTAACCCGTCACATGATCGTCGATAAAGAGTCTCCTTGTAGTAGAAAAAGCGTGGGGCTCTTCATTTGATATCCATTCGCTGTTTTAGATCGTCAGGCAATTTGTGATGCTCAATGTAGCCGATCAAAGGATGCCTCCAATCTTCGACGTCAATAACATAGACAGAGACTATATTGGAATTTTCGCACAACGGTACAATTTCTGTTGATACAACCCATCGTTGGCAAATTGAAAGGTCCACAATTTCATCATTTGATAATGCCAAAGTTGCTGCTAGGTTGGCCAAGGCGTCCGTCATTTGATTTTCTTTTCTTGGCACATGTTCTAGTGTAACAACATCGAAACCCTTCAAGAGTTGTGTAGCGAAGCAGAAATAAGGAACCAAATCCTCTTTCCTAACTTCATAATTAGTTAGTAGTTGATCAATTACTAACTTCGAATCCCCGTACACTTCTAGATTTGCAATTTGTATTTCTAAGGCCGTTTGCAACCCCATGATGAGGGCTTGGTATTCCGCAACATTGTTGGAACACAATTCGCCGAGAGTGAAGGCATATGGCAATATTTGCTTTTGTGGGGTAACAAAGACAAGACCGGCCCCTGCTCCATCTACTCTTGAAGATCCATCAAAGAACATCTTCCAAGTGGGGAGAACCTCTGCAAGAAAGACTTCTTCATCTGGCAAGTCATCTAAAATTTCCCAATCGGCAGGGATTGGGTGATCTGCTAGAAAGTCAGCCACAGCTTGGCCTTTGACCGCCTTGGCAGGTACATAGACGATGTCATGTTGATTGAGGAGCAGATCCCACTTTGCCATTCGTCCTGATAAGACTAGTTTAGACATGACAAACTTGACTGGGTCAGCTCGGGCTACTAAATGCACTGTGTAAGCTTGCATATAATGCCTCAACTTTTGGATGGAAAAGATGAGAGCGAGACATGTCTTCTCTATTGGAGAATAATTTAATTCTGCTCCTGTGAGAGTTCGACTTATATAGTATAAGGCCATCTCCCTTCTTTCCTCGTTTTCTTGGGCTAGAAGTGCTCCAAGTGATCTTTCTTGAGCTGCGATCTAGAGGATAAGAGGTTTCCCAGGAATGGTTGCACCCAACACCGGAGCATTAGCCAAGTACTTTTTAATGCTTTTGAAAGCATTGTGACATGCTTCATCCCACACGAAAGGCACATTCTTCTTCATGAGTCGACTAAAAGGTTGACATCGACCTGCAAGGTTTGAGATGAACCGCCTGATAAACGCGAGTTTTCCTTGGAGGCTTCTCAATTCTTTTAAATTCGTTGGCTCTGGCATTTCTTGAATGGCCTTAATCTTTGATTGATCTACTTCAATGCCCTGATGCTTCACGATGAATCCAAGGGACTTGCCTGAACTCACACCAAAAGCGCACTTGAATGGGTTCATTTTGAGTTGGTACTCGCGTAGGCTATTGAAAACTTTTCATAGGTCTTGCAAGTGGTCACTCATTTTTGTTGACTTGACAACCAAATCATCAACATAACATTCAACGTACTTGTGAAGCATGTCTCCAAAGATTTTCTACATGGCACATTGGTATGTTGCACCAGCATTCTTTAATCCAAATGGCATGACTTTGTAACAGTAAATGCCTTTGGGAGTGCGAAATGCAGTTAACTCCTCGTCTTCTAGCGCCATCTTTATTTGGTTGTAGCCAGACGATCCATCCATGAAAGACAAAGCTTCATGACCTGTGGTTGCATCCACCATGAGTTCGATGATAGGCAAAGGGAAGTCATCTTTCGGACATGCATCATTCAAGTCGCGAAAGTCTACACACACACGCATTTGTCCATTTTTCTTTTCAACTGGGACAATGTTTGCGATCCACTTGGGATATTGGACCTCTCTGATGAAGCCTGCAGCGATCAACTTGTCAACCTCTTCTTCAATTTGAGTTTGTACCTCTGTTCGAAAACGTCGTGTCAGCTGTTTGATGGGTCGAGCCTCCGGTTTAACAGCTAATCGATGAACTGCCACTTTAGGATCAAGACCGGGCATTTCTGTGTAGGTCCAAGCGAAGACATCCTCATATTCAAGCAACAAGTCATAGTACTCCTTCTCCTCTTGGGAGTTTAACGACGCGCTTACAAATATCGGTCTTGGGTCTTCCTCCGTCCCTAGATCGAGTTTCTTAAGTTCATCGACCGTAGATTTGACCCCATCTTCAAGCTCTGGAAGAGCTGCCTCTACTTCATATTCGAAGCCTTCATGGTCATCCTCTTCATAAGCTTCCACCTCTGCTACTGTGATGTGATAAGCACATTGAATAACTTTTTTGGCCACGATCCTCAGCGCGCGAAGCAGAGGTAAATAGCGAGCAAAGAGAAGGGGGAGTGCTGCGGGCGTGCCACCTCGCGGACGAGTAAAAGGTTTGTGTGTATGCGCTTGACTTCTTGATCAGACGAAGGGGTTTCCAGGTGCCACCTCAGAGGAGGAATTTACAAGCACAAGGCGATCGATACTCACGGAGGCCGCGAGCAGAGCAACAATAGGGAGGTAAGAGAGAAATCGGGGTAGAGTCTGGAGGGCTCTGAAGAAAAACCTAGGCGGCGGCACTTAGGATTAGGGCTTTCGAGTAACTCGAAGGGTAACTGATTTGCAGTTTGTATTGTGTTTTTTGTGTTTGTTTGATAGAGACTTTTCTGCAAACCCTAAAGCCCTTTATATAGTGGACCTCGACTTGCGGCAGAAGAAAGATAATCATAGTTCAAGTTGGATTCTGAAACCCTAATCTCACAAGGACTTTGCTAATCCTGCGCGGGCCAAAAGAAGGCTTTTTAATTATTAAGGGCCACAGGGATTGGCCCAAAGCAAATCAAAAACTGGTGAGAGTCTTCAACGATTAGTTTGGTGTACGCGGACTCCGCCTGTGACTTCTTCGCTATGTCTCCTACGCGAACCAGCGAACCAGCTCGCCTCGCCTCGCCTACGCGGAGTGTCAATCTCGCCTCGCCTACGCGGACTGTCTCGCCTCGCCTACGCGAAGTGTCAAATAGTAATTCCGCGCGCGAAGTCATCCCGCGCGCGAACTGTGTAGTCCGCGCGAAATCATGTTTCCACGCGAACTGTGTAGTTGGCGCGAAATCTCGTTCGCGCGAAGTCCTGTTCGCACGCGAACTAAGTAATTCAGCTCGCGTGGTCTCACTGGCGGGCCATCACTTGTAAACTTAGAGAAACTTGGGCTTGCCGGTATGACATGGACCAAGAATTTAATTAATATTCACATAGACATTTACTGTCCAGTAAAATATTAATTTAATTGTAAACAATAACATCATCCTCGTCGCCGCTAGCATCATCGCCTTCTTTATCTTGACTAGTGAGTATGAAGGTATGTTGCCTCACTTTAAGTTGGTCAGTCGAATTCACCTCTACCACACAACGTCTTTTCATGCGTGATGGGATGAGACTTTGGATTTCTTTATTTTCCGATTGGCCAACTTCTTTTCTTTTTCTATCTTGTTGTTCTTTAGGAGCTTGGATCCTTTCAAGTGCCGACTTTCGAGGAGTTGGCTTTATTTGTTTATTTTCTTCATTTGACGATGACAACCTTTTGAACACAGAAGTTCGTGTAGCTGCGGTGTCAAGACGACTGAAGATGGAGCTTCGACTTGTTGACTTTTCAACATGTTCAAACACCGAAACTCTGCATGTTGATTTAGTATAAGTAATTTGAGAACTTGGGCAGATGCGATCGAACGCTGAAGTGCGAGAAACAGATTGGATTTATGGAATCTCATCTTCTACTTCTTCGACGCTTATGTACTGCATGCTTGCCTTCTCCTCTTTCCTTCTGCCTGAGATTTTGATCGGCTTGTTTGGGACAAAACCTAGACCCGTTTTAACCGAATCACTTGTTTTTCCCTGTTCTCTCAACTTCTTTTGAGACTCATTGAGCTCGTGTGCTTTCTTGCTGACAACTTGATCATCCTCTTTACTTGACGAACCAAAGTCGAATCCAGCCTTTACCAACAATTTGTAAGCATTGGGGTCAAACCCTTCATTTGTTCTGTTCTCGGGTAAAGGTCCGTGCTCTACCCTTCCTTGGATTGGTTTGACAAATCCTTTCAATGGTTGCTTGGTAGGAGTTTGGTCGTTTAAATTTGTCAATGGCAATATTGATGCTTCCTTCAATAATTTTATGTCTTCTTCACTCAACTTCCGAGGACTCACTTGCCGCTTTGTTCCCGCAAACGGAGACTCTCCTTCTTTGCGCTTGGACTTTGGCACATATCGAAGAATTGGGATGATTGGACTGGACTTGTTTGATGTCACATTTTTGGATGGAGACTTGTGTGACTCTTCATTTCCCTTGCCCTTCGCTTCAACTTCTTTTCTTGTCACCATTGTAGCCTTCCCTCTTGAGGGTACTTTAACCGGAAGAACTTCTAGTATTGATTCCTCATCTGAATAGAACTTGGAATCTGCAAAGTATGACTCAGCTTCGGTGAATGGCTTGGTATCACCTAATACTGTTTTCACGCCTCCACGGTAGAACTTGAAACATTGATGCAGAGTTGAAGGTACGACATCATTTTCATGAATCCATGGTCGCCCCAACAATATGTTGTATGAAGTCTTTGCATCGATCACGTGGAACAAAGTGTGTGACTCCAATTCGCCAATAACCATGTCTAGCCGAATCATGCCTATCGCTCTTTGCTCTCCTTGGTTAAAACCCTGGATCATGAGACGACTTTTAGATAACTCGTCAATATCGATGCCGAGTTGAGACATTGTCGATTTTAGCATAATGTTTACAACAGACCCTCCATCTACAAGCATGCGGTTTAATTTTTTCTCTCGCATGTAACCTGTCACAAAAAGAGGTCGATTGTGTGGCTTTGAAGCCAATTGTAAATCTTCATCCGTGAAATGAATGGCGTCACAACATGCTACGCACGCCGCACACTCATTGATGTTTGAAGAATGCTGGCCCTCATCAAGCAACAACTGGATTAACGCACATCTCGCCGATTTGGAAAGCCGTGACAGATTGGAGAGGCTAAATTTTAGAGGTAAGTCTTCCAATTGTCTCAGCACTTCAGTTTCTTCAACCTTCTCAGCATCTTTGGAATCACCTTCAAAGCTTGTTGTCATTGAGCTAGCTCTCAGACTCGGTCACGCCTTGGGCATGCACTTCGTTGGCGGATTTTGATTGAGGGACTTTTGCACGCAAGGAGTGAATTTCTTCTTTATACACCTTGTCTCATTCCTCGCGAGGCATTGACGAATCTTATGGGATTGTTTATGATCTGGCTGCGAGAGTGGTGGACTTGGCAACACATCTTTGCGCTCTTTTCGTCGAGTTACAAGTACCCATCCTTCACCATCGTCGCATGGAGCAGCCTTAGGAGCGAGGTGTATTTGTCGAATTGGCTTCACTTCTTCTAACTTTTTATCATTGCTAGCCTCTTTCGAGAAACGGCATGACACTTTTACTGGCATGGACGGTACTTGAACCGGCTCAAAAGATCCAAACAAAATGGTAGTGCAATTGACCGCAGCAACCTCGTCGACATCCAACTCGATTCTTCCTTGTTTGGCAAGCTTCATGATCAAATCCTTCAAAACAAAGCACTTCTCAACTGGGTGGCTGACGAGGCGATGAAACTTGCAATACTTCGGATCATTGACCCGATGCATTTCTTCTGGACGTTTGCACTCTGGAAGTTCTATCACCTTGTTCTCAAGCAAATCCTCCAACATGCCTACCACGTCAGAATCTGAGAATGGATAAGTTTTTTGTTCCCACTCAGTCAATGAATGCTTCTTCCTCCCGTAGGCTTGAGTCGGTTCTACTCTCTTAACCTCCTTCTTGTCTCGTGTGGAGATTTTGATTGGAGCAACACTTACAGTCATCGACTCCTTTGTAGATCTTTTCACGACCTTGTCAACTTTGCTGCTGAAAGCTTTATCTTTTCGTTGATCATTGACAAACTCCTTCTTACCCATGTGGCTAGCTATGCTCAACTCCATATCATGCGCTCGCGTAGCCAGTTCTTCAAAGGTTCGAGGCTTGATGCCTTGGAGAATCTACAACAAATCGAAATGCATGCCTTGGATACACATTTCCACTGCAGACGTCTCTGACAAGCAGTCTTTACAATCGAGGCTGAGAGAGCGCCACCTGTTGATGAAGTCGATCGCTAGTTCGTCTCTCCATTCTTTTGTGTTGGTGAGTTCCATCATGCCAACAGTTCGTCTTGTACTGTAGAAGCGGTTTAAGAATTCACGTTCCATTTGGTCACAGCTGTCGATGGACTCGGGCTCTAAGTCCATGTACCACTCAAAGGCATTGCCTTTCAATGAGCGAACGAATTGCTTGACAAGGTGGTCACCTTCCGTCCCAGCGTTATTGTAGGTTTCAATGAAGTGAGCAACATGTTGCTTTGGATTACCCTTCCCTTCGAATTGCTGGAACTTTGGCGGCTGGTATCCCAACGGCATCCTTAGACCATTGATTCTTTTGGTGTAGGGTTTGGAGTAGGTGAGAGAATCACGAGAAGGACCTCCATATTGAGCTCTGATGGAGTTGGTGATGATGTCTTGGAACTGTTGAAAGGACATAGATCCAAGCGAGCCATCATCGTCTTTGTCATCGTTCTTGGAGCTCTCGCCTACTTTGTGCTTCTTTTCTTCATCTTGACTTTCAAGCCTGCTGTAGAACTCGGTGATCTGCATGTCTTTTTCTTCCACCGTTTTGGTGAGCTTCTCAACCGCTCCCATCAGATTGGCTATTTGCTCTTCAATGGTGGATGCGCCTGTCACCATGACTTGCATGGGGATAGGTTGTGATGAATAGTCTGCTGGCATGCCATACGTGTTGTCTTCATCACCATTTGGACTCCCATTGTATGAAGTCATGCTTGATTCATCATCTGTGGCAGGTGAGAATGATCGCTCCTTTGATTTATTTGAGGTTTCCTTCTCTTCACTTCGCGAGGCACGCCTATTTTCCGCGAGATTCGCCAAGGTGATGACTGGTTCGCGAGGCTTGGAAGGCAGAGCCACGAATGTTATGGGTTGATTCCTCGCCATGCTGCGGGTGACATGACCAGAGGGCTCGCTGCTAGACCTCGAGGTCGTTGGTTTAGATTTCTTCGTCGAGATGGCTTGGGTGCTCTTGGAGGCCATTACTTCGAATAGATAACTTTCTTGCGGAGAAGGAGATGAGAGGCAAAGTTGTCCCACTGGGCGTGCCACTTTTGTAAACACGAAAATATCTACAACAAATAACAGAACAACACGTGTACAAAGAATAATTTAATTTAATCAATGCGAATGCGAGTTACAATCTTTGTGAATTCCTCTGATTCTATCTCCGAATATAGATTTGACTCAAGGGTGACAAGCACTTGTTCTTGAGGGTTACGCGGATTGATCACGTAACAAGTATTTGGGATTTGGATTTAGGTTTAGTGAAGAACTGGCTATTTGGGGAGCTTGATAGTTCTTCAAGGGTTTAGTGAAGAACTGGCTATTTGGGGAGCTTAATAGTTCTTCAAGGATTTTGGGGACGAGCTCGCGGAGGGATTTTTCTCTCTTTGGTTCGCTGCTTTGTTTATTGCCCCCTCCTCTCGATATGAGAGCGGGTATTTATAGTGTTAACATGCCTTCACTTAAGGCAAGTAATGAAGATTCTGAATCAATAATATTTGTTTAATCGAATCAATGAATCTTGACTGATTTACTTGCCGATTTTAACATAATCAAATCAATCAAATCTTGAGATTTAGATATGCCCAGATCGCTTTGGATTGAATGTCTTGTTTTGAGCAAGATCCTTAGTAAGGGGCGAGCTATCTCGCGCATATGGAAGGTATCCCGCGAGGAAGCTTGATTTCCAAGCAAGTGGTGACTCCCAATCCCACTTCGCAGACGACTTATTTTGGACGTACATCCCCGCATGCATGTGAACTCTGTCATCTAGCTACTTCGCGAGTTTCCCTACGCGGGGCCATCTCGCCTTGCCTTTACATAAACCTACACGCGCGGAGTCATTTCTCCTCGCCTTCATGTACATGCGCGCGGAGTCATTTCGCCTCGCGAAGTCTATTTTGCCTTGCGAAGTCCTGTTCGCCTGGCGAAGTCTTGTTCGCTTGGCGAAGTCTATTTTGCCTCGCGAAGCCTTGTTCGCCTGGCGAAGTCTTGTTCACCTCGCGAAGTCTGTTCGCCTCGCGAAGTCTTGTTCGCCTCGTGAACTCTACTCTCTAGCTCGCCTGACCAATGGCGAACCATCACCAATTATTTTGGGGATGTCTGATTAATTTAATTTAATTGATATCTGATCATCAATCGACACTTGATAATTGATTTCAATCGGGATTTAAGGTTTTGTTATCGGCCGACCATTTCCACGTTGGCACGTGTTATTTCCGACGGCTTTCCAATTTTGTTGACTCACGAGCCACATATTTGCTTGGATTATTTAACGACTATTATTATCGTTAAATTTTATATGTCTACAGAACCAAATCTGTCAAATATGAACCGATCAAGTTCATAATTTATAAATCACACTTATGAATGCCTTAACAATTTTCAATATAGCTGAAAATTTGAAGAAATGATCTACTCATAAATACCTATAAACTGAACGGTCAAAATGTGGATATAAGATCAAAAGGTGGGATAAGCCGAAAAGTCATCAACAAGTCCTCAACTTAAGGGTCCTCATTAGAATGGCTTCCTATATTATAGAATTCAAATAAGTAAATTCCACCTCACCAATATTTTTCAACACCATATGCTAATATGGCAGTTGCCACATCATTTGGGATCAAATTCTTGTATAATATTTTGGGGTCTAAAGCATTTTCCCTTCTAGCATGTTAAATTTGACACTGCCAGAGCAAAATGTCATTTTTGTTATAGGAGATAATATAACGACAATAATGGTCTACTTATTTATTGATAGAAAAACCTATTTATATGCATTACATAGAGTCTCCCGAAGGATCTAGAAAATCTATCAATCTTGTAACCTATTCTAATAAGGAAACGAAATAACCAATCCTATATGTATTAGGGCATGACACATAATAGAAGGACAAAAACATAATTTCCTTAAAAACTCCCTCTTGTGTTGCGTCCCTAATACGTGCTTATGGTGTTGCCTCACTAAAAACCTTGCCAAGTAAAACAAAAACCTCATGGGTAAAACAAAAGACTTGGACAAAGGGAAAAAGAGTATAACGCACCAACTACAATTGAAGATAACATGTGATGTAGACTCCCCCTGATGTCTACACAACAACTCCCTCTGATTGGTAACTCAATCCCGGAGTTCAGATAAACGGCTCAAGCCAACGATCTTCACATGCTTCTCAAAAGTAGACTTGGGCAACGATTTAGTCATTAAATCCAACCATATTATTCTTAGATCAGACCTGCTATACTTAGCATTACTTTGATCTTTAAGGAGAATGTTGCCTAACAGCTCAAACCATAAGTTCGCGTTGAAAATCAGATTCACGCGTGGCATGACCTTCGTGTACTTAAACAGTCATAACTTCTTCTATACAATAGGTATAGACAAACCGTAAAAAGTTCTTGAAACAACACACCTGTAGATTTCCAACATATAAAGTCCATAACCTAGTTCATCTTGAGCTGATCACAAAGCTCTGTCGAAATTGACTGTTATGCAAAAGCAGATTCTTAGACAGATCTGTCCTACTTTACGAAAATAGCCATAACTTACTCAATATAATAGATGTGATCAAATGGTTGGTGTCCCTAGAAAGTAGACACATAGCCCTTTTCAATGGTACCGATTTCACCATTTTCCAAAGAATGGGCTATCATGTAGGTCCCGTGGATATTGACCTACGAAACTGGGCAGATTCTGATTTCACATTTAATGTGTCTTTCTGTAGGGATGAATAAGCCTAAACCTTTCATAGAAGGAATTAATGCCATTACATTGGCGTTACATGTGCACATCCGGCCACTACCTAGATATTCCTTCACACTCATCTAAGAGGGAGCGAAGCTGCTCGACCGCTAGCAAGAGAGTTGAAAGACTAAGGAGAACTTGGCCTTTTACAAGTTTATTGTGAATGAGATGTTGAGACAAGCATATTATAACAAGTACATGAATGTGCTACCGTACTTAGATGGAGAATTTCTCCCAAGACTTCTTCGTCATATGGACGAAACGAGTCTTCTCAAGATTCGACTGATCAAGGGATACATATAGGCATAACTTTATCGTCATTTAGATTGCCTTAAGCCGACTGATGGATAAGCATCATCAATAACGGTCCTCAATTTCAAGACCAATTATTCCCAAGATCCTTTCATTCTTAATTTTGGATCAGTGGCATCTCTTAGTTTAACAAGAGTTTATCACGATTCATCCAGAACTTACACGTAACGAGTCATAATTCCTCATAACCCTTCCCTAATCAAGTAGATACTTAGAAAATACCTTGCAAACGCGCTCCATCGTCATACCTTCAAGATCTTTCTATACATCTCCTAGTTCCCAATAGAGATAAGTTGTGACCACAAGCTGCATGTTCAGTTTTTCGGAAACTACCAAACTGACAAGGTAGCGGAGTGCAATGACATCCATTACGAGAGTATATCTCATCGTAGTCGATTCCAGGGTGTTCGTGAGAGACCTTGCGCCAGAAGGTGAGGCTAAGCTCTTTTTTTCACTACGCTTTCTAACAAAGATATAACTGATAGGGTTTACACTTGCGATGTCGGCGTCACATGACCAAAGACCTATCTCTTTGTTTAAACTAGATCGCATCTTTCTGTTTAGGCCAATCTACAATGTTGATATTTACAACGAAGGATGGTTCGATATCAAACTCATTAAACCATGTCATCATGTACACTAGTGTAATTTCTATTTGTAGAGATCTCTATACGGATTGGTATTGGCATTAAGGCGTCCCCCAATGATGATCATAATCCAGAAATAACAGACGAATGAGTATCATTGATCAAAAAATCAAGTTGTGCCAAACTCGCATTCTTCCTTTGCAAGTAGTTATCGAACCAGACAATATTCTTTATAAATAACTCATCATTGTGCACTTGTGGAAGCGCAATTAGGCACATACAGCATATGGACGATATAGATTGTAGAACGTTAACTCAATCCGTTAACAAATATGCATACAGGTACAACCGTAACACAAATATTTGAATGATGGTGGGCAAAGATGAATAAGTGAAAACTATGACTCTGCTACAACCCGTAGCCGTTGGTCTTACAGATCCAAAAGCCACTAGCCTCACCGCCGGAACCGGCCAAAAAGAAACCGGTCGAACTGGCTTTAAGGGTTCATTATCTTCCAGAGCTCCAAACGCTACCTGTAACATCTTAGAAATTCGATTTTCTAATTTCAAAAGAAAAATATTTTTTGAGTTATTTTTTTTATTTCAATTTTTATTATTCTTTAAATTCTTACTAGCTTTCGAAAATCATTCAAATTTTTGGTTTGTCAAATTTTGTCTTTCGAGCCGCAGATGCTTGAATTCGAAATTGGTGGAGTTTTGAAGAGAGTTGGGGTTTTGGCAAGGGACGACCATCGTGACTAGACGTTGTGTACGGTAGCGCTGGTGGTTATTGGAATTGCTTTCTGGCTTTGGTTAGTTTATTGGTTTGAATTATTGATTTGAAGTTCTTGAATTATAGAGAAGATTGGATTTAGGATGGAAGGCAAGAACTGGTCCTTTTGTTGCTTGTTGTGAAGGAAGAACAATATAGATGCTTTATGTCCCTGTGATTACAATTGTGATTTGTGAAGATGGAGTTGATACATATGTCAGTTTGGTTATTTGTGAAGTTCCGGTTAATTGGTATGTTGGCAAAGATGATGCTGAATTGTTAAAGTTATGAAGTTTGGCAATTTTGATTTTTAGACAAGGTATGATTGAGATGGAGAGGGAAGCGAACATAAGGATGGAGTCTAAATGTTTTGGTTTCATAGTCATAGTCGGAAGTATAGTGAATTTGTAGTTGGATGGGTGTCTTTAGTATGAGGATTAATATAGTTCAAACCTTTTGGGTGTCCTTAGTAAATTTCAGGATTTGATCGACCTTCAGTTAAAGTGTTTGTCGACATTCTTGGAATAAGAGTATGATATGAGGATTAGAGGCACGTTGCAGTTACAGGAGCAGAACGATAAGGATTTCAGAATGCGTGTCGCGGTGTTACTAATTTCAGTTAGCGTCAGAACTGACACTCGGATTCCAGATATGGTCTCTCGAGGAACCTTTCTTTAAATCGATAATTAGATTATAAATGAAATGAGTGATTTGTGTGACATTGATTGATTAATTCTTAATTGTTATTGTTTTCAATAAAGTATGTGATATCGTTGACTTACGTGATCGATGTTATCGCTTTTCACTAAAAGCATGTGTTCGATATTGAAATGTGAGTATTGATGTTCAATTGATATGCATAATGCATTGTGAGGAATTGTGAGATTAGTGAGATTGGCGATTGTGGAGAAGTGAGAATGAGATTGATAGAATAGATACATTTTGTGTAGTTGAGTTTTCTCATGGGTTGTCTAAGATCCAGGGTAGCCCACTCGTGCACAAGTTTGGGGAAAGTATGCCCCTTCGATGGCGGACATCGATAAAACGATCTTATCGGGTTTCGGGTTTGGAGACTGAGTATAACAAGACGACTAACAAAAGAGGTACATATGGTGAGATATTATTGATTGTTAGATCATATATTCGAAACATCTGAGTCACCTCCGGTTAGTAAAATACACAGTATAGGACGTATAGGCTCACGTCTTTGATGTATGGATTGATTAACCAGTAATTGAGGAAGGCATTCGTTAGCATAGTTATATATTTAAAGTATTGTTTGATACTTGATAACTTGATTGTCTGACATAGTTAAGAATAACCTTAAGAAGTTTGGCCCTATTATGCGTAAGCTCACCTATATAGATTTTTGTTCAGGTATACGAGGTACGTATGAGGACACGTATTTCTAGAAAAATAACTATGACGCTTAGCTGACGTGTACAAATGTAGAAAAGTGTTACGGAAGTTTCTAGTGAGCTAGACTGCAAGACCTTTATTTGGTTTTGTAATCAGTTTTGTTTGTAAACGTTTTATTTTCAACAATTTCGAGAAAAATATTTAAAATTGTTTTATTTTCTTTTACTTTTCCCGCTCACACCTCGGATTCGGTTTTGGATCTTGGAAACCACCGACATCGGGTCCGGGGTGTGACACTACCAAATTTTGTGAGCAGGTAGACATGAGAGTTTAACTGACAACTTTGAGGTCATAAGTTCAAATCTCATTGACATATGTGACATATGTAAGGTGTGTGAGTTATTAATAACAAGTTTTTTTTTTTTTAAAAAAAAGAAAAAAAAGATATGGGAGTTAGAACTCTAAAACCGCCGGCCTCAACGACAAAACCGGCATCAAAAGTATCGAACCGGCCGTCGGAGTTGCTGGACATCCGTGAACACTTCTTTTGAGCGGTTCACCACCTTCTAGGTCTCCAAATACCACCAAATTTTGTGAGTTGGTAAAATTGAAAGTTAGGAAACAGTGGCCGCAAACAGAACCTCAAGAACCGGTGCTCACAACGACTGGTCCGCAAGCTGAAAATCTAAAAAATTTAGGTTTTTTCATCTTTTTAATCATGGTTAAGATTCCCCATAACATCTAATTGTTATGGCTTGAGTTAAACCATTGTGAACATCACCATAGCATCATTATACCTCAAAGTGAACAATGAGAAGCCATCTAGGCCAACCTGTGAACAATGAGAAGCCATCTAGGCCAACCTCTGATGTATCAGTCTTGTATAATCACTTATTGAAAGATAGGATACGTAGTGTAACGCCCCAAACTATACCTCCTCAGTTTAGGCACGTCACAGTGCCGCGAGTCTCAAAAGGAGAAACGCAAGGCAGTTAACGTAAGTTAACATTTAAGAAAAACACAACAAAAGCGTAAAAATATTTTGAGGTGTAAAACCTTTAATTTGCTAAACACTCTTTATTCCGCTTAAACCTAACACAAGGGACAGCTATGAAATGACAAACTCAAAGTAATACAGATTCCAATGGAAACGACATAAGACAAACTCATAAGAAGTTTGGAAATAAGCTCGAGAATGAATATCAATAATTAAATACAAGAAGCAAGATACCAATCACAAATTCGCACACCCAACTCCTCGCCATAATCATGTTCAAGTGCACAGTACCTGCAACCAAAACTGTTGTAGGGGTGAGCTGTCGTCCTCGCTGCTCAAGGAACTTTACCATTAACTAAGTTTGAAAACCAATAAATAATATAGGTTGCCCAGTATGAAAACATGCTTAAAACAATTTTATAATGAACAACAAACATTTGAAAAGAATATTTCATTTTCAAATAAATATGGCGCCATAAATCTGTACCTGATGGCCGGTCCTTTTTAGACCCACTATCCAACTTACCTCACTATATATATGTACAACATGTAAGTGTAGCGAGAGTGTCCACTTACACCATATCGCCTAGAGGAAGTGCCACACCTCAAAGCATGTTAGACACTCCTCAGTCTATACAGCCCCTCCGAAGGTTTAGGGAATCAAAACCCAAGGAAGTCACTATGCCCCTCTCACTCTCAAGCCATCAAATCTCATAAAAACCGGTTACCATTTTTATGATAACCACATCATGCAATTTCTCATATGCATAAACAGTTTACATAAAATGGAAATCCACTAATCAATGGAGTACCAGGTCCCCTACCTGGAATCCGAGGCTTTCCTCACGAACTCCAAGAATCTCGAGCATTCAGCTCCTGGGTAACTGGAGTCCCTAATGTTCGACATATTATTCGTTAGTAACTTATCAACAAGAAAACAATGACGACAATCCATTACTAATTGTCGAACATTTACTTCACTCGAAAGTAAAACATAGATCAACTTCACAACTAATTCCACAATTAATATCACTAGTTACATAGCAGTTTCACTCTATCCATTACTATACCCGTTATCATATAGCTATGGACACCCATTACTACATCTCTAATATGGGACCAATCTCATTCTTATATCTATTCAACCGTAAGAACATTTAATCCATAGTCAAGCCAACTTCAGCCTTTACTTATCAAGTACTTAAGATGTTAACCACATAGTAAATCCTTTTCAATTTACTATGGACACCCATAACACCAATGGAATCACTTGCACCAATTATCATTGTTTCAGTTAACACTTAACAACAATCCAAAATCCAAAATCAAGGACATTACAATTACTACGTCTGCCTCCGCAACATTTACAACCGTCAAGCTTGCACAAGTCCAATTTAAATGTATGTGAACTCTCAATCTAAATAACTAGTTCAATCCTGAAAATACAGTAGACAACTTATAAGATACACCAAACAATAACACTTGTTCCTGTTCAACCAGCACAATCAAACTACCATTATAGTTAACCCAAATGCAAATGACTCCATCTGCTAACTACCAATGTCAATTCTTCCAAGACAACAGCAACCATACCAAACTTTCCAGAATTTCAAACAGAACCCAATTTTCAAGAACTTTTATACAAAACTCAACTCACCCTTATATCAAACGAAAGCCGGGAAACTAGCTCCATTAGCGAAGAACACCGTGAGCTTGAATCATTAGCTTCTTTCTTGTTTCACCACAAATCACCATATTCTGTTGTCACAAGAATCATCGATTACCATCGATTACCAACCTAATACAATTAACTCACAACACAGAGAATCCAAATGCCCAAAGCTTACCTTGAATCGATTTAGTCGTTAGCCAAAAACAAACGAAGAGGTCCTTCGTCGGAAACCCAAATCGATACTCTTTGCCCAACTCATCTCAGTAGTCACGAAGCCGATCCCGACCATGGTTCAACGCCTCTGGAATCGACTCAAATCGTCGGGAGAAAGAGAGGACGCCGTCGCCGGGATGAAGTTGCTGCCCTCGTCGTTGCCGCCTGATTGAGAAAAGGGATAGAGTGGTCCAGCAATATCTCGAATGATCTAGGCCTTTACCGCCTCTTTTTACCGCTCTCCTTAAATGGACTTTGAGTCGGTGATGGTTGTTGGGCGGT
This sequence comes from Fragaria iinumae, assembly GCA_009720345.1. NCBI lineage: Eukaryota > Viridiplantae > Streptophyta > Magnoliopsida > Rosales > Rosaceae > Fragaria > Fragaria iinumae. The sequence continues at coordinate 31,613,244 of CM019122.1, read as the reverse complement.
TGAGATCACACCGCAAAATATTCTTTTATTCTCAAGCAATAATTTCTCAAAACCCAAAACTTCGGAAACCATAATAAGCTATGTTGCACGGACTCCACCCGGAGTGTCCGACACTCCCGACACGCCGACACGCGTTCGACACAGCAAAAAACCTGTTTGAGACGTCAAGTGGTGTGTCCGAAAAAGTTGACTTTTCTAACATGTTTTGGACACGTTGACCGGCCCGACACGTTTATTTACGACACGTCACGTCAGTTTATCTCACTTAAAAAAAATAAAAATAAATAAATAAATGTGCGCAGTAAAGGACCGTCGCGCAGTCACACACAAACAGAGAGCAAAGTCACAAAATGACGCAGATGAAGAAAATGATGAAGAAAACGTCGCCCCTTAGATCTCTTCTATCCACCGACATCGCCTCTGCCGACAGCCACTGGCGGCCTCAAGCTCCTTTGGGTTGCTAAGGTCAGTCTTCATTTCCTTAATATCTTCCCATTCGATATTTTCTAAGTTCTAAATAATCATTGTTTCACTGTTCTTAATCAGTTAATCATTCAATTGCAGCTAATAGCTTCTAGCTCTCTTCCTCCAACCAGGGGCAAGTAAGTTCTATTAGAGATTCAAGTCTGTTAATCTCTAGCTAATAGTCTGTCAGCTGAAAAAAGTCACAACAATATAACTTCTTTTTTCAATTTTGATTAGTTATTATTGAGATTAGTAATTAATCGATAGGTTCTTTATTTCCTACATAATTATATGAAATTTTGTGTATAATTATATTTTAGTATCTTTTTTATTTATTAAAAATACATAAATATATAATTTTGTTTTCCGTGTCGGAAACTCAGTTTTTGAGTTTTGTAGTGTCGTCGTATCCGTGCAACTTAGATAATAAGTAACTTGGGACTCCAAAGAAATCTCAGAAAATTTCTACGAACTCGTTATGTCGTGTACTTCAATATACAACTCACAAATCAAGGATTTAAACCTCGTAAAATTTATCTGAAAATCTGCTCGAGCGCATTTAAAATACCATCAAGGTTGAAACTATTTACCGAAAGACCTCAAATTAAGCTGGTCAAATTTTCCGGGTGTTACATGTAGTCACTTTTAGCTACTCCAAATTTGTGTAGTCACTTTTGGATAATTCCATGGACATTGTAATGTCTTACTTAGTGAACAACGACATAGCATCTTGTTTATATTATTCTCTACATATCATCGTCTTTAGCATAGGAGGGCGTTGCTCCTAAACTTTGCTAAAGAATAGACTTTATAAAACGAGAATATGACCAATGAGAAATCACGGGGGTTCTATTGCGTCATATGTGCTTATGAAGGCATGAGCAGTGTCTCTATTGTATAGAAGGATGATGCGGACTGCTTTAATGTCATCTATAGGCCTTGAGCATTGCTCATGGCTCCACCAAGTTGTATTTGGGTGATCTTTGATCCCAATGGCTTCTATGTTCAAAAGAAATGTGTAACATCCCGATTTTTAAAATTTCTCAAAATTGATTTTTCTTCTTAGAAATAGAAAGTAGAGAGAGTTCGCCGTATTTTTCAGTGAATTTTTCAAACTCCCAAGCTATTTTTAACGATTTTTCAAAGTTTCATCCAAATTTACCGAAATGGTGACGTGTGGCTACTGGGCTGATTTTCTTTGTTGGTTGTCACGTGGCAGATGATGAGGAAGTTGATGAATCATGGAATGACATGTGTCCATTAGGTGTTGCATTATTGAAAGAGTGAAGGAGGCTTATTGACAAATGGCGCCCTGTTATTGGCCAACCATTTAAACCGTCTCTTTCATGTCGGTCAACTCAGCCTATATATAAGCTAATCGTTTTGCTTCTCTTTAGTCTATCTCTCTACGCATTTTCTCTCTCTAGAATTTTACTCTCTCTATAATTTCTTTTACGATTAAACTTCGGCGGATCATAGCTTTTGATCCGTAACTCTGATTCTGGATCCGCGAAATGTTACGGGTTCGTATCGATGTCTTTTTTCTATCCTTGAAGTTTGAGTTAGATCAAACGGTGATTTCTAGATGGCTTGTTTTAAGAGGCTCGGTTTACGATCGATGTTCTTGGTGGGGATTCGTATTGACGAGGTGAGTGGATTTGTGTAATATGTTTAAAATATTCTTATTTGCTTTCAAAATAGTCGTAAAAGCATGATTTTGATCTATTTATGAAATATCTCTCTATTTTATAGTGAAGCATGTCGATTTGCAAAATGTGCGGAGTTTATATATAATTATGTGTTTGATCCATTGTTTGACTAGTCATTAAACATGTGAACTTCTTGATTAGTTATGCCGAAGTAAGGATGTGACACACGGAGGTATAGGACATAAAGGTCATTAGGTTCCCGTGAGGATCACTAAATTGAAGGATATCCAATAAGAAGTGATTGTGCGATGTGATGAATTGCTTGAAGTGATGTGTATACGATATACGTATTTGGTAGCGTGTGTAAAATGACATGGCTTTGCGGGCATATTGCATTGGTCTACTCACTGAGCGCGTGGTTATGCTCACCCACCCATCTCTGATATTTTTTGCAGAAAAGTACTTAGATTGTACCGAGCCGGGAAAAAGGGGTAGACGACGAGCCTAGAGTGAAGAGCCTAGAAATTAATGTTTTTGTTTACTTTCCGTTTCGTAACACTCATTCACGCCTTGGGATCGGCTTCTGGTGCTTAAAACCCACCGACGTCGGGACCGGGATGTGACAAAACGATGTCCGTGGGAGTTATTTAGTATACAAATCATCAAAACACGTCCAAAATTGTCCCAAACGATTTTTATTAAAGCTTACATGAGTCAATGTCTCAATTCTCACTCATTGATGATAATAACCGATTCAATCAACCGAATCATAATGACTCATGAATGTTACGCATTCATTATAGTGATACATAAGAAATTCTCATCAATTCTCATAATGAGTTTCTAGGTGATGAACGTTGACGTGAATATCATTAAGTCATAGCATGGTTTGATTGCTTCATTATGCATAAAAGCATGTGGACTTGAATCATAATGTCATTAGGCATTGTAATTTGAGCATTTAATCTGCTCTTTGATTATTTGTGATGATCTAGTCATCGTAATCACAATGGATTTATAAAGCACTAAATCCATGAATAGTTGTGTATTCCTTGCAATAAGCTAAGCATTTAATCTCTCTACGATACATTCATAGACAAGAATGTAGAGACAACAGTTTTATCATGGTAACCAACATATGTTAAAAATTTCGATGGAGATTGAAAAAAGGTATTGGAATCCTTTAGAGTTCATTACATTTTGTGTAATACTACAAAGATGGACAAACAAGGCTTAAAACATGCCAAAGTTGGCAAAATAGGTCGTGAGCCCAATATAGGGGCGGCGCCGCCTTCCACATCCCACTATTGGATCTTGTAGAAAAAGAAGAGGATTTTTCAACATCCAATTTTAAATGACATGTAGCGTAACATAATTTATTTTTTGTAATAATCTGAATCCGCTAAATAGTGTAGAAGACTACTCTTGTTTGTCATGCATTTGCAGAAAAATTGAATAAGTGTGCATTGTGCCACACTTGACATTACAAATCTTCTTTTGATCCAAAAACGATGTGTATTGCACCACATCATGATATTTTAGCCTTTAAAAACGCTACCTTATAATAACTGGTGGTCCAATGTAGTCCAATGTAGTGTCAGGTTGTAATGTAATATATTGCATTAACATATAGCTTATGTAGATCGAACCCTAAACCCTAGATCGAACCATATGTGGAAGACAAAATTTGAATATATATGCCAATAAGTACAACGAGGTAACGAGGTCCTGACCATGAATATAATTCAAAATATAACGACTAAGTAACTTTAGTCATGTGAGGTGTATACATTTACAAAACTTGAAAAAATAAACAGATTAGTAGTCACTTAGACTATTAAACCGAAGTCATGTGTTTCATATCTTCCGCAATGTCCCTTTTGTTTTTAAAATCCGTAACTGTGAGAATAATATTTTCATTTTCTCCCATATAATGAGTTTCTTGTTTCAAGAACTTCATATATTTCTTGTATACATTGACCATATTATTGATTTCTTTGCAATTAGTGATCCGATGTAGAGCCACATCATTAACATGATTTTTCTTTTACTAGCCTTATCTTTATATGACATGTGGGGTTCGAGACGTTACCTCTCCCTCTTTTTCCAGAACGCGTGACACGAATTTCGTCACTCTTTTTTTTTTTTTATGTCAAATTCGGGGCTTATGTTTCGGTCAATTATATCAAAACAACAAGATGGAAGATTAACTATTACTGATATACGATAATTAATTCCAAGTATTGAATTAGGTCAAGGTTTATGGTAACTCAATTTGATGTGAAAAATTTCGTCACAAATCGATGTGAACCGCGACAATTTCCGTCACAAATCGATACTAACCGCGACAATTTCCATCGCAAATCGATGTTTAGTCCCTTGATTAACCACGACAATATTTCGTCGTAATACCGTGACTTATCAAATCGTCACAAATTTCAACTTTGTTATGAGAGGGGTCTCAATCCCTCAATATCGTCTCATGTTATAAAGAAAGATGAGATGTAGAAGAAGGCTACGAAGCACGGCTATGAAATTAAAATTACAAAAAAAAAACGCCAACTTTTATAAAAGTTTACTTAATAATTTGTCAAATAAACTGCGTTTAAAAGAAGTTATCCATATAATTTTCATACCAAAATCCACGTGCGTGTAGCGAAGTCGCTCATGTAATTCCATCATGTTCCGTTGCGTGATAAATTGCATGAAAAATAAAAATATATGGTTAGTCATATTCACCAAATATATAAAAACAGTAAAACTAATTAAATAGTTACTACTGTAAATAAACTGTTTTTACTCTTCGGGTAAAAACTTTTTACCCGGAGGGGCAAATTTACCATTTTGCCCGTCGTTCAATACACAGTGAGGTAATCTGGGTAAGGCATTGTCACCGGATTTGGGTCGAGCCGGTACGACACTGGTTCGTTGGCGGCCCGGGTTAGTCGTTGGTACTGGCCGGCAATCGACGATGGGTTGCTACGTGCTAGCGAGGGGCACTGTTTTGGGGCAAGCGTCGGTGGAGCCACACCGGGGATTGGGATTCATGGAGAACGCCGGAATCTGGGTTGGGTTAGAGACGCGCGCGTGGGCTGATGAGAAAGGCGCGGAGCAGTAGCGGTGAGGCAGAAGATCGCCGGGGAAGGAAGTCACCAGGCCGCGCCTTCGGGGCCGAGGCTGGGTCGTTGGCGTCGTCGAGGGTTGCCGGATCAGGGCTAGGCATTGCCCGGAACTTGGCTGGTGAGGTCTAGCCTGACTGTTGCTTCATCTGTGTGCAGGGCTAGGTGCCAGAGGTGATGAAGGGTGGCCGTATCAGATTTCTAGGTGCCTGGACCATTGTGAGGGTTCTTTTTGAAATGAAATGTGACTAGCCCAAAATCAATCCAATAATTCGATTATTATAAGGACTTTGTGTGTGATTCAAACAACGAATTGAGCTTGACGGCATGAAGCGTGGTCTGGGAGCTAGAAACACACTGCAGAGAGAGAATTTGGGTTTTTGGATTTGGGATTTCTGGGAAATTGGCTTGAATGAGAGTTTTGGATAAATGCTTGAAGGCTTGATTGCTATTGCTCTAAGCTTGTTTCTGGGTTTCTTTAGATTGTGCAACATGATTATTCCAATCCTAAATCTCCCTTTATATAGGCTTAATTGGGAATAGAAAGTTTCAAGGTAAAGCAATCCCTCTTCAATTCTCACATAATTCATGCCTGAAATCAAGGAAAAAAGATGCTTACTTGAAAGATATGGATTTAGGAGGATGTGAAAGCTGCTGTAGGAAGCAACGATGGTTGCAAGCAAAGGTAGCTACGGTGACCCCAAAACCTGGAACAAGGTTGAAGGATTGCAAGCTCATCATTCGAGGAAGAAGATAGAGGATACCATCCTACTAGTCCGAACATTTCTTCCTCATCAACTAACAGAAGGGATAAGTATTTATAGAGGATTTTGAATTAACTTTATTAGGTAGTTGTAAGGAAGAGAAGACGTGCTAGAAACGAATAAGAAGAAAGAAGGTCGGGAAGATTGTGGCTTGGGTTCACAAGCGTGACATGACGGTTTGAATAAACAAGTAAATTTTGTAATATCAAATGTGTTTTGCATGTTTATTTTCTTATTGAGCTTGAAATACGCGTACGACATGTCTCGTGCTTTTTTGGGTATCCACAACCATATTCCCGGTTCTGAGAAAACCGGTGTAGTGGATTCCAGGTACAACTCAAGGATGTCGGGGGTTGATCAGAAAAAGGAACAAAGCTAGCAAGGAAGCCCGGCAGCAGAAAAAAAAATCTAGGGTTTTTTTCTAGGGCTTTTGGTTATAGACTCTGGGTTAAAGCAAAGTGCTGATAACGTGTTGTAGGAGAGAATATAACGACAATAACGGTCTACTCATTTATTGATAGAAATGCCTATTTATAGGCATTGAATAGAGTTTTCCGAATGATCTAAAAGATCTATCAATATTGTAACCTATTCTAATAAGGAAGCGGATTAACCAATCCTACGTGTATTAGGACAATAACGATCTACTCATTTATTGATAGAAATGCTTATTTATAGGCATTGCATAGAGTCTCCCGAATGATCTAGAAGATCTATCAATACTGTAATATATTCTAATAATGAAACGGATTAACCAATCCTACATGTATTAGGGGAAACATAATTTTCTTAAAAATTTGTTCTCTTTTATTTTCCTTTTCTTTTCTTTTTTCGTTTTTACTGTTTTAAAAATTAATAAAATAATAGTTAGATATAGCACATCCATTGGAGAAAAAGTTGTTAAGAAGCTATAGCTAATGGATTAGTTCCCATTGAGTCAAGGGATTCACAATTGCACCATCAAAAAATTGTCACTAAATGACTAAATGTATAAGAAGACCACGAAAAAATTAGTTCAAGCAGCAATTGTATGGACTAGTATTGAAGGCCACAACCATATAGATTTGATGAAGGACAGAAGTACAAAAAATACATAGTTCAAAACAAACAAAGCCTAGCTAGCTAGCCTGCTACAAGAACTATCCGGAACCACCAAGGACTCCCTTGAGCTTCATGATTTGAGCAAGATCAAGGAAAGTTGTCTTCCCCACCAATGAAGTAGGCAAATCGTTAGCGAAAAGTGCGAAATCGAGGATTTGGAGACCGGGGCTGGCACTGCTAAAGCTAACAATGGCCTTGGCATGTATTTTAGCAGCATTTACTTGAAAGTGCAACAGCCCTTGTGGGAAAACCATGACATCGCCCTTTTTAAGAGTCTTCACGTAAACAGTGTTGGCTGAAGAAACAAAGCCAGCAGTGATATATCCCCTCAACACAATAAGAACTTCCGAAGCACCAGGGTGAGTGTGGAATGGAATAACGCCGCCCGGCGCAAGGTCAAGCCTTGCCAAAGAGAGACCAAGACCATTTACACCCGGAAATTGAGCGACAAATGCGGGGGTAACAGCAGCTTGGATTATGTTGGTGGTGTTTCCAGCTTTGGCTAGGCCAGAATACACGAAGTCACTGACAGTGACTTTAGCAGGGTTCTTGCAGAAATAGCCTGCAGGGCTATCAGGGCCAGTTAGATCCGCAACACAGAAGTCTTGGACAGAAGCATGCGAAGAGGAAAAGAAGATGAGAGAAAAGAGGAAGAGAATAGTGTAATGAGGCATTTTCAGACTTGCTTAGGGTTACTGAGCTTGGCATCTCAAGTCGATCTATTTGGTTGGGTATATATATACAAAACTTCTCATGAATTGGTTGGGAGCAAGTTGAGAACAAGCCAATGCATGCACTGGAAACAATGGACTAATGAAAGAAAGAGAGCCACTACTTGATGATGAAACAAGATGTCACTTTTGGTAGTTAGGGAAAGCATTCGTTTTCTCCACTCTGGAATAACTTGCAGGACTAAGCTAAATAAGGAGCATATGTATTATCTATAATGGGATTGCATGAAGGAACTCTTAGACCCAACACAGACAGACTAATGATAATGGTGATTAAGATGGATCATTCTTTGGCTAGTTATTTAGTGCTCCAATTACCAAAAGATCAGAGGAGAAGAGACTTATTTTATTGAGGTGGTCCTTACAGCAGCACATGGAAAGAGTGAGAGGGAAGAGTACTGAAAGGGCCGGGAGGTGCATAAGTATTCAACATGACAGCTAAAATCTTCAAGGAAAATTGGTCCCTAGCTATCTACCTCCTTCAATGGCAACCATGGAGTTCATGTGTGGACAACAGTAATTCATTCCAGCTAAGGCTAAGATTAATTCCATGCGTACCGTAGTAAATAAGTGTGAATTGGAACAACGCTGAGAAACCAACAAGATTCAAACCAGAATATGCAGCTGGCTAGAGAATTCCCGCAATGATCAGGAATGTTAAGCTACAAAAGATTGGTTTTACCTTCTTTTTTTTTTTTTTAAATGCCGTTAGAATGGGGGCAGGTCTCAGTCAACTTGACTAACAGAATTCTTCGAAATCCCTACATACGGTAAAAGATTTCAATACTAGGATCTCAAGAAATTTCAAAGGAGCTAGCCATCTATGCAGATATGCTTATCTAGGAGTTGAAAAACAATTATGTTTGCTTCACTTGGGCTAGGGTAGGGTATTTTGGGCCTACGCTGCCCAGGGGGTTTGGGCTTTAGCACTTGGTCCAACTACCCTGCAGACTTCAACTTTGTCTTCTTTTTTCTTTTTTGTAAGGAGAAATTAAACTTTGTTTTAGATCTTGATAATGAAAGTTTCTGAAACACCGTAATTCAAAATATTGGCAAGGCAACTTTTCATGAAAAATTATCTCTTTGAAGGATAAGTTTCAAGTTTCTGAGCTCTCTGAATAGCTGAGGTGAATTGTCTGTGTTTTGGTACAAAAATCTCCATATGCTATGTGTGGTGTCAGTCTAGGCTTCTAACATGTGTTCATTATCAATAAAATTATTTCTAAGAGCTCGCTTGGTGAAAAGTATTGTCGACATTTACAAAGTACAAATTACACGAAGGTATGAAACATTAGCTGCTAATAAAAAAGTTTCATTTACAAATTCTCACAGCTTGTTCGGTGAAAAGTATTTGCATGATGTAATTCTAGATTAATTAATAGCTTAAAAATTCAAATCCTAACAATGAATGAACTAGTGGTCATTAGTGGATATTTCTTTTCTTTTCTATTTTTTTGTTTTTGTTCTAAGAAAAGTTTCATCTACAAATTCTCACAGCTTGTTCGGATAAGAGCATTTACATGACGTAATTCCTAGATTAATCAATAGCTTAAGTTCAAATCCTAACAATGAATGATCAGCTGGTGGAAATTTCTTTTCTTTTCTTTTCTATTTTGATATCTTGCACTCTTGCAGTGTTGCACTGGAATATTATGTCAGAGCACGTAGACGATGCTTATTACTCCCAACTCCAAAGCAAAGCAAAGCTGCAACTGCACTGCCCTCATGCAGTGCCTCCTGGCCTGACATCAGTGGCATGGCCCTGATAATATAGAGCACCTCTGCACCTGCACTCCCCCCATCAGTCATATCAAAGTGTGCAAACCCAAACCCTTTTCTCAGAATTCCACTGCTCACAGCTACTTGCATACATCAGGCCATCAGCATAGGGCACAGCCTCACAGGTTTGTTTTTTGAAGTGATGATTGGATCGAACTCGATCTTAAGTGCATAAAGAAAATCGAAGAATAAAACCTCATGTTCATGCCAAAACTTGCTCAAGTCCATCAACCACCTGTATATCCAAAATTCCCGAGTGTTTCAAAACACCGAAGAGGAAATTGTCTGAGAACATTACTATCTTTGTAATTATAGATAATAACAAAACAAAAATTGTTGTAAAACATAAAATAAAGAGATTGAGAGAGAAGAGGAACGACACTTAGAATGAGAATAAGGGAATATGTTGTCTCATATTGAATAGGGAACCATCTCTTATATAGAAATGTAATCAGTATGTAAATTACATGAATATCTCTAATAAGCTAATTACAAGAATGCCCATTAAATAAACTATTTACAACATTCCCCCTTGGGTATTCTCTGTTATTAGTTTCCTCTGATATGTGCTCCAGTGTTGCCTCGTCAAAACATTGCCAGGTAATAAAAACTCTATGGGACAAAAACAATCCTGGTCGAAGGAGAAAAGAGTACAACGCAAATCTAGCGGTATAGAGATCTCCTGTCAAGGGCTCTAAGGAGCACATAATGGATAGGGTTCATAATCGACATATATGCCCATCTTTTGTTGATGACCCGATTTTGTACGTTGTGGCGGAACAATTGGCACGGGAACTGCACACCCAAATCTGTGTAAGTGCAAAACACCAGGTTCGCAGCCAGTCACCAACTGTAACACAAAGTAAGGTGAGTAGCAGTGGGCCTCAACCGGACCGACATGGTTTCATGCAAGATTGCATAGCCCCGACGCAAACACTAGAAGCTTGGTGCACATTACCAAGGTTCTACCTGCGAGACCATCTTGGGTGTGAACATAGGAAACTATTTGTTCAACAGATCCCAATGGATATACAATAATCATCGGAAGACATCGATGTAAACTCTCCGGCATTATCCAGCCTTATAGACTTTATAAGATAATCCAAGTGGTGTACCCTAAATTTTATGGGTGAGAGTTTAGCAAACGCAGCATTTTTTCTTGTGGACAATGATGTGACATCTGATCACTTTTGTTGATGCATCAACCAAAACCATTAATATTTAACTGGTTCGTATGGTGGTTGGATAGGTCCACGAATTTTCCCTTGCATTCTGTGCATAAAGAGATAGTGTATATTCTAGTCTTTGCATATGATGGTCTAGTATTCAACATCCTTAACAAGCAACTTGACATAATATGTCATTAAAGACAAGACCCTTATTCTAAAGGGGATGCCCGTATGATAATTGAGTTGAGGATACGGTGCATCATATATTTTTCCCAGGTGCATCAAACACCAATACTATAGCTAGTATTTGCTCAAATCATTTAGCTTCTAGCTAATAAATTTTAATATCCTCAATATATGCTTTGGCCACAAATTCGAAGGTTATGCAAAGATATTACACCATTTTTCTGGTGGTTTCAATGTTTTAAGCATTGATTTCAATGAACTTACCTTTCGATAACATTCTTCTGAAACGTAGAGGTATTTTGCCTCGTTAGCCAGACGAGAACGCTCAGTTCCTTAATATTGATAACACATATCAATTTTGATTTAGATTCTAAGGCATCAAGCCTTTTCATTTCAATATTCTCTTGCTTCATGCAAGGAAGATGTGTAGTTCAGATTGTTTCTTCTGGAGACTTCCAATTAACATGATATGAATAAAAACTATTGATTTTATCATGTATGGTGAATTTATGAATGAAACTTCAAGTTTCTTAAGGGGGTTATTATCGAAACTACAAGTTCGATTTATACATGAACTACTTGTTCATTTCTGAACTACCGGTTCATTTTTGAACTACCAATTCATTAGGTACATGTATTTTCAAATTATAATTATGTAGCAATTGATGATATTAATTCTACGCTACTAATTTAGCATAGTGAATATGTCACGTAACTATGTGTAAATACTTCTGGCAATCAACTACGTATTAAATATGGTGAATATATTAACAACAACTATTATGAGAAAGTATTTGGAGAGTCTTATAGACATACATAATGACTAGGTATGAAAAACCAGTGTCATTAGATTATTTTCCTTTTGTTTGATTCTGCTGGACCAAATGAATTGACTGTAATTAAAGTGAAATAAATAAACCTAGCCTCTACATACTTTACAAGCCTACGGGGCACAATCGGAGAGGTATGTTGGGCTTCTAGGTCTTGTAGAGAGAGAGTGGGCCTACTGAGCTTAGAATGGTCTGCCAAGAAATGCAATGTTATTAGTCAACCTTTTCGGTAACTCTTATTGTATACGACCAGGTAAGACATGATAAGGTGGTAGAGCGAGGCTCACTTAAGTACACATCCTCAAAACAACTTGCCTAGACATCGCATCCAACTAGGTGAGCCTAGTTTGAGAAGAGTTATAATCATTGTCATGGACTAAAGGCGACATGTGGCGAGCTTCTGTGCTAGCCTTGCAGCTTAGGTTGAGCTGCTAGCTCGGGCTTGTTCTTGTTACTTAGGCTTGATTTGAGCTTCTGACTCAGCCTTATTTAATATTCATCATTAATAAGACAAATCAACATATACTATTAATTCATTATTTACACAACTTAAAGTGAAAGTAATTTTCAAATACATCGAAATAAACTAAACATAACGGAAACAATTTAATTGACATAAAGTATATGCATTAACATTGGTTTTATATACTCAATAAACACCAATAGTTACGTGCAAAATCAACTTCATTGCATCTTCAATTGACTTACTTGCTTCTAGCATAATTACCGACATAAAAGATAATATGAATGAGAATTAATTTAGATAAAACCGACATGATTTGATTTTGGGAACCGGCATAATATAAATATTAAATATGGTATAAATCACCATTATTTATGCAGCAGTTATACATAAGAAAATTGGTTCAAAACCCATTAATGTTTCTGGCATTACGTACTTATAACCAAATCGGGTAAATGCTTATGGCATAACATTTATGTAATAATCCCCTAATGCTTCAAGCACAATTTATGGGGTTATAAATATGTAATTGCTTCAGGCATTACACCCTCATAAATGTCAAATTGAAATGAATATGATTCTAATTCGTAATTGACATTAAATTAGGATCCGACATAAAGTCAATAGTAAATATCATTTATGTAGCGGTTATGGGTTTAATTCTCATTAATGTTTATGACATTATGTATTACTGTATTAGTAATAAATGAGGTAAATGCTACTGGCATAACGTTTATATAATAATTACGCAATTAAACCCAAAATTCATATTTCTAGCATAGTGAATTATAATGGCAATTATTCAAATTGACGTAACTGAATATTAAATTCATAACGTTTCTATCATAATTTGCATATTTGGCCCATAATAATTATAGAATAATGTGTGGGTTATAAATTGGTGAATGCTTCTGCATTAATTACATGCACTCTAAAATGACATTGAATTTGACAAAAATTCAAATAAGTAATTGACAAAACGTATATGTTAATTTACACGTAAATAACATAATCAATGTTACGCGTCATTATTCAAATGACGTTACATTTCTAAACGGATTTTATTCAAACCTCATTAAGAGCAATATTAATTTATTTGTATTACTAAATGACATTAAATGCTTCGAGCATAATGGATATTCCATACTTTTGTAACATTTCTTACAAATTACCAAATTAATGGTATTTAGCATGATGGTTACGAGCATTACTTCCGGAATGCATGAGGATTATAGTTTAGATATCATGACTCATGAGCGACAAAACTTTTGCGCTGATCCATTTTGCCTTCTTGTCTGCACTACTAGGCAAGTGACGATGACTAATTTTAATGGCTACTGGTCGCTCCAGTAATTTACGATGTCTCCGTTATCACTCACAAAATATGAACAAGTTTATATTAGAGATCTATATGTATCAACCAAATAAACTAATAAAATAAATTTGGTGTTCATTGACGTGTCACGTAACCGGGGTCAAACAACTTCAATTTAATTACCCTGCAATCGTAGTAATATAGACAAGTAGGGATCGTTCTAGCCGGGGAAACCAAAGGGCGATCGAAAGAAGAGAAACCAAATAACTTATAAACAAGTATTCACAAATATACATCGAAATATTGGGGGTTTAAGATTGATTAACTCTAACGAATAACCTAATGAAAATTAAACCTAAGATTATTATATACAAGTGATCAACATACTCATGCAACACGTAACACGAAAAACCATCTAAAATACATAACAACTTCATGCAAGGCCGGGCAGCAACGTTCAAATTGTCCTTGACTCTAACCAATTCTGATTCTAATTAGAGCCTTTGCGGTTATCTAATTGTTAAGACTCCTCAGGTATTTAGAACCATCTTTGCGCTTGATCCTAAACATGAATGCTAACTCATTTAAAAACACGTTACGTAGAGATTAAATAAGAAAACACTTTAGCACACGAGTCAATCGGAAACATGATCTAAGGCATGGCGTCACTCATCCTATTAGCATGCAAACTATCATAATTATATCCGCCCTAAGTTAAGAACAAAGACCAAGACAACTTTGCGTATGAATCGATCCAAAATTATTATGGTAGATGAAACCGCACCTTAAGGACAACCATGGCCGAGGCAGCCTCAAGGATTGATTTAGATGCATGAATTCATGACAATTAATCAATTAGAAATCAAAAACACATAAGAACATGCTACTGCCCCAAAACCTAAATCATGAAATCATCATATATTCAAGAAGTTACAAATCAAAACATAGAACAATCAAAGATCACACAGAAATCCGAAAACCATGTTTGATAAATAAAACCAAAATCAAAAAGTATATTACAATAGAGTTCGAAACTAAACAGAAAATAATACAAGAAGCCATGAGAAAATCACACTTTTACAACCTTTGAAGATTCGGCAAGTGTGGGGAAAATCGGTGGAAGGATGGAGTGATTCTTGTGGTTTGTGGTGGATGGATCGGCTAAGTAATTTTCTGTATAGGGTTTGGTAGAATTTCGGCTATGTAATTGCAAGAGTAGTGATCATCTTTTTGTCCTTGAAGTCGTGCTTTATATAGAGGAAAAACCCTAGAGAAGTCGGCCATAAAGCCTAAACCAAGTTGGTTTAGGATTTCTAGTTCTTCTCAATTTCGGCAGAATGACCTCTGTCTAATGATTACGTCATAACTCCCTCTAGAAAACAGATATTGAGGTGATTCCAATTGATTTGAAAACTAGACTCCTGTAGCTTTCTATCCATATTTAGCACGTTTTCTGATTCATTGTGAGCTGTCCTGGAGAGTCCGTTGAAGTTGACAGACGTGCACAGGAATTCTCCCGATTTAATTCGGATTTTCAAAGCTTGGATATTCTTGAAATTCTGCCGAATTTAGATCTTCTTCTTCATATTGGACTTGGTTTGGACCTCTCCTTCATGGACTAGGCTTCGTGGATCAGCTGCTTTGCTTCCCGAGGTCCATCAGGAACACTTCCCTCGGCACTCTTCTACATGTTACCTAAGTATCAGAGAAGTTAAATCAATTTGTGACAATGTAAAAGCTTTATAGAATCATAAGAACATCTCTAAGACTCCACAAATCAACTTTTGACAATTTTCTATATCAATCATCTATGTTTAACACATTTTACACATAACTCTACCAAAAACTTTCGACTCTACATTATGACTCTATTCTACAACAATAAGAGATAATCAAAGTACAAATGGAGGTAATAACATATTAAGAATGTCGCATTTTATGCTCCTATCATTCATGCATCGTAGGCAGATTTTTCAATATGCAACCAAAAACAATGGGTTCATGCTTCATGGTGATTTGTTCATCATAATCTAGGCTAGCAAATATGAATTAGAATTAAGATAAGAAAACGTTACTTATAGCAGAACGGATAATCTCCATCTTTTATGTGTACAACTGTGAATGCCATTTGTGGAGCTACTCAGCCAATCTAAAAACTTGGTTAAATAATGATCCTCATATGGTTGATCACCGTTTCAGACCTTTCTATGTCAACGTAGAGCGAATTCGATGAATCAAATTGAAAGATCATCATTTGCTTTTAGAGTTTCACATGCAACAGAAAACAAGATAATGTTAGAACTATTCGTGCTGATAACGTTGTAAAACATAAAATACAAAAGATTGAGAGAGAAGAGGAACGACACTTAGAATAAGAATGAGAGAATATGTTGTCTCATATTAAGTAGGGAACCATCTCTTATATAGAGATGTAATCAGTATGTAAATTACATGAATATCTCTAATAAGCTAATTACAAGAATGCCCATTAAATAAACTATTTACAACAAAAATCTTTTTTTCATTCACCAAATTAACAAGTATTTGGTCCTCTAGATTCTTGACGGAGAAATAACTAGAACATTAAAACCTGCTATAACTTCTTCATCAACCCTACTTCCATGCATCTCTGTCAGATATATCTCCCCGAAATTAAGAGAAAGACTTTATATTGGGGTGTTTATTAGGTGAGTCAAACAAAGTTGGTCTGCTGAGTCCATCTTCCCGACATTGCAATTACAGGTCTTCTCACATTAGATGGCCAAGACTTTAAAGAAGAAAACGGCAGCAACCAAAAGTCCCATATCTAAAACGTAGCGTGTGCAATGAGACTGGGATAATTGAAGTCGGAATATTGTATTTGGATTCTTAGAGGTAAGACAAACATAATGAACAGCTATCGAGTTCACTGAAAATCACATTTAGCATATCCCTACAAGTTTGGTTATTGATCTGTGTATAACATTGGTTGGTTGAATTTTGTTTGAAATAATATGAAGTGTCGAATTTGATCTTACAATGTAATGAAGTGTTGTTCTCTAACATCAGACACATAGTCTAGGTCCTCTTGAGTCCCACGTCTTAGTTTGAGACCAATCCTTAAAATTGTCATCCGCTTGAGATATGCTTTGAGTCCGGTCCCATATATTTTCAGACTTGAGATAGGAAATGTTGTGGATGAGGAAAATAGTCGATGTCTCATTACTTCTACACGTACTATTAGATTTATATTTACCAACATGTCACTGTTCACGGGCAATTCAATCAAATCCAAAAAAATATGACAATTCCGATTCTAAACAAATCTTAATTACGGAAAATTAGTTCAAAAAATTGATCTCGATTTTACTAAAAAAAATCATTTTTCTTCTATTTTTCTTAAAGAACGATTGAGGATGTGATTAAAGAGAGTTGCACGCCTCTAAGGGCAAGTAAACCGAGCAAACCACTACCGGTACCATGCATATATACTAGTGTCGTCAACAAAATTGAAACCGAAAAAAAAAAAAAATTCCTCGTGTTTTCCACATAGGAGATGAGGACCTGAGGTTGAAGAAAGATGATATTTTATTATTGACGCTTAATTTGATCGAATCAAAAATAAACATCATAGGAATGAATTGAGGATCTCTGATCTTTATTCTATATTCGTAATTCCAATTACCGCAATTTGTATGTTGATAGTGCAAGTGTACCTTGGTACATACAATATGTTCTAAATTCTAATTGTATACAATGTATGTGTCATTATCTTCTACTAATGAACATAAATAAGAGTAACTTGAAGTCTTTACATGAAATTTGAGAAAAGTATTATTGAACATATAAACAAGTGTACCTTGGTACATAAAATATGTTCTAAATTCTAATTGAATACAATATATGTGTTATTATCTTCTACGAATGAACATAAACAAGAGTAACTTGAAGTCTTTACGATAAATTGGAGAAATATTATTGGATCGGCTCAAATCCATCGATAGGACATGGATGATGATAAAATCATAGAATTGAACCATTACAACCACATCCTATGAAGCAGGTGAAATGTGGATCAAAATCCGAGACATTGAATTGTCAACTTAAATGAATCATAGTTCGTGTTTCTACAAATCGTAGCAAAAACCCATGAAGAAGCCAATGATGTCATGCACCCTTGCACAGATCGAGTCATGGTTGTATTGTCCAGGAAAGCATGGTGCGCAGGTGACTGAACCGAGTCTGCCAAGATACGCTTAACAAGGATCTTATGAACTAATATGGAAAGAGGTGTGTTCAAAGAGAGAAGTAATTGAGGAAGTATAGGATTCATCAATGGAAGCCTGACTTGGTTGATCAACCCCCATAAAGGAGAAGTCCGCATGTGTTTTGGGGCAGAGAGAAATTGCAGGTCATCAACAGCCTTCACTCAGAAGGGAAGGTTTCAGATTCTTGTCTTCATTGTATAGACAAATTTATTTTGCAGTATACTCAGATTTTCTGCCTTACTAATAACTTGTTTATTGTTAATTTGACCAACACAAGAATCCATTAGGGGTTCGATGAAACTGTTACGTTGCTTATAGAGGTACTTTTTTATTTTCGCTGTGAACTCTGACAGAAAGGGACGAACAAGATTTTATAGAAACAATTAGAATTTCACTTTCTTTCTCTTTTATCAATTGGAGTTCAGTGATAGAAGAAAATGAAGATACTGGTAAAGAGGGTGTCAAAGTGTGGTTTCACAAACATACTGTTCATTCTAAGCTCTGTGAGAGCTAACTTGGTCTTCAGATGGATCTACAAGTCGTGAAATTGTATTAACAATCTCATTCTGAGTTCGTTATGTGCATTAGTAATGAAGTTATAAAAGCCATTCATTTGGTTTGGGATAGAGGCTGGAAGCATATTTGGTCGGAGGTTGATTGACTTGATTCATCACGTAGCATATTTGGTGAGGTCTGTTCGATCGTGTCCCTCGTCTGGTGTCTTGGCTTCTATGTGTTGCATGAGGTAACTATTTACATCATGGTTTTTCGGGACGTGGTTTGTGTTTCCTAGCCCTATGTGTGTTTCTTGAATGTTATTAGTATCGTGACGTACACCAATTGAGATCTTAGGGGTCAATCAGTACAAGACATAACTCTCTCAATTATGGACCTCTGTTACAAGTTGTACCTATTTCTTCTGTATTAATGAAGTGGAGAGTAACATGCAATTTACTGAAGATAAAAACAAAAACCTGGAAAGCAAAACGAGCTTGGCTAGGGCTAGCCTCTTATATCTCCCACTGAGTTCATGACATGTACAAAAGAGATTTGCTCTCCCCGCTATAAATATTTGCAGTACATTACAGACAAGGCACTCTTCTCCAGGCCTCCATCATCTGGGTGGACAAAGCAAAACCAGAGGTCCATAAAATTAAACAAAATAAATTGGAAAAATAAAAAGAAATATTCATGGTTTTATCATCTAAAATTCTAATTCTATATCTTCATCTTTGTTTTGTGTACATATTTTCTCTCTGTGACTCGATTTATGTCGTCTGTAGATTGAGAGACAGGAGCGGCATTAAGGAGCAGCTATCCGGGATGACCCGTGGGACATGCTTAGGTCCCCTGCACTGCAGCACTGCAGCACTGCACACGTGGGCCCAGACAGAGGTCATCAGTGGGCCCACCCTCATGTGAGGCATGGCAGAGCAAGCACCAGAGTTGCAGTGATAATAAGAGCACAGGGGTGAGTGCGAAACTCAGAACCAGAAGAAGAAGAAGAGAAAGAGAAAGAAAGATGGCAGCAGCAGCAAGTGTCATCAGTTTCAGTCCAACTAGTTATTAGTTTCACCACCCATGCATAAAACAAACAAACCAATGCCCTCTTCTTCTTCTTCTTCTTCTTCTTAAATCCCAGAGCTGTTCTTTCTTTGTTTTCCCATTGTGGGTTCAAAAATGATGAGTGGGGGAAGTCCAAGTAGTGCAAGGAATTTCAGGTACCCTTTCACAGCAACACAATGGCAAGAGCTAGAGCATCAAGCTCTCATCTTCAAGTACATGGTCTCTGGAGTCCCCGTCCCAACCGATCTTGTCTATTCCTTTAAAAGAAGACTGGATTCCTCAATGTCTTCCAGACTCTTCCCTCATCACCCTTGTATGTTTTTGGTTTAACTTTGTCTCTTGTTCTTCAACTTGCTAATGAAAAAAAAAAAATGCTTATACTAATTAGACTTTTTGGTGGGGTTTTTTTAATTAATTGAATTGAAACAGTTGGGTGGGGTTGCTATGATATGGGGTTTGGCAGAAAGATAGACCCAGAGCCAGGAAGGTGCAGAAGAACAGATGGTAAAAAATGGAGGTGTTCAAAGGAAGCATACCCAGATTCTAAGTACTGTGAGAGGCATATGCACAGAGGCAGAAACCGTTCAAGAAAGCCTGTGGAAGCTTCTTCTAGTTCTTCTACTACAAACACTACTTCTAATAGTGATACTATTCCCACACCTCCAGACTACAACCCTGCTTCAATCCACAAAAACCTCTCCAAAACCTCCCCTTCAATGTTCTCCTCATCTTTCAGCTATGAAACACCTCAAACCCAACACCAAAGTTCATCTCTTTATCCATTCCTTTCTAGGCCACAGGGTTCTAATACCAACCCTCAACTTTTTCTCAACTCTGGATCTTATGTTAATGAAGCTGATCACAGAGATTACAGGTTTGTTATTTGTATTGATCGAATCAAATCTCCTGATTTGCCTTGTGTTTTTTGCCATAAAGATTTGTTCTTTTTTTCTCTGCAAATAGGTATCTTCAAGGAACAAAGGAAGGTGTGGATCATGAGCTAGCCTTCTTTCCTGCAGAGTCTTCTGAAAATGCAAGAAGCTTTATGAGCTCCTACAAAGGCTACTCATCCCAGTCTCAGTTCCAAAGCCTCACAGAACATTATCCACAGCAACAATCCCAGGATGAGCAGCATTGCTATGTTTTGGGCACTGATTTCAAATCAAGCAGACCAATGAAAATAGAGAATAAAGAAGCTGATCAGACCCAAAAGTCCCTCCACCATTTCTTTGGAGACTGGCCTCCAAAGTCCACAGACACCTGGCTGGATCTTGCACCCAATTCCAGACTTCATCGTGGTAATTGGTTTAGTTTTCTGTCAAAATTCTCTTTAATTTCCTCTTATCTTTAATTTGAAATATGAAATCTTAATTCATGGTGCAGATGGTTGAACAAGTCTTCTTGTGACTCTCCCAATTATGATCAAGGCCAAAAGAGTACTGGGGTGGTGGGTCATTTGCGTTTGTTTGATGGATTGGTTGGCTAGGGGGAGATTTTCTTTTGCTAAAGCTTATGGTGAATGAATAATGTAGGGTCTGCTATTGAAGGATTTTCTGTCTTTTGCTTTATCTTGATATTTATTTGAGTCTTCTACTCCCTCTAAGAAAACATGTCCGATATTTGTAGACTTGCTTGTTTGACTGGAAGCATTTTGAAAATGCTAGGGGGCCTCCAGGCTCCAAGTTCTGTAATGCAGGACCCAAGTTCTCATAGAAAAAAAGTTCTGTAATGGAGGACCCAAGATGAGGAACATCAAACATGTCATCTGTAATGAATTGGATAATTTACAACCCAATTTACTTTTTCTGTTTTCTAAAGAGTTTATTACTGTCTAATGTTCAGACTGAGAATTCAAAGTTTACAGGATTGTTAGACTAATTTGAATTATTTGATCATGTGAGCTAGTTAGACCCTAAACAAGCTTTTGTTCTCAATCAATTAACTGGGTTCGGCTGCTATGCATAATTGTATGATATACATCAAGCCGTGAGCCGTCCAATCGTTTAGCAATTTAAGACGATCGGACGACTTACGGCCTAGTAGAAAAGTCTCATTTAACTTGCTCTGCAACAACAAATATTGTGCTTGTTAAACATCTCACAGATTGGGGATTGGGACCCTGTTCCTTCCTCAAGAATCAAGACTTCAATAAATACAAAAAGTTCCAAGCAATAAAATTGAAAATTATTTTTCTTTCTTGATAGAAAAGAAAGGTCAGACTGTGTCACATAAGGGACATAACTAATGTTCAGAATATCACCAAAATGTACCAAGAAAACTCTTGGAAACTCTTATCAAATCATTTGTAATTTGTCAAATGGGATACACAATGCTAGTCAACTTCCAACCAAGGAATTTACATTGGTACTCAGTTTGCAGCTATTGCAAGGTAATTAACTAATTACCAACTAGATAGCTGCAGTTTTCTCATCCTATAGTAACATGAAATTAGCCAACTACATGCATAGCTTTGCAGGCATTTAGCAGTAGCATTACTCAGAATTGATCATCCTCATTGTCTAGGACAAAAACTACAACAGAGTACATGACTGACATGTCCCATGAAAAGAGCGCAGCATTTTCTCCGACAATAAAAGCATAAAGCATACCGAAATGTAGAACTCACATCAATGGTAAAAGTTCATGTAAAACTTCAATTCCAGGCAGCAATCTGTAAAACTGGGTACAAATTTGCTTAATCCTTACCTCATGGTGTGATCAAAGCTCCATTTCTTTCTTCCAAGTCCAAAGAAGCAGAATGCATGACAGGAAAAATCATCAACTGGGTAACATATAGCTCTGTTCTACTTTTATAAGAAAACACATTTATCAAAGGATTAAACAGAACACCCACCAAAAAAAAAAAAGATGAAACAAAAATACAATGCCGAGGACAACCTATCCACTGAATTATCTAGAGCTACATTCACTACTCCAAATCTCAAAATAGCCTGAAACAACCAAACAATAAAACTTGAAAGAGCTAAACCATAGCAGCATATGGTATAAACTATTTCTTATTATGGGAAAACTGATATCTTATAGAGATGCCCAGAACCAAACCAATTCCTACAACAGGTTCAATGCCTCCCCCTTCACATTACCAAAGTTGTTGTAATTCTCTCCATCCACACTTTTATAGCGCATAACCAAAACCTAGTGAATTTCACTCAACAAGGCATGATCTCGATTGTATAGATTCGTTAATAACCCTTTGGCATCTTAGCTACATCTTCTATATATGTTGAAAACATGATGCTTCTAATTCAGATTCTTATATATACATAACTTAACTATCACAAACATCCGTCCCAAAGTGGAAAGTTTCAAAAGTTCGCCATATAACTAAATGAGAAACAGCTTTCAGAACAAAATCAAAGGAAGCGGTCAAACTTGGTGTGAAACATGGTTTTTTTTCGTACACCAGGTTCCTAGTTTCCTACATATCAGGCTACATGATCATCTACAAGCATTGTCACTGCCAAGCAATAATTTTCAACTAACTGACATTAGAATAAGCCACTACACTTCCTACTGCACCTATGCAAGGAACAACATAATTCTCTAAACAAAGTATACTCCTATGTCACCTACTAAACATCCTCATACGATGGTAATGTTCTTAATACTGTTCACCATAAACCTCCTAGCAGGAGCAGACTGAGCTATTTTAGTTCAGAAGCTGATTGAAAGGTCCTATGTTCTAACCTGATTTCAGACAACCAAGGAAAAAACATACAGGCTTCACAATTACATACCAGTGTTTTACCATCTGCAAATGGAGCTACAACATAAGAAAAAACAGAATGTCTAGAATATTTCAAGTCTTATCATTGTCATAAACAAATCAAGAAACCAATGAGAATGTCAAACTAAACATAGTGAGATCAACCGATCAATATCAAATGCATGTAGAATGTGCATATGTTTCTAGATTCACAAAAAAAACGTAGATGCCAATGGTAAAATGCGTATACATAAAGCCGTAAATGCTTTCAAAGATGCGACACAATATAAAGCATAACAGTAACATAAACCCACCAAAAAGATATACCCAGTTCATTGCACTGATAAAAAAGGAGAAACTAGATCTTTGTCATTGTAATTCTTCCAGAGTTCTAATCTTGTTATACATTCACATGGTCAAAGTTAGCAAGGAAAAAAGGTCAGTCATGACACAAAGCCTAAAATGGTTTCTTCTACTTCAAATTGTGAGCCGTGTAGACGAGCTAAAAGAACATAAAAAATCAACATAATGAAGAAACATGAAGGAAAAAAATTACAAGCAACAATAACCCATTTACAGAGCATCCGGGAGGGGCTGAATGGAGCCACCAAAACTCAATCCATTTGATCTTCATATCCATCAATCTCAATTCTTACACTGTCCGCACCTCACAAAAGAATCTCCATTTAATTGAAGCCCCACTATAACCAGCTGATCAAAGAACTTCCGATCCAGTGCTCTCATCCAAACAAAAGAATGTGTAAGCAATCGACACTTAATATTCATGAACAATTCTCATATCTATCCTTGACTTTCATAAGCTGGTTCCTCTTGAAAACCAAGAACCCCACAACACCAATCTGAAGAATGGAGGCAACACCAACAAACAAGAGCCCAATCTTCTTGCCTGCATTGTACTTGTGCCCCTTAGGAGGGGGTGGCGGTGACCGGTGGTGCTTGTGCCATCTGGCAGGCGATGGAGGTCTCTTCGAACTCAGCTGATTGGGGGGCCGAGCATGTGGCGGTGGCGGGCTTTGAGACTCCAGAGAAGAAGGCGGTAATGGCGAAGAGTCAGGGGGAGGTGATGGAGTCTGTGATTGGGGCGGAGGTGGCGAGGTTGAAGATTCCGATGGCGGTGGCGATGGAGGTGGAGGCGATGGTGGCGGCGGTGGTGGCGGTGGCGGTGAAGGTGAAGGTGGGGGAGGTGGAGATACAAATGGTGGAGGCGGTTGAGATTGAGAATCAACAACAAGAGCACATATGCTAATGATGAGCACAAAGATCAAGCTTGACAATGGCGGTTCCATGAAATCAACAAAGCACAAATAGAGAGAGCACTTGAATTGAGGGTCTCTAGGCCACTCTCGCATCTGGGTCTAACCCAAGATTCTTGATTTCCTTCTCATCAGACTTGAATTCAAATTAGAAATTGAAAAAGGAAAAACCTTTGCCCCCCTTTCAGAGAATTTAGGGTTTCTGAATCTGATCAGTGTCTTGGTAATTTCCACCTTGCTTGAAAATTCGACCAATTGGGTCGACTTGGATTGACCCCAATTGCTCGATTCCGTCCTCTTTGGGGCTTGACTCGGTCACACCAGTCTAGGATTTGAAATTGAGCTCGATCCTCCAATCTGGGTCTCCCCGATCAAATTAAGATAAAGATTTCAAATGGGTTCCACAAAGTATTGAAATTGAAATAGCTATAATCAGTCAAAAATGGGGTAGTTGAGAAAGAACATGAATTAGGGAAAGATGGTTACTTTGTGGAAAAAAAAAAAACGGAGAGACCGCGAAGAAGAAAGGAAGAGGGACGCGGGATTCCAACGGCTGGGGCTAATTTGGGTGAATGATTAGTTTGCATAGGCAAGAATCTCTAAGCTGTGTTCTGTTTTCTCTAACAGAGAGAGAGAGAGAGAGTAGCTTTGTGACTTGTCCAATGGTTATGACGAATCTGGTGACAGGAAAATTTCAGAGGTGTGTATGCGACTTATTTAGTTACAAGGTGTTCAGTTAGCTGCACCATTATGAGATTAAATGTGTTCCCAATCTCAGATATGATATATACATTTACTAAAGATATACATTAAAAATGATAATACAGATCTTATGCGTTGCAAATCCCAGTATTATCATGTTAGTTGAGGGAAGTTGTGTCTAGATCTAGATTTTCAGCCTGTTCTGCTCAATGACAAAGCCACAAGTTTTAGGAAATGAAACAAGATAATTAACTTGTATCTCGAGTATTCCAATGTTATTTGTTACAATCTAAATCAACCGGAAGCATCCCTTGCTACTTCTTCTTTATCTATACATAGCGGCGGTTCAAAGGAAGTGCTCTTTCTCAATGGTCAGTTTGTACATAATAACGGAAATGTGTGTAATGACTACTCTAACATTTGTTTGTTTTTTTAAAATAAAAATAATTCATTTGCATTTAATTTTTTTTAGGGAAAATTTTAATAACAGTACACGACAAATGATCCACTCTAATTTTTGATACATCAACTTTCAAAAAAATCAATATGGTACATGAAGTTATGATCTCGACCTCAAATTAGTGTATGCCGTTACTTTCACCGTTAGTCAATGTGATTTTGGTCAAATTTAAAAGGAAAAATTTCAACAATAGTACATAAGAAACATGTCACTCTGAATTTTGGTACATCAACTTTCAAAAATATCAAAACAGTACATGAGTTTCAATTTCCGACCCAAGTTTAATATAAGGTGTCCGTAACACCGCCAAGCTCATGTAATTAATCATTTTTTAAATAGTGATCTAGTATTTTAACCCTCTTTATCTTCTGATATGTGATCTTCTTCGTTTTTTTTTTCTTATTCGTCAATTTATTCTCTTTCCTCGACCCCAACCTTCTACTAGCACAACGACGTTCTTTGAGGAACCGCAGCGAGTTGAGCAAGAAGAAGCAGCTGAAATATGTTCTGTGGCTTCGATCCAAGATGTCGTCTTTCAAGTGGGTTTAATGAATATATAAGAGACAGAACCATGGTTAAACCCTTGAATAGGTGTTGAGCTCAAGTAAAAGCTTAACATTTTGAGTGAGGGAGAAGTTGACGACTCTCTCTACTCCCACACTCTGCAGAGTTCCATACTTCTCTCTTCTCTTCTTTCTTCTCCTCTTCCTCCCTCCATTCCCTGTATCAAGGTTCGATTTGGAAAGGACGAAGGCATGAAAACAAGAAAGTTGCAACAGATTTTTGGGTCTTGTCTTTTGACACAAGTTGAAATCTTTTCATTGTCTATTAGACTATTACTCTATTAGAATATCCTAGCTCAGCTGTGTGAAAAAATTGAATATTAAAACTGAAAGTTCATATTATAACATCCGATCAGGTTACTTGGATGTCGAATAAGATGAAAAGGAATTCTAAGAAAAGGCTGGGCATTTGATGGGGACGGCTTGGTATGGGTGGTGATCTAGATTAATCTTAAAGTAGATATTTATGAACTAATATTTTTGAGAACGAAAAGAGATAGATAAAGAGTATTTGAAAAGAAACGAAAGAAGAACCACAAGAGACAACAGACCATCCGTTCTTCCTCTTTTTTTATTTTATTTCTTTTTTATTATTTTTGAAAGAGACAGATCTGCCCTTTTAAATTTGACCAAAATCATATTGACTAATGGTGAAAGTAACGGCATACACCAATTTGAAGTCGAGATCATAACTTCATGTACCATATTGATTTTTTTGAAAGTTGATGTACCAAAAATTAGAGTGGATCATTTGTCGTGTACTGTTGTTAACATTTTCCCTTTTTTTTATTGAAACCCAAACTGTGTATTTGGTTAAACGTTTGTTGTAGGCTTGTAGCATATCAAGAGGGTTTGGGGTTTACTTTTATTTTTTGAGAAAAGTAAGTACTTTATAAACAAAAGCTAAGATTACAAATTACGGGAGATATCGGTGGCGGACATAAGATCCTCACTCTCCTCCCTACCTGAACACCAACGTTATAGTGGAAAAGAACGATAGGGTTCAACTGTAACCTAACATATTCCAGAAGCATGTGATACATTCTTATAGCCAACTTTCTCAAGCATTATATATCAAAACCGTCAACATATATGCGAAGGCAACAACCCAATTTCATTGGCAACAAGAACCAACTGATCTTAAAACCAACAACCCAATTTCATTGACAACAAGAACCAACTGATCTTAAAACCAACAATGTCTGGAAACGACAACATAAGTATGACACACCAAATGACACGACCAACAACACCATCCCACCAAAACCTTAAACACTCGCTCAAAGAGGAGGGACGACCAACACCCAAACAACACCAGAAGAAAACTTAGCTAACAACCAAAACAGCTCTGTGTTCCTTAAGTAGCTCTGTACCTGTTTTTTCTCTTTGTTCCTTTCAATGTGGGACAAATGTCTCCTTCCGGTTTGTCATTACTATCTTGTCTTATGACTTTCTTTCCAGGCCTGTTATTTTCCTGAGCTAATGGGTCGATATCCATCTTGGTCTAGATGGTGCGCGGGTGATACCTAGTCTAATCCATCATCCATGGGCATGGTAGCCGTATTATTACTACCGTTGACAAGTCCCTCAAATTCTCGTTCAAGACAGTTTGTGAGTGGGGAATTAAAATGCGGACCCCTGGACCCGGTGGTGGTCTTTAATGACCCATCCCGATGATAGCCCATCAAGTCTAAACTCAAGATGTGGGTTAAATGAGTGATTCGTTTTTCCGATGAACGAAGCAGCGAGCTGCGAGCCTTCCCATGTTTTGGTAGAACAAGTAAGAGCAAGGTTATTAATCCCATGTAAGATCTAGAATCTCACCACCATCTAGTACCTTTTTTAATAATCCAAACAAGTAATATACATGCAAAAACACGTTTTAATTGTGTTTTATTATATCAATGATATCTTTCATCGACTAACAAACAACCAAAAATAATATATATGTAAAAGTGTCTGTATGATTGTATCATAATCCTAACTTCCTGTCTTCTTACTCTAAGTATATTGGTTTGATATCATGTTTGTTTATCAATATTCAATACCATAAACCTACCTCGATCTTTCAATATGGTTTTCTTATTGTAAACTAATCGTCTCACTATAGATGCCATTGCCCATTGGTCTACGATCCAAATGGTAGGAAATGTCTTGCTCATGACAAATTAGCTAGGTCATTTCTTTAGTGATCCAGAGGACTCTTTCTTAACTATTTTCAATAACCATAACATCACCAGATCGATGTAAACAATCTAATAGAGCCGCATAAAAGAATCAAGCAAAACTTAATGAACACTAATCAATTTCTCCATTCCTTGATCACTTTCACATTGCCAAAATCAATGGGGTACAGCCAGAGAAGCTATGTAGAACAAGTCATTCCCCTCCATACATAAAATATGAACACTTTGGATCGTCAAGGAATGGCCTGGCAAGACAGTCTAGCACGCTTTTTTCATGGAACCCACAAGTTCATCTTTCTTTTTTTATTTTCTTTTGATCTGCAGATTTCTTATCAAATCGTGTAGAAAATTATCATATAGAATAAGGAAAAGAAAAAGGAAAATTTTAAGAACAGTACATGACAAATGGTCCACTCTTAATTTTGGTGTTTCAAGTTTCAAAACAATCATAAAGATATATGACATTAGAATCACAACACATTTTTAGTACATGACCTCAGTAACGCCGTTAACTCTATGTAATTTCTTAATTTTCAAAAGGTAATTTCGGGTTTTCTCCATTCTATCTTTTCTTTATATTTGTTTTACACTTTTTCTATTTATATACTTTTTCTTTAATTTTGTTAACTCATACCATAATCTTAATGACTTTGTTGTCTACAAGTAAATCCCTCTATTCTATTTTCTGTTACTAGTTCAACAGTGAGAATTAGATCTTCTGTGCTCAAAAATGACTTTGCGGCTCTTCAAAAAAATTTATTACTAGTTCAGAAATAAAAATTGGATCTTTTTGATTTCTCTCTCCTTAGTAATTATTAATTTTAATAATTTATTACTGCTAAATTAGAGAGTGACGGATTTGTCTCTCAAATTTTAACAGAAATCACACAAGATAACGGAAGACATAACTGCATGTACATATTTTCAGTTGAGATTATAAGTTCATGTACCTTTATGATTGTTTTGAAACTTGAAACACCAAAATTAGGAGTGGATCATTTGTTATATACTGTTCTTAAAATTTTCCCAAAAGAAAACAATGACAACTAATCAAATCATTATAATCAGAGTTCCAGTTGGATCCAAGATTAAGAAGACATAGTTTAGATTATCGGCCTACACATTCAACCCAATAGACAACCCAACACAATTTCTAGCTTTGTCTCAACTCTCGAACAGTTACAGATATTTTGAATATATGAAAGCAGATTTTGATCAGTTTCATATGGGAATGTTGCAAATCTTACCAGATTGTTAATTGCATGACGAAACAAATGTCCTTGATTTTACCCTAAATCTGATGGGTAAAAAATGAGAAATTTTATTAACACATTCCTAATTAGAGCAATTTTATCTGTCAGAACTCATCCCGAATTTCATCCTGAAACCCAAGTTAAATCCTGCCGGGTCCACCTTCAAGGAAATTTTACCGAAAATTCGGCATAATCTACCTTGAAAATAGACAACCCTTACCTGAAAAATCCAACTTACATTTCTATAATCAAACAAACCAGCATCAACACTTGGATCATTCCTGCTCCCCAAGATCATCACATCTCCCAACATAACAATTACTCAACTAAAATAATCCTACAACCAACAACAGACAATTAATAATTTACTATTGGACTTTCAGAGCATATCTAAAGTTGAACGAAAAACAATGAATAAAGAATAAGCGGAGGCAACATCTGACTATGCCTCGACTCCATGTACGCTCGACCTCATTTAAACTTATCCTGTATACTGGGCATTTAAAACCAAAGGGCACAGGGGAAAGTAATTTAAAAACGTTAGAGTGAGTGGACAAAAATAAATTAAATAATTTAACAAATACATAATTTATATATTTTCCCACGTTTCAACTTTTAAAACTTAACAGCATGCAACTTTGATAATCCAAATAACTTTAAATCCAGAATACCATAAAAATAGACAAACCAGCCCCGCTGGTTTAATCAAATATAGAAATCTCGTAAGAAGAGATAAACAGCCCCACTGGTTAATCAATTATATAACTGAGAAAAATAAAATAAGAGGAAGAGTTATCACCATGTAAAATGAGTCTCTCAGGCTCGAGTCGGTGCCTCCCAGGCTATAATAGCGTCCCACGCTAAGCGCTCTACTCAGCTATAGTGAGGACCGCTAATAATGGCTAGCTAACAAATAAATATAAATACCGATCAGTTGTCTCCCAGACTATAATAGCGTCTCACGCTCAGCGCTCTACTCACCTATGGTGAGGACCGCTAATAATGGTTAGCTAGCAATAATCAATATAATCGACCCTATATTATGGTGACTAATGGTACTAATAGCAATAATCACTTAAATCCATTAAACTTCCCCAAGACCATACGAATGGTACGGTTCCCAACCGTACTTGAAAATCATCATAAGAAATTATGTTAAAACTCAATGACGTGTCTCACACATCAAAATATTCTCAAAACCATAATATAAGCGAGATTTAATTAACAAGTAAAAATCATAATTAATATCTCAATACAAAATACTTGCTAAAACATTCTCAAGGTCAAGATCGATATTTCACCAATAATTTCGAAAATTATAAATAGCGAACTACCGAAAATCCCATTTTCGGAAATCTTTTATAAATCTCAAATGCTACCATTAAAACCATTATAATGAAATCCGGAATTTATAAAGAATATCCAAACTCAAATACCAAATTAGTAATCCGAGCTCAAATCCATAATTCATGACCCATAATTAATCAATGATTCAAACTCAAATACTTTCGAAGATCATTTCATAAGCCGAAATTATAATATAAGCTCGGAAAATAAAATAATAAATTATAAAATCTTGCATGCATATTTATTTAAAATCAAAATGTCCACTCACAGTATACGGCTATGCCTGCCGTCGATCCAAGGTCTCCCAACACGATCCTCCTCACGTCCTGAACAATAGATATTATTAAATCTCAAGACTAACTCGATACTTTAAATAAAACTGCAAGAATAAAAATGAGCTTATAAATCCTTCGCCCTTGCCCAACTTCTCCATCCTTAAACCAATAAGGCTCCAACTTCACCACAAGCATTGAAATCCATAAAACAACTTTCTGAAGTTTAATCAACACTAATCCAGTGGCCGGATTCTATCCTATCAACCGCTTATTTCACTCATCTTTGAAAAATCCCAAACCTAACCAAAACTCCTCCAAAAATTCCAAACTTCACATCATTAAACTCCTCTCATTAAAACAAACTCAAAAACATGAAAGACTACCCCCAAGCGGTGGCGGCCGGCAGCCGAACTCTGGCGACCTCCAATGACTACCAAATTTTGACACAATCTTCCTCTCAACATTCTAAACAACTTTCATAACTACCACATTGATCAATTTCAAGCTTAAACATACTAATCGAATCAAAACAGAAAAACCCCAATTTAAGAACCCTAGAATTTCAAACATTCGATTCTCCTTACCTAGCTCGAGTTAGGATGTATCCTTTTAGGGGTTTACTGCTGGAAGAGAGAGCTTCAAGTTAAGACCAACACCTCCTGCTATGGTGGCCGGAAAAGGAAGTTTCCGGCGAAACTCCACCACGCACAGCCGTGGCTTTCGGGACTGATTTCTCCTTTATGGCGGCGCAACACGACCAGCCACCTACCTAGACTTAAAGAGGATGTTCCAAGCTTCGATTTGATATCTAGCTCGCCCCCTAACTCGGCCGGACGGCGGCAGACGGAGGCGATGAATTTGCAGAAATTCTGGAATTATCCCGAAATGAAGGTCTGATTTACTATTTATAGAACTTAAGTTTTCTGCGAAATTACCAATCTGCCTCTGAATTTAAACCCTTATAACTTTTTCGTACAAACTCCAATTAAAACGTGCCACATATCCACGAACTCGGTTTAACGTCCTCTACGACTTTCATGAAGAAAGTTTTCCCACAGTTTAGACGAAAGAAAAAGTCAACTTTTGGACCCTTAAATAGTAAACGGTTACTCAAAACGGTAAAAACCAAAATAATACCAAAAGTAAATAACCGTAATTTAATTTAAGAACCGGGATGTGACATTATCAGCCTCGCTAAATCTGGTTCTTCGCCATTTTAGTGAGTGTGAAACGCGGATTTCAGGGAAATCAGGCCTCCAGCAGACTCGCTATATAGTTCGCCAAAACAGTTTTCGCTACTACGCTCACCAAATTTGGGAGAGGAGAGAGAAATTTGAGACGCTCGCTATCTCCTTCAACATGCAGATTCGTTCAAATTCAAACCACTAGGTAATCGTCTTCCTCTTCCCTTGTCATTCTTTCTCCTTGGTGTTCGTCAAATTGAAATATTGTGGATTTGGGTGATAGAAATTTTTGGGGGGATATAAACCCTAAAAAGGGATTTTGGGCTATTCTCAAATTTTGGTTCGGTAACTGGTAAGCATGAAATTTGTTTGATTAATCACACACACACACACACACACACACACACACACACTACCTTGCAATTTCTTGAAACTTGAATAGATTGGTGATATATCAGATACTGGATCTAAATCATTTGAATGAGATAGAGGTTAGTTTATATATGTATATGCTTTGGACGGATGTTGGATCGTGTATGGATTACATACTTGATGAAATTGATGGGATATACTTGTTTTCTTACTTTGCTTTGACATGTTCTCTGAATCTTTTCTCATGCTTTATCAACTCTCTTTACATGTAGATGGATGCTAAAGTCCCTCTTGTTGAAATAGATTTAGGAGATGATATTTTAAATTATGCCAGTATCCTCAGTGGAAGCTCAGGGCATAATGAAAATATGTTTCCGAATTTCGGTTATCTTGCATCTGGTGATGGTATTAGCTATAGTCAGAGCCCTATTCAAAGTCAAGTTGGTGTTCAGAGTGAATCTCAAACCACAAAGAAAGCTAAAAGAGCCAAGAATTTCTCCAGTCAAGAAGACAACTTTCTTGTCTCTGCCTGGCTCAATACTTCCCTTGATCCAATAATAGGAAATGATCAAAAAGGTGATGCATATTGGAAAAGAATTTGGGAGTATTTCTATGCTGAGAAGACCTTTGAACTAGAGTGTGATCGTAATAAGGGTTCTCTCATGAATCATTGGTCTAGAATTCAACTTGATGTGAACAAATTTTGTGGCATTTATACTGAAGTTGAAAGGAAAAGAGCAAGTGGTACAACTGAACAAGATAGGGTAATCTAGATTACTAATATGTTATATTTCAAGTTACGTATTATATATAGAATAACTAACTCTATATTTTGATTTTATGTTTGTGCAGATGCTGGAAGCCAAACAAAAGTTTAGGAAATTGCTAAAAAGAAACTTTGCATATGAGCATTGTTGGAATCTGTTGAAGTTCCACCCAAAATGGAACTTGGAACTCTCTAGGAAAAACCAAAGACGATTCCTGCAACTCCATCTCTTGTCACTGCATCTCTTGACACTCCATCTGCTAGCCCGGATACAGTCGATTTAGCTGATGGTGATGGTCAAGGCAATGAGGCTCAAGGCTTGGTGAGGCCTATAGGGAAAAAAGTTGCCAAGACCTTGGCAAAGAATGCAAAAGCTAAAGAGAAAGTCGGAGCAGCCCAGTCTGAATTAGGAGACTATTATGCTCTGAAAGTTGAACACGCTCGTAAGGAGGATGAGCAATTTCAACTAATGTATAATGCTGAACAAGAGAACATCAAGCTGAGGAAACAGGAACTTGAAATTCAAGTTCGAAAAGAGGACAATGCAATAATGGCAATGGATACTTCTACAATGGAACTAGTTCGTGCAGAATATTTCAGAGGACTTCAACAAAAAATCATCGCAAAAAGAGCTGCTGATGGGAACTAGATGTCAGTTCACTTTTAGGTGCAAATCCCTTTCTTTTCTAATTTTATATTGCTCTGAAAGTTATACGTTTCCACCTACATTGAGAGCTGATGATGCACTTTTATCTTCAGTATGTTTTCGTTATAAGACTTCAAAGAGTTTCAATAATTTCTTTCTTCAAGTTTTGAAATAATTAGTAATCTATTCAGGTTTACTTAAATATTGTGCCTTATGCATTACTCATTGTTTTGGCCACGATTCTCGGCTTGGGATTGAAGAGGTATTTAGCGGTACCAAAAGTAAACTAATGGTGCGGATACGGGCATGCCACCTCGCGGACGAGGAAAGTGATGTGGGATGCGTCGGTTCTTGACATCTTGAACAGGCGGCGGGTTTCCGGTGCCACCTCGCGGACGAGGAATTACAAGCACAGGGCGATTCGATACTCACGGTGTTGCGAGCAGAGCAACCAAGGAGGGATCAGGGGTGATCGGAGTAGAGTCCGAAAGGGCATTGAGAAACCTAGGCGGTAGCACGCTTAGGGTTAGGGTTTTCGAGAAGCTCGAAGAGGTTCAACTAGGTTGAAAGTTTGTTTGTATTGTTGTTTAAGTTTTTTGAGAGATCTTTCTGTAAGTCTTCGAGCCCTTTTATATAGTAGTTTGCCTTCGGCCCGAAGAAAGATATTCATAGTCTAATTCGGACTCTGAAACCGAATACCAGAAGGACACTGCTTTATTCGCTTATACCAATCATCTGCATAACACGTGTCCAGCCGCGTGGGTCACTGCCTCTGCGCTGCCCAACTATGCGGACTCAAATTAGGAAAGTTCTTATCCAGCGAGGTGTCACATTCCTTGTGGAAACCTATCTTGCGCGGGCCGCGAACTCAACCCATCCCGCGAGCTCCTGAAGCTTGTCTCCATCTCGCGCGCCCCTGAAGCTCGCGAGACTTAAAAGGCTTTATATTAAAAGGACCACAGGTATTGGCCCAAATGTTATCCAAAACTTATTATGCAGTCTTGGACCAAAATATCCACTGGGCTCAAACATTGCCCCCTAGGCCTTGAGCTTCGGATTATCTAAAACATCGAAGCGAAAAAGGCCTTATAGAGCACGTTACAGAAATTTGAAATTTGAAAGGTCCTGAATTATCGGCGTCATCGTGTCCTTTGATTGAAAAGACATTACGGTTCGTCTCTTTAAAAACACGATGCGGGTCCCAACATTTCGTCACCCCATCCATCGCTTTTCCTTTCTGCAAACACAAACCTTTGCTGCCGTCACCTCTCTACCCAGAAAACATGCCTCCCAAACCAATCGTCCGAGATCCGAACCTTAACATTACAGCGGCGATCAGCTGGTCTACCGATTTCGGTTGGCGCTTGTCCGTGAACCCCCCCCCCCAAGGAGCACCCATTTATTTTCTTGAGAACAGGGAAGCCCTACTCGGCCCGACTCCTTCTCAGCCTTTGTTTGCCGCCGACCTCAATTCATACACCAACCCCGTGTGGCGCCCAATATTTGCTCACCTTCGTAAACCTGGCAACTTCACGACCTGGGCTCAGCAAGCTCGCTCCCATGTTAACATCCGAGTGGGAGAATGGCCGAACACCACCGGCGAAGAGCGAGCATGGTATGAGGCTCACCTCCAAACCAATAGGCCGATCTGGGAGGCGGCGGGCATAGCCGAGGCTATCGCCTTGAGCTTTTCGCTTCCTTCCTCTACTGACAGGGCACCGATCGCTGCAGCAGTGTGTCTATGGAACAGCGCCACCAACACCTTTGACTTTGACTTTCCTTTCGGGCAGATGAGCGTCTCTCTGCTGGACATTCTTGCTATCATGGGGCTGCCGATCCACGCAAAGCCATACGTGCCAGGTGATTTTGCGACAACTGAGTTCACCTATACCTGCAACCTAGGGGCACGCCGTGCCCTGAAGACCTCATTCCCAGTCTGGAGGAACTATTTTATCCTGCATGCAGAGCTGCACGAAGGAGGTATTGCTTTCCTTGAGTACTGGCTAAATAAATTTATTTTCTGTGGTAGCACTCACAAGCCTACGGACAAATGGACGAAACTAGCCGAAGCACTCTACAATGGTATTGAGGTTGGGCTAGGGCAGCCCGTATTAGGTGCACTCTATCGGGCCCTACACACACTCTCCTTGAAGCCTTTCCATCTGTCGACTGGCCCACTATGGATCATGGACCTATGGCTGCAGCTATATTTCTCCCTCTTCAGACGTTCACCGCTAGCCTTTCTACCAGAGGACCAACTGCTTGGGCTTGCGGTATGCAAGAGTCTAGCGAACCGCACTCCTTTGTCTTTCTTCGCCAGCCTATCCATCCTTTACAACCAATTGGAGCCTTCCCCCACCATAAACATGATGGTTAGTCGGTGCCATCCTGAAGTCCTAGCGGAGGGCTTCTTTCCTCGTCCTGACTCCGGATTCGATACCAAGACGAGCTTTATGAGGGCAGTTTCATGCTGCGATCTTCAACTTGCTGAGGAGGACCAAGGTTTTGAGGAGTACGCTCCCAATCATTTCGCCAGACAGCTTGGTTTTATCCAAGGGGTTCCTTACCCACTCCTTCATTCAGTGAACAAGTATACATCCTGGTGCAAGATCAGCGAGGCGGACCGAGTCACCCCGCTGGCGAACATTTTCCCGCTCACTCCAGGCCTGCTTGAGATTGAGCCTGCATTAGGTGTCGACCCCGCATACCTCTTCTGGTGGCGCTCCCTCTCTGATAATCATTAGGAGTATGCAGATGATGACATCTTTGCCGCCATCTTCTGTCCCCTGTACGACACATTGGGGGAATCAGACCGCGCCATCCTTGACGCCTCGCGTGGACAAGCAAGGACATCACAGAGAGCAACAACGAGGCCCAGGCTAGCAGTACCCCCTGACGCCCAAGTGCCTCGCCGACCAACTGGAATTGTCCTCAGGGAACGCGATTCCGCTCCTGAGGTATGTCAATGACTTTGTCAATTTTCTACACTTTGGTCTATTTCATGCGAAGTACCTTCCTTTCTAATTTGTTTATCCCTCTTTCACAGACTGTACCTCGCCTTAGATCCTCTAGGAGACTTGCAGCTGCAACAAACAAAGGGAAAGCTACTGCGCAAGAGGAGCTCGCAACAGACCCCGAAGATGAGCATGTCCTGATCATCCCTTACTCGACAGGTGGCGAGAGCTCGCGCAAGCGTCCTGCTGATGATGAAGAGGAAGTGGTCGAAGACTTGCGCTATCAGCAAGAGAACGGCTTGGTAAATGCCCTTTTCTCTTGTAACCAATTTATCTAAGTCAGCAATGACTTACTAACTCTCCATTTGTAGGTTCGACGCCGCCGCACTCGCCCCCGCTTCGACAACGCTAAAGGGGAAGCAAGTATAACTGAGACCCTTGTTCCGAAACCTGTGGTGGTTGTGGCTGAGGAGACAAGTGCTATACCTGAGGATATTGAAGAGCAACTTCCTTCGTCAACCGGCGCGCCGGACGACTCAGGCCTGATGCTGGTGTCCTCTCCTAGTCCTATTCAGGACCAAGGGCTTAGCCATCCAGTCCTAACTCCAGACTTCGCTGCCTCTTTTGCAATTCCGCCAAAGGAGACTCAACCAGAGGTGATGCCTTCCCCACCTAGGCTGGAGCCGGTCATCCAAGCGCTTGAAGAACGAGAGGTGTTAGCAGTGTCTGCCGCCCCGCCAACTATCTCGGAGGTTGAACCGGTCACTCCTTCCTCGGTGAAGCCAACCATCGAAACAACTTCCTCTCTGGCCACCCGGATTGCCCGTCTCCGAGCTCGGGTAACTCCACCTGCTGATCCAGAACAGGTTCGCCTGGCCCGAGGCTTTCTTCATGGCCTAATAAGACAAGGCCCCAACATGGATGTGTTTGAGTTGGTGCGACGCGCTCGTGAGGCTCATGGTGCCTTGGTCCGCCACCTCGCCTACAACAACCCCGCGCTGGACCATTCCTTAGAGTTGATCAATGCGGTCGAGCTGCAAGCCCGTGGCGTTAATGATGCGGAGGCCCAGTCAACTGCTCAGGAGAGAGTCCGCCAGGCCTTGGACAACCAAATGGTGGCTCTTTTGAACCAGCTTGAAGATATGGAGGTTCCTGAGACATCTTCAGAAAACCCTTGTACCTTTTAAGCTAGGCAAGTGGAGACTTTAGAAGCTCAGATAGCAGAGCTGCAGGTTCAGCTTGCTCAAGCTCGTCGCAACCTCGAGCAGGCTGAAGTTGCCGAGTCGCGCGTACAAGCCGCATAGGAAACTCAAGAGGCTCTGGACTCAGCCACTGCTGCTGCGGACAAAGCCGAAGCCCAGGCGGATGTTGAGGAGTTGGCCTTAGAATGCCTTCTCCTAGACTTGTATAGGTCCTCTAGGAAGGTCTAGTTTCATTTTCCTTTTTTGTTGCCCCCCATGTATGAACCTTTGCATTAGGTATGCTATTTAAGTATTTATTGCCCATTAACTCTATCCCGCTCTTGCCAAATCCTTCGTATTTCCAACAATAAATGCCACGGTTCAGAACAAGTCTTCCATTGAGGTTGGGTAAAGGTCTCTACGTGACTGTTTGCTTGGAAAGCGGGAAGTCACTATAGATTCACGCATTCACCTTATCTCTAAAGCCCATATCTCGGAGCAAAGCTCTATATGTAGGACACATGTCAAAGGGAGTCAGTCCCTTCTTTCTATAAGAGAAATCTGCTGGCCGGGTTTGGAACATCGATCAAGTCTTTCTGCCCCCTCGCTATGGCTCCTTCTTCCTTTCTGTTCATCCTTTTATCCCTGCTTAAAGCGAAACCACCATTTCTCCTGCTCATCGTTTGCTTTGATGAGTTTCGAAATCTACTCTTAGGCCAAGCCTCCGTCTGGAAGAACAAATGGTTTGGGTACCTTCTGTCTTGCGCTTGCTGTTCTGTCCACGCGTGAGGTTTCAAAGGCCCTTCGCCCATTCGTGCGTCAGGAGCTTGCCAGTGTCCTTGAAGCACCCTCCGAGGCTTGGCTGGTAGCATGAGGAATCCCGTTCTAGTGGACCTTTAGCCTCCCAGTGCGTCGTCTCTTGTTCGTTCTTCGTTCATAATATGTTTAGGTCTAGGTTTCTAATATCCCCAGATCTACGCTTGTAGGCGTGGTAGATCTATGCGCTTAAGCATAGAGTAGTCAGATTCCATTATTTTTCTAATGTGTTTGCTTTGGCCGCAAAGCCGCTTATGAAACCTGTATCAGATGGGAAAAATATGTGATTTTCTTTATTTAGGGCCTCTGGAATAGGCCCAAATCTTGTACTTGTCTTTTGTTTAGACTTTGCACGTTTACACAGAAAATAAATAGAGAAATGAAGGGATTAGCATAACTAATTTGCATGTAAAACTTTATTTAGGGCCTCTGGAATAGGCCTCAATCCTGTACTGGTCTGTTGGTTAGACTTTGTACGTTTCCAAAGAAATGATCTAATTACATGCTTCTCTCTCGGGTTGCCCCCTAGTGTGAGGCGATGGAGCGTTAGCGCGATGGCGAGTAGCACTATTAACAGTGGTCGCGGGATCAGGAGGAGGTGGAGGATCCTTGCGCTCCCAAACACCATTAATAGGATTGCGATGGATGGTGCCGTCAAGGTCGCGCAAGTGGTATGCCCCCTTAGGTAAGATGCGATGAATGATAAAGGGTCCTTCCCACCGAGCGGACCACTTGCCCCGGCCCTCAGTTTTCTCCCCAAGTGGTAGCACAGCGCGCCATACTGATTGGCCCTCGGCATAACTCCGACCTCTGGTGATTTTATCATACGACCGTGCAACGCGCTGCTTCTCGAGGATGAGATTGTTGAAAGAAGTGATACGGTGCTCGTCGAGGTCTTCGAGCTCCTGCCACATTGCCTGAACGTAATCGTCACCAAGTAATTGGTGTTGTTCCTGGACACGAAGCGAAGCGACGCGAACCTCAAGGGGGAGGACAGCGTCATGACCAAACATGAGAGCATATGTGGTGGTATCCGTCGGATCGCGCTTGGAAGTGCAGTAGGCCCACAAGGTATGGTAAAGCTCTAGATGCCAGATGCGGGGGTTTATTTCTAGCATCTTGCGTAAGATACTGAGGATAACCTTATTGCTCACCTCCGCCTAATCGTTGGACTATGCATAATAGGGGGACGAATGCAGGAGCTTGATACCGTAGCTGGTGAAGAATGTGACCACAGAATCGGCCATGAAAGCTGCCCCCCGATCCGTCACAATGCAATCCGGAAGACCAAAGCGGGAGATAATGTTGCAGAAGATAAAGTTGGAGACCGAGGTCGCCGAGGTGACTTTGAGTGGTTCGGCTTCAACCCACTTGGTAAAGAAATCGGTGGCCACGATAAGGAACTTGTGCTGGTCGGAGGAATGGGGGTGAATAATGTCGATGAAGTCTATCGCCCATCCTCGACCTGGCCATGGTTTAATGATCGGCTGCAACGGAATATTGGGGATGTGTTGCACTGGTCCGTGAGCCTGGCAATCCTGACAACCTTTGGCGAAAGTGATACAGTCCTTGAGAATGGTAGGCCAGTAATAGCAGTGGTGACGGATTAACCACCGCATTTTGGGCCCTGCCTGATGCAAACCACAAACTCCGCTATGAACCTCGTGCATAAGCCGCTTAGCTTCGTTGCCATACACACAGCGGAAGTCATTACCGTCTTCGCCCCACCGGCGAAGCTCACCATTGCGGAGCTCGAAGTTGAGGGCGAGAAATCGCATTTGCCGCGAATGAGTGGCGTCTTGAGGGTTTGTGAGATAAGCGATGAATGGTAGCCGCCAGCCTTCGTCGATAGGGTCTCAGGCAGCGATGTCAAGAGAGTCTGCCTGATATTGCCCCTGGCAATAAAAGAAGGAAGAGTGCGTCGTTCGCGCACGCCATCTCGCAAGCTAAGGCCAGAGGCAATCTGGGCGAGCTCATTCGCCGCGAAGTTGAACTCGCGCGAAATGTGCTCGATGTGAACGTCATCGAACCGGTCCAATATGTCAAATGCTTTGCGCAAGTAAGGCTCGATAGACGAACTCAAGCATTTGAACTTCGCCACCAACTGGTTGACGACCAATAAAGAATCGCCGAAGACTTGAATCTTGCGGACCCCTAAGTTCAGCAAAATTTCCAGTCCGATGATGAGCGCTTCGTATTCTTCCTGATTGTTGGTACATTTAAAATCCAGCTAGAAGGAATAAGAAAACCGGTCTCCTGTAGGGTTTTCAATGGCGATCCCAGCACCTCCAGCGAGTTCAGTACGCGATCCATCAAAGTAAAAAGTCCATAGGGTGAGTGAAACAACGGCGAACTCTAACTCGTGGAACGCTGTTAGTTCGGTTGGTGGGTGATGAGCGAGAAAGTCCGCTATGGCCTGTCCTTTTACCGCCTTTTGCGGAACATATTGTAGGGAGAATTCAGACAAGGCCAATATCCATTTGCCTATGCGTCCCCGTAGTATAGGTCGGGAAAATATGTATTTGACGAGATCGGACTGAGCGATCACCACAGTGGTAAAGGCTAACATGTAGTGGCGGAGTTTGTAACCTGCAAAGAAAAGGGCGAGACACAACTTCTCCATTGGAGAGTAGCGCGTCTCACAATCGGTTAACAACCTGCTAAGGTAATGAACGGCATGCTCTACCCCGTTCTCGTCGTCTTGTGCCAGGAGTCCACCAATCGACAGATCGGCAGCAGCGATGTAGAGTTTAAGCGGAACGCCTGGGCGAGGTGGCACCAAAACAGGAGGGTTCGTAAGGTAATCCTTGATACGATCGAAGGCGTCTTGGTGTTGTGGCTCCCATACGAACTCAGTTGGCCCCTGAAGCTTGAGCAAAGGTTAAAAGGGTTGAACCTTTCCTGCCGCGTTTGAAATCAAACGGCGGAGGAATTTGATTCGCCCGATCAATTGTTGGAGCTCTTTCTTAGTTGTAGGCTTTTATTACCGCCTGTGCCCTGTCTTTGGGAATCTCGATACCCCTTTGGTGGACCAGAAAGCCTAGGAAGTTGCTTGCTTCTGTGAAGAACACACATTTGGCGGGGTTCATTTTTAGGTTATGTCGTCGCATCCGCGTGAAAACCTGTCGGAGGTCTTCAACGTGTGTCGCCCCCGTTTTGGTTTTAACCACCACGTTATCGATATATACTTCAATCAGCTTTCCCAAAATGTCGTGAAAGATAAGGTTTATGGCGCGCTGATACGTTGCCCCCGCGTTCTTGAGCCCGAAAGGCATGACAACGTATTCAAACGCACCTGCAAACCCTGGGCAGCGGAAGGCGGTCTTGTGACGATCCTCTACGGCGAGAGGAATCTGGTGGTATCCTGCGGTTCCGTCCATAAAGTCAGATGCTGCATGCATGTGACGCCGCTCGTAGCTTCCAATTGTGGAGCATCCTCATGTTCCGCTAAGACTGGGCCCATTTCACTGCTACAAGGCAGGAACATGTCGCAGACATTTTTGCTACCGTTAGAGATATTTGCCGCGTTGCATGTTGAGTTTGGCGGGAGAGCATATCTTTCAGATATGAAAAACACCATCCCGACCTGAAAAGAGAATTGCTCGCGGACTGGGGTCAGTGGAGTCTCAATGATCCCATGTTCTCCTTCGAGGACAGCGAATGCGCTCTCCACTGGGTTGAACTCTTCGTCCTCAGGCCATGCAGAGACTTCGAGCATATTGCAGGTGAATGATTCCCCCTGCTCTTCGGCTTGGTCTTTGTCCAAGCCAATGTGAGGCTCGGAATAGGCCTCGTCGTTCATCGAATTCTCTCGGAAACGTTGGGCCATCAAATCCGCTAAGTTAGGGATGGAGGTGGTACTTTCGGCACCTGGTGATGTGTCAGTCTCCATCCGTCGTGGACGCCACACAAGTTTGGTCGAGGGCTGTTTGTCCTCAGTTGGCTTCTTATTCGCGGCTAAAGGAACCTTGGCATTGTCATTTACCCTTGACGAAGAAAGGGTAAGGACGCGAGACTCCTTCTTGGGTTCTGGCTCCGGGTTAATTTGTGGCCGGGGCTGACGTGTTTGTGGTGTTTCCCTTCTTGCCTCGGGATTTTGGCGAGGAGGCTCCCGAGGCCGTGATGGCTGGGACGACTCGCGCCTTGGCTCGGGCTCTGGATTGGTGAATAATTTTCGTCTTGTTGGAGGGAGTGGTTCCCTTCTTCGTTCGACTTCCAGTGATTGTCGGTGCCTTATTGAGGAAATGGTTCCCGTCTTCGGTCAGGCTCGGTGAGGACTTGCGCCGAGAAGGCTGTCGATCCCTTCTTTCCGGCTCCGGAGGTTGCCTATGTCTGGAAGGCTGAGAATTCTGTCTTTGTGGTCCGGCAATGCGACAGAAGACGTTTGCCTTTGGAGCAGGGTCATCTGCTACCTGTGCACATACCCTTGGAGGTGTTACATGTGGCCTTTGGAGTATTGTGCGTAGGCCTTCCGCTTCTCTCCACATCCGCTCAGGTGCTTATGTGAACTGCGAGGGTCGTATGGCGCCATCATCGACAGCTCGCAAGGCACGCAGGATGCTACCATACTTTTTCTGTAGCTTCCTCTTCTTGGACTTGCTAATGGTAACTAGCCGGCCCCCTCGCTGCGTGTACCATATCCCTTCCTTGATCGCTGATTTGGATGTCAGGGGATTGTAGGGGTCAGTCAAGATACCTTGACGAGGGCTTAAAGCCTCGTTTACCTGATACCCGCTGCCGGAGTCGGATATGTCCATCTCGCTTGAGGCTGGAGATGAAGGTACTTCGTCTGTCCAGTGTGATTGGACTAACGTCTCGAGGCATTTGATCCTTTGTTCTAGCTCTTCGCGAGTCCTGGGACTCATGGGTTGGTAATTTTCAGCGGGGGACGGTTCATCATCCCTCATAATAGCTTTGCCCTTATCTCTTCTTGAAGGGCAGTTGCGCTCCATTCTGGCGACCAATGGCTTTGCCAGGTCATGGTTTCCACTTCGGTTTGCCAGCAAGGTATAGTCATTCGCCGGTCTCTTGCGGTTTCGTCCTGGCGGTTCGCGCGGACCCGCGTTTAGAGATATGTCCAATGTTATCGCACGCTGGCCGATACGAGGCCAAGCGATATCAGCAGTCGCGATCATGAAACCGCCTTTATCCTCAAAGCGAATGTACTTGAGGTCGAGCCAATCCTGGAGTTGCTCTCGAAGCTGGTAGCAATCGCGAGTTCGATGTCCTCAGCTATCATGGAACTTGCAGTGTACGCGGGATTCTTTATATTTGGCGTAGGGTAAGGCCCTCGCCACCGTAACGAGTCTGTCATCAATTAGGTCGTCCAACACCTCTTGTGCGAGGTTGACGTTATAAGTAT
The DNA here is from genome assembly GCA_009720345.1 of Fragaria iinumae. Classification (NCBI taxonomy): domain Eukaryota; kingdom Viridiplantae; phylum Streptophyta; class Magnoliopsida; order Rosales; family Rosaceae; genus Fragaria; species Fragaria iinumae. Next base: position 31,568,792 of record CM019122.1, on the reverse strand, counting down.
ACTAGCGAGATGGCCGAAATATGTCATCATTGCTTTCCTCGCGGTCTCTCTTAGGTGTCCGGCGTGGATTTTCATCTTGACGTTCAGACAAATCCAATGTGACTCGCCGTTGGCCTGGCTTCGGCACCCGGCGGCGGTTGTTCTCCTCCGGCTGGCCGGCCCAGTTTACTTCAACCATGCCGACCACGGGCGGAAAAGGATCCACATCCACCAGCGAGGCTGTGCTCCCCGGCGTCTTCAGCTTCAGGGCGCCAGAGTTTAGCCAAGTCTGCAATTGGTCTCGGAGCTTGACGCAATCTTTAGTGTCGTGATTATAGGCGTTGTGGAAGGTGCAATACTTCTTGTCCTTCAGCTCTTCTTTGGATGGAATCTTGGGATCCAGGCGCACGTACTTCACCTCAATCAAGTCATTAAAGACCAGATGGGTGTTTTTCGCGGCATACGTGTATGACTCGTATTCGGGCTTGGTCCAAGCAAAAGACTGGATGGTGACTAGCTCGCGGGTCATTTTAAGATTCTTCAGTTTGTGAGCCAATGGCTTCCCAGTCAGTTCTACTGCTCCTACATCATCATAATATGGTGTGGCTTCATTTTCCTCCTGCCTTTGATAATAAGGATCATAAGTAGGGGGCATGTAGATCCCTTTGGAGGCATTCGCCTTCTCATCCATCCCGTTGAGAATCAGTTCATAGCTTCCGACCTTATTAATGAGGGCACCCATGGACATGAATCGCTCCCCCTGGTGCTTCAGCCGCTGGCGATGCTCAAGGCCTCGGATAGCCAACTTGATGGCTTCCTGCTCCGGTAGTAGGAAGTCGCACTTGGCTTGCTGGATCTTAAAGCGTTGGAGGAATGAGACTCCGTACTCCATGCTTTGCTGACTCATTTGGGTGAGGGAGTCGAGGCCAACCTCTGGCTCGATGGTGCCATAAGTCTCTCGGAACAATCTCTCCATCTTAGGCCAGTCTGTAATTGATCCAGGCTTCAACCTGGAATACTAGCTTAAAGCAGCTCCGGACAGAGAAGTCCCAAAGAGCTTGAGTTTGAGAATATCGTTACTCCCATATTGGCCGCATTGGACTTTGAAGCGGGCCATATGGGTTCCTGCATCTTCCCTTGTCTCCCCAGAGAATGTTGTGAAGACAATGTTTTTAAACCCGTGGGGGAAAGGGTATTGCGCCACACTATAGGGTAGGGGTCGCGATATTGTAAGTCAGCATCACCTTTTCTGGTTTGCTCCTTGACTATGTTGGAGATAAGTTGGCGCCAGTCGGCTGCCGTCACAAGTGTGGGTTCTGCTCCCTCTTCATGGTTTGGCCATGCAGAGAAGCTAAGAGCCTGCCTGACATTCTTAGGGGCTGGACTGGAGTAAGCTACAACCGGGTCATCTGGTGTCCCTGTCGCCTGATATGGAAAGCTACCAGCGCCCTTCAGTGTGATTCTAGGGCTGTGCGAAGGAAGTAAAGGTGGTGGTGCCTTTGAAGAGCTAGCCCTCAACGCGAGTTGAGGGGTCTTCTGAGCCCCAACCTTTGAATTAGCCTTAGGGCGCTCATTAGGTGGAATGTATCTGGACGGGCCCTCAGTTGCACCTGCATTAGTCAAGTCAAGGGCAGGATTCTTTGGTGCTTGAGACCGCACCCAGTCTTCCATTTGTAAGACCCTTAAACTCAAATTATCATGCTGTTCCTTGAAGTCTTCAAGCCTTTCTTGGCTGTTCTTACTTCCAAAGAAAGATGTGTTTTGCTGGTCGTGCAACTTGGTATCGTGTTCGTCAAAGCGACGAGTTTGCTCGTTCACTGTCGCGCGTGAGCGACAAAGTCTTCGCAGTCTGCTTCATGGTCTCCGAGTTCTGGTCCAAATCCTTTCGGATCTGTTGGAGGGAACCTTCAACCAGGCTTTTGGTTTCCCTTACTTCGCCTGCAAACTGGTTGAAATCCTAGGATGAGTATGGCGAGGTTATGCTGGTCTGCTTCCCAAAGGATCTTGTCCCTCATAACTTGTTCAGCAAGGTCGTTGACCTTTCCAGCCAGCTCGATGACATTCTGTCGAGTAGCATTGGTCTCGAGTCGGCTCTTTAGTTCCTCGAACATCTGGAGGATTTGCTCCATAGGCAGAGCAGATCCTGTGTTTTGGGTTGGCTGCGAGCCTACCATTGTGGTCTCGCTGAAGTCTGTGTTACCAAACTGAGTAAGGACATGTTCTGTAGTGAGAGATCGGTAAGCCGCGCTGTTATGGGGCTTGTACCGTGGGGATCTGTGCTTGAGACAAGAAATCTGAGGTTTCCTGTATAGTGATTCTCTAGGTTTCCCTATGGTGAATCGCTTGTACTCCCGGTCCCACTGGGCATGCCAATGTTTTGGCCACGATCCTCAGCAAGGGCAGAGAGACAGTAGCAGTTAATGCTTCTTGGGAATGCGGGGCGTGCCACCTCGCGGACGAGGAATTTACAAGCACAAGGCGATTCGATACTCACGGTGTCGTGAGTAGAGCAACCAAAGAGAGACCAGAGGTGATCGGAGTAGAGTCCGAAAATGCTCTGAAAAACCTAGGCGGCGGCGCGCTCAGGGTTAGGGTTTTTCGAGGAGCTCGAAGAGGTTCAACTAGGTTGAAAATTTGTTTGTATTGTTGTTTGTGTTTTTTGAGAGAGTCCTCTCTGTAAGCCTCCGAGCCTCTTTATATAGTAGCTTGCCTTTGGCCCAAAGAAAGATATTCATAGTCCAATTCAGACTCTGAAACCGAATATCACAAGGACACTGCTTCATTCGCTTATACCAATCATCTGCATGACACGTGTCTAGCCGCGTGGGTCACTACCTCCGCGCTGCCTAACTGTAGAGTCCTATGCGGACTCAAATGATCTTATTCCGCGAGATATCAGTCTTTGTGGAAAACAATCTCGCGCGGGCCGCGGACTCAAACCAACCTGCGAGCTCTTGAAGTTTGATTCCCCCTTGAAGCCCGCGAGACTTAAAAGGCTTTATATTAAATGGGCCACATGTATTAGCCCAAATGTTACTCAAAACTTATTATGTAGTCTTGGACCAAAATATCTACTGGGCTCAAACAGGATCTATGAATGATGATCATCTATGAAAATTTACATATGGTAGTTGCCAAAGACCATTAAAGGATTGTATGATGCAATATCACGTTTCATTATGAATGTCGACAAAGTATATTATTGACCAAATTGGATTGAGGAAATTTCAATTAAACTAAATATTTAAAACGTGATGAGATACTTAGACCTTTAACCCTACATGATACAAAAAATGTATTAATCACAATGAAAATAAATCACTATGGCACAATGTCTACAAGAGACATGGGGATTACGAATATATTTCCTTATACGTGACAATTTTCTATAAGTACAGTGTTACGTATAGTTATTGACGAGAGACTTACGGCAGTTGTCATCGTATATTATGAGAATCTTAAAAGACTTTGCTAAAAGCAAAATCCCAAAAGTAAAGCGTCATTATAAGCGTTTCGCTTATCAAATCCTTAAAGGATCCAAGTATATGAATGATTCGAATGTAAATCGATCCATGAATACTTGAGAGAGTCTGAATGTGAGATTCTTCATCGCCTAAGGGAAATGACGTAATGTGCCTTATACATGCAAACACAACTCCCATTAGTGAGACGTGCCTTGGGTTGGAACCCAAGAAGAAAGCCATAAGGGGGAGGCCCATAGACGAGCATATCTCGTTATGCTGGGTTGTTAAACTAAAGTTAACTCATGCAATCGATAGTCTAAAGCTAGCTCATATATTCATTCTGCTATAGTTAACGTGATCAAAATTGCCTCAATGAGTATTATCATTGGACTACAAAACCGAATTCGGATTATGTTGCTACATATTCTAACTTTCGCGAAGTTATGAATTGCTTAGAGCTCTTGAAGAGCATATACGAGACGTATCAATAAACAAAGCTATTATATGAGTTGCTGGATATGCCAGGCTGATCTTCCAATGGTTTGAACCATACATAATAATGTGTTAATTAGCTTCTACTGCTTAGTTATTACATAGTGTATGAATTTGAACATGTGAGGTTGTTTCTAACATTAGTAAATGAGGTAAGACCTATTAAATTGTATAACTCTGTTGGTATTGCTTTTACTTTGCAAGTATGAAAATCTTGTGATGAGCCCCTGTATTCAAAAAGAACAAAATCTCACTTCAGTGATAGACAAAACAAACCGTTATTTACGGTACATGAAGATTGCAACAATCAGGGAGAGAATCTCATTAGGGGGAGCATCCAGAAGTATGTTATCTAGGACATATGCGCATTGCACTCTTTTTCTCCTTCGACCAGGGTTGTTTTTTCCCACAGGGTTTTTATTACCTAGCAAGGTTTTTAACGAGGCAACAAATAAACGCGTCCAACACCATATCATTCATTGGTAGACATCCAAGGGGGAGTGTTATAAATATTATAATATATGTGGATGTCTTTGTAATTACTCATTAATTATGTCCTTACGATGTAAATCATACTTCTATATAAAGAAGCATAATGAGAATGAAAGGAACACTTCTTCCTCCTTCATTCGGTTATCTCTTTTCTCTTTATCTCATTCTTAGTTTATAACAATTATCATATTTTTGAAACATGAGATACCAAAATTTATAAGAGACAAAATATGAGATATCATTTTCCTAACTATAAGACCCTAATAAATTAGTGGTTGAAATTCAAACAACTTGTAAAATAGAAAATAGAAACAACAGTTGAAGGAAAAAGTAACCTAAAAATTAACCGCCGTGCAAACCCTAGCAAGCTCTCTCTATAAAACCCTAGTGCTTTCCATCGCAACACAACCCTAAGCACATTCCTATCACCACTGCTCCTCTCCCATAGCACCAATTGACGTTGTTACCACCAGCTTCACAACCTCTTTGGCCTTGGTTCATAGAGGCAAATCCCTTGACTTGGGGAAGATTGGAGGAGGACCAGTTTAGTGATCTCCCATGCTTTCCTCCTAGGCAAGCCCCTCTCTCGCCGTCCAATGGATTCCTCAACCTTTATGTCCGACTTCTTGCATGCATGGATGTTCGAGCGCCCAATTAGGGTTCAAGATAGAGGTGAAAATATTTATATCTTCTGTTTTGAAAGTGTTTGAGACCGAAACAAGGGTCTCCGGGGTGGAGTGTGGTGCTATGATTGCGACCGGTAGCTCTGGAGATATTATGATGGCGTTTGTCCTTTTGATTAGTCTCCCATGACACACGTTTTGATGTGGGTTAAGGTTTCTGCTATCCCTCCCTGATATGAAGTAACGCTCAATTTTTGCCTGATCGGAAACCTAACGAGAGGATTCATTGATTATGATAAAACAAGATACATGAAATGACGTGTTAGAATCATGTTCTCCCATGATATATCTCTAAACCGGTTGAAATGGAGAGGAACGTTTTCTTGGAGGAAGGAGTTGAACCATTGCTGAAATTCTAGTATGAGCATCTGAAAGGACGTTGCTCAGTATGTGTTTTGCTTTCTCATGCAGGTACCGTGTTGCTTGTGATCAACCTACGCTCATTAATCGAACGGAGGCTAAGGTCCTAGGGTTTGCAATATTTTCTTCTCGAAACCCTGGAGGCAAGTTTGTCTTCACGGCTCGTGCTTTAAACGAGCCGAGTGTGCCATCCTTGGCCCCATCTGAGTGTGATAAAGAAGGAGATGAGCTTGAGCACAAACCATGCGACCGAAGAGAGTGCACCAAGATCAGATCTATTTTGGAGATTCCTATTAACGAGGAAGTTTATGAACTTAGCTAGTTGCAAAACCTCACCAGCACAATGAAGAGGTATCTACTCCTTCCAAGAAGAGTGCTCGAGATAGGGGAGTTACTCCTTCCCCAAGAAGTTTAAGGTACCATCATGCGAGGTAAACTTCTGACTCTACATCGGGAATCTCTGGGACTAATTGAGGGTGTGAAGGATGGAGAACTAGTGATTTACAAAAGGAAGCTGGGATGCCTTATAGGCAGCAGAAACAAGAACTAGAAGCCGGGTAAGACATCTACGACACCTCCACTAGGCGTCTCACTGCCGAACATATTTTATAATAGTTTCATTTAATGTAGGCTCAGTAATTTAGCTAAACCTCAATTGTAACCCGATTGTTACGAGGTACTCTTCAGTTATTTTGATTTGCTTATTACCAGAGAACTTTATTATAAACCGATAATTGATGTAAGTGTCTCTTGACTATAAATAAGTAGTAAATTATCTATTTCTCTTCGACAACAAAAAGTATCTTAAAAATTAATTGCCATTTCTCAACATTTCTATATTTTTTTTTGCCCCGCTCCAGTACTGCATCTTTCTCACACATTTTCCCCTCAGAAGTCAGAACAAAGTAGATCATCTATTCCCAGCCAGATGCATCTTATGGAACAAGACAATGAATGCAACACAAGTACTACTACATTTGCAGATGGCATGCATGCCATACTATACCCAAGTAACTTGACCTTTCCTTGTCGGCAAATTGACAAAGGTACCCTCTTGATGCATGGCCAAGTCACAGAAAAGGAGCAACAAGGTCACATGGGTGAGAGAGAGGAGCAGCGAAGAACAAGAGAAGGAGGCAGGCCGCTCCTTTGGTCCAGAGCTATAGTGCAGTTCATGAAGCATATTTGGCCGGATCCAAGTCCCCCAGCGGCAGCATGCAGCATCATATATCGCAGTCTCTCTTTGACAGTGTCGATCTACCCAAACCCAAACAGTGCATGCATGTCAGCCCTAACCGTCCTCTAGCTCCATATAGCTCTCTCAGTCCCAGCCAATACCCTAGCTCATGTCCCATCAAAATTCCTCTTCCAAATAAAAGAGAGCGAAAGCGACCACTTATCTCTGTGCATGCGGTGGCAAATTGGTCACTGAGTTATGCGAGCTCGACTTTAAAGAGAGATAGAGAGAGGGAGAGAGACATATGTTGGAATTGCAGAGACAGATAAAGAGAATAAATGGGGAGGGATGGGCCAAAGCTGATGAAGGAAATATCGCCTTCATCCATATGAATAGTTGAATACTCACGGCTAGGCCTTTGCAGCTTACCAATACATAGAGAATTATATGGACGATGGTTGCATGCATGATGTTGATATGCTTCGTAAATTGGTGCTCTCTTTCCTTTTTCTTCTTCTTTGCTTCTTTAAGTGGTTAAATGTTGAGACACAATACCTGTCTAGAGGCACGCGAAGGGACTATAAGAATGAAAGGTTGTTTCATAGTCCAGTATAACATTATTGCCTTTTGGATGCCGACCTCTGCTTGATGCTAATTGGATTGAACTGGTTAAACTAGGGTCATGCATGAGCTTAATTAATTGGATCCCCACAACAATTATATATGTGCAAGTGTGTAATGTGACTGATTCTTTCCTTACCTGTGTTAAGTGCGGGATTGATTTAGTTTGATAAGTAACTCAGACTTCTCATGTCAAATATTGGTCTAAACAATTTGATGTTGAGTTCTTTTCCTCTAAATGATAGACGTTGTAATGATATGCAATAATCTGCCCTTCAATACATATATCAGTCAACAAAAAAGTCAGAAAGTTAAACGAATACCAATATATATACTGTAATGAAATATCATACCGCGCAGTGACAGTTATATGATATATATGGTATGATATATTATATTGGGTATGGTGCTAATCATACGAAAACATTGGCACTTGCTCCGAATCAGAACTATGGTAGTTGATGTCGTAGACAATGATGCATTTTCACTCATCTCATATACATTAAGAAGGAAATCAAGTAGCTAATGCTCTTACAAGTTTTGGCTCTTCATATTCTGGTATAATGACTTGGTGGGATACACCACCCGGTTTTATCCGTTCTTGTTATGATACAGATATATTAAGACTTCCTAACTTTTCGATTTCGTTAATATGTGTGAGTGTTTGTTCTCGTTTTCTTTCTATTATTTTTAATGAATAATCTCGCTCTTACGAGGCTTAATAAAAAAATATTAAAGCTGTAAATATTTAGGTGGGTTTGTCATAATTCTATCTTTAAGTATATTCAATTTTCAGGAAAATTTTATTTTAGTACTTAATTAGTCCACAGTCAATTTGAGTCAATGACGTTATCTGTTATCTATTTGAATTTCTATTATTTGTATCTTTGATTTATGTTGTGTATTTTTTGTGTGTTTATTTGTACAGTTTTACTACTCTAATATCTCTTTGGTTGTGTACTTTGACAATCGACGATTGATTGAGTTACATCAAAGGCCAGAATCAAGAAAAGAAAGCAATGAATGGGCGCAACGCGCAAGCAATGCTTGCAGTATCTATCCACCTATATATAGGCTTCTCATGCAAGATCCAAAATCCTATTCCCAATTAAAGCACAGAGCAAGCAATACCTATAGCAGCATGGTAAAGCTTAGATGCTATACTTGCCGCAGACTTGAACAGAGAACCCCCCAGACGTCGACCATGCAAAACAGAGCCCCAGAATCCGACTAGTCATACTCTCTAGTCTCTAGCTAGTCTACACAACTAAGATATATAAAGGCCGGAATAAAAAGCCATCCCTGATAGCTGCTAATTCTAAACCCTAATTGAAGCCCCGCCTCAGAGGCTCAGAGTTTCAGACTAGTACTGGTGGTGCTAGAGGTGCCTCAAAGTAAAGGGCATGCAATGTAGGGTTTTAGAGGGCAGTAGGATAGCTTCAATGATCGATGTTGAAATGTCTCTGGTGGTGCTGGTGGTGAAGGAAGGAAGGGGGGGCATCTTAATTGTCCTTTGGAGTAGACATTGTCTCTTCCGTGTGTTATTTACTGGATACGGATCTGCAGCTTGTCAGGTCTTCTGTGCTTTGCTTAGATACTCGAGTGGATCCCGCCTCCTGCTCCAAAATCTATCTCTAAATTTTCTTCCTGCAACACATCCGTACGCAAAATGAGTTGGACTTGGATTACAACAATAATAGTAGGACAAGCCTTCGAAAAAGAAGTGTCTGGATCTGCTTGGTTTCAACAAGAGATTCACACGTTGCTTTTATACTATCCAAAAGTTGAAATCAAGACTTTCAAAATTACAAACCCTCACGTAAAGCATTGGATCACTCCCTCCCTCTCATCTTATCATGTTCTTCATCTTCTCCCCGAATCTTAACTTAATATGTGAGTTAGTCAATCAACCAACCCAAATTGGTGTCTTTATAAAAAAGAGTTAATGAAAAATTTTGTTTCTGTTTTTATGCTATTAGCATTATTCTTTATGGGGTGAAAGCATCCTCAAGCTAAGACATGGGTCATACGGGTTTGCTTCCATATTCATGATTCATCTGAAAAGTTTTGGTTTATGGGTGAAGCTTCCTCAATCTAAGGCTATCATATGGGTCATTGTATATGTGTTTCTGGAGTTTGATTCGTTTTAATCAAGAGAGATGAGTCTCTAGATCCAAATGATTTCATTTACTGACCCTAAAGGGATGAAGGTTAGGCTAGGCTATCATGTGAAGCGTTGGGTTGAGTTGATCAGTTGAAGCTCTGGGAAGATAGAAGATAATAATCTTCTATGAGTTTGGCTAACTTTGTATTTTGAAGCTTTTCATTATTGACAGTCAAGATCTGTTTTGATAACAGAAAACTGCTTTTATAACAGAAAAGTCGGCCATAATAGTTGGAATGTTGGATATTCGAAAAATTTAACAAATAATCATCGTAACATTCTCTCTTATTATATCCTTCATAATATTCTCGAAATTACCAGTGATGTTATTAGATACAACATTATTCTTATTCCCTGCTAACTCGGTATATTTTCAGCTAATGTGCAAGTGTTGCTTGCATTTTTACATGTACCTATAATTCTATATCTTCGGTTTCTCATGAATTTTTAATATATTTTCTAATCTTTTAGAGTCAATATTTTTGAGATATAGAACATTTTTAATAAATTTTCTAATCTTTTCGCAGCTTTTGGTTTTTTCTGGACCATTTTTTCATACATATCATATTCAACATCGAATATAGAATCAACTCAATCAAGGGTTGCTCTCATAATGCATCATGCATGGATCGATCAGTTTCTCGGGGTAATTTAGTTCTTAGAAAAATAAACACATCCACCCTTCGAAAAGGCTTTTGTGCTTCAATAAAACTCTAAAACAAGACCTTGGCCTAGTTTAAAACTTAAAAGATTCCTCAGCCCCAAATTCACATTTCTTAAAGGTCCTAGCTAGTTGCGAACTCGAACGAAGAGGCTTGAGGACTTGAGGTTCATGTTCATATTACTCTAGGTTAATGAAGAAAAAAACTTAGATCAACGGGTTTCGTTCTTGTGTTGTGAACTAGAAATGTGAAAAATGGAAATTCAGTTTGACAATCTGAACGTGTCTTGTCCTTCGGATTTGAAGCTCCTCAAAGAAGAAAGAAAGGATAAATCTCTAGGCTTGACTTAGGTGTTAAAACCGAGATTAGTATGGATCTGACTTGGGTCTGATTTGATGAGACTCATGGGGGCCGGAAATTGAATGCCTGCGCGCAGAAGAAGCATGCAGAGGAGCTCTGCAAATCGCTGGGCTAATGGCTAGTCATGAGCGTGATGATGACGACGATGTGTAGGAGGAGGACGCGCCAAAACAATCAACTCCTCTGCCAACACCTACACACAGAGCAGAGAGAGAGAGAGAGAGAGAGAGAGCCCATGCCAGAAAGAAGTAGCCAACAACGGGCACGCAAATTAAGGCTCTCTCTCTCTTTGCCTCTGCTTGGATTCTCCTTCTGCGAGTCAAAGGGCAGATGTCCCCACTTTGACTTTTATCTACCGCGCATTTTACCAAACCGCCATTCCCCGCGCTTCCTATTTTATCCAAAAGGGGATGGCAATCTCTACTTTATTTTCATTGTTACCTTTTTATTTTGGCAGTTTATTCTTCAAGGAAATGGATTAATCCAAGTATTTGCCTTCAAATTTAGACATAACATACGATAAAACAGATGAAATCGGTTTATGGTGGTGTTATAGTAACTCTACGGACTACGAGTATGTTAGAATGAAAATTGGAAGGAATGAAATTCTGAACTTCATTACAAGATTCACAAATTTTAAAGTAAACTCTTGCATCATATTAGCAATGAAAATCTCGCAAGTACAAATTGGATAAAATTGTTGGCTGCAAATCTTAATTTTGGTTCATGCGTTCTTTAGTTTTTCAATTATATGATTGTATATACGCGTTCAACATGTCTAGAAGAGTTCTCTCATTTTATTAAGCCTATGTTAATTGAAAATGTATACTATGTTTCACATTACGATACACTATCTAAACTTCATTATGGATCGTCGGTATAAATATATTCTCGTTAGACAATATGAGACATTTTCTGTTTGATAAAAAGTTAAAAAATAAAATAAAAAATAAAAATAAAAGCTTCACTTCTCAACAATTAGCTTCAGTAGTTTTCATAATCAACATGAATCGCACTTTTTTTTGAATTGTCTATTTCAATCTTCAAAAAGTACTACATAGAACAAATAATGGCATAATTACATAAATACCAAAAACAGCAACTTTAAATGCTTAGCTGATAGCTACTTCATTTTTGGTGGGGTTGAAGACTTGAATACGGTTGATGAACCCTAATGACAAACATTATTCTTGGACATATGGTTTCCCCAAATGACAACAAAGTTTTAAATTCTTACTAGATTACTTCAGGTGTCAACAAATTATTTTGTAGGTCTACCACTAAGCCTCTAATGACCCGAAACACAAGTACGTTGTTCATATTCACATCGTCCTTTTTCGATTTTCTTGCGTAAATTATCAGTACTAGCCTCATGTAATGTTGTGTACCTCATTTCATAGTTTTGTTGATTGTTTTTAAGGCATAGTAGGAAAACTGGAATACCACGTTTCAGTGAACCTTTTGCAACCAAAATGTAGAAACGTTCTGCTGAAAAAAGGATTTGGGACATGCAGAAACTTATACCATATACGATATTAATGGAACAAATAGAACAAATGAACATAACCAAGATTTCATCATTCAAAAGATGCCGCTTAACTCTGTTTTTCTTTGAAGCAATTTCCATTACAGTTAATAATATCTAACCCCAAAACATTAACTGTAAGAACTTGGCCGATTAAAATCCACATTACCTTCTAACATTGTTTTTTTTACTCCCACCTACCTAGTGCCTAGAACCTAGCATAAACTTCATTTCCACCACAAATTAACCAATTCCTGGAGACTAATTTGCACTTCTGGATCCCCATACAACATCTGTTCTCAGTTATTCCACAATGCAAACATAGGAACCTGCTGAACTAAACCGAGATTCCCGAGCCGGCTATGGTCGCTCCCACCATTGCCATCTTCATACTTGGCACCCTGCAGAGAGCTGAAATAAGCATGAGAATAGTCACCTACACTGAGACCAAAGTCACTGTTGAGTCCATACTCGCAGCATTTAGGACTTTGCGGGCAAGACGAATTCCTGCTGCTTGAAGCCGCAGCCAATGTCACAGTGTTGGCCGCTGAGTTGTCATTCCACACCATTTCAACCAGATTCTCATCACAAGGTTCTTCACCGTTTGATATGGCCAAAAGGGGTTGCGAAGAAGTAGATGAAGCGCAAGAATTGAACTCTTGATCATTTGGTGCTGCTGGGGCTGAGTCTTTTGGTGATGGGCGTTTGGCCAGGTCACTTGTAATGAGTGTGGAGCTTGAGCAAATCCTTTTCACGTCATACCTACTCATGTCAAAGTTGGTCACAGCACTTGTGCCCCTAAACTTGATTGCTGCAATGTCATAAGCCTCAGCTGCTTCTTCTTGTGTGCCTTAAATGATGTTATGAATGTTTTATAAGTAGTTAAGTACATTACCCAACTATTTAGAATTTATCTATTTTCAACAAAGAATTATGAATGAAAAACTTACTAAAAGTTCCAAGGTACAAATCCTTATTTCCAGCAACCCTTCCAATTCTAGCTTGCCATCTTCCATGTTGATGGTGTCTGAGGAAAATAGGAGATGGGTGGTTTTCAATATGTACTAAATTTACATGTCTGATGTCAAATGCAAATCCAAAAATTTACAATAATGTTTGGCCTATTATTGCCTATGATAATTGAAAAGGCTGCAAAATTGCAGTAAATACTAAATAATGAAAACTCTATTATTAAAGTTGGTTTTCTGCCATACCTTGTCACTCCTCTGTACATTGAAGCTCCTCTTGAAAACCCACTGCTTTTCCTGGGGACATGCATAAGAACCACAAAGTACTTGTTCAAACAAAGAAACAGAAAAAAATAATAATAATAATTATGGTCCAAAAGGGGATCCAGATGAAAAGGTACAAAGGGTTTATACCTCCTCAAGTTGGCCACAAATTCTTGCCTTGTCATGGTCTTCATCTCTTCCAGCTCTTTCTCATAGGTGCTGATCTGAACAGCAACATCAAAAAATTAAACTGGAAACAGATTGCATTTACTTTGAGAAAACAATAAAAGTGAAAACTTGATCAAGAAAATCCAAAATTACTTACAGGGAAGTTAATATGAGTAGTTGGACCCCAATACTTGAGAGCAGCTAAATCATAAGCCTTTGCTGCTCTTTCTTCCTTATCATATCCACCTGATGATGGTTTTGCAGATCAGGGAATGAGATATAAGGTTTTATTAAAACCATGCACACATTCCAATACAATATTATATATTTCTCGACATTATATTAGAATTGTTCAGAACTTCAAATGCCAAAATAAATTCTTGCAGAAAAACAAGGTCCACAAAAGCTAATAACGAAAACAAACATGGAAATGGAGTTTCACCTACCAAGATAAACTGCAGTTGCAGTAACAGGAGTAGTGTTGAAGATGTGAAATAAGATCCCCATCCACAAAATAGATGCATGTAAGAAAATACCAGACAGTCAGTATATTCCTTTAACAAACAAGAGTACCCATAAAAAAATAATAATAGAAGGATATAACTTGAGGACTTCATTGAAATGAAAAAAAAAGTTCATAAAAGAAAAAAGAACAAAAAAAATTCTGATTTCTAATTACCTTGCCTTCCTTTCCTTGTTTGTCCTTCTTTTCTGCAACTGTTATCCCACAGATGGGCCTCATATCTCCCAGTCCATCTATGCCTAAACCATACAGTTTCAGCAACACAAAATTAATCAAAAATTTATAAAGCAAATATCATAGTAAAGAAATGGAAACAAATTAGTGTAATAGTGTTATGTACCTTGTTACACCACGATACTGAGAAGTTCTCTGCCCAAAAGTATCAAGAGACTTGCGAGTGACTGGTTCTCTTGCCGAGGACTTCCCACCTGGTCTTTTCTTGCTCTCCACCAATTGCACTTGAGAAATTGGAAGCCCACCACCATTTTGCAAGCTTGGACTCATAGTCAGTGAGAGATTAGACTGAAAGTTATTGCTACCGTCTTCCTGGTCAGATGGTGATTTCACTTCAGCATATGGAACCACTACAGTTTGGCCTAACCAAGACTTGTACATGTCATTGGTACATGGGACAAGAGCACCACCACTTTGTGGGTTTGCATAGTAATGGCTGTATGGCTGAATCAAGCTTTGATGATGAGATGGGTCTGTGCAATTGGCTTCTATTTCACTATTGGGGTTGCTGAAATTCGGAGTCTCATTGACATTAATTTTAGAGTCCTCTTGGTTTTGGCAGTAAAGTTTGGTTTCATCACCAGGAGGTGAGTTTGAGTAGCAGCTTCCCAAGAAATCCTCGAGCTTAGGACCCTCTTCATCATCATCAACTGGGTTTGTAACACTTGTTGCACCCACCATGCTATTCTCATAAGACCTCCAATCTTCCAAAAATCAAAGTTTAGTTAGAGTTGGGAACAATATCAAACACATGCAGAGCAAGAACAACAGTAAGAAATTAAACATGCAAAGTGTGCAATACCTTCAGAACCATCAGGACGCCTGAAAGGGTCAGCAGCAAAGCAAAGAGAGCCATCAGAGCGCAAAGGCATGCCAGACATGTGAGGAGGGAAACCCACAACTCCATGGTCTTGTTCCTGCTGATCTTCTTCTCTTCCATCAAACCCTTCATGGATTCTCAGGTGGGGAGTGAGAGAGAAGCCCAGCCAATTACTCATGGTTTTGTTTGTTGTGTGTTTTCTCTATCTAAAAAACTTGGGTTGCTTTTGGGATCTTGAGCTCAAACTTCAAAGATGGTAGTAATTGTTGTTGTGGGGAGGAAGTTACTTGCTTTCATTTGTTAGCATAGATTTACTTCTCAGTCATCATGGAAGCCTTAGATTTGTCCTTGAGGGCTATATACTGTATAATAATACTGAGAGGTGAACCCAAAAACAGATTTGTGAATATAACTACAAAAGCACCCCTGTCTTTATATTCTTGGGTCTGTTTCTGTTTTGTATTGAAAACCTTGAACTCTGTGCCCCTTCTTTCATTTCTTTGTCATAGTTTCTGCAGCGGTGATGGTCATGACTCATGGCACATAGACATACTGTAGACAAATAGAGAATTCAAAATTACTCAAAAAGACACATATACCTTTAAGAGCGAGTTTGAACGATAAAGAATTCGGATATTTCTAGCTTTCTGCGTCATCTTTTCTTTGATGAAAATATAAATAATTATTACTCGAGACGAGTCGAAAATCTGCTAACAATAAAAAAATGGGTCATCAACTCGATTAAATTAGAAAAACTGATAAGAGACTAATAACTTGATAATTTTTGGGTCGGAGACTCTATAACCGTATTTAATACCTTATAACCGTATTCAATAAAGCAACAATACCAACAAATCTACCACATGCTTCACTCATGCTCGCAAACATTGTCGTCGCTATCGCCAGCAACAGCCATGAGGTAGTGAGAAGTGCAAAAGAGCGTTGATGCCGAGTAATTGATGTCAATCGAATTCCAATGCATAATGGAAACCCACAACACAAAGGAAGAACTCCCTCAATACAACACCGTATAATCCAACCATCGAAACCTAAGTTGTGAAGGAGATGCGGTTGACGAAGAAGAACCAGAACCAAAAACCAAGGAAATGTGGGGGGGGTTGAACCTACGTGCGAGCACCAATTATCAAATAGGTAAGTGTGACGTTGCACTTTATGCGCGACGACACTTAACTTCTCACAAGCCCGGACCAGATTTTTTCAAACCTAATGAAACTTTAAAAGTTGGGCCATATTGTGCATCAAGTGTTTTTGTTTTTTTGTTTTAAAATAATAATAATAATGAAGATTTTTAAGGAACTAAAGCTAAATATTCAAGTCTAACAACAAATAACAACTAATAGATGTAAACTTTGTTGTTGACATAATTTTTTTTTTTTTTATCAAAGGTCATTCTATTTAAATCAAAGCAAGCAGAACAAAGACAACGTATCCTTGTGGTGTCGTTAGAAAACATCATCTTGCATAATTGCAAGTCCTATACTAGATAAAACATAAGTTTTGAAATTCTAAATACACCCTCTTTATAGCGATTAAGAACGATTTTACAAGTAAACTAGGATTCGCAGAAAACTATCAATACTCTACGGATGCACTAGTCTACCTGGACCAAACTAAATTTTAAACTAGGAGCCCAAGCCCAACTTCATTAGCTAAGACCCGATTAAGAGAAACCCTAGCTAATTCAGCCAAAGCCCATACGAGCCCAAATCCAAGAGGGGTTGTTGCCCTAGCCGCCACCAACCCTTCAACGTTATCACCACCCGAGACGCAAGATGCCATCGTAGCACATCCACCGCCATTGCTCGGCTCTTTGTTTGCGCCACCACTCAATGAAGAACCATGACTCCATGCATAAGAGCCATCACCCACATCGACGATATGAAGGAGAAGGAGAGAAGAAACCCCAGGTTCCCAATCACTAGATTCACCTTCACCAGGCTCGTCGTCACCACCATCATCACCAGCGACACCACCATGCTGATCGAAAGCGGCAAATTTGGATTACTGCTCTTCAGAGCGACCACCAGCAAGCCGGTCTTTTCTCATGACCGCTGCAGGCCAATATGGACCGTTCAACACCAAAACCTTCTCTGGGTTTCCCTCCCTAGGCCTCGGCCAAAGAGACCAGAGAACAAAGGTCGTCCAAAATGTCGGACCCAAGACTGGCTTGGGTAAGATGCCGGTTTTCAGACTTCTAAAAAGAGAGAGAAGTGAGAGGGATGTATCCATACTCAAATGTTGCGGCACCAAAGCTGATGCCGGAATTTTTCTCCATTGAGAATGGAGGAAGGAGTTGCCTTGCCCAATGATGGGCGGCAGCGTTCGCTCAAAACCTAAGAGAGGAGAGCATCGTTTATGAAATTAATCATTTAGTATTCTGGTGACATAATTATTAATAGAGTGACTACTTTAGACTTTTTGTCATTAGAGTATTATGGCTCTTGAGGATGACCACATGAATCGATGTTGAGCATAGACACACACTCTACACTGTTTTTTTGTAGGAAAAATGGAGTCAACCTCCGTTCATTTCAATCATACGACCGTACAAGGACAAGCTAGGACAAAGTCCAAAGACCACTTCATATACAATGCGTTGCTCAGTTTAAGGCTGCAAAATGAAAAAAAAAAAAAACAACAAGGTGAACCCGAAAAATCTAATGTTCAAGTGAACTTAATCAAACCAAGAAAGCAAATAACCTACATCACTAATGTAGTGTACCCCAGCTTAATGCATCGAGGCCTAGAAACCATTTTGGTGTACCTTCTAACAAAAATGGGGGTAGAATCTTCAAATTGATGATGTAGGGATCTGTCCCATTTTGAGAATGGAACTACTTCAAAACAGCCTTTGAAGTTGGGCTTGGGTTTGGTTTATTTCGGTGACCACGAAGATGTCCCCTCTTCTTAAGGACCTCACCAATGGCAATCATAACCTCCACCAACCCCTCACCAATCGACTCCAGCGGTATTAAAGCCAAACTTGATTTCTGACGGTTGCCATCTTCTATAGCCTCAATAGCCCGCTTGCGTCGTAATCCCACAAAAGGAGGAGTAGCAGATAAGGCAAGAGGAGTATGCCTCCTTTTGTTTAACCGCACCTAACCCAGTCAACCCATCTCCAAACCTAACTTCCAGGCCCACTTTCTCACCCCCAGATCCAAGTTTGCACGGCCCACTTCAACCCTATATCACGGCCCACCCCCAGATCCAGATCCAGATCCACTTTTGTACCCCTAATTTTGAATTAGGGTTTCCCACTTTCTTCAGGGAGAAGACTCCCAGCTGTTCTGGTCCGCCTACGCCGCCTTCGTCCATGTCGTCGCCGACTCAACAAAGCTAAGCCCGTCTGGAGATCCAGCCCTGCTCCCTTATACACTCTACACTTCCGGATAAAAGTTACAAATAACAAAACATCAGCCTCCTGGCCCTGAGTCAAACGATTCCTTAGACACATATTAGCTCTGGCCCTGACCTTATATGAAGGTCTACAATGGTAATTGACAGGTTTTTCTTGTGTTGGGTGTCCAAGAATCTAACAAAATATGGGATTTGTTTTGGCCACGATCCCCAGCGCGCGGAGCAGAGGTTTCTAGCGAACAAAGAGAAGGGGGAGTTGCGGGCGTGCCACCTCGCGGACAAGGAAAATGTTGATGGTGATGCGAGATCTTGACTTCTGATTAGGCGAATGGGTTTAAGGTGCCACCTCAGACGAGGATTTACGAGCACAAGGGATCGATACTCACGGCGGCGCGAGCAGAGCAACTATAGGGAGTTCAGAGAGAAGCCGGGGTGTAGAGTCCGGAGGGCTCTGAAGAAAGAACCTAGGCGGCGGCGCTTAGGGTTAGGGTTTCGAGGAGCTCGAAGGGTAGGTGGTTTCAGTTTGTATTTGTGTTTTTGTGTTTGTTTTGAGAGAGCTTTCTGTTAGGGTTCGAGCCCCTTTATATAGTAGTTCGACTTGCGGCAGAAGAAAAGTGATTAGAATCCAAATCGGACTCTGAAACCCTAATTGACAAGGACACGGTTCACTCCATGCAAACCAACCAATTGGTGACACCTGCCCAGTTCGCACACTTCATTCCGCATAGGGCATTGCTTCCGCGCTGCCAACTGTAGACTCCTATGCGAACTGGATTTAGGAATATCCTCATCCCGCGGGCTGTCACAGAATGCTATCTCGCGTGCTCCTGAAGCTCGCTTCCATTTCGCGGGCTATTACAGCTCGCGAGCCTTAAAAAGGCTTTTTATATTAAATGGGCCACAGGGATTGGCCCGAAGTATATCAAAGACTTGTAAAAGTCTTCAACGATTAAAGTGGTGCGTGCGGACTCCGCATGTTGCTTCCTTGCGAAGTCCTTTACGCGAGTCAGTTCGCCAGTTCGCCTCGCCTCGCCTACGCAGAGTGTTAAATAGTAATTCTGCGCGAAGTCATTCCGCGCGCGAGCTAAGTGTTCCACGCGAACTGCGTAGTCCGCCTATGTCCATTCCGCGAGCGAGCTAAGTGAAGTCCAGTTCGCATGCAGTTCGTTCCGCGTGAAGTCTAACTCGGCTCGCGTGGTCTCACTGGCAGGCCGACATTTGTAAATTTAAAGAACTTGGGCTCGCCGGTATGACATGGACCAAGAATGTAATTAATATTCACATAGACATTTACTGTCCAGTAAAATATTAATCTAGGCGTAAACAGGATTGTTTGACATTGTTGTGAGAAAACAAGTCCTCTATGTGGATGTCAATGAGCCGTAGTTTGGTTGGTTAAGTGACTTCACTGACAACGTTGAGGTCACAAGTTCAAACTTCACTGATATATGTAAGGGGTCATGTGTTATTTAATAGAAAAACAATTTTGAAAAAAAAAAAGTCCACCATGTTGATTGTAACATCCCGGAATTTCATATTTCTATTTTTAAAAAGAAAATTATTTTTCGAGTTATTTTTATTTCAATTTCTATTATTTTTTTTTCTCTTTGTGGCTTTCGAAAATTATTGAAATTTTTAGTTTGTCGATTTTTGTCTTTTGAGCCCATAAGATTAAACTAGACGTCGTTACAAGTTCGTAGAATTTTTTCGGAGCATCGTTTTGACATCGAATCTATTTTTAATGATTTTTGAATGTTGGTATTATCCAAGAATTATATTAAAAATAGAAGCATTTGATCTGGACCGTTGGAGTTTAAACCGCAAGATCTTTATCGTTTATTTGAGATTATATTTGGGAATGGATAAGGTGGTAGAACAGAAGAATAGAGTTCAGACCGACTCGGTCTGGAGCCGCTGCAGCGGCGGAGACCTTCGATCGCTCCTCCATCATTCGGCCGCTTCTCGGCGTCTAACCGGTGGCTACGGCTTCGTATCGTTGTCCCCAACATGGCTGTGATGTTGTTTCTCCATGGGAAGTTTCGGTGAGAGAGAATCGAAGGAGAGAAGAAGAGGCTGGATTGCCGGTGAGTTTCTGATTCCGGTGACTGCGGCGAGTGTGACTGGTATTGGTATCTTCGTCTTGCCATCCTCGTTCTATCTGTGTTCTCGATTTCTTCAAAGGAGCCTCCATGAGTAAGAATCGATTAATTGAAGCTCAAGTAGTTTTCCGGCCACCGTTGAAGGCAAGTGAGGTATGGAACTTGATCTACTCATCGAGCTCTTCCTCTCTGTATAATTGAATTCGATTTTGGTTAAGGTTGGAAGATGTTGAGATTTTGGCAGAGAGTGACCACCGTGTATGGCGGCGCTGGTGGTTATTGGAATTGGTTTCTGGCTTTGGTTAGTTTATTGGCTTGAATTATCGATTTGAAGTTCTTGAGTTACTGAGAAGAATGGATTTGGGACGGAAGGCAAAAATTGGTCCTTTGTTGTTTGTAGTGAAAGAAGAACCAAATAGATGCTTTATATTCTTCAGTTTACAATTGGATGTTGTTTGTAGTGAAAGAAGAACCAAATAGATGCTTTATATTCTTCAGTTTACA
Source organism: Fragaria iinumae (assembly GCA_009720345.1). Lineage (NCBI taxonomy): Eukaryota > Viridiplantae > Streptophyta > Magnoliopsida > Rosales > Rosaceae > Fragaria > Fragaria iinumae. Next base: position 31,547,852 of record CM019122.1, on the reverse strand, counting down.
ATTGGAAGTTTGGTATTAATCGTTTAGTTGGCCGGTGATCATTCTTTAGTTACACTCATGATGTTTCAATTTCCAGAAAAATGAAGAGTTTGGTGACATGAGGTTGAGCTGTGTTATATGGATTTGAACTTGTGTGTTAAGCTAGGGAGATAATTTTGAAGTAGTGGTGTTTGTGTTTCGATGGAAAAGATGGTAACTCGCTGAATTGGATGGTGATGAAGTTGCATTAGAAATGTAGGCAGAGACTATAAGGCTAAAAGTATGGATACATTATGGGTGTATGGTATGTGTCCAAAGTAGATTCCGAGTTTGAATTGGAAGGTGACGATGAAAGTGATATGACTGCGCATGGCATTTGATTCAAAAATCATGAGACAAGAAAAAGGATTTGTGCGAGGATCGAGTAACTATCGACATTCCAGAAGCAGAATGATGAAGATTTCAGAAAGCAAGTCGTAGTGATACTAATTTTAGTTAGCGTCGGAGTCAAGACTCGGATTCCAGGTAGGGTCTTTCTTGGGAAACCTTTCTTAAATTGATAATTATATTATAATTGAAATAGGTGTTTTGTGTGGCATTGATTGGTTAATTGTTGATTGTTATCATTTTCGATAAAGCATGTGTAATCGTTGATTTATATGATTGATGTTATCGCTTTCCATAAAAGCATGTGTTCGATCTTGAAATGCGAGTATTGATATTCATTGACATGCATAATGCATTGTGAGGAATTGTGAGATTAGTGAGATTGGTGATTATGGAGAGATGAGAAAGAGATTGATAGAATAGATACATTTTGTGTAGTTGAGTTTCCTCATGGGTTGTCCTCGGGATCTATGATTAGCCCACACGTGTACAATTCAGGGCATGTATGCCATTTCTATGGCGGACATCGATAAAACGATATTATCGGGTTGCGGACCGGGAGACCATGAGTATAACAAGATGACTAACAAAAGAGGTACATGTGGTGAGATATTACTAATTGTTAGATCATATATTCGAGTCATTTGAGTCACCCCCGTGTAGGCTCACCTGTCTTTGATGTATGGACTGATTAGCCAGTAATTGAGGAAGATATTCATTAGCATACATATATTGAATTGTTGTTATATATGACATTGTTTGATAACTTGATTTTGCGACTTAGATAAGAATAACTTAAGAGGTTCGGCCCTACTGAGCGTAAGCTCACTCCTATGAGTCTTGTTCAGGTGTATACGAGGTACGCCACGTTTTTCTAGAAGACTAACTATGACGTAAGCTGATGTGTACTAGATTTGGAAAGGATTACAGAAGATTAGAAGTGAGATAGACCGCCATACATGTTTGTTTCGTCTTTGTAATTGTTTTTGTTATTACAATTTATTTTGTTTTTAACAATTTCTGGAAAAATATTTGAATTTGTATAATTTTCTTTTACTTTTTCCGCTTACCCATCAGATTTAGTATTAAGTGTTTGGAAACCACCGATACCGGGTCCGGGGTGTGACATAGATGCCACCACTTAGCATGGCTAATATGCTATGTCCCCAAGTATAAAAATCACCAACTTTGTGGCCCCACAAGCCATAGTAGGACTCAACCAGGACATACATCTCGTAACGCGACATGCATCATCAATATGCCTCCACAAACATGCTTTGAAGACTAGTATTGTGACTCTTTGTCCCACATTGAAGACAATGTAAAGGAAGACTATTTCCCACTCAATCAACATCCCATTACAATTACTTGTAACATTATGAGACCACAAAGGCTTCAGTCCATAATACAAGTTTAAATGGATGTAGCCCCAAAAGGAGGAAGATGAACCACTATAAATTGTGTGTCTCATTGCCTATATCCCCCCTTTCTTCTGTCCATTAGATCTCCATGAATCAATGCATTAATAATCTCGTTTTAGACTTATCGAGTATTATTCACATATGAATAAAAATATACCACAAGAGTGACATAGATCCATAAACATTGATCCCTAGATAACTTAAAACTAAAATAAACATCAAAATTAAAATAGATACCTCATGTGGGTCCATTATCCAATCCTAAATCAAGACCCAGGCCTAGGCTTAAGGATCATGAGGTCGAAACCATATTGGTATTATCTAGGCCAAGAAGCCAAGGTTGCAATCCTGCTGTGCTCTAAGTCCCTGTTCATCACTCTATCAAATCCGTTGCTCCACTGTTGTACCATCCAACGCGCCGTCGGGATTAGAGTCCCACCACCATCGTGCACCTACATTGCCTACCATTCACCCATCATCCTTCAAGATCAAAGTCAATATCAATATCATAAACTCTTTAGTACTTTCTTTGATTAAATGAGGAGGCATCAAATGTATTGATTCATAAGATATCCAATAGTTGAATATTATGTTAACTGATAGGATTATGTTAACTAATATGCGACATATTTATAATTTAAAGGTCCTAGAGGGGGGTGAATAGGTCTTTTTTCAATTTTCGTTCCCTTCTGTATCCGAGGATAGCAATAACTTGTGCTATCCCAGATTCACAGAAAACGAGATATCAGAAGGTAAATTGTAGTAAATAAAGAAACAACACAAAGATGTTTTTTATTCGCAAAAACCCTGAATGCAGGGAGAAAAACTGTGTGTCTCTAACTCTTGAGAGACAAAACTTTTCACTAAGTTGAAGTAACGTCTTACAAGAATAATAGTTCTAGTGATACACTACCACAGTGCTATCATTCCTAGTCCCGAACTAGTCTAGACCTATTCCCTCTCTTGTTTCTAAGCACTTACAACATGGAACACTTTCAGAAGCCTTTTTCGTGAATTCGGCTAACCACTAGCATATTCAACCTTGAATGCTTCTTGGGTTGGTTGCACTACACATCCCTGATGGTATGCAACATGATATGAGTTGATAAAAAAAGTTTTGAGTTCAAGCTCTACGGTGTACAGTCACGAAGAAGACTTAAAGCTGCATGAACAATGCAAGCTAAAACTAGACTCAACAAAGAAAACGCAATAAGGCAGTTTTCAACAACCATTAAGCAAAGCCAAAGCTATAGATATATATAGACATACAAGGCATTAAAGATGATGCAAACTGACCTCAACAAGTTTCAGAAAGGTTTGGACATAAGTGTTTGGCTCCCATACTGAAAGTGATGTGTCCAAACAAAGAGATGACACAAACAATCTCAATAAGACAAAGAAACCTTTCCTAAAACATGAACGATTCAAAACAGGAAGCAAAGAGGTTTCAAACCCTCTTACTCAGTCCATTAGTGGACCTTGACACAGCCGATAGTGACTGGTCTTTGAATCATACATGGACCAACTATGCATAGGATAACATATCATGAAATCCAAGCTGGAGCCTTGAGCATCAAACCATTTGGTCACGGGTTGGCATAGCAAAAGATCTCAACCCTTAGACTGGTTTGAGCGCCAAGACATTTCCCACAAACTTAGTTGTCCATTTGAAATTGAAAATCAACAAAGACCTATTAAACTAATATAACAGGTTCTTTGAAAATCTGGACAGCAAAAGACTCAGTACTAGGATAGCAAGCGAAGCTGCTAACCTTTGTGAAAAACAGTGATATGCAGATGCATGTTTTACCTGAGCCATAAGGGTTGTTAGTGACACTTGTTCTTGATCATATAACAAAATCTCAAAGTGTTTTGCAGGCTAAACGGATTGCCAACTATCCTTACACCTTCAATCTCCCTCTTTGGCATTCCTTCACAAAACACTTCATTTGTAGGAAAACAACCTGCAGAAAACAACTTCAAGAATAAGTGAAGAATCACAAAAACTACAACTGAGTTATGACCGCACTAACATACCAGAAATACTGAGAATTGGGTATTGCATGAAGCAGCCATAATAAAACCAACAATGTCTTACAAACATAAACCAGCAAATCCTACAACTAATTCTCCCCCTTTTTGGCAAGGAATACTAAAGGGAAACAGAGAATAAAATATCTGAGAGGTTTTAAAAGAAATTGAAACCTACAATGGAAAAACAAGAAACACAGAAAGGACATAGCAACTCTTACAATGGAAAAAAAAACAACAACAAAGCAACAAGATCACACAGCTTCCTCTGACTCCTCTGCAGAAGCATCAGAGGACTCCTCAGACCCAGAACTGGAAGAAGGCTCAGAAGCAGAAGGAGTAGAGGAGGCTCCATCCCCACCAGAGGGGTTAGCAAAAGGCGCATGCGTCCCCACAAGTTCCTTCAACTCATTACGTAGGGCCTCAAACTGAGTCGTAAAAGAGGCTTGCAAGGTGGCAACTGCATTAGAAACTTGACGCTTTATCTCTTGCCTCAGCAGAGTCTGCTCCAGGGACTCCACATACACATCAGATTGGCTTATTGACTTTGCCAAGGATAACTTGTCGACCGGAGCAGCCTTGTTTTCACTTGCCATGACATCAGTGTTAAGGACATGAACACCAGCATCCAAACACAATTTAGTGATGACAGCGGGGAAGACAAGAGAGTTATTCTCACGAAGAAATGTGCCCGCACCCCGGATAGCCTTGTAAATGAAACATTTAGTTAGAAAACGAGGCTTAGAAGGGCTAGAGATCAGATACTTAATCAAGGCAGCCTGCTGATGAGTGATTTTGCTTGTGTTGGATGTGGGGGTCAAGAGAGATCTAACCACAAACCCTAAAAGTTTGCACAACTCAGACATAAATTGACTAGAAAGATGGGAGGCAGTGATCTCTGGCTGAGGAAATGTGGACTGATAAAGGGCAGCTCCTAGCTCAAGAGGAGAGACAGATTTGATGAAATCAAGGACCAGTTGGACTGATTTGGGTTCTGTGGCAGAGAGAGACATGCTAGATCGAATCCTAGGAGGAGAGATGTCAACATCCTTATCCCTAACCTTGACAACAATGGGACACTGGGTATGAACCTTTACCTTTTCTGGGGAATTTTGAGGAAAATTGGCATAAAATTCTTGAACCCAAGTCCGATTGACCCTATGAAAGGATGACAGAACCTGATCCCATCCCCAATGAACAGCTAATTTCTTAACCTCAAGATGCAAAGAATCAAAAGCAATGGGTCTCTCAAACACTATCCGCTTATTGACAATGGAAGTACAAAAATAGTCTCTACCAGCCTCAGATTGAAAATGAGAAAGAGGAGGAACTGAAGAATGAGATACCTCAGCAGATCTCTTCTTAGGAGGCATGGTGGACTGGGGAGCCTGACTTCCATCCATGGGAGCCTTACCCTTGTCTACAAAATGCTGAGGACCAGAACAAGAGGGCTTAGAGCCAGAGGAGGGCTTGGCAGGAGCCTTAGGAGGCAGAGGATGCTTAGACACTGGAGACCCAGAAGGAGGGACAACAGGTGAGGCCTGAGCCTGAGCTGGAGCGCCAGATGGCGTAGTGGGTGCCTGAGGAGTCGAGGAGGATCTGGTAACCCTACGTTTGGAGGTGCAACGCTTGGACTTAGGCTCTGGGACAGAGACAGGCACCTCTGTCCATGCACCCTCAGTAGAGTGAGGAGGGGACCGAGCCGGAGACGACGGAGGAGAGGGAACCACAGACGACGGTCCACCACCACAAGATGAGGCTGGCTTGGCGACCTTGGTCGGATGGTTACCGGAGGGAGAGCGATGTCGCTTACCAGAAGCCGCAGAAGGGACTGGATCTCGCAAAGCTTCAAGCTTTTCTGCTATAGAGGGACCTCCTGGGGTAGCAGTGAGCCGAAGAGATTGACCTCCAGGGAAAGGCAGTTCAGCCTGAATGGGAAGCAAATTGAGAGATTCCTCCATTGTGGGTTCATCCCCAAGATTGACGAAATTAGGGCCAGCGGGAGTGTTCAACATTTTGACAGAGAGAGCTTTGGATTGGGGAAAGATAAAACTCAGAGCAGAGGAGAAGATGAGAAGAAGAGTGAGTGAGATTCGAAAAGAAAAGAGAAGAGAGAAAGACCGGTTAATGAGAAGGCGGAAGCGTGGGACACAATCAGAGTGTCTCGAAAACCGTCACGACCACTAATCCCAACTGCCCAAAACGGCTAGAATAATTAAATAACCTAATCCCATGCAATGATGATGTTTTTGGATGTGACCAAACAACACCGCCCAGAACAACCAATGAACATCATAAAAATAGCCACGTAAGCACAAGCAAACAAACAAGAACCCATGGATAAGTCCACTCAAGTTTATACTCCCCCTAAGAGTATGCATAAGGAAAAACGAAAAATTGTTTGTTTCTGAGAAACACTCTTATAGAAAAGGACTGCACAACAAGCTTAAGGAAAATGACCATTCAACTTGTATCCTTGATTTTTGAAGTCAGTTTAAGCATAGACTCACAAGGTGACATATCATAACAAACAAACAAACCTTGATCAAACAAAAGCAAATCACATAGTTTTCTGATAGTGACAAGTCCCAATGGTCTCTATTTTTTTTATAAGCAACACTTTAGAGTGAATGTGTAAGTGAGATAATGTCACATGGTGCTTGTTAAACTTAAGGGCATCAACTAAGTATTTTGCAAATGGAGCCATGTCATACTGGGATATCAATTAGTCCTTCCATCCTTATTTCTCCATAAAGTGATTTTAAAGTCCAAAGGCTACAAACAGCCGAGAAATTATTTTGTCCAATATAAAGTGCACAGCTTCAACTGAGAAATCATCCTCATAGGTTCAAGTAGAAGAAAATGTGTCATTACTTCACAAGATCAGTTGACCTTGGACAATATGTGTAACAAGGACACTCTATGGACACATCATCCGAACTCATCGAAGGATAAAATGCATCTCAGAAATCCCCACTGCATACCATGACAAGTGGAGGACTAGCTAATTCAAGAAGTCATTTGTGATTGGCATTTAGATTTTCTTTTTACAACTTGTTCCAACCAGACTTCCTAATTCTAAACCAATCTCGTTTCTTCCCACCCTTATATCGTTTATCACGACCAAGGAATGTGTACTTTGAGATTAGCCTAGATTATTGAGTTCTTTGAACCTCAATCTTCAAACCTACCTCGATTCTGCCCACCCTTGTATTGTTCACCACAACCAAGGATTGTTTACTTTGAGAGTAGTTTGGTATGCAAACTCCCCCTTAGTACGAACTCTCATCTCAAATATATAGCCCAAGTTTTAGTGCAACCAAAGTGATCATTAAGAGTGAACAAAGAGACTGCAGATTTGCAATAAAAGTCAGACCACATACAACATTATCAGAACATGTGCACATACCTATGTGAAAAGTAAGACTAAACCAAGGAAAGGGATGACAGACAGTCACCTAGGTCAAGTTCAGAAACTGACTAAAGATACCATGAAGGTCTTTTATCTTGAACCTGTAAAGAAGAACTGGAAGAAAGATTTTTTTTTTTTTTTTTTTTTTTTTTCAGAACATATGTACACCAATAAAAACACACACTAGCAGGGGAAGCATTTACTTGTTGTCACACAACCCTATAGCCTTGCATAGACTTAAATGCCTAGCATTATCCAGTGGTTTAGTGAACAAATCAACCAATTGCTTTTCAGTTGGAATGAAAGTAAGCTCAAGCAATTTTTCTTCAACCAAGCCACGAATGAAGTGATATCGTATCTCTATATGCTTGGTCCTAGAATGCAGCACTGGATTCTTTGAAATGTTGATGGGAGAGGTATTATCACAGGAAAGAGATAACGTACCTTGTTGGAAGCCATAGTCTGCAAGCATCTGCTTCATCCACATGAGTTACGTGCAGCAACTTCCAGGTGCTACGTACTCAGCTTGAGCAGTAGAGAGAGAGGTGCAATTTTGCTTCTTGTTATGCCATGAAACAAGATTGTTGCCCACAAAGAAGCAACCGCCAGAAGTGCTTTTTCTATCATTTACATCTCCAGCCCAATCCGAGTCAGTGTAACCTGCAATCTCAACATTGGTGTCAAAAGTGTACTTAATTCCATGATCAAGAGTCCCAGCAACATATCGAATTATGCGCTTTACTGCTTTGACATGAGATTGTTTGGGATTAGCTTAATAACAAGCACTCACACCAACACTATAAGCAATATCTGGTCTACTAGCAGTCAAATACATAAGACTACCAATCATACTCCTATAATTGGTTTGGTCCACATTGATACCAGACAGGTCAGCACTGATCTTACAACTGGTGCTCATGGGAGTGGGGAAGGCAGAGGCCGTTTCCATCCCAAACTTCTTAACCAGGTCATATGCATACTTTGATTGACAGATAAACAGACCATTTCGACTTTGCACAACCTGAAGACCTAAGAAGTAGCTTAACTTACCACAGAGGCTCATTTCAAATTCTTTCTTCATGATCTCAGAAAACTCATGCACCAAGGATGGAGAAATAGACCCAAATACTATGTCATCAACATATATTTGAGTAATGATAATGTGCTCTGAGGTACATTTGACAAACATCGTTTTATCAACTGAGCCTCGCACATACCCATGGTCAACAAGGTGATTCGACAATCTCTCATACCAAGCCCTAGGAGCTTGCTTAAGACCATAGAGGGCCTTATCTAACCTATAGACATGGTCAGGATGGGTAGGACTCTAGAATCCTGGGGGTTTTTCAACATACACTTCCTCTTTGAGGATACCATTCAGAAAAGCACTTTTCACATCCATTTGATACAAGGTAAATTTCAAATAGCAAGCAACAGCAAGAAGAAGACGAACTGACTTAAGTCTAGCTACAGGAGCAAAGGTCTCATCAAAATCTAGACCTTCTATCTGAGAATACCCTTGCAAAACAAGTCTTGCCTTGTTTCGGGTGATAATGTCTTTTTCATCAGTTTTGTTTTTGAACACCCATTTGGTTCCTATGACATTTTTATCCTTAGGTCTAGACACTAAATGCCAAACATTGCTTCTTTCAAACTGGTTCAACTCGTCTTGCATGGCACTGATCTAATCAGCATCAAGCAAAGCTTCCTTCACATTCTTTGGCTCTATTATAGAAACAAAGCCATAGTATGTAATGGTGTTGATGTCATCTCTATACATAGCAACAAAATATTTAAACACTGAGAAATTGCTCACCAAATGACCAGTCTTACTCCTGGTCTTTCTAGGCTCAGACACATCCCCAATTACATGGGATAGATCATGGTCCTTCTGTACTTGTCTTTTGCCGCTTCTGTGAATTGGCTGAATGGCAAGCGTAGCATCCTTCCCAGATCCTGGAAGATCTGTGTCATCATCCATCCCTGAGTCATCATCTCCTTGATCAGACTTGGTTTCGGATGAGGTAGGTTCATCTTCCTGTTTGGATACCTGCTCAGACAAAACACATTCATCATTCTTGCAAAAAAGAGCATCATTAACAGCCACATTTACTGATTCCATAATTTTGTAAGTTCTCTTGTTATACACCCGATAAGCACGACTATTTCCAGCATAGCCAAGGAACACACCCTTGTCACTTTTAGCATCAAACTTTGTCAAATACTATCTATCCCTATAGATAAAACAGGGACTTCCAAACACTTTGATGTGAGAGATATTTGGCTTCCTACCTCTCCAGATCTCATAGGGAGTCATGGTTGTTCCAGGTCTAAAAATTACACGGTTTAAAGTGTAACAAGCATTATTTACTGCTTCTGCCCAAAAAGAATGATCAAGACCAGATACAGCTAGCATTACCCTAGATAATTCCACAATAACCCTATTCTTTCTTTCTACAATGCCATTATGTTGTGGAGTAATAGGAGCAGAGAATTCATGATGCACACCAAACTCTTCACAATAATTTTCAAAATAAGAGTTTTCGAATTCAGTACCATGATCTGATCTGATCCTAACTATATGCATGTCATCATTCAATTTCTCATTTGTGACTCTCTTAGCAACACTGTAATAATTTTCAAAAGTTTCACTTTTGTTAGATAAAAAACTCACCTAAGTGAATCTAGAAAAATCATCAACAATTACAAGAGCATACTTTCTTCCTCCAATGCTTTTAGTCTCAACAGGTCCTATTAAGTCTAAATGCAGAAGTTCAAGAACATGAGTAGTACGTTAAGCATTTAACAAAGGATGAGAGGTTCGAGTCATCTTACCAACTTTGCATTCACCACACATACCTTGGGGAATACCAGTAAGCTTTGATATCCCTCTGACAGCTTCTTTTGAGGATAGCTTTACTATATTCTAATGGTTCAAGTGACACATTCGTCTATGCCAAAGATCTAAAAGTTCCTCACAGATCATAGATCTAAAACATAGTTGTGGTGAGAACTTCTCTTTTGCTACAACACAATAGCATTGATCCCTAGTTCTCTTTCCTCTCATTACGCTCTTTCCTTTACCATCTAAGACAACACATCTCTGTTTATCAAAAGTGACAGAATCATGTTCAACAACAATCTGACTTACACTTAACAAACTCACTTCTAAACCTTTGACCAACAAGACGTTTTTCAGACAAGGGAGACCAGGGGCATTTACTGTCCCGCTTCCCACTATCGGAGCCCGAGCTCCATCCCCAAAACCAACATTCCCTTCTGGATGAACGTCATCCATGGACGAAAACCACTTAGGATCTCCGGTCATATGCCTTGAAGCACCACTGTCTATATACCAGGAATCAGCGCAACGTGCTGTGAGGGCTGTAAGAGCTACGCGACACACCGCTACTGTTCTAAACTCCTCAACAGACTCTAGACTAGTCTAGACATGAGACAAGAAACAAACAATGTTTTCCTCCTCAGGATCACTGTCACACTCATCAACAAGCTTTGAATCCGTGTGTGGGGGTTTGGGAGCATAAGGTCTAGAATCTTTCTTCTTAACCCAAGTTAAGTTCTTGTTTGGTTCTCTAGCTGCGGGGATAGACAGACCCTTAGCTAATCTAGCAAATTCATACAGATATTTCTCTAGAGTGGCTTGGAAAGATGTGAAGAAATTTGCAACTGACATGTTGCTCTGAAAGCTGGCTGTTTTGGAGTTTCCTACAAAAAGGTCGACTGTGACCAGGAACACCACAGTGATGACAAGTAGGTTTGAATCTTTTTATAGGCTCAACCTTGTTAGTCACTACTTCAACATTAGGAGCTTTGCTTTTGACAAACACAGTTCCACTACTTTTAGAGTTCTCGCCAGTTTCAAACCCTAGACCCTGTTTGTTCTTATCTGGTCTACCCATTCCACACATCTTGGTCAGTTTTTCAGACCCTATTGAGAACCTAGAAAACTGTTGCTGAGATTCTTTGAGAGAAACCTCAAGCGCTAGCTTTTCAGCCTTAAGACCACTAAGAGAGTTTTCTAGACTCAGTTTTTCAGCTCTCCACACTTCTTGTTGGGATAGCAATTCAGCTTGTATCTCTGCTTTCTCTTTTTCACACTTCACAAGGTCTTTGGTCAGAATGTCTATCTTAGATAACATGGACTTTGATGCGTTGACAAGTTCAGTGAACTTTTGCATCATCATCATCATCATCATCATCATCATCATCATCATCATCCTCCGGAGTCTCATTTTGAGATACCGTGGCAATGAAGGCAACTGGTTCTTCAACATGATCCAAAGAGGAAACGGGGACAACCCGAGCTATGAAAGCTATAGTGTCCTCCTCTTGATCAGACAAGGGATCCTCTTCACTGTCACTGTAAGTGATGGCAAGAGCCTTTTGAGGACGAATCCTCCTATTTGCACAGTCAACAGCTCTATGTCCCACACCCTTACACTCAAAGCACACATCACTTCTTTGGGAACTCTTACCTTTAGGATTTCTATCTTAACCTCTATCCTGAGAGGACTCAGCACGAGAATTCCTCGGATATCTGTCATGACCTCTATCTTGTGACGTCTCACCAAATCTAGGTTTTCCGAAACCCTAGTTCGAGGAAAACGGTTTCCTCCTTTTCTTGAGAAAGTTTTCAAACTGTTTTGTAAGGAGGGCACACTCTTCTAGACTGTATTCAACATCCTCAGGAATTTTAATCTGTAAACTTGACTCAATTTCCTTGACGGAGGAGAGGGCAATGGATTTCTCTTTCATATATCCCTTCTTATGGGCTTCATAGGTTTTCAGGTTTCCTACTAGCTCTTCTAAAGAATAGGTTCTCAAATCCTTAGATTCTTGTATGGCTTCTCTCTTATTCTCAAAACTAGGAGGAAGACCTCTAAGAAGCTTTCTGACAATCCTAGATTGTTCTAAAGGAGAATCCAGACCAGCACACTGATTTGTTATGTTCAAAATACAACTATAAAACTCATCTATTGACTCACTTTCAGACATTTTCACCTCATCAAAATCTAACAAAATATCTTGGAGCATCTGTTCTCTCACTTGCTCATTACCTTCATAGGTTGTTAGCAACACTTCCCAAGCCTGTTTGGCTGAGACACAGGTAATGATCTGTTTGCGCTCACCCTCAGAGAGAGCCGAGTACAAACTGTTGAGAGTTTTGATATTCATCCGAGTAGTAACTTTTTCTGAGTCAGTCACTCAGATCTAGGCTTCGGTACACTTGCACCTGCCAAGATTGAGGTCCGTTCTAGGGCTGACCAGCCATCCTCAACCATCATCCATTGTTTCCCATCATCTTGGGAAATAAAGAATGCGGTCATCATGATTTTCCATTGTGAAAAGTTTCTTCCCTCAAACAGTGGAAGACAGTTCACGGAAGTGCCTCTATCACCCATTTTAAAACCTGAGGATCTTACTAGCAAAGGCTAGGAACTGCTCTGGTACCACTTAAAGGTCTTAGAGGGGGGTGAATAGGTCTTTTTTCAATTTTCGTTCCCTTTTGTATCCAAGGATAGCAATAACTTGTGCTATCCTAGATTCACAAGAAACGAGATATCAGAAGGTAAATTGCAGTAAATAAAGAAACAACACAAAGATGTTTTTTATTCGCAGAAACCCTGAATGCAAGGAGAAAAACTGTGTGTCTCTAACTCTTGAGAGACAAAACTTTCCACTAAGTTGAAGTAACCTCTTACAAAAATAATAGTTCTAGTGATACACTACCATAGTGCTATCCTTCCTAGTCCCGAACTAGTCTAGACCTATTCCCTCTCTTGTTTCTAAGCACTTACAACATGGAACACTTTTAGAAGCCTTGTTCGTGAATTCAGCTAACCACCAGCAGATTCAACCTTGAACGCTTCTTGGGTTGGTTGCACTACACATCCCTGATGGTATGCAACATGATATGAGTTGATGAAAGAAGTTTTGAGTTCAAGCTCTAAGGTTTATAGTCACGAAGAAGACTTAAAGCAGCATGAACAATGCAAGCTAAAACTAGACTCAATAAAGAAAACGCAATAAGGTAGTTTTCAACAACCATTGAGCAAGCCAAAGCTATAAATATATATAGACAAATCAGGCATCAAAGATGATGCAAGCTGACCTCAACAAGTTTCAGAAAGGTTTGGACAGAAGTGTTTGGCTCCCATACTGAAAGTGATGTGTCCAAACAAAAAGATGACACAAACAATCTCAATAAGACAAAGAAACATTTCTTAAAACATGAACGATTCAAAACAGGAAGCAAAGAGGTTTCAAACCCTCTTACTCAGTCCATTAGTGGACCTTGACACAGCTGATAACGACTGGTCTTTGAATCATACATGGACCAACTATGCATAGGATAACGTATCATGAAATCCAAGCTGGAGCCTTGAGCATCAAACCATTTGGTCACGGGTTGGCATAGCAAAAGATCTCAACCCTTAGACGGTTTGAGTGCCAAGACATTTCCCACAAACTCAGTTGTCCATTTGAAATTGAAAATCAACAAAGGCCTATTAAACTAATATAATAGGTTCTTTGAAAATCTGGAGAGCAAAAGACTCAGTACTAGGATAGCAAGCGAAGCTGCTAACCTCTGTGAAAAACAGTGATATGCAGATACATGTTTTACCTGAGCCATAAGGGATGTTAGTGACACTTGTTCTTGATCAGATAACAGAACCTCAAAGTGTTTTGCAGGCTAAACGGATTGTCAACTATCCTTATACCTTCATAATTCAGCCTTTATACTATGCATAGTTTATTCCTTAAAAATGTCGATTTAACTTAGCTTATTTCTTAGGCACTTTGTGGAGCGATTATGGAGGAAAGATAGCTAAAACCGGGCAATTAAGGCCTCAAATATGAAGTAGTGTTGTCGAAGATGGAGAATGATAATTCTACTGCTCAAAAAGCTAAAGAGAAGTCGAGGAAAAGTTGCTTGCAAAACAGCCTTCGAGAAACAAGTTTTCAACAGCTTATTGGATTGCTTTTTTAATGAAGAATTCAAAGACTTGCCTGTATTCCTTATGGCCAGGGCTCGAGTTCGTAGTTGTAGTACAAGTTTTTTACTTCATTCTAATGTCAAGAATCATTTAAAAAGGTGATGGGAAGTTTAAATTATGAATCCCAAAATTGGACCTAGAAACTGGAAATCCGGCGAACTTAATAAAAGAAAACGCTTGGAGCCTTTTTCCGGTATCAATAGGAAAGTTTCGTCATGAACACTGTAGATAAAAAATGAGTACTTAATTTTAGAATCAAGAATCGTCCAGAAAGGTGGAGTAATAATGAAGTTATAGTTGCTCAAAGTTGGAAGAAAATTAGAAGAAAGTTGGAATTCTCGTCAAAGATCATATGAATTTGGTTTTGGGGCTGATTATAGGGGATGATTTCATGGACATTTTGGAGGGATTTTGCAAGAGTTTGAAGGTCAATATTTGATGATTTTTTAGCATTAAATTCGTGGAAAATCACATTGGAGTTCAAAGGCAAATTGGCTAAGGAAAGCAATTTGGAAAAGGAATGTGCAATCTCTACTAATTCAATGAGAATTTCATGGTAGCGATCGTTAGAGCATGTTTAGCAATGTTAGCCATTTTGCAGTCACTTTACAAATATCTCTACACCAGTATTTGTAACTAAAGTTTGATTTATATTATTGATTAAATAAAGAAAAATTAATTTAAATGTGTTTTAATATTACATAAAATGACTTAAAATAAATACATTTAATTAACATAAATTATAGAGAGCCTCATCTTGCTAGCTATATTTAGCTAGCAAGATAGCTAAAAGTTAAAATAGATAGTCACTTACTAGTCTGCTGGAGCTGATAAAATTCATAAAAAATTAAAATCGCTCTTTAAAATTGCTAAGTAGCCAATATAAAGAGTCTACTAAAAATGTTTTTATGAGACCTATGAAGCACGAAAATAATGAAGATTTGCAGGCTCTTATCTCAACCGTTCGATCAAATTCCACCTCCTCAACTCAAGGGTCAAGATCGACATCAAAAGGGAGTAATTTTCTCCTATAGAGGCATCTCTCCAAAAGATTTCTCACCACATTTTGACACATCTCAGAAAATTTGCTCTCATGCCGTCCCTCTTCCTCTACCATAAACCCTAGATTAGCATAGTTTAGCCATTTTAGTTCTCCTTGTAATCTCGTAGTTGTCTTAGCGTGCTTCACACGTGTTGAAGAACAAAAGGTATAAACTATAACTTTCTTCTTTGTTAATCTTAGTATATTTTTCTGTTTTTAATTTGTTTTTAGTTTGTTTCAGTTCATGTGTTTCTATTCGTGTCCTTCATATAATTGTTCGATTGAATGATATTTTAGTTATCTTGATCAAGCTTGTATGAAGTTGGAATTTCTATGATTTGTTCTTCATAAAACTGTGCCAAGACTTGTATTTGAACCGCGTAGGTTATTATGAGTTAAAATTGGTAGATAATAATCATAGGATGCATGCTAATGTGTAAGTCGTCAGCAGCATATGCAGATTTATATGTTAGTAGGTTCGAATTTGTCATCAAACTTAATGATTCATATTATGTGAAGTGTGTTTGCATCATATGAAATTTCTTTGATATTGTCAGCAGCGTGTCCGGATATTGGAGATAACTTGACATACATGAGGGATTTGGGCCCCGTGAGCTGTTTTCTCTCAAAATTTGTTTCAACCTATCGAATTTGCATGATTTTAGGTTGCTAGAATTATTATTAGTCGATATTTTCTTGTGTTGAGGTTGTGTGTGCATGAGGTTGTTCAATTGTATAAATGGATAGTGATTTCGTTTTCCTTTTAGTTTAGAACAGTAAAACATATTCAACATCTGAAAATCCCCTTTTAAACTCGTGTAAATTTGTACAAAGTTTGTGCAGGTTTGAAATAGCATTCCAATCCCGAGTGTAAATAAGTCTTTTTGTTTGTATGTATGGTACCCTCAATCCCCGACCATGAACGATATCTTACTATCGCTACTACATTTGCAGGGGTTTTAGTTGAACACTATCCGGTTTAGGTCATGTCAATTTTGGCGTTCAATTAAAAACCATGTGTTGAGGGTGCTTTTGATTAAGGGTGTACGGTAGTGAGACAAGCATGGCAGAGCCCAAAATTTGTCCCCTTTTTCTGAGTTAGAGGAAACTAGGCCCAGAAAGCTTCGAAGGACTTAGAATCCTAGGAAGCTTGATGTTGTGTTCTTCCCAGCAGCTCCATGTATATTAACGACAGTCGAATGAATATGTGTTTCTTTCAATAAAAGGGCTTAACAAGATGTGCATGGCATGGAAGATAGAAAAGCATGAGTTTTAGAAGAAGAGATCCTGGCAGCTTGCATATGGGTTGAGATATATGAGAGAAAGGGTTTGGACACAAGATGAATTGGGATGGATGAAAGACTAAGGAAGAATTTGGGAGAAAGGAAACATGGGAGAAGAAGAGTGCTAGAGAGCTTGCTAGCACACTCCGTTATGGTTTCCTATGGTTGATAACAACAACTATTTATAAGAAATTCAAGAAGCTGGGGGAACCTTGGATAAAGATTTATACTGATGGGTAAAAGCATGTATTATAGATTGTAATGTATTTTGTATTGTCAAGCTGTGTCTAAAGTTGGCTTTGAAATGTGTGATTGTGGGATAGGCTTTGGCAGATTTTCTTGCAGAAAATCTGTTGTTGGGTTGCTTTTTGCGTGATATGTTTTGGTTGGGGAATGTGTGGCTAGAAAAATGTCTTATTTTGTGGCTGGGATTAAGAATTCTATGTTAAAGCGGATTTTAAAGGGTTTGGGCTTGGCTTTTGGCCCCTCTTCTTTATTTATCCGTATTAAATGTTAAGTCGTTGGGCATGAATTTCGGTCCCAAGATCCCAAGATTACCAACGATCCTAAAACTAATAGCGGACCTCATACTTTTATGTTACCTTCTACGCCACACCCATTCTTGAAAGCCCTACATGCATGACTGTGGCTTAGGTCCAAGTGCATGGCATGATGTTTGCGAGTACAACTCATCTTAAATTGTGAATTGTGCTTGATAAATGAATTGGGCCCACTTATGTGGAATTTTAGGCCTGAATACCATGTAATTGTAGTATAACAATAGTATGTTATCGTTCAAGGTTGGGATTTAGGGTACCTCTGCAAAACAATGCGTTAGATAAATATAATAATTACTAATATCACATATAGACAAACAAAAGGACTTATTTACACTCGGGGATCGGAATTCTATTTTCAACCTTGCACGAACTTTGTACAAATTTACACAAGTTTAAAGGGGGATTTTGAGATGTGGAATTGTGGATTTTGTCTTACTGTTTTAAACTTAAAAGGAAAACGAAATCACTGTCCATTTATACAATTGAACAACCTCATGCACACACAAACTCAACACAAGAAAATATCGATGAATAATAATTCTAGCAACCTAAAATCATGCATATTCGATAAGTTGAACCAAATTTTGAGAGAAAACAGCCCACGCGGCCCAAATCCCTCATGTATGTCAAGTTATCTCCAATATCCGGACACGCTGCTGACAATATCAAAGAAATTTCATATGATGCAAACACACTTCACATAATATGAATCATTAAGTTTGATGACAAATTCGAACCTACTAACATATAAATCTGCATATGCTGCTGACGACTTACACATTAGCATGCATCCTATGATTATTATCTACCAATTTTAACTCATAATAACCCATATGGTCCAAATACATGTCTTGGCACATTATTTTTGGAAAACATATAATATAATTCCAACTTCAATAATTTTCTAATTGTCACATCCTCAATGAGAAATAAGAGAAAACTCAATAATTTTCTCAGTTGTCTATTTTTTTTATTTTTTGTGGGATCAACAGACAGCTACAACGTGTCTATTGTGAGTCAAGCTCACAGCCTCTCACTTAGAATGAGAGACTTGTGTCACTAGACCAAACGGTACTAACATCTAGTTTTCTAATTAGAGTTTTAAAATTAAATCCAATATTCAATTCGAATTCCAAGTAAAAATAATCATATAGTAACTTAATTTGGTTTAGATCCTACACCTCTAATTGTTATATACTCCAAACCATGTGATATAGTGAGACTTTAGTATGAAATGCTCCTATTTTTCATTCATTGGAGTCAGATGCGTAGCTGCACTGGGATGAGAAGAGTCAAGTGAGCCTTCTCACTTCTATGAAATGGCAATGATTGGTTGAATTATTTGGTTGTTTGTTAGACATATGGTGATACTAACATAATAACTGACTCTTCTGTAAAGAAACAAAACTCATGGCCAAAAGCTCAACAATTAATTAACTTTCCATATTTCTTTGTATTTGGATTCTTATTCCTCTTGTTCTTTGTGTCACCGAGAATTCAACCAAAACAAGTTATTGTATAAATAGATTAGTGGATAATGAACTAACCTATGTTATCAGTCTTCATTTTGCGGTAAATCCAATCAATTGGCCAATGAATTTATTAATCATAATAAGTGATAAGATATAGGTGTATGAGAATGGTAAACATTAGGTTTAGATATAAACTTATAATCTAATTTTATTATTATTTTAAATACATTATTTGTTAAAGAAAAACCCTGAACCTATTCGTTACGATTTTGATCGTTTCAGAATGATTTAATCGAATATCAAATTTTCAAGGTATTGTTTAAGAATCAGTTATTTAATCTAATAACTATTTGGGTTTTGACCCTCGTAAACAAAAATTCTTGTTACACCACTTATTAGAGTCGTGTGAGAACCGAGAACTGACAAGTAATTATACATGTACATAAGTCCACAAGTTTAGAGCATGGTAGAACTTTCTTGATATTAGTTTACCAAGAATATATATTGTAAATTTTTTTCATGGGGGTATTACACAGGTTATATAGAGCTCGATCATGTGCTTGCACTTTGAAACAGTTACTGCAGCGGTCGCACTAGTTGTGCGATCGTATGGAATTATGCATCAAGACAATTCTGGATAAATAAAATAGGCATGCATTATTAGTACGCAGTCTGCTAGGAGATTTGGACCAAGTGCTTGTCAATTATACATTTGTTGCAGAAACGCCAAAGCAATTTGGAATTGAATTCTGTTAGGTCCAAAATCGTCGTTTATCTTCTGCATTTTCTAGAAGTAATCATACGACAATGAACTTCAGTAGTGGAATCTGAACTTGTTTCTGATAATCAACTGCTGCAATTTCAAAAAATGGCTCACCAATTTCTTGGTTTTCGATGAAACTCCACAGTCCATTCCCGTTGGAGTTGGACGATGTTTGGTATTAGCCCAACAAGGATTAAATTAAACCCAACCAAAATTTAACAGGGGCTTGATCCTATGTTTGGGCCTGGGCCCATAATGCCAAAACCCTACACCTCAATGTTCTTGTATTTCAGTTTATGACTTTATGCAACTTCATATCACCTAGTTCTCTCAAAAAACATAAAATATCACAGCATGCTAGTTGCTAGTATATATGTTAAAGGAAATTAAACCTGAAGATTACATTACAGTAGATGCAAAATTTAAAATCCGTGTAATCGATCCGATAACCATAAATCAGACAATGGAGCCAACTCCGACACGAAACGCCTCCGTAAATCTCTACCCAACATAAGTTAAAGGCTTCTGTATCTGCTTGCAACACCCTTTTGTTTAGATTAATGTGGAACTCAAATCATATCAAGTTGAATATGTTTTTCTAGGATACCTACATGTTTATGATACCTACATTTACCGATATGCCAACAAATTTGTTGTCGTTTTGGTAAAGATAGTCATTACGTGAGTATTTTTTGTTCTATTAGAGATAATTACTCAACTTAAGACAAAATAAAAGTTTATGAACAATTTGTTGTCGTTGTAATAATTTTGTTCAATTATATGTAAATGTGTAAAACAAATGTATTAATTTTGTTGTCAATGTTGTAAATTTTACTCATTTAACTTGTTATTTTTGTTCAGCTAGTAATAAATGAGTGTATGATATACATTCTAATACGGTAGACAACTTCTTGATTTCTATATATTTTATCCGGTACATCTAGCTGTTCTTAACATGTTAATTTACACAAATATCGAATAGGAAACTATCCATCTCATTGGTTTTGGTCAAATTTGGACAGGATCTCAATTTCCACAGGTGGGGACTTGTTAACTCGTAGTTAATCTGTGAGTCCTATTAAAAAAATGGTGGCTCTGACGACATACGAGTGATATGACTCCCCCCTTCTTTCCCTGTGTAACTGCAATTCTGAAGCATACCCTTTTTTTTTTTTTTCATATTTTCCTATTTCAATTTGTTATGATTGGTAATACCGAATTTCTATATATCCAAGCTGATTTTTTTTAATCTTTTTTCCCCTCGCAACCGAATTTGCCGAAATGCTGGAGTTCTTTTCTATAATCCCAAGTGCTAGAGTTCATACCACGCTCAAAAGAAAATAATATATCCAGCACCTGAATATTAAATAGGCTGTTGAAAAGACTCATCTTTTTGAAGTGGAGGTACTATACTTGTATCCGCTTACATTCTCTTTAAATTTAACCCAAGCTGATTGCTACAGGCGATACCCAGATTATCGATTAGCTAATACATTTCGTATCAATGTCATAAATATTTCTGAAGTCACGTTGTAAGTTTAGGGTTCTATATAACTATTACTTTAAAGCCATAATGCTCGACTCCTAGCCTCTAGAATGAAGATGATGGTGATTCATCAGCCATTATCATACAGATCTTATGTGGTCTTTGTATATACATGATGTTCATCACTAGAAATGAAGAACGCTATATAGCAATAACTCATCCAATTCTTCTCTAAAAAAAAAACTCATCCAATTGAATCCACCCATTTGTTACTCGTGATTCTAGAAAAATGGATTTGATTAGTATATCCTTTGGTCCTATAGTCTACGTATTGTATTATTATTTCTGTTGGAATTCTTTGAATTTGGCTTCTCTACTTGGATTTATGTTGTTTGGTTTTGCTTGGATCACTTTTAACCATTTGATTGAGTACAATCTAAACAACTTAAATCCAAACAGAGAATCCGGATCCGAATTCTTTCGGGGAAGGCTAGGATGAGTTGATGCATAGTATGCATCAACTATTTAAAAATAATATATAAAAATGAACAACCTGTTGTACAGGTAAACATGTCATCTAGTAATATTGTGACATGTGTAAAAAAAATTACAATTTTTAGGACCGTTTAATTATCTTATACGTGAATTGTTCAAAAACTTGTAATGAAGGTCGTCAATGTTGTAATTACTTAGTTTACCACTGTAATTACCACCAAATACATTAAATATGGTATTTGTAGTAAAAATATCATAAAAGGTGTAATTTACTTTAAAAATGACCATAATTACATAAAAAAGAACTATTTTACAAGATTAACGACTTCAGATAATTTAGGTCTGATTATTAATATTTACAATATCCGTTGTCACTAGAGATAAAATTATCGTTATTTTCGTAAAAATTATCGTATTCCAAGTAATATCAAGAATACGACTATATTTACCAGTAGAGGTGGTAAATGGGCTGCTAAGCACGAGCACGGCACATTTAAAAGCGGCCCAGCACGGCCCAAGCCCGTTAACGGACCGGCCCGGCCCAAGCACGTTATTCTAATAGGTCGGGCTGGGCCTAGAAAAATGAGTCCCTAGGCCCGGCCTGAGCATGATAATTTGAGGCCCACGGCCCGGCCCGCTATAAAATATAATTTTTTTCCATTTCTAATATGAAAATAACATATTTATAAATAATAAACTTAGTTTTGAGTGTATACAATATACTTATATATATACTAATAATTATTTATTTGAGTATGAATTTGGATTCCCTTAGACTCATAAGAAGTTTTTGCCTAAAAATTTATTAATTGTGAACAATAAGCATTTATCACTTATTTATTTAGTTTGTTGACAAAGAAAAAAATAATTGATAGATTGTGTGAATTAATTTTGGTTTGTAATCGTATCATGTATAATTAAAAGTTGAGATTATGAGAGTAGAAGCGGTGGTATAGGACATTCACCACGACCATTTTCAATTTTCAGCACGAAACGGGCCTGACACGGCCCGAGCACGGCCCAACACGTTATGGGTTTGAGCCATGGGTCAGGCTGGGCCTTACATTTGAGTAAATGGGCCGGCCCAAGCACGACCCGAAACCCGATTAGGCGGCGTTTGCCACCTCTATTTACCAGTTATACCTTAGTTGTTGTAATTTGTAGTAAAACACGTTGTATTATAAATAATTATCTCAATTACAATAAAATTTACATAAAGTAAGGTATTAATTACTAGATAAAGGACTTTGTTACACAAACAACTTATTTACTATATGTATATCAGTTTTACCATTATTACGACACTTTGTTGTCAAATTAGTAAAATAGTTCTCGAACTTGTAATTGGAAAAATTACTACAAATACAAGCTTGATTACTACTTTTTCAATAATTTTTCGACTTATAAATCAAAGGGTTCTCATACAAAAAACTACTATGAAATCGACAATAATTATTACTTTTACATCAATTGTCAATAAACAATGTAAAAATGTTGTCACATAACTTAAAACTTCTTAAAGGACATGATTTACAATATAAACATCATCATTACATCATAACGGTCTCGACGACAATTTACTCATATTAATAACATTTTACTTATATAACAACACTTGTAAGTAGGTCTGGGCATGGGTCGGGACGGGCCGGGATTAGGGTGATCCCGAATCCGAACCCGAAATTTTGAATAGGGACGAGTCGGGCCGGGATTAGTGTTTTTTATAAGTGATCCCGATAGGCCCGAATCCCGTTTGGGACCGGGCCGGGACCGGGCCCAAAACGGGCCTTTGAACAAAAAAACTGAAAAAGGAAAAAAACAGCTAAAAACCAAAACACAGCAGAACCTAAACAGTAAACACAGATGCTTCATGCTTGTATGCTTCAAGCTCTGCAAGTCATTACCTTGTTAAGCAATAACGTTTTGTTATGTTACATCATCTTAATGGCTGAAAAGGACAAGATAAATTGAGGGCGTGTTTCATGTGTCAATGGCAACACCAACAGCATATCCTATTCTAGAAGAGCTTCGTGTTAATCATAATTGACAGAAACCCAGTAATCAACAACAAAACTCACCAACAGTAATCAAACCAGAAACCCAGAAACCCACAGTACAAACTACAAAACATCAACACAGAAACCCAGAAACCCACAATACAATCTCCCAACTCACCGATCGAGATTTGACGGTTTCCGATCGAGCTTGCTGGTTTCCGTCTTTCAGTCGGTCCGGTTTCCGATCGAGTTTGTTGGTTTCCGTCTGCTGTTGGATCTTCAACAATGGCGATGATGGTCTGAGAGAGAGAGAGAGAGAGAGAGAGAGAGAGTGCTGAAGTCCGTGAAGTGAAAACTGAAGTGAGGCGTATGGAACTATGGATGCTAAGACAGAATTAGGGCTAACAACTTTCAGCTGATTAATCGGACGGTGTAGATTAACTCACACCATTAAGGTTTTTTTTTAAAACGGGACGGGCCGGGCCTTTACGAGATCCAGCTAACAAGGCCCGATCCCGAACCCGAAATTTTAAATAAAAACGGGCCGGACCGGGCCTTTAATATTCAAAATGAAGTCCCATCTTGTCCCGTGAATTTTAGGGACGGGATCGGGACGGGTCTTCGGGACCGGTTTTGAATGCCCAGCCCTACTTGTAAGATAAAATTTGAATAACTTTGTATTTCTTTTTTTCTTTCTTTTAAAGAAAATCAATTTGGCTTTTCATCCTCGATGCCCTCACTCTGCAACTCATCTTCCCCGATGAGCAATGACCATAATTAACCAAACAAGTAGAATCCAAGTCTAGAATAGGAATGGAACGCGCCCCACGCGCGTAGAATTGGGAATTTGGGTCGCTGCTAGAGTTTCAAGACTGGTGGCCGCCATGGCCAAATTTCGTGCCAAGCTCCTGTTTATCAGCCGATTCCGGCTTGGACTTGGTGGGTGCCTTACCGATCGGGGGATTTAGGGAATCTCAAGTTTCGCTCAATATAGAGGCTGGGTTCTCGAACCGATATTTCTACAAACCAATGTGTATGCCTTTCCTCAAAAAGAAAAACAAGCTTCTTTCTGGAATGAACTAGCTAGTTTGCAGCCTTCTGGTCATGAAAATTGGCTCCTCATTGGAGACTGTAATGCTATCACTTGCTTGGATGAAAAGTTGGGTGGTAATCAAGTAGTTACTCGATATATGATTAATTTCTGTGAGTTTCTGAATAACTTAGACCAGAAAAGTAGATCTGGTAAAGTAGTCTCAATATGCTGAAACTTCTTGCTGTGATGTGTTTTACTGTACACTAACCTTTCTCATATCTGGTTGCGTCTTAGGTACCAACTTATTAGAGTGAATGCCAGAGGACTTGGAGAAAACTGCAAATGGTTGGACATGTTTGAAGATGTTGGAATGGTCATCTTCTGTGTATCCTTGAGTGACTATGATCAGTTTTCTGTGGATGGCAATGGGTCTTTTTCAAACAAGATGCTACAAACTAGAAGTTTCTTTGAAAGCATGATTACTCATCCAACATTTGAACAAATGGACTTCCTTTTGATTCTAAACAAGTTTGATGTGTTTGAGGAGAAGGTAGAACGGGTACCACTTACTCAGCGTGACTGGTTTGATGATTTCCATCCAGTGATTAGCCGTCATCAGTCCAACGGGAACAACAGCAGCAGCAACATTAATAGTAGCCCCTCGTTGGGTCATCTTGCAGCTTACTACATTGGAGTAAAGTTCAAGAGGCTATATTCTTCCCTAACTGGAAAGAAACTGTACGTTTCTCTGGTAAAAGGATTGCAGCCTAATAGTGTAGATGCAGCTCTTAAATATTCAAGGGAGATTTTAAAATGGGATGAAGAGAGAGGCAACTTCAGCTTTGATTATTCTGCCTATAGCCCTGAGGCAAGCTCGTATTCACATTAATGTCAAATTGGGAAGGCTTGTAAATCAGTTTGTATTGTCGTGGGAGACTAAGCAAATCCACTGTAAATGTAATGGTATGTGTATATGAGCAATAGAAAGATTGTTCCTTTCACCAGGCCAGTCCTTGCTGGTTCAAGATATGAAAGATCAATAGATCATTATTTTACACAACTAAGCATGTGAAGCAACTACAATTACTATAATCTAAGCAACTAAGCATGTGATCCTCAACTTGTTGCCTCTCCATTACGTGCAGCTCAACTCCAATGCTCAGATTGTTCCTTTCCCTTCTAAATGGGCATCCTCAACAGAAAACAGTCACAGATCAACACTTGCACCACAATCTTAATATGCAAACAACAAACAATTCAACCCAAATATTCACCCTAATGTTGGCCCCTGAGGCGATTACATACAGAAATTCTGGTAGAACATTGTACCATCTAGTCTTTCAGTCATGAATGTAATGACAAAACTAACAGTTTTGAGTGTTTTGATTGCTTCCAGAAACTTGTCCATGTAACTTTATCTAAGCCATTGTTCCTCCCTATTATTCTAATCTCAAATCTCAATATAAATCAGTTTCTCCAAACAAGCTTGAAGAGCTGGAGCACCCATGATGATTCATAAAACAAATGTGAAGCCATTTGTGGCATTTGATAAACTCATATACATCACTGATCGAACAGGTGGTGGGCATCAAATTTTGAGCATTTTGATTCAACATATTATCAAATAACACACCAAGTAACACACCAAGACCAGTGGAATCAGTACAAGTAACACACCAAATTATCAATTAAATACCCACAACATGATCTAGCAGCTTTCTGATAGCAAAAATCCATACCCAATTATCATCGAACTAAACTGATATCACATTGATTCTAGACAAAAACCCAAACACCCAACAACTAATTCATACCTTAAACTCTTCAAATTGAGGAGAATCTTCTTCGGTGGAGAACTAGAGATGAATGGATAAATAGATGAAAGAGGTGAAAGCTGCTCGGAGTACCCTCCCAAAAGGAAAAAGATGTGTCTGTCAGGTTCGGTTCTTCTTAGTTGGGTTGGGCGGGTTCGACCAGAAATGCTCTGTTTACACACAAGACTACCCCTCTTCCCGAAAGCTTCGCGGGGACTACTTTACGACGATGGACGACCCAAATCGTAGGGGGTTTACTGCACAAGGCCCCTGCAGAGGAAAAGCTTTATCCGAACGGAATAGAAGATGCTCTGCTCTTCTCTTCACTCCAGGTTTTAATCGGTGCAAATCAATCTGTTTCTAATAAGTTAGGTTTTTTAAATTCTGTTTTTGTTTTTTATTACATTTTTTATATATAAATTATGAAATTACATGCTACCTGGTAAACAAGTTACTAATATTAAATAATGTATGCCGTTAGATATATTTAAAATTTTATTATATCTGATGATCAAGAATATTCAAAATAGTTGATGCATACTGTATATCAACTCACATTAAAATTTTCCAATTCTTTGTTAAAAGAACTTCTTGTTCATGCATAATCAAGAACCAAAGACCAATTTAGCAAGTGTCATTGAAGTATTGGAAATGTGTATAATTATTAGTGCTGCTTAATAATTGTATAAGATATCATTATTGATCAACTAGAATTTCGATTAATTGTTAATTATTGTCGTTGGGATATGTATGTAAATAATTAATAAGGTCGATCGTCATACTTTATGAACTGCTAATCTGTCAGGAACTGATTCTACGCACCAAGGTGCACTTATACTATTAATGTCTAATTGCTTAAATCGTCGTATGAGAAGATCGAATAAATACTAGAGACCCCAAATTCATTCAATTCAATTTCATTTTTGATCCAATCAAATTAAATGTTCATAATAAGTAGGGGTGGGTTCGATTTGATTCGGTTCGGTTTTTAGCCTAAACCGAAAATAAAGTTCGGCCCGGTTCGGCTCGGTTTTCCATTTTTAGAAATGTCAAACCGAACCAAACCGACGGTCCGGTTCGGTTTTGGTTTTTTTCGGTTTTTTTTTTTTTTTTTTTTTTTTTTACAAAACTATGTAAAAACACTAACCACATTTTTTGCTTTTAGCACTTCAAAACTATGTATCAATATAACCACTAACCAAAATACCAAATGTATACTAAAACAATGAAAAGTTGAAAACACTAAAAATAGTTTGAATATCCATAGTTAAAGTCCATACATCTTAAACATAAATTATAAAGTTCATATTTCATAGTTCATACTCCATAGTCGATACTTCCATGTGGTAAAACTCAAAAGTCCATAAATTACAAAATACAAATAGAATACAATGTTAAAAGTTTATACATCACAAAACAAGAACCAGAAATATTTTGGAGGAAAGTAGATCAAATCCTTCTTGCAACATCTTCTCATGCTCGAAAAAATGTTTGCTTCATTTTAGGACGCAACATACCACTCCTGAGTTCCTGACCAGCATACATTTTTGGCCAAAAACAGTATAGCTAGACTATTGATTTCAAGTTGGTCTCTTCATAACAATTTTATCAGACAACCTAAAGATTATTTGAGAACTAGAATCGAAGCAAACAGATTTTTTTACAAATACTTATGATTTTCCAAAGTTCATATACAGTAGAGAAAAACTGCTAACTTCCTGAGTTCCTGACCAGCATACTTTTTTGGCTAAAGACAGTATAGCTAGACTATTGGTTTCAAGTTGATCTCTTCATAACAATTTTAACAGACAACCTAAATATTATTTGAGAACTGGAATCGCAGCAAACGGATTTTTCTACAAATACTTACGATTTTCCAAAGTTCATATACAGTAGAGAAAAACTGCTAACTTCCTGAGTTCCTGAGCAGCAGACCTTTGTGGCTAAAACTAGTATAGCTACGCTATTGGTTTCAAGTTGGTCTCTTCATAAAAATTGTAACAGACAACCTAAAGATTATTTGAAAACTGGAATCGCAGCAAACGGATTTTTCTACAAATACTTATGATTTTCCAAAGTTCATGTACAGTAGAGAAAAACTGCTAACTTACTGAGTTCCTGACCAGCAGACCTTTGTGGCTAAAAACAGTATAGCTACGCTATTGGTTTCAAGTTGGTCTCTTCATAACAATTGTAACAGACAACCTAAAGATTATTTGAGAACTAGAATCAAAGCAAACGGATTTTTCTGCAAAAACTTATGATTTTCCAAAGTTCATATACAGTAGAGAAGATGAGGACATCCTGAAAAGAAAAACATACCTGAGAAGATGAGGACGAATTGTCCATTGCACCGATCGCAGCATC
Organism: Fragaria iinumae; assembly: GCA_009720345.1. Classification (NCBI taxonomy): domain Eukaryota; kingdom Viridiplantae; phylum Streptophyta; class Magnoliopsida; order Rosales; family Rosaceae; genus Fragaria; species Fragaria iinumae. The sequence goes on along the minus strand of CM019122.1, from coordinate 31,519,291 downwards.
ACGACCACGGCCACGACCAGTTGAGCCAAACGATTTTGAGGAACCCCACTTCGATGGGTTCAATTTACCCCTCTTCATTGTGGTGGTCAGACCGAGAGGAGAGGTTGGAGACTTGGAGGACTAGAGTCCGGTGGCGGAGCGCGGAGCGCAGAGATGAGAACAAATTAGGGAGGAGAGGAGGGCAGGAGGCGACAAAGAAAAAAAGGACTGGAGGAGAGGTCGAGAGGGATGAGAGGGACTGAGAAGACTGCGAGTCTGAGAGGGACTGAATACTCGTTACTTCGTTAGGATTAGGGTTAAAAATAAAAAATAAAAAAAACCAAAACGACGTTGTTGACCGGGTTGACTTCGGTTTTCAGTCCGGTTCGGTTTCTGCAAAGCTGAAACTGAAAACCGAACCGAACAGATCTGGTTCGGCCCGGTTTTTTTTTCGGCCCGGTTTTTACGGTTTCGGCTTGGTTTTCGGCTCGGTTTTTTTCGGTTTTCGACGTAGTGTTCTCACCTCCTTAGTTGGAAACACTTGAGACTATTTTTTTGAGTTTCAATTTTGTTAAGGGTATTAGTATATATGCATGTAGTACGACGTAGATGGCCGGATCAAAATACTGCATATTAGTTGCTCGGTTCACTTACACCTTGGTGCATAGAAGAATTTTCGTAGTCTGCTTAAACACAATTTCCAAGTTGCGGGAAATTCAGAAATAGTAGATTATTCAGAACTAGTGTACCTCTTAATGAGCACAATCATTTTCCCATTCTTGGATGAATGAGGTGCATGATCATTTCTGTAAACAAAGTCATTGGAATGCTAATGTAATGAACAAAAGCTCATTAGCTTTTTTCTGCACAAAATCTCGGAGAAATTCATGTCTGCTTCATAATTATATCTTTACAATACCAAGTGAAGGGACTTTACTAGGTTCCATTACCACTCTTGAGATTTCCAAATTCATGCATTGGATTGCATTCCTTTCATCTTTCGGGTGTTAGATAACAAACTAACGTTGTCCTCAGAAGCTCAAGTTGTTGTGGTTTAAGAATGGTATACATACAGAGATTACACCCTTGATCTTCCCTCCGTGCAACCACACATATACATGTTAAGGGGGCAACCAAAATACAAAGATACGGATGGGGACACAGGGTTGCATGTACTAATAACAAATCGAGCTAACCATGCAGCAGAGATATATACAATCAAGGGAAAATTTTAAGAACGGTATATGACAAACTGTTCACTCTCAATTTTAGTGTTTCAAGTTTAAAAACAATCAAAATGGTACATGACGTTTAAAAGCCGGCACACTTTTAGCTTATGCCGTCAATAACACCGTTAACTCTATGTAATTTCTCATTTTTCAAAGGGTGGTTTCGAGTTTTCTCTATTCTCTCTTTCTTTATATAGCAAAGGGAAAATTTTAATAACAGTACACGACAAATGATCCACTCTAATTTTTGGTACATCAACTTTCAAAAAAAATCAATATGGTACATGAAGTTATGATCTCGACCTCAAATTGGTGTATGCCGTTACTTTCACCGTTAGTCAATGTGATTTTGGTCAAATTTAAAAGGGAAAATTTCAACAATAGTACATGAGAAACATGTCACTCTGAATTTTGGTACATCAACTTTCAAAAATATCAAAACAGTACATGAGTTTCAATTTCCGACCCAAGTTTAATATATGGTGTTAGTAACACCGCCAAGCTCATGTAATTAATCATTTTTCAAACGGTGATCTAGTATTTTAACCCTCTTTATCTTCTGATATGTGATCTTCTTCGTTTTTTTTTCTTATTCATCAATTTATTCTCTTTCCTCAACCCCAACCTCCTACTAGCACAACGACGTTCTTTGAGGAACCGCAGCGAGCTGAGCAAGAAGAAGCAGCTGAAATATGTTCTATGGCTTCGATCCAAGATGTCGTCTTTCAAGTGGGTTTAATGAATATATAAGAGACGGAACCATGGTTAAACCCTTAAATAGGTGTTGAGCTCAAGTAAAAGCTTAACCTTTTGAGTGAGGGAGAAGTTGATGACTCTCTCTACTCCCACACTCTGTGGAGTTCCATACTTCTCTCTTCTCTTCTTTCTTCTCCTCTTCCTCCCTCCATTCCCTGTATCGAGGTTCGATTTGGAAAGGACGAAGGCATGGAAACAAGAAAGTTGCAACATATTTTTGGGTCTTGTCTTTTGACACAAGTCGAAATTTTTTCATTGTCTATTAGACTATTACTCTATTACAATATCCTAGCTCAGCTGTGTGAAAAAATTGAATATTAAAACTGAAAGTTCATATTATAACATCCGATCAGGTTACTTGGATGTCAAATAAGATGGAAAGGAATTCTAAGAAAAGGCTGGGCATTTGATGGGGGCGGCTTGGTATGGGTGGTGATCTAGATTAATCTGAAAGTAGATATTTATGAACTAATATTTTTGAGAACGAAAAGAGACAGATAAAGAGTATCTGAAAAAAAACGAAAGAAAAACCACAAGAGACAACAGACCACCCGTTCTTCCTCTTTTTTTTATTTATTTCTTTTTTATTATTTTTGAAAGAGACGGATCTGCCCTTTTAAATTTGACCAAAATCACATTGACTAACGGTGAAAGTAACGGCATACACCAATTTGAGGTCGAGATCATAACTTCATGTACCATATTGATTTTTTTGAAAGTTGATGTACCAAAAATTAGAGTGGATCATTTGTCGTGTATTGTTGTTAACATTTTCTCTATAGCAAATCACATATATATCCTTCAAAAGGATTTGAAACACAAATAAATCCATTTATGTTGTTGTTAAACAAATAAGGACAGTTTTTAACAAATAATGACAAATTCTTTTTTGTTTGTCATGTGTCATGGTTTAATTTACTAAACTGACCTTATATAAAATAAATCAAATTAAATCACACACCACCATGTATTGTTTTAGCTGCTACTGTACTTCACTTCTAATAAATGTAGTAGCAGCTTCAGTAACTACAGCAGCATGTTTTCAGTGGCTCAACTAATGTAGTAGCATGTTTTATTGGAGAGTTAGCTGCTACTACACTTCCAACAAATGTAGTAGCAGAGTTTTAATGGTTCAGCTAGTATAGTAGCAGCTTCAGTAAGTGCAGTAGCAGGTTTTTAGTGGCTCAGCAAATGTAGTAGCAGCTATTTTTAATGCGTGTTGTAGTAGCAACACGCACTTCCAACAAATGTAGTAGCAGGGTTTTAATGGTTCAACTAGTGTAGTAACAGCTTCAGCAAGTGCAATTGCAGGTTTTTAGTGGCTCAACAAATGTAGTAGCAACACACACTTCCAACAAATGTAGTAGTAGGGTTGTAATGGTTCAGCTAGTGTAGTAGCAGCTTCAGTAAGTGTAGTAGCAGGTTTTTAGTGGCTCAGCAAATGTAGTAGCAGCTATTTTCAGTACGTGTTGTAGTAGCAACACGCACTTCTAACAAATGTAGTAGCAGAGTTTTAATGATTCAGCTAGTGTAGTAGCAACTTCAGTAAGTGCAGTATGAGGTTTTTAGTGGCTTAGCAAATGTAGTAGCAACTATTTTCAGTGCATGTTGTAGTAGCAACACGCACTTCCAACAAATGTAGTAGGCTAGTAGCAGGGTTTTAATGGTTCAGCTAGTGTAGTAGCAGCTTCAGTAAGTGCAGTAAGAGGTTTTTAGTGGCTCAACAAATGTAGTAGCAGCTATTTTCAATGCGTGTTGTAGTAGCAAGTTTTTATTGGTTCGGCTAGTGTAGTAGCAGTTTCAGTAAATGCAGTATTGACAGAAAAATTGTTGCTGCTGCACTTGCTGGAGTTAGCTGCTGCTACACTTGCTGGAAATTTAGCTGCTGCTGCACTTGTTAGAAACTTAGCTGCTACTACACTTGCTGAAGGTAACATATGCTACTGTTGTCACTTAATTGATTCTGCAACTATACTTACTGTACTCATACTCATTGAATCTTGCTACTGCTTCTGCTACCTCAAAACCCTCAAGTGCTTAAAATCTATTTTTTGATAGAAACACATCAGACAAACCCCATACTCCTCTCTTACCCACCACCCACCAACAAGTCCAAAAGTCTCTAGCCCATGACCTTAATTAGGAGCACTAACCCAAGGCATGCATGGCCCAATCTGCATCCATCTTCATAGATGGTGAATCACATCTTCTTCTTGGTGACCCCGTAGAATCGAGCACTATGAATAGCCTAAACACGCGCGGTGCAGATCAACAAGGATCAAAAGCTCGTTCAATTTCATTCAATTTCTTGGGCAATACCCAAGATTCGTATATCAATTTGCATCCATCTTCATAGACGGCTATCTCAATCTCAATCTCTTTCAATTTCTTAGGCAACAACCATGTGATTCTGCAAAAACAACCCTCCCGAGTGCCAAGAACCCAAGAGGCAGGAGCTTTATGAGCTGCTACTATCCCTAGGTCGACCTTGGCGCGTCCACTGCCTCAACCAAAAGCTCCTCGACGGCGAACCCGACCGGCAAGACGCCGTCATATGAGCACCCGAAGTCCACTGGAAATCTCCAATCTCCAAAGATCTAGTTCTAATTCGGCGAGTGCAAAGGTCTGATTCGAGTCCGGGCGAGTCTGTCAGAGATGGAGTTCCATTTTGTTTGATATATATATATATATATATATATATATATATATATATATATATATATAGTGACATATGAGTTAATTTTGTTGTTAAGTTGAGTATTTTGATCATTTTCTAGTTTAAATTCGGGTCATGCCTCTTCCATGTGTTTTGGGTCTAGGCCCTATGTCCTTTTTTGTCTAAATCTTTTAAAAGCTAGGTTTTTTGTGTTTTGCTAATGTTTATGGTAATAGTATGTCATTTTCTATTCTTTATATTATGTTTTCTTTTTCTTTTTTTTCTATTTATATACTTTTTTTTTGGTGAATTTTTTTCTATTTATGTACTTTTTTTAATCTTATAAACTCGGATCTGGATTCTCTGCTTGGATTTAAGTTGCTTGGATTTGCTTGGATGTTTTATAACCATTAGATGGAGTAAGAATGACATAAGGATGACATGGTGGTCCCAGATTATACTCAATCCAATGGTTATAAGTCATCCAAGCAAAACCAAGCAATATAAATCCAAGCAGAGAAGCCAAATTCTATAAACTCAGACCATATATTCTCAAATACTTTTTTAATTAAATCATCTTTCAACTTCCTCCTACAGTCCTACCTCAATTGCCATTTTTGTGTATGCTGGGTTTGAACGGGGACGAAAAAGAGAGACAACAACATTTTTTTCTTTTTTTATTTCCCTCTCTATATTAATTATTAATTTAATTATTGATTTTAATAATTTATTACTAAGGAGTGACGGATTTTCCTTTCAAAGTTTAACGGAAAACATGTTAAATAACGGAGAATGTAACGATATGTACATATTTTCGGTTGAGATTACAAGTTCATGTACCGTTCTGATTGTTTTGAAACTTAAAACACCAAAATTAGGAGTTAACTATTTGTCATATACTGTTTTTAAAATTTTCTCAAAGATCAAATAGAAGGGTGTGGCCGGGTTGGAGGTTTCAACATTGTGATCAACTAATGCTACATTACACGATTTGAGATACTCAAAATGTTAAGATATCGTTTTATTTTGAATTCTCAAATATACAATAAATAATGTTCCAAACTAACAATGATAACCTTATATATCCATTTGTACATGCCGTTTTTTCTCCCTTCTTTAAACTAGGGTTAGGGTTTTCTTCTCAAACAACGAGGATATCGATGCCAAGGCTACAAGACTTGCATATCTTCTATGGCTCTGACAAGGCAAAATGAGGCGGTGGATCTGAGGTCGTCGCAAAGAAATGGTCTCTTTCAAGTGGAAAATGATTTACTGTCTGTGAATACAATCGAAGATCGTTCGTGGATATGTTCAAAACTGCTTGGCACGGTCCCAGACCGGACCTATTTTGAATTTTTGACAGGGACCGGGACCGAGACCGACGTATAAAGTCCGGGTCGGGTTTTTGCTTAAAAAAACCGGGACCGGCAGAAGACCGGACCGGTCAAAAACCGGCCGGTCCTTCGGTCCCATATTTGATTTCACCGCCGATCACCACCAAAAATCCCATATCAATCACCACCGAATCACATTTCAATCACCGTCGACCAGTAGCTCAAGTTCCTTATCCGGGGAAGAGAAAAGCTAGGGAGATTGGAGAAACTCATATCCCACATTCTACAAAGCCTAATACATACCACTGATCTCATCTCACCATGGCAAGACCGGATGGATTGGAGGCCTCCTCTGCAATACATGCCAAGCGAAGGCGAGGACGACGACGAAGCCGAGGCCTTGTGGTAGAAGTGTGAGTGGCTCCGCGGATTCGGAGATGAGGCGTCTCCTCGATCGGGGAGAGCGGCAAGGATTCCGAAGCTCTCCAGGTGAGAACCCCTTATGGTGGCGGCGAGGGGTTAAAGACGCGGAGGAGGGACGAGTGGAGTGGTAGTTGATGTTATTTTTGCGGTGATTCGATTCGGCGGCGTTATCGTCCTCGCTGAGCTCGTCGCCGACGTCGGGGGCAAATGAGTGCGGGGATTGGGTGAGGCCGTGAGGGAATCGATGTGTCATGTGAGAGAGAGACAGGTTGGGGTGGGTTTGAGAGAGATGAGAGTGCCTTGAGTGAGTTTTACTCTTTTGGCCCTAAACTTGACTAAAAAATCAGGTGTAGTTGAGCATAGATTATTAACGTACAACCCCTTAATCCATCAATAATTGTGCATACACATATAACACGGGCTTTTGGGCTTTTGGAATTTTAGGGATTGACGGACCGTGCCCGAACCGGTAGTTAACTAAGACCGGAACAGACCGGTAAAAAATATAATGGGCCCAATAAAAAACCCGGCCCGAGCTGACCGGTCCGGGTCGGTTGTGTTGGTTTTTTTTCTTGATCGGGTTTTATGCCTAGCCCTACATTTATCTCTCATGATCTCAAATCTCACACGTAACTTCATTAGAGGTTCAATTCGATTGAGACCTTATAACTTTTGGTAATTTGGTGGAACAGTACTGTGTTAGCTATAGTTTTATGCATCGTGCAATAATTTCATTCCCGAAAGATCCAGCATGCCATGAAATTCCAAACTATAAGTGAACACAACCAAAGATGACATTAAAATCAAACGCATAAAATTAAAAGATGACATTGAAATCAAAGAAAACATAGATATATTAGATCATGTTTCTTAACAACTCTGTCTGCATTTCAGGTCTTAATTAGTCACCAACAGCCTCTGGTTTATATATTTCTTTCTACCTAACCCTTAAATTAAGACAGCCTTTGAACCTAATTCCTCTTTTGATGATATGTAATCTTGTTTAATGGACTGAAATCAAGGAAACACATGTTTCTTGAGCACAATATTCAAAGGCTTTTAAGCTAACACAAGATTACAGATGTCTAATATGCAAACATAATTGGATTTAAAATACCCCAAAGCTGATTTTAAAGAAGTTCCACAACCAAAAAGATGACGTTTAGGTCAATCCAAAGATGGTCACTAAGTAATTGATTTGGCCAAAGCTATAACTGTATAAGCATGAATTGCATGGTGAAATAGATGTTACATTAAGACACAAGGAATGAGTTTTTTTTTTCCTTCACGGTTGAATGAGTTGTATCTAATGTAAGTTCATAATGAAATATCATAAATTAGACAGGCTTGCAGAAATTGTTGTTTGACAAATTCTTGATTTCATGGTAAATAGAACAACTACAACTAAAGTATCTTACATAGTATATTGTTTGGATTTTACTTACAATAGATATCAGAATATTTGATAAGGAAGTTTGTCTCAAAACTAAAGTCAATCGCAATGAACCACTACAAGGTAGTCTAGTGGTTCTTGTCTAATTGGGTGTGCTTCCCAACCTAAATTCGAATCACGACATTGTCAAAACTGGCTAGGAAAATGACTGCAATGTCATATTGGTTGTCTGGGCCCCAACGAATTAGTCCATTGGCCTAAAAAACCTGTAGGATACCGTAATCTTAAAAAAAAAAAAATAAATAAAAAGTCAGTCGCGTATATATATACACCCTAGCTATTTTCTTCTTCAGTGGACTAAAAGGAAGGAAACACATGTTTCTTAAACAACATTCATATTAAATTAACACCAAACCACAACTGGTACTATGCAACTGCTTTTGCTTACATACCAAAAATTAAACAGGTTCATCAAATCCAGTCATAAACTCATTGTTTGAACCCTTATTATGGACAAGAACCAAACATTAAGGCAGCAATTGACTCAATCCTATACCAAATGGTCAAGAATCATAGTAGTCAAATGCAAAAGCAAAATGCTTAAACTATTGAATCACGAGGGGGTCATGTGACATATATATGTTCTTACTAAACTACGCTCTACCACCATAGACAGCACAACCTCACAACCAAAACCAGACCAGTCCTCGAGGTCTTCACTTTCATATAACAAAGCTGATCTAAGTAGTACACTAGTACTCACAACCAGTCACACTACAACTTCATGCACTCACTATAAGCTTTTAACTGTATTTTTCTTCAGGGCTCTGAATACATCACATAGCATATTCTTCTGCAAAGAACAAAACCTGCTCGATCAAGTGTGTTATTACCTTAATAGTGTATCTATCTCCTTGTCTAAGCCCTCACTATACCCTTTTGTCACACACCCTTTTATAGCCGAAGACTGCATGCCCTTTCTAATTTACATTATTCTGCACACGCAAAAAAAGAAAAGGATCTATTGGCACAGCTAAAATCCTAAAACATAGGTTCTTCCATTCACTGTGTGAATGGTCACCAACGGGTATACTAACAGATTTCTTTGGGGGGAAACACAAGGCAAGTTAAGGCTGCAGTAAAAATGAACTTTTTACTAATAAGGCACGTGCAGTGCATCTACTTGTCCTACAGCAGCATTTCTTTTCTTCTTCTCTTTCGTCAAGGGAAACGACACAGTTTTATTAAGTTTATTGAACTCAATATATATATTTTTTTTAACTTAATAAATTTAGGGAAGCATTTTGTCTGTTTTATAAGAGGAACGTCATTGTTAAGTGTGAATTAGGACAAACCAACCGTTGGACGAGACGTATATGATATCATATGCTTTGAGTAAAAACTTTACGAAATTTCATCAATTTTCGACTTCGATATTTTCAGTCAAATTAAAAATGTTTATAAAAATAAAATTAATAAATTTAAACAAATAGCTTGAACTCTGAGAAATTTCATGAAAATTCTTGCACTGACACAAGGACGAGCTCATTCAGTCTGTGTCAAAATATTTAGATTTTACCTCCTGATGATCGGGCTTCCCATAGAAAAACATAAGCGTAAATAAGGTTGGCCGTTTTGATTGGTGCTCGGACGTTACCGAAATATATGATTTTTATACTCTAGTTGTGCTTCACTATACAGATCACATCATACGATCGATTTTCAACAATGTCGCTTTCTCAGTATAGTTGGTTCACAAAGATGTTCACTTATATATAACATATTAAATATGTTATACTAAACACGTTGTGGTTTCAATGACTAAAATTCACAAAATGAAAATTCGACTGTCTAATGTGATTAGTATACTTAAATATTTCTAGGAAAAAAAAATCACATATTTTCGATAATGTTTGGGTCTCGATCGACGCGGTCAACCCTAAATCAACGTTGCTTTTTACACGGAGACGCTCTTATCTACCTCTTTGTGACTTATTTTGGTTTATACTTCCGCCCACACACTCTTTTTTTTTGACAGGTGACAAAACAATTCATTAAAATCAAAAGTATATGAATTCATTCAACTCCGGCATCATCTTGTTATACTGGATATGACTAAGGATTTCTAAACTACGACATCATTTGGTCTCTTTCCTTAACCCCTTTTAGATTGATTCCTCACCTCCTAAAACCCTCAATTTATTATCTGATTTTGCCTTTTTAACAAGACCGAATCTTTATCCCCAAGTTTTGGTGTTGTTCTTCAGAAACACTGAACGTTGCGATACGAGAACGCGATATGTACGTCTTGATATATTAACTATTTATAATTAAAATAAATTACATAATATAGAATGATAATAAAAATAAATAAATACTTTGTTATAAAATTAGGGTTTTTTTTTTTGTTATAGATTTTTTTTGGAGCGCATTGTTTGTTATAGAGTTAGGATTGATAATCATTGGAAACACCCTGAATATCTTTAATTTTACCTAAGTACCCCTAATTAACATACTACATCAACCTCATTATTTATAGAGGATAACAAAAGTAAATTACTATATGGATATAATAAGATATGTTTTTATTCTTTTGATATTTCTAGATAATAATCACCATTTGAGATGATTATTAGATTATGCGGTGAGACCATACTGAGAAGGAGATGATTATCCATTTATCCCATAGATCCAATATAGATTTGTTAGCCTTCCAGCAAATCAAAGAGCGTTTGAAACCCAAATCTGCAGCTACACCATGTTTCTTCTGTTTCGGGGACTTTCAGAACAAAGACGTGGACAGTACCAAGTCAACTACCTTCGCCGTGGGAATTTGGGTTCCGGCGATTTCGATTTCCCAGCCATCAGGGCTTGGGTTCGCTGAGAATGACGATCCGGTCGCGAACGCCCCCGATTGGGGTTCGTGCGTTCCGGAATGCGGGACGCCGATAGGGAGAGCGTTTACGGTAACACTGTTCTTCTACTTCTTCCTGTTCACACCCAAATCAAAAACCTTTCTTTTTCATCACCCAAACCCACACCTCCACAACCGCAGCCGGGTCCGTCGTCGCCGGAGCGAATCTTTTCGGTTACAAGGTGTGCTGGATCGACGGGTGTTTCAGCTCCGACATCCTCATGGCCATAGACCAAGCCATAGAGCCATAGAACGTCAACGTTCTCTTGATGTCGCTGGGCGGCGAAATGTCCAGACTATTTTCTGGACAGCGTAGCTTCTTTAACATAAAGAGATGTTGACATTTAACCCAGGAGCCTGCAAGGTTTACCCCCCTCTTTCTACCTCTTCTACTCACAAATTCCTAGGTTCAAACAAACCTTAACGGAAGAAAGGTAGAGTTAGTCAAATTCCAGTCTACACTGAAACGTGTGGCTGTGCTTCTGCCAGGTCACTATGTGAACCTTCACCATGTGAACCGAAGAATTTTCGCCATCTATAATTCTATACCCACTACATGACAATGCCATCATAAACCCTTTTCAGATTTCACCTCTATGCTTTTGTTTTTGCCACCTTTTTGCGCACTAAGGGAATTTGATTAGAAAACACCAAATTCCCTTTTTTCTTTAGCAGCCTTTTGTAGTAGTACCCAGTAGATAGCATTGACAACTTTTATTGCTATAGCACTGTGGTTTGCTCTCAATCATGAATGCCATGATGAGCAAGGTGGTCTCTATTTCTTGAGCTTCACATAATATTTAAAAGGAGTAGTTGGGGGCCTTTTTTTTCTTTTTTTTTCTCTTGCACCAAGAAGGTTAGATATATGTCAGGGAGACCCAAAGTAGCATAGTTTCCATAAAAGCCTCACAAAAAAATCCGTCTCTTTCTTAGTTTCTTGCAGTACTCCCGCATACGAGGGAAGTCAGACTTCGATAGAAGAGAATGGCTCCAAAGAGAGAAGAGTTCGCTAAACGAGAAGTGATGAAGATGAAGTCGTTGGAAGCTGTTATGAAGAACACGAAAAGGGAGGTCAATAAGGGAGCTTGGACAGCTGAGGAAGATCAAAAGCTAGCTGAGGTTATTGCCATTCATGGTGCCAAAAAGTGGAAGTCAATTGCAGCCAAAGCAGGTTAGCTTTTCTGGTTGCTCACATTGTATGTGTATGAAATCAAGAGCTTGATGGGTTTTTGTTTTACATATGCAGGGCTGAATCGGTGCGGTAAGAGTTGCAGGCTAAGATGGCTGAACTATCTAAGACCAAACATCAAGAGAGGCAACATATCAGACCAAGAAGAGGATCTGATTCTCAGGCTGCACAAACTTCTTGGAAATAGGTAACTTCCAAGCTCAAATCATCGCCTTGGTTTCCTGGTGAAGCCAAACTTGGGGTCAACTAGGGTGTTCGAGCAAAAAAACCTCGAACTCTATATAGTTAATTGACTCACATGAGCATTATGAATCTGGGGTTTGAATAGTTTCCTTTAGTGATCGATTTACTGATATATGAACTTCTCAGGTGGTCTTTGATTGCCGGAAGATTGCCGGGTCGAACAGACAATGAGATAAAGAACTACTGGAACTCTCATTTGAGCAAGAGAATAAGCCAGATAGAGAAACAAAAAAGTACTGGAGAAGCCGACGATTCAACAAGACAAATCCCCACAGTGGACCAAAAACCAAGTAGCCGATTAGGTGAGCAGAATAAAATCTTTGGAGAAATGAAACAAGACTCATCATCAGAAGAGGGTACCACTACCAGTGCTTCTAACAAAGGAGGTGATGATCATGAAGACTACTCAAACTCAGACATTGATATTGATGACTTCTTTGATTTCTCCAATGAAGGGCCTTTCAACTTGGAATGGGTCAACAAGTTCCTTTACTAGATGGATGGTGCTAGATGATGCAGTTCATGGTTATCAATCAGGGTTGTATGTCATATTTTACCATCTATCAGCTTTTTTACTTCCACTTTTTTCTTTTGGTCTATATATTTGATGAATCTGGTAGAGTTCATGTGGATGCACTGGAACTGTAAATCACTAACACTTTGGATGCTCCTAATCATGATTTTTGTGAATTCAACTCCTTCTTGTTATTGTCTTCTACATTTACCAATCTTGACCCTGCAACCTTAAATCTTCAAGAATAGTGATACGATTAAGTTCAGTGATGACAAATGAGGGAAAGCATCACTAACCCTGCAGATTTTGATTTTGTCAGTTAGTACACAGTTGCTTATAGAGATTCTTATATAGTGGAGATATTACAGTAAAGATAGGCAAGAGTAATAATAAAAAGAGAAGGCTAATTGTCTCCATCATTGTGGACAATGTATTTAGAGCATATATTTGTGATGATGGGACAAAAAGCTACATGGGTTTTTCACTGGCAAAAGTAGAGTTCAACTTAATCCTATCACAAATTGTTCTTTCTTTGTATGAACAAATTCTCTTTGATACTTTAAACTAAGTTGACACAGCTCACCGACAGAACTATTCACTATCACTATATATCAACAGTCTTCTTAGATTTAAGATATAGAGGTCACAGTCCTTGATAATCAAATCTTTATTAGTCTTAAATAAGGGGTTTTGTTCCAAACAAATGAATCTGAATTGACCAATTCACTCCTGAATTCGTGAACACGAACAAGTTCGGATTCTATTATACTTTGTTTGGATAAAACAAATTTATAATTGTCTTATAGAGGCAAATTGTCCATCAGGTTCCGTATAAAAATACCTAAAATTTCTTATCTATCACTATCCGCCAACAAAAATTGCAAAAGCATAGAAAGACAATTAGATGGCAAACCTCTAATGATGGGAACTATTGAACTTAGTCATCTTACTCTCCAAGAGTTGGAATCTCATTATCATTAGTAAGATGAGAATAAAATGGAACTGGCAATCTTCATCTTACTTTTAGTATATCCCAAAATAGGGTAAACAAATTTAGTGTTGGAAAAGTGTGGCTTAGATTAGAGCCTTTTGAAATCCCACATCAAAAATGTGAAGAGTTATCTTCGGGGCTCGTCGGCCGCTTCCGCATAACAAGTGGTATCAGAGCTCAGGTGACGCTTGGGACTTGGTGTCTCATACGATTGAGTTTCAATTTGGTGAAGCTCCCGTTTAGATTGGGATCACATGATTTGAAATTTGATGTGCATCCGAGTGGCTAAACTGGGGACAATATCGACATTTCTGAACCTGTGTGTGTGACCCTTGGGCTTGTCGGCCGCTTCCACATAACATTTAGAACAATTGGGAAATAGAGAAATAACTAGTAAACATGAGTAGGTTGCTCTTCTTGATTATGACATAATGCACAGTTTAAGATCAACACATACATAAATACATAAACACTAAAAATCTCAAAGATCCAATAAAACTATTAGCTATTTCGGCCGTGTTTCATTTACTTAAACTTGGAGCTATTGTGAACATTAGTTCTCTCTAACATTGATAGTCTCATCTCGATCTGAAAACATGGAAAGACTTTCACATTGCACTGTTAATGATGCACAATATAGAAAGATGTTCTAGATGTTCATTGACAAAATGGAAAACCGTATAATGGTTTATAATCTCCCCCCTAATCAAGACATTAAGATCTCAGAGTCAAATCATGAACTAGACCTCGTGGCCCCTAAAGGGCTGTAAAGGAAGAAATCTGACCCCTCACTGCCTGAATTATTGTTCATCATGCATGCTTGAACAAAGGTCCAAAATTAGGGTGGCCAGAGAAATGGTGCAACCACATTCCTCTATCAATGCCTGAGAGTTTTACTTAAAACTCCTGTAAATAACCCAATCTGTCTTTTGTGCCGCAAATTTATTCTGTCTGATAATGAACACACACACAGTGATGGACTTTTCAAAGCACTATTTATCTCTAAACAGAAAAACTTCAATTCGTTTTCTGCAGTACTTGTAGGGAACCGCTTACCATCAACAAGTTGTACAATATTGAATTCAATACATTCATTTAGATAACACACCTAACAAGAAACTGACAGACTTCAGTGCCTTCTGTTGGATTTTAAAGTCTTTCAACTACACAGAAACAACATTTCATGATCTGCAACACAGAAACCACACCACAGCCACTTAAACAAGAAGCTTATCAAATTCTAGCACAATTCAGAACTGCCATTGCACTGAGGTGCTCCACTACCATGGAGGCGCTGTAAAATTTCAATACCACAATCATTTCATTTGATATAGATCTGTACGATAACAGGCTGGCGATATTGATCACCTCTATCATTGTCACTTTACATTTTTAACAGATGGAAAAGCATTAGATAGACAAACTCACTCGCTATGATTGAAATTGTGAATAAAGGTAAATCTTTTGAACAGTACCATCATATATCAGTGTTTGCCTTTACATCTAGACTTGTTTAAAAGTTACATGCCCACCAATTGAAAGAACAGAGTCCAAAATATCATGTCTCCATCAGCAACTCATGTAACATGTTCTTGGGTGGAAAGGAAAATTTGATGTCCACCTAAAAATGTATAATAGAAGGAACTCATCAGTAATAAGAGATAGTGATTTTAGTTGGGGAGAGGGAAATAAGTGAGAGTGGGAAATATTGAGTTGGTTGACCTCATAAAGTAACCAATTCTAGATATACTAGATATTTACGCTTGTTTAAGCAGTAGTAGTGACTCAGGATGCGTTCATAAATGTGGTCAGTTACTCACATTATCAATAGTTATATGCCTGCAAAACCCCACACTGATAGTTAGCCCCACGCCATGGAACAAGCATAGTTGACCACCAGTTTACCATCAAAACCAAAATTCTGCAAAATCAGAGTACAGTAAAAATGGATAGTTATAGATAAAATTGGCTACTTGATCAAAAAAATTTGTTTCTAAATAGAAGTGAACAAAGTAACAAATTTATTCAGAGCAGTTTCAACAAAACCATCTACACAAGGAACTAGATTCTTAACCATTTTTCACCTCTGAAGTAAACCAAAGGACACATACTGGCAGAACATTTTGCTCATAAATTGTTAGACCTTTTAGAACTGACAGACAACCAATTATAACAATATGTCGGATCTATAAACTTACATTATATAGATCCATCACCAATTCATCTGGGTTTGGCGAGAATGCACTATTGACATACACAAACTACAAAAACCAGGAAGACTAGATTAGTACTCTGAAAAATATTGGCTAGAATAATCTAAGGACAAAGAAACACAAGAAGATGAAGTGATCATCTACCAACGTATCCCGGTGAAGTTGCCTCCTCAAAAAGTCTATCACTTTAGCAAACTTGTCAGTTCCAGGTATCTGTTGTTCAAGGAAAATGTAACTTAAAACACACACATTGCAACACATGCATAAACAAAGTTTCAAATGTGGCACAAAACACTGGTACAAGAGCAGTATAGTGAAAATTAGATTTCCCGAATGATTTTCACTTCTAAAAAGTCATTCTAGATATGATTCAAGAAAGAAGCAGACAAACTTCATCTTTCCTCATGACGCAATTTTCATTACATACAAAATGATCCTTACGACACATTGTATCCAATACCTTATTCACTTAACACATTCAAAATGTCCTAAACACTACCAATTATGAAAGAATAGTAACGATTACGGGTTGTAATTTGTAAATAAGCAATAGCAGAGAAACAGATCAAACTCAGAAAGGGGGAAAATATATAGCTCTTGGAATCTAACAAACTCAAACTATGGTTATGGGTTCTCCAAAAAAAAAAACAAAATCTTGATAAAAAACAAGACAGGAGTATCTAATATACAACAATAGATTACGATTTCAATCTTCTGTAACCATAAAAATCATACCTTGAATTTGGCTTGCTTCAGAATAGGGGCATCACCAGTAGCTCTAAGATGAATAACCACTGCACCAAATCGAAAACCCAAAAGAATCCATCATCAAACAAACCATCAAAAACCCATAAAACTGAGCTGATCAAACAAGATTGAAACCCCCAATTCAGTACTGAAAATCAATGGGTTTTTCGTAAGAGCAAAAAGATCACCTTTCTTAGCAGCAGTCAGAGATTCCGTTGTAGACATTGGTATCAATCTCAACTGAAAATCTCAACTTCTGATGAACACCCAGTTTCGAATTGAATTGGAATTTTGTCAAAGATTTTTAGGGTTTTGAATAGAATTCGATTTCGTATGGGAAACAGTTTTCGAAAAGTGTGGGTTAAGAATCCAGCAGTTGGGTTGGGCCTACCATATTGAGCTCGGGGGTCCGGTCTTGGTGACCCGATCCATTGTCTTTCTTCCCAGCCCTTATAAATTTTATTTTTTGAGGGGAATGAAGAAAGTTCCATTGATCTAAGATCATGACGACCAAAAGGTCAAACATGAATAGTCCGAAAACTATACAAGCAACGTACCTAGATAACTAAATACGATCTACAACTAAAAATTAAAAAAACAACCTCAAAACTATATCTAAAAAGGTGAATCTAACAACCAAAAAACCATATAACTTTCTATTTTCTAACAAACAACTTCATTTTCAATTTCACTTTCAATCGAATCAGGCCTAAGACCCCATAGTGTACCTTTCATCGAATTGAAAATAAAGAGAATTGTTGTTAAAAGGTAGAATGGGTCTTTCCTTGCTACACTAGGAGACTACTCCTCCTCAGCCTCTGACTCAAGGAGCCTCTGACTCGAGGCCTGGATCTTCAACACCCGCACCCTATGATGCACTCGAAGCCATTGAATCCAGAGTCACAGATGCTCATTCTAGAACTCTCTTCTTGTTCTCGCTACCTCTCGGTCTTTCTCTCTTTTTGGGAGACTTCCCAATCTTAGCAATGCCCATATCACTATTACGATTAACAGAAAAACCAAGTTCATGAGGGTTCAAAGGCAATATTGGGACCATTGCCAGAGCATGTCGAGCACACTTACCATTTGGAGACTCTTCCTCTTCACGTTCTTGCCAAATTCTGGTGATCTTTGTAGGAGAAGGGAAAGCAGGCACCTCTCTGATGGTAACGACTCTCTTCTCTGATCTTTAGGGAATAAGGACGAAAACGACACAGAAGATGGAGTGGATAGTGTGGAAGGCACGTTGGCTCTAAACACCATATATGGAAGGTGCTGCAGCTCGTCTCAAAATCACCGTCGGAGCTTCATACTCTTGTTCTCTTGGACATGGCAACCCGCCATGGTTTAGCATAGAACACACAGGACACCAACCCAAAAGATGTTCATAGCGAAATTGAACTTCCAGAACATCAATAGGGGAAACCCTAATGCGTCGACTCAGCCTCACAAGTTCATCGAACATTAGGGTTAGACGAACCCTAACAATTCCACGGTTGATACCGTGCTGATCCACTTGCATAACCAATCCAATTGTTTCATCTACTAATCTTATCGTGGCCGCCGTTGTCTGTGCAGCCGGGAGTCAAAGGATTTCCACTCATATCCAAACGAATTTCAGAGGGACTTGCTGGATATCAGAGAATCCGTCATAGTCGTTGATGATGATCATTGTGCGTTGGTAGGCTCAGGGACCGCCCTTCTTGACTCGATTCACATCACGTTCGCTAGCGAACGTAAATAGATAGTGATCGCGCCTTGCCTGAACTTCAATCGGGGAAGGGAGATGCTACATATTGCGAACAACACTTCGAAACACATCAAAAGCCATTGCCCTAGCAATGTTGAGGCGTCCGACCAAATAGTATCGAGGAGCAACAATGCATTTCTTCGGGCACCGAAGGTCACCCAGATCAACATGCAGAGAGAGAGAGAGAGAGAGAGAGAGAGAGAGAGAGAGAGAGAGAGAGAGAGAGAGAGAGAGAGAGAGAGAGAGCTAGGGTTAGGGTTAGGAGAGCTGCGATATATTTCATGCAAAGCCTAGAGAACGCTTGGTTTAGGTTCATGTCACAATTCCGTCCTTTTTTTTTTTTTGAAGAAACAATTCCGTCATTTTCAAAATGCTAGAAAGTATTTGAGAAAAATAGCTGTTAGGACTTTCATTTTAATTTCCACTTTTGAGAAAATAAGGTGGAAGGCTGAGGGCCCCAGTGCTTCTATGAGCGATGTCGATTTTACTTGAAAGAGTTTGAAAACACGCATGGCATTTTTCTTCAAATTCATTTCCTATAGTAAGCAATCTTTCATTGTTTTTCTTACGCTTTGAACACTCGGTGCCAAACTATGACTCAACTTCTTAGTAAGTGATTCAACTACTTCTTTAAGAAACGTCAGAAATTCAGCTTCGAATAATTTCGTCTTCAAATTTTTTCAAAAGACAGTTACGTAAAGAAATTTCTATTTTGGTTTATTAACCAACCATTCTTTTACATAATAGTATCATCTAAACTTTGGACAGTTTCATACCAACAAAAAAACTTTGCATACTAAATTGCTAATCTAAGTGAATTTCTCAAGCCCCCATCAACAGTTGACCTACTTATAAACACTATTAGATCGAGAGATCGATGTCTTAAATTATGGTGCAATGTTCCCTAAATCCTTAGATAATCCAAAAGTCTAAATAGTTAATTAGAAGACTAATTTTGCTTTGGAAGCCTTTGTTTTGATCGACGAAAATCAGAAGACTTTCGAACTCGATGGCTTCCCAACATGTCCAAAGACATTTTCTAAGAAATTTGATGAATAAATAATAACCAAGTGTTGGCACATACAACTTACAAAATGCATGTCAATGTCATGGAAAAGAGACCGAAGAAGATATATAGACTTTATTGCCAACAACAACCACATAAATAAAGAGAGATTGTCTTCTTTTTTTTTTTGAAGGAAAGCCATAGAGACTAATTTCATTACTCAAGCCAGAATGCTACAGATGAGCAAATATTCTTCGATCACGATAGATCATCTACTCAAGTAGACTTTTTATTCAAATAACTTGATCCCTTAATCGATCACATTGACTACCTTAATTTACTGCAGTGTTTATATATATATTGGAAAATGCAGACAAGACGAGACACATCTCGACGGATCGATAAAACGAACAACCGACACGCATGCATTATTTCTGTACAATGCGGATGTCCACTCTTGTTAGATTATTTATCTCAAACAAGGTAATTTCTAGCTGATATGTATTTGCATATGTAGATATACTAAGCTCTAAGTATATCTACCATCATGAGAGCCAGTCCAGCTCAGAGTCGATGATAGGAGCCATGGATGATCGGAATTCTGGGCCATGCAGCTCATGATGGTCATCGTCTCCACAACTGTTACTAATAACAGCTTTAACACCATCTCCTCCATTAGCAGTACTAGTACTGCTGCTGTAGAGCTCAGAAAAATCGACGTTGAGAAACTCCGAAAGGAAGCTCTCATCCATCTTAAAATCTACCATAAACCCGCAAGAATTACTCTTTTCATTATCAATCTCCAGGTTAAGGAATGGAGACAAATCATCAGATTCTTGGTGATGAGTATCAGTGATCCGCATCATCCTCAGCGCTGGATCATCATTATAGTTGACGGGATCATAATAATCATGGTTCAAGAAAGGCGCAGCACCTTGTTGGTCAGCAGTAGGATTATTACAAGTCCCTTTTTTATCCATTTGTGACTGCTGGTGTGGAATGAACACTTTGGTGCACCTTGATGCCTTGGTGCGGACGACGTTTGTGTTCTTCTTCTGGGTTTGATGATTTGGTGGTTTGTGGTGAGTAATATTGGCTTCAGAATTAGTGGATGAGTGATCTTGAACTTTCTTGCCAATGTTTGTGTTCCAGTAATTCTTGATTTCATTGTCTGTTCGGCCAGGAAGCCTACCCGCTATCAAAGACCATCTGCACCAATTAATAATATATACAGTAAATAATAAAAATACACATATTAATTGTGTATATTAGCCTCTATCTAGTATTTGATGAGCGGAAAGAAAATTGATGTGAAACTGTTAATGTGACGTGTACTACAGCGTCCGGAGTGACGAAAAAGTTCATTAAAATTATGACACGTAACTTGTCATCACTACTATTTAAGATTTAAGTGGCCAAAAACAACATAACTTGCTAACATTATTTTCTCCTTTCACGACTAGAAATTCAACAAGTTACAAACAATAACAACAACTACTCTTGCTCTGAGTTCGTGGTTTTGCATCTTAAGATTTAGAATTATTAATTTTAGGCACCCAAAATAAAAGAAGAATTTAGACCGAAGGACCAAACTGATGACAACGTACAACTGGAAATAAATTCAGCATCACTTATTACTTGGAAGTGTGGATAATTATTTTTGGTGATTAATATAGGGCCAAAAAATAAAAGTAGAGACCATGCCTGTTTCCCAAGAGCTTATGAAGCCGGATAATGAGCTCTTCTTCATCCCGAGTGATGTTTCCTCTCTTGATATCAGGTCTTAGATAGTTCAACCATCGCAGCCTGCAACTCTTTCCACATCTCTTAAGCCCTGCAAAACCCACACACAGCAAACTTAGAACCATCGGTAATGCTCGTTAGTTTTCTTCTGAAGAAAAGAGAGTTTTGCCACAATCGTACATACAATTGCTCACCTGCTCTTTTGGGAAGGTTTCTCCATTTGCCTTCACCATGGGTTGTTATATACTCTGTAAGAGTTCTGTCCTCCATAGCTGTCCATGCTCCTCTATTTAACCCCTCCTTTGCACAACAAGGACTCCTCCCCATCTGTCTAGCTATATATATATATATGATGGACAGAGTCACAGAGGAACTGCCAGAACGTGTACTCCAGTACTTTCGCTCTCTCTCTCTCTCTAACTCAGCAGCTGTTTTTGTTTTCTGGGGAGATAGGGAGAATGGGAGACCGTCTATATATGTTGCCACACCTTGAATAAACATCAACCTAGGGGTCCTACTCATTCACTATCATTAGGTTCATTCTCAAAGAAAAATAAGCAAAATAATTGCCACTGAGGTAGTTTATTAGGTTTGCATGTGAAGCCATATTGTGCCTAACTCTTTTTTATTTCCAGTAATCATTATCATTGCTTGGACATATGATTAAATAAATGTACTACATATGTGCCTGCTTAATTCAACAAAAAATAATTAGTTAACCATGACGAAATCGATGTCATTTGTATATAATATCTACATCGACCTTTTATTTTATACATTACTTGCTATGAATAATATTTTAAGCATTCATAGGAAAGTATTCGCCATATGTAAACGATTGCATAAATCTATTCCTTCCTTCTGAGCTAGCTAACTTTCTCACAAGGGTCTTGAAAGTTAGCTGAAGAAAAACAAACCCAAGTCTCGATCAAAAATCTTACAGTCAAATCTTCCAAAATGTACGGAACAGTCAAAATATATTAAGCTAGAATTAATACGACTCCAGTACGTGCTGCTGCATGCATGCGCTGTCTGTGTTGATGAACTGGGAAGCACATCAATCAATCCATCAGTTTCATAGTCTACTTAATTAGCATAAATGAGCGAGGAGATCTTCCACGATATCACAGTGAATGCATCTCAAACATATATAATAGTTGAACACTTGACACAGGGTGAGGACAAGTGACTGTTGTGATTATTTGACATGCAAACCAAGTCGGGTTGTGAGACTATAGCGATCTACTAAACTACGAGGGTATAGTATCCAATGGCTCCACCGGCCTCATCCAATGCGTACGTATCACTTTGCTTCACCGTCACTTTTATTCTATCTAGCTTCCAATTATTAATCCTTTCTGTAGATTGCCTAGCTTAATTGTAATTCCCAATATGCTAAACATAATCTAAAATCTCTATAACATAGCACTTGATTCAAACTTTTGGGTAGGAGTTAGATCGATGATTTATGGTTGATCCTGTTAATATATGCCTTGAACCATCCAATCTGTGCTGACGGGTTATACTAGGTTATGGTTACCTATTCGGGTTATACTAGGTTATGGTTACCTATTAGGACTAGTATATCGGATTTAGGGCTGTATATATACAACCTATTGTGTGTTGTGTATATGTCATTCTGTATTGTTGCTCAAGATAATAAAACTGTTCTCCTTCTGTCCGTGGACGTAGCTAACACGTTGTTAGTGAACCACGTAAATCTGTGTTCTTTCTTGCACTCGTTATAACAAATTGGTACCAGAGCAAGGTTTATCTGGCCTGGTTGTGATTTCCGCCAAGAAAGATGTCTGGTTTGAATGTGAAGATTGATAAATTCACAGGGAGGAACAGTTTCAGTTTATGGCAGATCAAGATGCGAGCCTTGTTAAAACAACAAGGGATGTGGGCGCCGCTGGTTAAGAAGTCAGGGGATCAAGAAATCGCTGAGATGGCCAGTCTGGAGGAGAAGGCACACTCGACAATTATGTTGTGCCTTGCAGATGATATAATCACCGAGGTCGCAGAGGAGGAAACTGCGGCTGGTCTGTGGTTGAAGCTTGAGAGTCTATACATGACGAAGTCTTTAACCAACAAGTTGCTTCTAAAGCGACGTCTGTTCGGTCTGCGTATGGAAGAAGGTACATCTCTAAGAGATCACTTAGATCAGTTAAACACTGTTCTATTAGAGTTGCGTAATATCGATGTTAAAATTGATGATGAGGATGCTGCTCTAATCCTGTTGGTATCTCTACCTTCGTCGTATGAGAATTTTGTGGATTCTTTTATTGGTGGGAGAGATACTCTGACTCTGGAGGATGTTAGATCATCTTTACATACTAGAGATATGCGCCATAAGGTGACCGGTACTAGTTCAGACAGTCAGGCTGCAGGGTTGGTAGCCAGTGGAAGTTTGGGACAAAAAGGCTCGGGGAAGAAGAAATACAAGAATCCAGTTTCAAAGGGTTCCAAATCCAATGATGTCTGTAACTACTGTAAAGAGAAGGGACATTGGAAAAACGAATGTCCAAAGAAGAAGAAGCAGTCTGAGAAAGCATCAGGTACTGCTGTTGTAGCAGAAGTTGACACCACTTCGGAAGAAGATCTGGCCTTGGTTGCAGATGCACACATACATCACAGGGATGTGTGGATTTTGGATACCGGGGCGTCTTATCATATATGTCCACGCAGAGAGTGGTTTTCAACCTATGAGCAGATAGATGGAGGCAATATTTCTATGGCAAACAGTTCTGCAAGTAAGGTGGTTGGAATTGGCTCAATAAAAATACGGACACATGATGGTAAATTCTGTACATTGAATGATGTTAGGCATGCTCCACACATGACGAAAAACCTGATTTCTTTGGGTCTTCTAGATAGCAAAGGTTTCAAGTACAAAGGCTCATGTGGAATTTTAAATGTCTACAAAGGTGTCAATGTGGTTCTGAAAGGTGTCAAGCGAGGTACTTTATATATTCTGCAAGGTTCAACGCTGTCAGGCTCGGCTGCTGTTGCATCATCAGAGGTTCACAAGGATGATATGACCAAGCTATGGCACATGAGGCTTGGTCATATAAGTGAAAGAGGGATGCAAATTCTGTCAAAGAATGATCTTCTTGGTGGTCACAAGGTCAAGGATTTTAGTTTCTGTGAAAATTGTAGTGTTGAGAAACAGGTGGAGCAACAAGTCACTGAAGATGTGAGTGAACCACAACAAGAAGATCAATACCTACATTCAGAATCAGAACAAATGGCTGCTAATCAGCATAGTTTGACTCATGAGCGATCTAGGAGATCAAACTTTGGGAAACCACCTACAAGGTATGGTTTTGAGGACATGGTGGCTTATGCACTACAGGTTGCTGAAGAGGTGGATCCTCATGAGCCGTCCACCTACAAGGAAGCAGTTACAAGTACAGAGTCAGCTCAATGGCTTGCTGCAATGGGAGATGAAATGGAATCACTTCAGAAAAATCAGACTTGGGAATTGACCAAACGACCTGATCAGGGGAGAAAGGTTATTACTTGCAAATGGGTTTTCAAGAAGAAAGAAGGGTTGTCACCTGCTGAGGGCATCAAGTATAAAGCTCGAGTAGTTGCAAGAGGGTTCCATCAGAAAGAGGGAGTTGACTACAATGAGATTTTCTCACCTGTGGTCAGACATACTTCTATCAGGGTGCTACTAGCCATAGTTGCACATCATAATCTGGAGCTTGAGCAACTAGATGTGAAGACAGCGTTCTTACATGGAGAATTGGAAGAAGAGATTTACATGACTCAGCCAGATGGTTTTCAAGTCCCTGGAAAGGAAGACTATGTTTGCAAGTTGAAGAAGTCCTTGTATGGACTAAAGCAGTCTCCTAGACAGTGGTACAAGAGGTTTGATAGCTATATGATAGAAATCGGCTACATCAGGAGTCCGTATGATTGTTGTGTCTACTACAACAAGTTAACAAATGATTCCCTCATTTATCTGGTCCTGTATGTAGATGATATGCTGATAGCTGCAAAAGACAAGTCTGATATTCAGAAGTTGAAGGGTCTTCTCAGTGCAGAGTTTGAGATGAAGGATTTGGGAGCAGCCCGGAAAATTTTGGGAATGGAGATTTACAGGGATAGAAGTCAGAAGAAGCTTTTCTTATCTCAGAAAGGCTACATCCAGAAAATATTATCCAGGTTTGGTATGTCTACATCTAGATCTTTAGATACTCCAAGTGCTGCAAATATTCATCTGTCTACTGCGTTTGCACCTAAATCTGCTGAGGAGAAGGAATACATGTCTCGAGTTCCTTATGCTAGTGCAGTAGGAAGCTTGATGTATGCTATGGTTTGCACTAGGCCTGATCTTGCACATGCTGTTAGTGTTGTCAGCAGATTTATGGGTGATCCCGGAAAGGAGCATTGGCAGGCTGTGAAGAGAATTTTTCGGTATCTCAAAGGTACGTCTGATGTTGGTCTCATTTATGGAGGTGATACAAACTGTTTGGTAACAGGCTATTCAGATAGCGATTATGCTGGAGATGTTGACACTAGGAGATCTATGACTGGTTATGTCTTTACTCTTGGTGGCTCTGTTGTTAGCTGGAAAGCTACTTTGCAGCCTACAGTGACTTTGTCTACTACTGAAGCAGAGTACATGGCTCTGACAGCCGCTGCAAAGGAAGGCATATGGTTGAGGGGACTGGTCAGTAGTCTTGGTTTGCATCATGATCAGGCTATAGTATATTGCGACAGTTTGAGTGCAATATGTTTAGCTAAGGATCAAGTTCATCATGAGAGGACTAAGCACATTGATGTCAGGTATCATTTTCTGAGAGATGAGAGCAGAATTAAGGTGAAGAAGGTGGGCACTGCTGACAATCCCGCTGATATGTTCACCAAGTCGGTTCCACACAGCAAGTTCCAACATTGTTTGGACTTGCTAAATGTTACAAGCTGTTAGTTGCCCTTTGGGGGCGACATCTGAGGCAGAAGGAGTTATCTGTACATCTGGCATCACTATGGTGCATCTGGTACATCTGTTATTTGTGAGAGGATTCAAGTCAAGGTGGAGATTTGTTAATATATGCCTTGAACCATCCAATCTGTGCTGACGGGTTATACTAGGTTATGGTTACCTATTCGGGTTATACTAGGTTATGGTTACCTATTAGGACTAGTATATCGGATTTAGGGCTGTATATATACAACCTATTGTGTGTTGTGTATATGTCATTCTGTATTGTTGCTCAAGATAATAAAACTGTTCTCCTTCTGTCCGTGGACGTAGCTAACACGTTGTTAGTGAACCACGTAAATCTGTGTTCTTTCTTGCACTCGTTATAACAGATCCCAATATTATAGAGCACAATTAATTAACGTGGTACTTACGATTAGTTCCAGAGAATCGCATCTACGTCTTCATAATGAAGGTGCGTGGACTTTGAATTATACAGTTCATAAGGTTCAAAATATGAACATGATGATTCTGAGCCACCAACTTCTTTGTCATCTTTAGCTGGAGGCCGGCGCGGTGGCGCCTGCTGGTAGCTTCTGGTACCATTCTCTGATCATTGAAGAGAAATGTACGAACTGATCGTTCGAAGTGATCGACCAGACTAGCTCGATGGTCACCACTACCTTTAGCTTTTGGTTTGCCTTTTCTGTGAATGATGACCGTACGGTGCCTCAGGAAAACTGGCTTTCTTTCAAGTCGGAGAATAATACTGAACTACGTACGTACTGGTCGAGCTTTGTGGGTCATGCATGTTCATTGTCACAGAACACGTAGAACGTATAAATGACACTGAAGATGAAAATACTTGTGGTCGTGTATTCAAACATTTACTCTGCGGTTTTGCGGGACAAGCTGGATTCCATGAAGGTACTACCAGGTTGTGTGTGTTGCATGACATTTCCTGTCTAACCGATGGCCAAGCCAAAACACGTATATGCATGAATTGGTTTTGCAATTTTACATGTATCCTGCATCGACCAATATCATGCCACTAAAAAGTACATTCCTTTTTACGGCGAAAATATACATATTCGTACGTATTAAAAACTAATGATGCTGATTTTACTTTGCATCAAGTGCTATTCAAGTCGACTGGCCGGAGCTATAAAGAATTGAATTAACTAATTAAGGATCATATAAATAAGCTACTGGCTTTGTTAGACAACAAATTTAAGAAAGGAAATGATCGGGGATCTAAATTTCATAAATATGAGGCGATAATGTAATAAGAAAACGCAGAACATGCAAAATCAAGACCATATATGTATGAACAAGCAACTATTTGGTTTGCTAAATAAGAAACAGATTAAAGGTGTTTTACTGTCCAAATAGTTGCTTGAAGTTGGGATGAAGGATAACCCGAAGGTTAGATTGAAGCCTAAGAGCTTTGAGGAGGTGTTAGGAAGCAGGAATTCGGAGAAACGAGCTACGAAACGGGTGCCTTTGCTCCAATTGGGGAGAGTACCTTCGGTTTTGCTATTTTGGAAAGTGTGGAGGTAGGTAGTTCTGGGGTTACACATCAGGAGGAGTAAACTTTCCCTTTACGGGTAGGAAATCACGTGGGTCTTTTGTCAAAATGGAATGGCCTTGCTTTTTCTTTTTCTTTTTTTATATTTATTTATCATTTCTCGTTAATGCGGGTTGAGTATAGTATGCCCGGAACGAATCAACATATGTTTTACGTCCTATAATTCTTCCTCAGCCAGGCCGGACAGAATAGCAGAGAAAAAAGGAATCTGGTGGATTTTTTCTTACATATAAAGACTTTTAGTTTAGAATAAATCGAGGTCGGTGTTTGGTTGTGTTCGGTGTCTTTTTTAGTAGCGTCATTTGGTTATTTTCTTTTAGACTATTAGACTAAAGTTTCATTTCTTTGATGAATCTAGGTTTGTTGTTGCTTAGGCTTTGCTCTTGCATGACTCATTATTGACGAAGCCAAGATATCATTGTGAGTCATATTTGTGATGCAGCTTTTTTTTACATTAGTGGTATGACACCCTTATGGTTTTTTTGTTGTTGTTGTTTTTTTTTTATTATCATTATTCTTTTTTTATAAAAAACTTCTATAACCGCGTAAATAAATATGATATTGAACTTTATCTTTTAGCCATATGTTTTAGGGTACGGTGTTTATGGAGAGGCAAACTATGTGGCATATCACTTAGCTTCTTTAGGTCATGATGATCAAAATCCTTCAGTTTGGCTCTTTTGTCTACTCTAAGGTCTCGTTTGGTTCGTTGAAAGGAAAGCAGTTCATTCATCTTTCTTAGATAACATAATTAAAATTTCATATGAACTTTCTATTCCGATATTTTGTAAGGCAAGGAAAACCATCGGGAAAGTTGTTAAAAAATATATTAAGATATTGTGTTGTGAGTAATTAATGTAGGGAAAGTAAAAAAGAAAGTTGTTCCTTTGGATTTTGGAAGCTAGGAACCACTCTCCTCCACATTTTCCCTTCTATCAGGAAAGTGTTTCTTTTTATTTTTGCTTTCCCAAACGCAGGAAAAGAACAACTTTCCTTTTATGATGTTTACTTTCCAAGAAACAAATGAGGCCTAACTGTGTATCCCGGGACCATTGTTTTATTTTTATTTTTTATCACTAGCTAGAAAAGGTGTTTCTAGTGATCTTGTTTTGTTTTTTTCTTTCTAAATTTCATAAAAAATGTCATATCTTATAGATTCATAGGTCACTCTTAGTTAATACATTTTTCAATACAAAAAATCTTTCACTATGAACAAACAACTACTTGGTTACATTATGAATGGTACCACACTAACAAACAAACGAACTCCATGTAGTGATAGACTAGCTCGAGACCACACTAACTAATCCATCACGCACTGTGCTATCAGTATATGAAGCTATACCATCAATGAAGTCGATCGAAAAAGAGAGATGCTAAATAAGTACGAACGTGCCAATAGAACCTTCATCTGACATTTCATGAATAAAGATGATGGTGCTGATGGAAATTTCTCCCTTGCATTTCCTACCGTCCAAGTAGCACACAGACATGTCTTTGCTTCTAATAGCCGATTTTGACATCCAACTACATTGTAACCAGTCAGATTCCTGTGTCAATCTATCACAAGACACAAATCATTTACAATTGCAGTTGATCTAAAACAATGAAACTCTGGTTTTTCGATTTCTTTAAATGGATCAGGTCTCTTCTGTGGTGTTTTCTTTTCCTTAAAAATTTGCTGCTCTTTCATATTATGTAAGTCATCTGTACACGCATGTTTGGTAAAATTAGACTACAAATCCAAGTTTACTTTGACAATTTCATCATTGGAAAGCAACTATCTGATATATAAGAGCAGTTGATACAAGTGAAGACTAGTATATTGGCCGGCATGTTCATATACCAGGAATCCAGGACTCCAGCTCTTTCAACAAACAAGTTAGGTGGTCCGAAAATGTTTATATACGTATAGCAGGATATAACTTCTTTTTTGGTCACTAGCTAGATTTAATTTCTTTGATTTCGACCTACATGAAAAAATTCAAACATTTTCGGACTAACGGGCTACGCTTCATTCTTTAATACCACAAAAAGTTAGAGCATCCGTTGCGAATATCAATTGATAATAAGAGATCAAAGATTTTCAAAATTGATCTTCTGTAGAATTATGATATAAAACTTCAAAATAGCTCACGCTAGCTCAACAATCAATTCTAACCATGTAACTATCAGCTTTTTGACAATTTGAATAGTAATCAGTAAGTTTTACAATTCTACCAAGTAACTAGCTAGTAGCTCATCTTGCCTATATTCTTGTCCAAATGGAAGGAAACAGTCTTTCATTCTTTCTACCAGATTTTTCTCCAATCCTTAGTTCATAATTTTTTTTGAAATCATTAGAGGATTTGTAATCTTATAATTAGCGTTGTTAGACATAATGTAATTAAAGACAAACCAACACAAGTCATGGCGCCAAATTCTGTCACGATCCAAACTTGTGAAATAATTTAAATGAAATTAAACATCAACTTGAGGGAAACTTGACAACAGAATTGAAAGGAATTCTCCGATCCATCTCCATCTCTGTGTGATGAGAAGGCATGTAGAACAGTGGAATTGTTCAACCTAGTAGGGCATTCTTTATTCTGAGTAGCTAACTAGTGAGTGTAATCATATGAGCCCTGTATGAATCTCATACGTGATACGTAAGGCACCACTTAGTTGGAACCCTATTGGTTTTCTTATTCATCTTTTGGTGACAACTCGATGGATTTGACTGTCAGCTTAAACAGGAAATGAGTTTAATTAACACACATACAAGATACAACCACCATTCAAATCGACTTCATGTTCTTGTTTTCTTTGGGTCACATCTAAAAAATTGTAGCCATTCTTTACAGTATATCAATGTATCAGTACACACATCAAGCTTAATTCAATAAACAAATCTGTTCAAAAAGAAAAAAAAATACATATAAAGTAATCCAAAGCTAATATACCAATGAAAGTAATTTTGATATATCTGGAGAAACTCTCATTTTCTTCTCTTCATTATTTGCGACTTGCGAGCTACAGGTGGATGTTTTCCTCAACAACAAAAAAAAAAGAAAAGAAAAAAAGAGCTACAGGTGGATGTGATTTAAGGAAATAGAAGAAGAGGATGCTGACGAAGTAAAGAGGAGAACAGGGATATGAAATCTGAATCAGTAAACTTAATATAGTGTTTCACTTTTTAGGATTGATACACTTGGGCTCAGCAAATTTGCATACAAAATCACCCAAGAAATTAAATAAATTAGTATACAATACCATCTGCCCAGCCAATTCTTTGTTTCTTTACCATAAAAATAACAACCAAAGGAAAAAGCTTCAATAAGAAAACCCAACCAAAACTATACTATGCTGAGACTTCGCCCTTATGCTCCTCTCCATTGGCCTATGAATATTTCTCATTGCTTACACAAGTAATTTACAGATTGTGCTTTTATCAATCCAAATACAGCTCCTGCTTTTTGCTAACAACCTGTGACACAAAAGTAATTGTATAAAGATTAAAAGAACTTGATTTTGGGAGCAATTGAATCTGGTAAGCTATAGTTAGGAAGATTGTTTATTTCGTAATGAAGCTTGAAGATTAATGAAAAAGGAATATATTCACAGTGACTCTTAGAGTTTTAGACCATGGAACCCCAAACCAATTGGTAATGGAAGCACCGACCAGCTATATGCAAGGCTTTGAATTCCAATATGGAATTCATTCCTCACAAAACAATAAATTTCGCTGTATATTTATTGCAGCATCATTAGACTAAAAGGAATAAACAGGGCCCATAAACTACTGAATGAGGATGCTTACCAACATATCTAGGCACAGCACGGAAATCCCAATAAAAACTGATAACTGATATATGCTAAAACCGTGTCATCTGCTGCAGCATCTGAGAACCAGTTGCTTGGGAAACCAACTGTTCTCCACCAAGGGAAGGTCTTATCAAGTGGTTGGCACCAACAGGGTTACCATACCCTCTGATCACCTCATTAGGATTATTAGTATTTGTTTCTGGTTGTGATGATTCCATCAGCGTCCGTATCTGACCAGTGTTTAGTTGTAGACCAACTGTTAATTTTTCATTAAAAAGAAATAGAAGATCGAAAGGAAAAACATCAGAAGTTCGAACTTACCATATCTAAACGTTTCTTATGTACATCACTTGACAACTGCATGTTCAAAAAGCAAGATGTTAACAAAAATCATGCAGTAAAAATGTGTGTTTAAGGGACTTTGCCACCCATCATCACACATATACATTATACGCAAGCTGCGATGCTGAAGATGAGTGCATTCAAATGTGTCGCGTTCGACAAATCAGTGCAAATTGCAAACAGCCATGTATAACATAATCACCTTCATAATATGTTCTCTTTAAACATCTTTTGAAAAGCTACACTCAAAGATGTTAAAGATACTATAATGAGAAGATGCTTACAGATTTGTTTTGGTACTTCCTCTCTTCACTTGAAAATCCGGAAATTGTCAAATGCCAATTTTTCTCTGCAGTGTGAACTTGATGCATTAAATTTAATAAAGCTACATTTGCATCTGTTAAAATACAAGGCAAGTGTAGAATAAATTTACAATTATTAAATATTTTAGTATGGATTTACAAGATTATAAGATATATTTGTTAGCTTCTACTTTAGCTTCTGTGTCATTATAGGGATCTGCAGAAACCTCGTATCATACTATTCCTATAAGCCTAACATTGCCTTCAATGAACCCCAGAAATCATATACAAAATAAACAATGAGATTTATCCATCTGTGAGCGCTTTTATCATTAATCAAGACAAGGTTGGAATTTACAAAATCATAGATAAAAAAAAGTCAAGTTATCCATAGAGATGTGGAAGGAAAGATCAGCAGCACAAAGAAAAAACATAGGAAATCAGAATTGCAAAGACGAAATCATTATTTTGTACAGAAGCACGACATCAAAGAGATGAATATGGATCATTTAGCAATATGAAATAGCAGTTAAATTCACTGATTACTCATTTTGCATATTTGTCAGCCTCACTTTTATAATTCACCTTTAATTTCATAAAGATAATTTTCTCCCGTTTTAAACCAAAAATGCAAATGGAGATGAGTAGACTTGCATCAAAAACATATAAAATTCCAATTATAAAGAAATATGGAGATCAGTTCTGGTGCAGCACAAACCTAAGTGTAGCAACACATCCTTGGACTCTAAAGTTGAAGATTTTCTATGCTTTGCCAAACTGCATGCAAATGTAGTCACCTGCAAATAGGTAAAAGATACCACTTGATTAAATACAGAGGTGAGGTGCATCTGAAGTGTCCAAAACAAATGATATGCAAGTTCTTAAGTTAGATTCATATTTGAACACCACTATATATTATCAAGCCTCACCGAATCAATGAAGTCATCTGCAATCTCCAAAAGAAGATCTTCAACTTCAGAATCCAACCTTCCCTGTGAATCAACCTGGAGAGAAACAGTGGATTTCAGAGTGGACAAATTTCTTACTAAAACAAAAATCAAATAACAAAAATAACAAAACAAACAAGCAGGAAAAACCTGTGAGACTAAATCTTGCATTTTTCTCTTCCCAAGAAGTTGGTTGGTTGCTTCTGTCCCTTGGCTTGAACTCCCTCCTGGTGTAGTTGTACCAGATGCAGTAGCATCGGGCTGTGATCCTGTTAAACTAAGAGATTTCTGGCCTGCTGGTACAGGCATCCTTGGGGAATTCTGCTGCGGTTGCTGCTGCTGCTGATTGAAAGGCTGTTGTTGCTGTGATTGTTGTTGTAGTGGCTGCTGTATTTGCTGTTGATGTTGCTGTTGTTGTTGTTGCTGTTGTTGATGCTGCAGCTGTGGAAGCCCCAACTGTTGTTGCTGTACAATCTGGGATAACTGTTGCTGGTTCATCGACAAGGACTTTTGATGCAACTGAGCGGATGAAGCCAGTTGCTGCTGGAAGATAGCCTGCTGTCTCTGTTGCTGAAGGCGGTATGAAGGTGAGCCAGGGCCTGAAATTGCTGGCATTTGCTTCAACCACTGTTGTGATATAGAATTCTGCAACATAGCTGGCTGTCCGTTCTGAGCCAGCCCAGATAGCTGAGGGTTCATAAATGCAAGTGAGGATGTTCTTGGCAAGTTCTGCAGATGTACTATGTAAAGTCAGACTAAATGTCCCACTCAAGAATTGAAGTGCGTATAGCAAAGACATGCATGGAGTATCAGCATTGTCTAAGGTTGTCAGACTTCATAAATAGATCTTCTAGCCAAGAAAAATTGACAATGCAGTAACATCAACTCTAAAATGTAAGAAGTTCCTCTAAAACATACATATAGGCAAGCCACGATAAAGTGAGTCAATACAGAAAACTATGTCATTCTTCTAAATTGAAAAAACTACATCTGATATGGAAGAAGTTAATCTCAACTACTATAAATCATTCATGACCACCAATCAAAAGAATACAAAAAGAAAAGTATCGTTGTTGGAGCGAGATAATTGGGGACTCTGTTGCTACCAGGTACAGACATAAGACCTCAAAGGGACAATCACGGTATGACAGGAAGCTAAACAGAGCAATCTTTTGATGGTTGTAAAGGCTTCTCAGCAGTGAAATTCGTGTAACATGAAATTAATAATTCTTTACCATTAATTCTCCAAATTCCGACAACGTAATTTGAACTTTCCTGGACATCTGGAGACATAGAAAAGCAGCTAGGACACTTGCACAGACCTCAAATACAATATCCAGATCTATTAAATCAAAAGAATGTTTGCAATTATTGATAGGTGGCTACAAAAGCAGGAGTGACATTACGGTGCAAACTAAACCAAGTCTAGGAAAAGACAACTGATAGGCAACATTATACATGTGACATAGTCAGGCCTTTGATTCATGTCTTTAAAAAGACTAGAGGATTCGCCAGAAAAAAAAAACACGAAATTAGGCCTATGGTTCAAATCCAAAGCCATCTTTACAACCGAATACAAGGATTTCAAAGTTTGGATTTCTCATTTTGGACACTAAAACAAACAATGGGTCAAACGCTTATTCAAGGTCCAAAACCAATGGGATGGATAAAATGGGAGAAAGTAAAAGAAAAAAAATACTCAAGGTACAACATCAGGCAATCAATTAAAATGAGTGATTCACAATTTCACATACTCAACACTATACTGAAACTTGCATAAATGTAGCAGTTGGTGGAATAATGTACAATGCTGTCTAAATCACCAGATCAAGAAAGGAAACAGTAAGGCAACAACATACCTGCGGAGAGGCGAGTGAACTTTGCTGGGACAATTGTTGTCTAAGTTGGCCGCCCTGGTTCAGTCGTTGTTGAGCATAAGCTAGGGCTCCATTAGCTCTTAGCTGTGAGGTCAAATTGATGGATCCCATCATCCCCATACCCATGGCTTGTGTTCCTTGTAGAGATTGTCCAGGAGAATTAAATTGCGTACCTTGGACTAACCCGCTTTTTTGTCGTGGCTGCATCAAAATTCACTGGTTTTGTTAAACAAAACTTTTCTGAGTTGAAGAAAGCAGAAATATGACTGTTTTTATTTTTATGTGAATGTCCATATATTATGCAACATTACAAAAAAAACATTCTACCCATTACAAATGCATCGATGTACAATTGAAATACTGCAAATGCTACAAACTAACTGTTAGCCTATTAGTCTAATGGTAGTTCTCATCCACGATGTTGGATATCCTCCCCTAAGATCAAACAAATGAATAACAATGTTCTACTTGAAAAAACTACATTCCAGCGCATTCACATGTCAATATCAAAACACAAAAAGCAAAGTACCCAAACTCATACCGAAGCCAACAACTGCGGCTGCATATTGAACTGCGCAGCCGTGGCAGCAGCACCAGACAGCATTGGCAGGTGGCCGCTCTGGGTGAGCAGGGCAGCTCGGGACAAGCTGCCCCCGCCAATTTGCTGCTGCTGCTGCTGCTGATTGGACTGCTGAATTCCGCCGGGGGCTCCGAAACTGACCTGCTGGCCATACAAGTTGGCCTGCTGCTGCCTCATCATGCCGAAATGCTGCTGCTGCTGGCTCTGGTTCTGCTGTTGAATCTGGTTCAGCCTCGACACGGACGGCGATCGCTGCATGCTCTGCTGCAGCTGGAAATTCGACATTACATTCTGGGGCTGTGATTGGGGATTGGGTTTCTGGGTGTAGTCCAATCCGACGGCGGGGGAGAGGAGCTGTTGGTTTTGTGGGAGGGAGATGGAGGGGAGAGGAGGGAGGGGTGGGGATGAGATTTGGGGAGATGGGTTTGGTGGGTTTGATGGGTTTTGGGTGATTATAATGTTTGGGGAGGCTGCTGCTGTTGAGGCCTCAACGGTATTGGGGTTTGGAGGCTTCGATTCAGATGAGACATTCTCAGCCATGGTTCTATGAATTTGTCAGAGGAATCTGAATTCTGGGTGGGGTTGGGTTTCTGGGGCTAATTCATTGTGGCTTTCCAAAATTGAACAAGTAGACAGAGGAGCGCGAGGGATGAAGAAGAAGAAGAAGAGGAACAGAGGAAGGAGGTCGAATCTGGTCCGTACACGGCAGCTTTTAAGAGTCGACAGATGAGAATCGAGACCGTTAAAATTGTGTCATTCTACTTTCCACAATTCTTAGTGAATTTTTGAGTCTTCATCAATTCAGATCGAAATCTACACCATACTGTTTTTCATCTTAATAATAGAAATTCTCTTTAGTTCGGATTGGTAAGAAATTATGATATGAAAATGTTTAGAATGCCGGTGAGTTGTGACATGGTTGAAAGTCACTTAATTTCTCACTAACATCAAGGGGATGAGTGGGGTGGAGGTTCAAAAAAAAAAAAAAAAAAATTCTCAGTGCTTGGTACCCTTGAGAACCACAGGCACTCAAACCCATATGATCATCCTTAGCCAGGTACACACCCCTTGAAGAACAAGGCTGCAAAGCCAGCACCTATAAACCTTTTTAACAAACAATTTATTGATTGGGTAGGACATGAGATACACATTGCAAAGCTCAGGCCAGCAAAAATAGATGCACATACAAAGCTGTACAGAGACTAACTTGTTAGTGTACATAAATATTTTTACACTAAACTATAACTAGCCATCCTACTTAACCGACAAAACACCTGGAACTATATCTAAACCCAGACTTAACGCACGTAAAACGTCCCTACAACAAGGATGTACTCATGGGATTTGCAAAGTAGTGCTCACGGCAAACCAGCTTCGAGGGTTTATAACTGCTTCCAAGGAGGGCACCTAACATTGGAGGGGGCCCAGCGCACGTTGTTTGATGCATCTTCCTCACATGAAGATGGTTATCCAGAACCATCAACTCCAACAATTTTCTACAGCTCTGTAACAAAGTGTAGAAGTTAGCACTAGCTTTGAAACAAAAAGAGCAGAGACAACATACACGTATAGAGGACTTGATAATGCAGCGAAATGCGCTGGAATACCTGGGGATTCAATACATCCATCCGGCGAATAATTTCATCCTAGCACAAGAATCAAAGATAGAAGAAGTTAGAATGAATTACAGTTAAAGCCAGTTAAAGCTATTTGTTCAAGTTCATGTGGCCAAAATAACTGAATGATGCTTAAGACCCAGCAGAGCAACCATCCAATTTAGGTCCTAGTGACCACATAACTAATGAAGTTCTCATAGATGTGATATGTATGCATGTTGTACAAATGCAGATGTCACTTGTGTATAATGTATCATGCATGCAACAATTTTCAATTGCAAAATCCCAATGAAAAGTATACTATAAAACTATGCACCTTGTGCTTATATTGCTCTTGCACACACACGCACACACACAAGATCCAATAAAGGCAGCCAAGGCCCAAGGGAGCCTTGCTGCCTTGCTTCTATATTCATAGCTCACTAGTGAGTAGCAGAGAGTGCCGGAAGTTTATGAAAAAAAAT
The DNA here is from genome assembly GCA_009720345.1 of Fragaria iinumae. Classification (NCBI taxonomy): domain Eukaryota; kingdom Viridiplantae; phylum Streptophyta; class Magnoliopsida; order Rosales; family Rosaceae; genus Fragaria; species Fragaria iinumae. The sequence continues at coordinate 31,481,758 of CM019122.1, read as the reverse complement.
AAAATAACAATAATAATATTAATTACAACAACAACAACAACAATAATATTATTATTATTATTATTATTATTATTTGCTCAGGAGTATGAAAATTAAAGCAATTAGCAAGCACAAGAGTTTCAGCAACATTGAGTTCTTGTAAGCCCAAAGAATGCATTACCTCTAGTATAGCTGGATTTTGCATCACAATCCCAAGCACACGTCGCCTGAGTCCCTTGTAGACAATCTTGTTGGTGGTACCATCACCATTTATCCATGGAAATATAGGCATGCATAGTCTATCATTAGAGGATCTAGAAGATTCATCCTCAGCATCTCCTGCTTTACTTTCCCTACAGCTTTCAGTTTGTTTTTCATACAAGAGCTCATCAACCTCTTCAGGGAAATTAAGGATTGTCAATTTATGGACATCCGCATTTATCTCCCTCTCTGAAGGAGCAGCACCAGTATCACGATTTTCTGAATGGATAACTATATGGTCATCATTTTTCCCTTGTGGCTTTCTCCATGAAGGTGGTTCGAGTTTTCGATCAACTCCGGACACTGAAGTCATAAAATACTTGCCCCGATACAAAGAATCCACAACACGAATAGAGTCATAAGCATTGACCTGTATATAAAGAAGAAATAATTTAGACACAATTGATGTTCAACTCTACTCGATTTTTTTAAGGAATGTTAAACTCTTGAAAGGCTGTAAATGTAAGGATTCAAACTCAGGATATTCTGCTCTTTACTATGAAACACAGTTCCCGAAGGCTCATTCGTGACTAAACTAATTATTTATTGCTTATAGCACGTGACTTTATATGTGAGGGTTAACTTACTCCCCTTCACTTACGTTAAACTCTTGATATTTTGAGCCATATGTGAGAGGGGGAATTGTTAAAATATAAATATTATTGGCTCATAACACAACCAAACAGCTTTAAATTCCACACATTGGACTCTAGTCCATATGTGAATCAAAGATTGTAAAATATATATTATCAGCTCACCGCACAAGCAAACAGCAGTGAACTCCACAAGTTGGACTCTAGTGCTAGAATCATGCCCATGTATTCTTGTAAGATATTACATTCTTTATATTGCCAAGTCATCAGAAAACTAACCTTTAAGACCCGTTGAAATGTCTGAAGCACATCAATGATAACATCAGTCATCTTTTCTCCTATAAGGAAAAAAAAAACGATAATCAGTAATAGAGGAATGCATAAATATCACCTTACTGCACACGTAAAAGGTCATAGAACCAATACCTGGGATATTTGTTATTTGGGAAACTTCTTCTATGCTCAGACCTTGATCCCCAGCTTTCTGAATAGCAGTGTAAACAGCTTTAAAAACCTCCGGACGGATGGGACTTGATTGATCTTGAGCAGAATGTAATGGGAACAAATGTCCAGCATAGCCCACCATACCTTCCCAAGGTGAGTCGCAACCAATCTCTAATACAGGGACAGTACTGCCTGAACTGAAGATTTCTTTCATACAGTCAGAATGGGATAAGCTACTTCCATCAGAAGTACATTCTAGGTGTTGACTTCCCCCAAAATGCTTTTCACCAATAGGAGTGTCTTCCTTGAACAAATCTATACAATTGGCTGTAGAGAATTCTTTACGACTTACAGAGACTGAGATACCCGGGAAACCTTTTTCTCGACGGGAAATAATTTCACCTTCTGCAGCCACAAATGATTTTAGCTTTTTAGTCCTTTCATCATCTAAATGTTCATTGATATCGGCTTTACGTTTTGAGTTTCTTGATTCTTCAGCCTCTCCCACACCTTCATCTGGCAAGCATGGGGAAATTGACAGTTCACCTGAAGAAACTAGAGCAAACAAATGGAATATCTCCCCACATTGTAAATCTGTGGAGAGATCAATCCCCCCTTCCATAAGATGTTTATCTTTTTCGTGGATAAAATGGGCAAATTTAGTAGCTCTCTTCCCAGAATTAGTTGGAAATGGAGATGCGGAGGTACTATGCAAGAACTGTTGTGAGAGGGAAAATTTTTGACTGCCATTACCCCCAACCTGCCAAATGAGATGTGTCCACATATAAATTGGAGAAATTAAATTGCAGGAACATGTAAGGGGATTTGATATGTGACAGCCTAACAGGAATTTAGATATTATGAGAAATAAACAGGATTACTTGTCTGTTGCCCTAGTACGACAAGGTAACATGAGCAGGTAAATTGAGGAAATCTAACTTTACCATGAATTTTTTATCTCTAAGATAGTTGAAAGCTGCAAATAGATCACACTCCGAGTACCGCCGTAGAACGCCTGCAAGCAGATTTGGCACTTCTGGTGCTGTTGAGGTACTCAAGAAAACAAGCTTAAACAGCTCTACAGCATTCGAAACAGCTAATGATTTGTAGACTTGTGTACTGACATCAACTCCATGCAAAAGCTTAAAGTACTTTTCATTAAGGTGTTGATAGCTAGATCTTCGTGCTGATTTTTTTTCTCTGCCACCATGATTCTGAACATCCTCATATGGAGCAGTTGATGCAATCAATTCAGATTCCGGGGGATCCTACAGGACAAATAGCGCTTCAGTGAACAGACCAGTTCCAAGTGATAATAATATCCATACAGAGCAGATAAACGCAAACACACTAGGCAAAAGGAGATGAGATAAAAATAGAAAGGATACAAAATCAGTGAAAGTGATTACACTGTTAACACAGATAATTGACAGAGATACAGACACACAGAAAGAGAGATCCACAGGTTGCATGAATTTAACATATAGTGCATTCAGCCAACTAATCAGGTCCTCACATGGATTTTCGATACGGCATCTTCTAAAGAAGATGTAGACACTTATTTAAGGTCTAGGGATTGAGCACTTACATATTCACTAGTGTTAAGATCTGTCCGGTCCTCACTGGTAGATCCAACTCTGTTAGAGGCATCAAATTTGGCCAACCTCTTGTGGTGAAGTACCTCCTCAAGGGACTTTTTAACATAATTGTCATCAAAATCATCCCATGGTTCATTTTGAGGAGCTGTCCCTAGATTTTGATCACTGATATTGGGGAGATTGTTGTCATGACCTTCACCTATAGAATCTCGCAAAAGCAGACTGCAATCATCTTTGTTTGGTGACTTATTCTGAGTCTTTTTTAAGATCCTTGCATATCGTTCACTGAGAATGTTACAAAGCCTCATTACAGCTGATCTAAACTTTTTGTTACTTTTTAGTGATGCCATTCTTTTCATGCAGGCAACAGGAGGTGCTGGGAGATCAGGAACTGAAGCCCAATTTACCCGGTGAATCTTTGCCCCAAGAGTTGCACGATGTCTTACATATTGGATAATCAAGTTCCTGAAAGAGTGGACCAATATAAGTGAAATGGAACATGTAAAAGCACTGTCACGAGCCAAGAAAAAACAGAATCCTATTCATTTTCATGATCAAGATGAAGTTTGTTCATTTAATACCATCACACAATGTTCAACTCATATTGGCAGATATTCAAGCTCATGATCTATGGCCAGATACAATAATACAGTTAGTTATTTACAGCTATAGCTAAAACCTTAAGTTATTTGGAGTAACCGAACAATTGCTTTATGATTTATCAATATAGAAATCATCAACTTCATAGAGTTTACGACATCCATTAAATAGATGCAAGAGAAAAAAATACTGAATTCTCTCATTCACCATCTTAACAAAAAAAATAAAAAATCATGGTCTTCATTGTTTTATTTCTCCACCGAAATGAATTTAATGTGCACAGTATCTATCTGAGGACAACAACATTAGAGAATAATAATCATTGACCAATAATTGAAAGATCCCATTATCCCCATATACCTTTGATCCCGACTGAAGCCAAAACTGATGCAGCAGAGAGCAACAGTTGGTGAGAGTATTATTAAGGTGGATTGGGGAGTTTCGAGAGATTAAGGAAACAGAATGGTTTTAGAAGAAACAGAGGGTTCTTGGCTGTAGAAGAGAGAAATAGAATGATGGGGTTAGGGGCGAGAAACCAAGGCATCAAGCCTTCAATAAGATTTAATTTTTATTCATTGCAATCTGATTTGGATTTACAATAGGTAGCCCTATGTATAGGCTTCAAAGACAACCCTTAAGACTCCTAGAACACCAGAAAGTTATTAAAGACTTAATAATAATAAGACCCTTGAATACTTAAATCTTAAGCAGACATAAAGAAACACTCAAGACCCTTAAGTACTCTCCCTAAGATTTAAATATACTCTTAAAGCACTAGACGCATAAATACTCTTCATTAGACTGAAAAATGACTTCCAAGACCCTTACCACAGAGATTTTCCTTTAGACCAAAAAGGGTTGAGCTTAGTCTTAGGTTTCCAAAGAGGATACTTCTTTTCCAACCAACTTAAGGCTGCTGCATTGATTGTACTGTTAGCTTCTATTGTGGTTCTATGTTAGGTATGCAATGGGATTAAAGGGCCTTCTTATTAGGTATTATTTGAGATGTGAAGTTATTTCTGGATAATGGAAAAAGATAACTTATCTGTTTAAACAAATCAGTGTATCAGGTTCAGTGCATTCGCAGTGCATGTGTACATAAAATATGTTCCTTACCTATCAGCCTCCTCTGTCCAAGAAAACCTTCTTTGACGTGTTGTATGCAACTTGTTTCTTTTACGAGAACGTCTTGGCTTCAATTTTGAAGAAGACCCCTTGGTAGTAATTGAATGGCAGCCCTCATTATCTTCAGTTGGTTGAGCTTCCTGCCCAGTTTCTAAACAATTGTTCAATGCTTGCAAACGTGAATCATACTCATAAGTGACCAAGAAATTTAGTTCTTCTAATTGTTCCACGGTATCAGATACTGTGGGATGTGTCTTCTCTTCCAGCTGTCCATTTACCTCATCATTTTCAGTAAAATCTACTGACCTAGATTCAGAAGATCTCTTCCTTTTACGACGTCTACGTTTTTTAGGTTGAACTTCATCCGTGTTATTTTGCAACCCATCAAGATGTTGACGCCGCTTATTATAATACACACGAAGCACCTGCAAGTGGCATTCCAGGGACAAATATGTATCAATAATGAATCAGGGAATGTCTTATAGTTGGAGTACCACTTAATTTGATTATAGTGACTTGGGATATGGTTTCAAGACCTACTGTTATACAAAATATTCAAATAAAACTAAAATAAATCCAGCCTCTTCTCTTGCCTCTTGCGGATATTGATATGTTACAAATATATCTCCAAAACTTATGATACTTTTGCTACATCTTTAACAACTGAATTAACCATGTTCATATTGCTATAGAGAACATAGACATTTGAGACCGCAATGACAATTTTTGCATCATGAGTTGTAATTGATATGGAACCTGAGATTAAAAAACAAATTAAGCAAGTCATAGTATAGTATTACCTGCTCCAGGGTCAAATTGAGATCCTTCGCAATCTTCCCACACTCTTTGAATGAAAGCTTTTTGCTTGGATCATCCTTCACAACACGCTTTAACAGCTCATCACGTTGAGCAGCTGTCATAACTCCAAGTTTAGTCCACGACCTGTGATGGGACACCTGTGATAACATGACTTTTCAGCTAGATGAATTACCTGTTTTGCCTAGCAGTCTCTACTTCCATTTCAAGAATTAAAAATTCATGTCAAATCCAAGTAATAAAGAATTTAATCATGAATAATTTTTAAAATCTACCAAGTAGGTAAAATGACAGGACTAGAAAAATTCCAGTACAGGATATAGAGCTCAAAAACTGAAAGGAAATGAAAAAGAAGAAACATGAATGATAGATAGCATGTATATAAAAGTTTTGGAGTATGAGAACATTAAAATAATCGTCTGCAAATTCACATTTGTATAAAATCTAAGAGAAAAAGACTCGTGTACATACCTCATGAACACAAGACCCAGGAAATGCAAGTAAGGCAGCTCTTGGGTCCGCAGCAGCATAACAATACTCTAAAGTTTGCCAATACTCATCAACAGCTTCTCTGTTTGATAGGGAAAAATCATGTCTGATTCGTGGACGAAGATCAAGTGATCCAAATCTCAAAGATATAGCATCTTTTGAAACAGGTTCCTCTATATAAGGCTTAAGTTCCAATGCATATGCAGAAATAATGGGAGGATGAACTTGGAGTCCATTTTCTGAGCGGTGGTCACAAACCATTCGAATCAGCTACATCAAAGAATTAGTTATTAGGCATGAAGACATAAATCCAAAATGTAAAGCATGGCAAGCATGTCCAAAAATGTAGTGACACAAACCCATGTGCGGGACATCACAGTCTCTCTCAAAACTACAAACACGATAACTAAAAGATATAGAGGAAATCAAAGAGCAAAACTTAGGAAATCAAAGAGCAGGGTTTGATGGATGTTGAGGACTAAAGGCTGCCTATTGTCCCCTTTTCTTTAATCACTAATAATTGATGGTGTAAGGATATAACTAGAGATAGCTTATTCTCAGTGAAGTTAAATAAAATACAAACTTCAATATACTTAAAAAGAATTGAACCTGATCTCAAATCAGTAGCACAGGACCTTTGATATGCAAAGCACGCAGAGATGAACCAATTATGTGAAGAAATTGAGGCCTCAGGCCCAATTTCGAAACAACCAACAAGCTTACCTTCAATCGTCGTAAAATGTCAATCACCAATGAGAGCCTTCCAGTTGCATGGCTGTCCATCAGAGACTTGTATTCTTTACTAGAGAGATCAGAGAGACATAAACCCCTCTTACACTTCTCAATCATATCTTCAAAGTTTTTGGTGGATCCCGCAACTTGTAGAAACAATTCAACTGGAATGGCCTTCATTGTTGCCTCTAGGGAAAACAATTTGCTAGTACTGCAAGGATCTTTCGGCTCAATAACATCTTTTCCAGATAATATAGCACCACTAGAGCCAGACGAACCATACAGGTATTCCCACAGGAAACTATGCAGCAATTTTGCACGAACCATTTTTGCCAGAATAAATCCATTAGCACGCATGGCTTCTGAACTCACTGTTTGTCGGTGTGCGCTAAGATGGGTCTGGGTTCTCTGAACATCTTCTAGTACAGGAACTGGTCCACTGTTCTTCTCCCGCCACCGAGATGAGCACTTGCCACGACTTTGAACCTCAAAAGACCTCCATGCATCATGAATTTCAGAAACAAGTTCAGGAGTTAAACTCTGAACAGATGGGTGCAGAACCACTACAGTGGTTCGGGAACGGCCCAAATTTGTGACGACAGGGACGCTAATATCTATACATTTGCAGTGCCCTAGCTGTTGCAGTTTATGTAAAGTTCGGTCAATTGTTTTCCTGTCAGTTGCTGTGCACTTATCCGTCTCTAAGCTCACAAGCCATCTATACAGCTCAGCTCTTAAAATAAACTTCTCGCCCTGAACAAACGAAATGATAATATTAGTTTTAGCTATCAATTTACAAATAAATAGAGGACCAACAGAAGTTCTCAAGGCAATGAAAGATGATAACAACCTCTAGCCGTTCAACTATCCTCTTTTCCCTTCTAGTGTTATCCACGGTCAAAGACAAACATGGATACCTCGGATCTGAGCCTTTACTCAGTGGCTTTGACAAAGCAGCTGGTCTATCTGATAAGGTGCCATTTGTTTCCACTCCTGTGCTCGCTAAACTAACTTGAGAATCAGAAGTAGTATCTTTTGGTCCAAGAAATAATTGTTGGGAAGTTTCTGGCATATTGTACAACTCATTATGCCCAAGAGATCCAGCACAAGGATCAGTATTAGCCTCTGTGTTATTGATATTTTCAGGGCCAGCAGTTACTCCTTTCAGAGACAAACAATCTGACACTGAGCCGGGTTGAAATTGATCAGACTTCAGAGCATCTACACTCCCATCATATAGGCTAGAAAGTTTACTGTCACTAGCATCTTTCGATTTTTGAAGAAATGCATTAATTGATTCAGACTTATGTTTCCCCGATGTCCGAAATCGATATGCCACGGCTTTTTTGTGCATTTCTGGTTGCAGACTCATCTCAAATCTTGAGCACATAGTAACAAAGCGGGCATAATTTTTCTTGTTGTCAATTCCAAGTCTCTCCATAACCTGTATGTAGAACATGCTAAACTCAGTTAAAAACTGATAATTGAATAGTTACTTTTTAGGATTTGCAGGATTATATAACGCATAGAAAGCCCAGGCGAGCACCTCCATAAAAGTTTAAGAGACTGGAGTAGTAACTATAAATGTATGCTCAAAGCGGAGGAAGTCTGGTAGATCTATATCAGTACTTGTTTCTGGACAGTAATAGCCAGTCTTATACATTGCTTAAGAACAGGCATGTCTATTTTGATTCAGGCAGGGTTACATGATTAACTCACGGAATAATATACAAATAAATCATGACAAGTAAACCATGGAAGACCCCTCAGTCCCCACCAAATCTGGAAGTACCAAGTCCATCAAATAGTAAATGTTGGATAAGATATGGCAATAAATGATGCCATAACTTATGGTTTCTGAAACTTGGACGCACCAAAATCATATAAAAATGTCCTCTTCACTTTAATGTACATTATCTATTTCGGTTCCTGGTTTGAGTTCACCTGAAGAACTACCAGCTTCAGCAGAGACTAACTGTATCTACATTGATATTTAAGAGACCCCTGGCTGTTTAATACTAATAAAATTCCAGGCTAGCATCAATCTACTGATCAACTTAACTATAATACTACAGTACTGAAGAAAATGTAATTACTAAAGAGATTAATGCACACCTCATTCCTGGTCAAGCCCTCTGACCCTGCGGCATCTATTATTTCATAAATTTGATGCTCAATAGGGAGTTCTACAAGTTGGTCAGTGATTTTACATTTGTTCCCAAATTTCACGTTTTGTTCTTCAACAAAATCCTCATCTACATGTACAACGGTTCTTGGATCAACTCTCGTTGGAGAAGAATTTTCTACAAAACGCAGGCAACTCTCAACCTGTCCAAAATGAAAAAGGGATATCGATTAGTGGCCAACTAACATGAAAGGGTCTTGTCCTCGAACAGGTTCGACTTAGTTTTATTTATTACAAAATCATTGAAAAATTATAAAAGCATAACAATCAATACAGTTCTGGTAATAATATAAGGATTTAATGAGGAACGATACAAAATTATCAAACTACTGACTTGTCAATTAAGCAGATTGTAATCGCAAACAGAAACAGGGAACATGATCATTTAGTTCTAAAGCAAGTAAATAAACAATAGTGTTTCAAAGAAAAAACCCAATCCTGAGAAACAGGTTCAACAAAAACAGTACTGCACAAGTTAGAAGTATTAACCTTTCCATTCACTTTAGCGTCAAACACCTCCACAAGCTGAGCAGCTTTCAACCTCTGACAAATCTGAAAGCAAAATGTGCAAGAGACAAAGCGATGAATAGCAATCAGCACAACTTATAATATTGAAAAGAAAGTATAAAACATATAAAATAATTTACATTTCTCCAAGCTCTATGCCCTGAAGTTCCACAGTAACCAAGTTCCTTCTTAATATCCCCAACGACAAGAACCTATAACACCAAAGCAACACGCTATAACTGAATAATACAAAAACAAAAACCCAGTCTATACATACATAACAAATTCCAAGAACCCAGAGGTACGTGACCTTGCCATTTGCTTCTTCAAGCTTATCACACACTGCTTTCATGGCCGGTAGAAAGTCCTTGACAAGCACACTTCCAGCAGAAACATCTCCTTTTTCGCTTTCTCTCACACTTACAAAACTCTCCTCAGCTCTCTCTTCCTTTATGATCTCAATCTTCTGCTGGGCACTCAAATGCTTTGCGTGCCGATACAAGTACAACATATTAGTGGTCACACTCGGATTGTTCCTGGGCTCCCCCTCATCACCAGCTTCTTTTAACCTCAACAGCGCAGATTTCCGCACAAGTAAGCCTTGACACTCGAGATTCTTCACAGCATAATGGAAGTTCCTCCCCTCAATGCGCAGCTCCTTCGCAAGCTGAGTCTGCGTGATCCCATTGGCCCTGCAATAACTAATTCTCAATAACTAACTCTCGGCAGTTTCGCAACCGCTCCACAATCTATTGAAAATTAAATAATGAACCTGGCCGCGGCGACGCGTTGGAGAGTGTGGCGTTGGACGGAGGACAAGTTGGAGTTGACGGAGTCGACATTGTAGAGGCCCATGAAGTTGTTGCGGAGGGACTCGTCGGCGACGAGTTTCAGATCGAGATTCTCGGCGGCTTGGAAGGAGTGGATGGAAGGGTCGGCGGGGGCGTAATGGTAATTTTGGGGGGCCAGGAATTTGAGGGTGGGGACGGAGCGGAGAGAGTCCCATAGGGACTGTTTGAGGGAGGGAGAGGAGGGGAGGGAAGGGTCGAGGCGGGGCCAGAGGGTTTGGAGAGAGAGGCCGTCGTGGAGGTGCGAGCAGATTTCTTCGATGGCGGAGTTTAGGAGGGAATCCATGGCGGAGGAGGAGAGAGCATCGCCGGTGGGGAGTTTCCGGGGGCCTGTTCAACTAGTTTAACAAGATGGACTGGACTGTCTGCACGTGTGCAGACAAAGAGAAGAATACAACTTTTTAGTGAGGGTCTTATCATAGACATAGATCAATTATTTTTATATATACCAAATTCTTAAATACACATGGGACTGCAACATCTTCTTTCCTCATTGTCGAAAAAAATAACTTATTTTCCTCAATCTTGTAATAGACAGTTGCATCCACTGTAAGCGACCTCTCATTTTATCAAATCGAGTGTGGCAGGCAAGAAAGCTGTAGTATAGCCTCATCTCTATCTATTTCTGCGACACATTTAAAAAAAATAAAAAATCAAGAACCACTTTTACAGATGATACCTATATTATTCTGAATTTCATTCTCCGCATTTTGGATCATAGGTTTAACCACAAGTGCTTTCTCTTAGATTTGAATAACTATTGAGAGGGTTTACTTTAATGTATGTAAAATAATATACCTTGTAAGAAGCTAATAAATGTAAGGAAGTGAAATCAACACTCTCCAAATTGAAATCTACATTCCCACTTTCCATTTTTAATCATCATTCTCATAAGAATACAAAATTTGAGTCACTAAAGATAAAATTTAAGTTACAAAAAATAGAAAATGGAAGTGTGAATTTCAATTTGAGAAGTGTGGATTTCACTTCTCTAAATATAAACTTTGTAATATATATAACGAAAGCAACTCGTGCTCTAGTGGTTTGGAGCAAAGTTAAGAGTTTTGAATCTCATATTTTTTTGTAGATTTTTACGGTATGTTGTATACTCGGTCAGTATGGGATATCAATGGTATACATTTCTCGATACCGTAGACCGTAGTCGAATCAAATAGACGACTTACCAACTATAGCCGAGCCAAATAGTCGACTTACCGAAAAATCAGCCCAAATTGGTATGGCTCGATTCCGATTCAGTTGGTGTGGCCCAATCGACCCAAAATACTAAAATACAGTGAAGGATATAACACAATACGGATCAAGAGAATGTCCCATAATAATAACATGAGTCTCCACAAAATCATTACATCCATTGCTCAATTGGAATAAATGCAATAACAAGAAGATCCTATAAAAACCTAACCAAAAGAGTGTCCAAAAAAGTTGACCTTACAACTAAATGAAACTGAAAGAAACCCTAATTGTCCTACACTATGACCAACAACCTTGTATGACACCTAGAGAGCCGATAGTGTACATGTCCACAAAGTAGTAGGGGAATTCACATCGTAAGGCAAATTAGACTAGGAAACCATATAGTATAACATAGGGAAAAAAACCATCGTGACTGGTTTAGGGTTGTTCCTTGTAATACCCTAGATTTTCATATCATTTTTCCTTATATTATTCTCATATTTAATGAAGGAATATTTATGGAAATTCTTATTGGTTTATGTGAAGTTGAAGTTCGGGAGTTTATTTTAGGTGTTTGACGTTTAAGGGACCAAAAAGTTGACTTTATTTTTCGTAAGTTATCTTCGAAAACTTCCTTCATGAAGAGCTCATCAATACGAGTTCGTAGACATGCGGCACGCATGAAACGAACGTCGTATGAAGAAGCTATGGTCAGAAAAAGTTAGTTTCCGGTTTTGGAAAGTTTTTAAATAGAAGGTGGGTTTTATTTTTGGAAAAACCCTAAAACCTTCTCTCTCCTCTCTCCTGACCTCTCCCACGCAGCTGACTTCCGCCGGAGCTAGCTCCTTCGTCCGGCCACCGTTTGGACCGCCGCCGGTCCTGTTCGACTCCCACCAGCGACCTCTTCAAGGCTGGGCAGCTGCTGCCTGGCATGGCACGCCGGAAAGGGAGCTTTTGGCCGGGAAAAGAAGCTGCTGTGTCACCGGTCGGAGCCACCTTTTACGGCGGCGACGAGGGGCAACCTTAGGTGAGTTTTGGTTCTCTCCTCCTCCTGGTTATGGCTAGGCATAGATTGAATCAAGCTTTTCAGTTTTTGAACCCGGATTTGCAGGTTTTGTAGTTTGATTTTGGGTTGCTGTTTCGGGGTAGTTTCCGGCCGGTTCCGGCCATAATTGGTTAAAACCTCAGGTATTAAAGTTGTTCACCTTGCTTCAATCTACAAGTTTCATGTTTTGAGTTTCCCCAAATTTTAAAGTTTGGTGGAGGCGTATGAGGCTCACTCGCCGCCGCCTGTGGCGGCGCGTCCGGGCAGTGTGGGGGCTTTGGATGCAGTGTTAGCTAGTCATTATAGTTACTAGTTTGTTGTTGTGTGTGTAGGCTAAGTGTTGTTTTGATTTTGGCATTTAAGGTGATATTTTGTTCTTTGTGTTATTAGGTCTTAAACCTTGAAAAGGTTGATCTTGGAGGTGGTGTTATTTGTTGCTGAGTGTCCAATGACTTTGGGAGGTCTCGGAGGAATTATTGCCTCCTTTGGGCAACCTTTAGGCTAATGGTTGGTTAAGGGTACGTTGTTTCTTTTTGAGTGGTTAATAAGATTATAATTTGTGTTAATTAGGTAGCTTGTGGAGTTGTTAGTGAGCTTGGCTCTTGTGTTTTTGTGAAGACGCAGCGGGAGTATTTAGGTGAGTAACATCTCACCAAGGTTCACTTGGAACCAATTTCTTATGGAATTATTATGATGATTGATTTTGATGATGAGGATGATGATAATTATTATCACGATTGATTTTGATGATGAGGATGATGATGATGATAATGATTTTGATGATGAAAATTATTATGATGATCGATTTTTGATAATGATTTTGATGATGATTTTAATTTAAAAATTATGTTTTTGTTGTGTTAAAATATATGAGCTTCATCGCCAACGACTCATAGGTAAGTTAAAACAAGTTTTCTTATTTTATGATTATGTTTAAGGTTCATGTGATCTTGTGTTGTTGATGATGATGTTGTGATATTGTGATTGTTGGATAAATAGTCAAACCGGGTTTCAAGCCTTTAATCGGGTGATTGATTGCGGTTAAGATGCTAATTATCATTTTTGTGTTTTGATATTAAATAGTCAAATCGGGTTCCAAGCCTTTAATTGGGTGATTGGTTACGGTTATGATGCCATTTTTATTTTGTGATTTGTTATGGGACAGTCAAACCGGGTTCCAAGTCTTTGGCCGGGTGATTGGTTGCGGTTAGGAATAGAACTCTAGTCCGTCTGTCAGTGTAGGTCATGGGAGATACCGTATGGTATCTGGGACCCATGGGTACACATTTTATGTTGTAGGTCATGAAAGATATTTTTTTTATACCTGTGACTCATGTGTACATGTTAAATTGAAAAAATGTTGGATTTATGGATTTAATTATTGATATATTTTGCTCTTGTGATATAATTGGGATGTTGGAGGTTTTGTGTTAATTTTGAGATTTACTCATACGGGCTTTTTAGCTTACCGGGTTTGTTGTTTACAACCCGGTGCACCAATTCATGGTGTAGGGTTTAGACATGCAGGTGTTGATCAGCAGGTTGAGGCGGAGGCATAGTGGCAGGGTTTTTAGTTGCTGTATACTTGATATTTTTTTTACTGGTAGACAGCATTAAATTCTTTCGAGTGTTGTCATTACTTTCAAAGTTCATGTAAATAATGAAATGTAATATTAACTCGATGTTGAGTTGTGTTGACATTTTATTTCTGAAATTTAGATTGGTCTTCTTTAAATTGTTGATCAGGTCTTGGGAAGTGTGTTATTGTGAGTTATCATGCCCAAATTTTTGAAATATATCCTTCGAAAATTGGGGTGTGACATTCCTCCTCCCACAGGGTCGGCCCCGTTTATTTGTTGGTACGACATACGCACCTCCACCCATTCCACCTTATGGTTGCACAACGAGCCATAAAGCATTCGGTTGCAATTCCTTAAGCACCAAGGCCAAACTGTGCTTCGCATATTTTGCACCATCATCTTCAGCATTCTCCTGACTCGCCCCAGAAAGTTGCACCGACGCTGCTGTTTACGCCTAAATTAATATTTTACTAGACAGTAAATGTCTATGTAAATATTAATTATTTCTTGGTCCATGTTATACCGGCGAGCCCAAGTTTCTCTAAGTTTACAAGTGATAGCCCGCCAGTGAGACCACGCGAGCTGAGTTACAGACTTCGCGCGGAACGAACTTCACGCGGAACAAATTTCATGCGGAATGGACATAGGCGGACTACAAAGTTCGCGTGGAACACATAGCTCGCGCGTAGAATAGACCACGCGAGCTAACTTCAGAGTTCGCGTACAAACGGCTTCGCACGGACTACATAGTTCGCGCATGGAATTACTATTTGACACTTTGACACTTCGCGTAGGCGAGATTGACACTCCGCGTAGGCGAGGCCAGGCGAGCTGGCGAACTGGCTCGCGTAGGAGACTTCGCGAGGAAGCAACATGCGGAGTTCGCGCGCACCACAATAAACGTTGAAGATTTTTACAAGTTTTTGATATGCTTCGGGCCAATCCCTGTAACCCATTTAATATAAAAAACCCTTTTAAGGCTCGCGAGCTGCAATAGCCCGCGAAATGGAAGCGAGCTTCAGGAGTACGCGAGATAGCATCCTGTGACAGCCCGCGAGATGAGGATATTCCTAAATCCAGTTCGCATAGGAGTCTACAGTTGGCAGCGCGGAAGCAATGCCCTATGCAGAATGAAGTGTGCGAACTGGACATGTGTCACAAGATGGTTGGTTCGCATGGAAGGAACAGTGCCCTTGTGCTATTAGGGTTTCAGAGTCCGACTTGGATTCTAATTACTTTTCTTCTGCCGCAAGTCGAACTACTATATAAGGGGGCTCGAACCCTTACAGAAAGGACTCTCAAACAAATACAAAAACACAATACAAACTGAAACCCAGTTATCCTTCGAGCTACTCGAAAACCCTAACCCTAAGCGCCGCCGCCTAGGTTCTTCTTCAGAGCCCTCCGGACTCTACCCCGATTCCTCTCTTACCTCCCTTTGTTGCTATGCTCGCGTCCTTCCGTGAGTATCGATCGCCTTGTGCTAGTAAATTCCTCCTCTGAGGTGGCACCTGGAAACCCCTTCGTCTGATCAAGAAGTCAAGCGCACACGCAATCAAACCTTTTCCTCGTCCGCGAGGTGGCACACCCGCAACACTCCCTCTTCTTTGCACGCTATTTACCTCTGCTCCGTGCACTGAGGATCGTGGCCAAAACAGCTGCTTGTAAGGGTGGCACCTCCGACAAGGGGACGCATAGTATCAAAGGAAGAAATGGAGCAACAACATAAAGAGTGAAAGAGACATTGCCCCGGAAAACCATAGCAAGCCTTATAGAGGATAATCCGTGTTGAGAAATCATGTCAGAACACTTTATTCTCCCAAATCCTCAAGAGTATATTGAGATTTAACTCCAATCAGCGTTGACGAAATTCGAACTTAAGTAAGGGTGTTCCACACTTAGGTTCTTACTAACTCGATCACATGTAGTTGTTATAAACAAAAACTTAAACGGGCCATTTTACCGAAATATCATTACAAAATATATCCCATACGGTCATAAACGATCTCTTAATATCCATATATGCAATGAAAATACATTTCTATTTTAAGACTCAAAATTCAAATAGATCATGACAGTTATTACATCAGGCTGAGCTCTCCATCAGTTTATTATGTTGGCTATCCACTCATTTTGTGTTCAAACTCCACTCTGTTATCTTATTGCGGTTGTACTATTTTCCTCCTGGTGACGCACACAGTCTGTTCCATACACGCTCCCACACAGTAGCCGCTCTCCCCGCAGTCCCGCACCAGGACAACGACCGAAGCAACAAAAGGAGATACGTGAAGTAAACGAGGCGATAAAAGAAGAAAGATTTAGAGAGAGAAAAAGAAACACCTCCTCCATATCTGGCTGTCAATCAAATCTACTCTGCTGCACAAAGATCCTATCTATTCCCCTGCTCTATGTTCTTCTCATGATTTCTCAGGCCTTTGCCGCCACAGCAGAAGCAGCTCCGCCGATTATATAAGTAAATTCCATTCTTTTCCAGAATCCCAGTATGTTTCATATCTTCACTGCTTAGGAAAATTACAAGAGTTCTGATTCTCATAATTCCATTGTTACCTTATATACTTTTCTGGGTATGTTTCAATTTTTCATTATGACATCATTGTTCCAAGCTCATAATTTTGGAAGAACAGTGACTTGGATTCTTTCCAAATTAGAGATTGCTGTTTTGGAGTTCAGGGTTGTTTTGTCTCATTGTTTTCTGCAAAAGTTGGAATCAAAACAAAGTAGTGTTCTGGAAGCAAAGTTTTCTATTGACCAAGTTTGGCTTTTTTGGTGTTATTCATGTGAAAGGACTATTCTTTGGCATTGACTGGGTTTCTGGGGTTTCTTGTTGTTGAGGTTCTAATCCGCTTAAGTATCAAAATCAAAAACTTTGGATTAGATTAGATTTTTTAATGATCAGTTGAACATCAAAGATTGCTTTCCAAGGTAAAAGGCGTTTATGCTTTTAGGCATGAAGAACCTGACAAGGAGGTTTTTAAGTTCTACTTGGTAAGTTACCTGTTTCAAAAGAACAGTGAGAAAAGGAAAGAACAGAAGAATTCACCTCTATTTTCTCTGGGGAATCAAAATTCACCTCTTTTTGCTCTTTTTGTCTAAATCTAAAAGTTACCTAAAACCTTGACCCGGCACAGTTCATTTGTAGGGATACTGCAAATCAAAGGTTTGAGGCTTTACTTTCTTCTTTACCCAACATTTCCTGCTAATTCAGTCATGAACTTTTCTATTTTGGATTTCCATGTAAATTGTACTTGAAGGTTCAGTAAACTTATGGGTGCCTGTTAGATTTCAGTTTTAGTATATTTGGTTTCTTGATTTGTTCTTTTTCGTTTTCATCATACATACTGTTTCTGATGCAGGGCAAGCATTCGTTTTGGTTGAAGTATTAGATGGAAGGTCGTATATATACAGGCATAGGAAATGGTACCCAGTTGGATAGCAAGGTTGTGCAGACATTTCAGAAGAGCTTTGTACAAGTACAAGACATTTTGGATCAGAACAGATTGCTAATAAATGAGATTAACCAAAACCATGAGTCCAAGATCCCCGATAACCTCAGCAGGAATGTGGGATTAATTAGAGAGCTTAACAACAACATTAGAAGGGTGGTAGATCTCTATGCTGATCTCTCCAGCAATTTTTCCAGGTCAATGGAAGCCTCTTCAGAAGGTGAATCTGCTGGGACTTTGAAATCGGATGGAAAATCTAGTGAGAAGAGAATTAGATCCGGGTAATTGTTCTAAATATAGCTTTGTTGTAGTTATAGATCCTGCAGTCTTAAATCACTGAATAAGGGAAAAAAAAAACTTTGAATTTGTGATACTAGAGGAAATAACTTCATAAGATTGTGGTGCTATTTTGTAGTTTTGAATCAATATTATCTATCTATTAAAGGCTTTATGCAACATTTTCACTGCCACAAACTATGATGAAAATCTCAGTATAAAACTATAGAAGTATAGCCTTGAAGTCTTCACTTTCAGCTCCGATTCTACGACATGTGTGTATATTAGATATCCTTATTGATATTATCGACGCTTCGCTGTTTAGCATTTCAGTTTGAATCTATATATATCTTTCATATGATACATCCAATTTAGAAAGAAGAACAAGAAGAAGAATAGTAGAACAGAAAGGAAAAGGAAGTATAGGAAATATCACTTTTTGATTTATTGAACCTCTGTCATGATTGAGTTGCATGTTATGATGCACTTTTTGTTGTGATATAATTAATCTAACCAAGCTTCTTTACTCATATTTTAGAATTTGCAGTCCATAAATCATAACCTCTACTTCTGGACTTCCATAAAACTGAAATATGATCTAGTTTTCATCTTTTGGTTTTAATGGATTTCACACTTTCCTGATACTGTCTACTTTGAATATGAACTTTCAACCACCCACTTTATTCTTTTCCCTTGTTTCTCTAGGTGTTGATTTTTGGTGTGGAGTGGAAGATTGGTATATACTGTTTTCAGTAATTTAGGGATGAGCAAATGGGGCACGGGGCGGGACTCTGTTGAGAATTCCCCGTTTACTCAGCCAGCAAGTTTTATATGTATAGATTTCAGCAGTATTTTTTTGTGGAGAAGTGAGATCATGCAGTTCTTTGTGGATCCAAACTAACACCACTAACTGAAAATCTCATTAGCAAATGATTGCTCTTTTGATCTGTTGAATTGTTGCTTAATCTCATAAGGAAGCACTTCAGAGGGACAAAAACTTTATGTTAGAAAATAGGGCCCAATGTTGATGCATATGTAGGTGGATTGGAAGTTTGGAACTGCATAAACACTTTGTCGATCCTTGCTTGTATATCTTGTTCTAATCGATTTCGGCACCTTTTTATAGATTTATTTTGCATCTCCTGTTAATCTCTCTCTGTGAGGAAGGCCCATATAGATGATTGTTCTGAAAACTTTTAGCATCAGTGTCACTCATGGTATAGCTTTCAAAATGTAGTCATGGAATAAATCTCTGATTTGCTAGAGCGTTCTTAATCGGAGTTTATTGATATAGCACCCTATCATCGGCATAGGGACCCATAGAGAGAAACCAAGAAAGGAATGCCATTGCTGCAGACAACTGATATCTGGTGCACAACTTTGCGGGGGAGTAGGATCGATCAGCATCATGTAGGAGCATTGTGGTACTAGCCGTCGAGCAGGCTGCAGCTAGCGAGAGATAAGATAAAGCCTGGAAAATTGAGAGAGTACATTTTAAACAAGTTGGGCAAAGGAATAGAGAATGTACAGTAATTAGGATACATCGCTGAAGCACAGGACATTATGACTTAGGAATGTACATACTGCCAAGCAAAAGATACATATTGGTTTACATGAATAGCACTCTTGAGGTTTTCAGTTCAGTGGTCATTTATTTGGCAGAAATGCAATGAAGCTTTCTACTGCTCGCTAGTCATTCCGATTGCAAATCAAAGCATCAAACCCAACACTAAACACCATTCGGTCCAACACTCCAACTACGACCCTGCAAGAGAAGATCTGTTCAGACCATGCAATTTTAACTCAATGCCAGTGTAAAAGTAAAATCATTCGGTGAAAGTTATGCAATGATGGAGTCAAAATTTTGATGTAAAAGCCATAGTCTTCTCTTAAAAGTGTGAGGTTGTGAATTCGACTCATAAATCATAATAGATTAGTTGTAGCATTTGAAAATGTGAGGTTCTCTTCTGAGTTTGACTTATGATAGACTAGTTGTAGCATCCGCAAAATATTGAGAAACAAAGGCATGTTGTGCATCCGCAAGTAGTTGCAGTACTATTTTCATGTGTTCCATACTTTTAAGTACCTCTTTAAGCTTGAGACTCAAGGTAAAGCACCTCGGAAGGAATCCCTTTCGAGCCAAGGTAACTGTGGTGGTCTAATTAAGGAGGTGCTCAAGTCTGGTGGTTGTCGATATGATGTTTCTTACGCCCTTGCATTGCTACTTTGAATCATAGCTAGGGGTGAAGCTTAACCCAAAACTCAAGTGCCGAAGGTCCGACAAGTGATCATCACCGAAAAGGGGAATCCTAAGTCGATCACGGCCAAGTGCTTGGTTAGGCCTCTACTTGGTTTATACTTATATATGAAACATGAAATAAGAAATGTGTTTTGCAAACTAGGATTCAAAATGCAAGGGAAAAGCGAGGCATTTCACAATTCACTTTTCATATATAAAAGTATAAACGGAGCAGAAGCCTAACCATGCAGAAGCCTAGCCAAGCGAGGCATTTCACAGTTCACATTTCAAGTTTGTTAGGTCTAACTGCCTTCGTCTTTGGAGGAGATCTAGCGAGCATCCCAACTTCCTGAGGAAGACCAAGAGCTAGCTCGCTTTCCATCTCTAGCATTGGCATCAGCAATGCCAATAATCTTTTTCCGTATATATATTAGACCAAATCCACCTTAGTTGGTTTCCACAAAGAGATGGTAGCTAGCACCGTCTCCTCCAGAATTTGTAGAACCACAAGTCCACAACCTCTTATTGTAATACTTCGGGAAGTTTGGCAGTAACTCTGTCTACATAAATCAGTTGGCTTTGAGATTGGAGGAAATTTGATTTGTGCCAAAAATTATTTGCAAGATTTCATACTAATTTATCGAGAATTGGTCTTTTCTTAGCCCATGTTTCTTTGAGTTTAGAAGAATACCCAAATGTCTTTAAGTCAAGCCTTATCTCAACACTGATTATTCCACTTGATTTCTGATATTGTCCAGATATCTGATGGAGCTTCACTTAGTCCCTTTCAAGTATTTTTATCTTTGTTCGTCAGCCAACTTGCATGCCTCAAACACCTATATCCGAGCCTTGAATCAAAAAAATGTTCTTTAACAAAGTTGTTCATCATTGTCTCATCATAACATCTCCAAAATTCAGCAATCGGATTGAGGTCATTGATCAATACATTAGTTTGAGGTTGCTGGAAAATCAGCAATATGCATATTTGATCTTTTGCATGTCAATTCTAAAATTCGGAACCCAAATTTTTGAATGTTTGAGTTGCATCTTCCTTGAGTTCTGTCGTTCTATGATTTTCGTAGAAAAACTTACTACCAAAGTTGTGGGATATTACTATAATTTGATGAGATAAAAGTAAATAAGAAAGAAAAGGACCAAGTCTAATGTACATATATGCATGCTTTTAAAGAAGAGAAGAAAAATAAGAACATAGGATTCTTATGCGTGCTTTGAAAAGTTCCAGCAAAACAAAATTTAGTGCAGTTGTCATGTTCAAAACCCAGCTTAGAAGAATGTCATCCTTGAGTTGTGTCATTCTTAAAATAACGAAGGCATCTCTAAATACATGACAAAAGATTGCGCTCTAGGTTTGTGTATGGTGGTACCATGGAAGACAATGTGACTTGAGGATCTATTTGAACACACATTATCCCTTTGGTTAAGTTAATGACGAAAGACAACCAATGTACGAGACTGTCTCTATTTTAAGGCTAGCTCAAAGTTTTTATCATATTTAGTGTTAAACTTTTCTCTTAACGAATTGCTCGAGAATATTGTTTAAAGAGCCGTCCTAATGATGACCACTACAATTAGAACTGGTTCAAAACTTTTTAACAGAAGACCCACTTTAATTTTGGTAAATTCACAGTTGAATGGTTATGTGTCCTCTTCGGAATAAGGACACATAATTTGTCACACTCATATTTTCGAAGGATAATTTTTAAAATTTTTGGCATAATATAACTTAAAATATTATAATCCCAAAACCTATTTCAAACAAACTTCAAGGAAAACTAAAACTCAAAGCGGAAATGTAAAAGTCACACAACTTAACACTGAGTTAAATATTACATTTCTTTGTCTACCCCAAATATAAAAAATATACAGTGAACAGCAAAACCCAATAAAAACCCTGCCACTAAGCCTCTGCCTCAACCTTGCTGATCCTCACCTGCAGGTCTAACCTCTACACCAAGAATTGGTGCACCGGGTTGTAAACAACAAACCCGGTAAGCTAAAAAGCCCGTATGAGTAACTCTCAAAATTAACACAACATTTTTAAACATCCAAATATATCCCAAGAGCAAAATTTAGATCTATAATTAAATCCACAATTCCAACATTTTTACAAATAACATGTACCCATTAGTCCTAGATATTAATAAATACATCTCATGACCTACAACAACAATTTGTGTACCCATGGGTCCCAGATACCATAAGGTATCTCCCATGACCTACACCGACAGACGGACTAGAGCTCTATTCCTACCGTAACCAATCACCCGGCCAAAAGCTTGGAACCTAGTTTGACTTTCCAATAACAAATCACAAAATAATAATAGCATCATAACCGTAACCAATTACCCGATTAAAGGCTTGGAACCCGGTTTGGCTATTTATCCAACAATCACAATATCACAACATTATTATCAACAACACAAGATCACATCATAAATTATATCCTTCCGCATAGATATATTATATGAACAAATATAGATATTCCACAAGAATAATCTATCAAAACAATAAAATTATAATCACATGAACCTCAAAAATAACATATAAGAAAAACTCGTTTTATCTTACCTATGAGCCGTTTGCGATCAAACTCATATATTTTAAAACAAATAATAATTTTATCAACAAATGATCATAATAAAATTTGGTTCTAAAATGAACATTGGTGAGATTTACTCACCTAAATATCCCGCTGCGTTTTCCGCATAACACAAGAGCCAAGCTAAACCACAACCTCACCAATCACCTAAAATTACACAATTAAAAACCTTAGAAATTTCTCAACAAGGAACAAAGTATCCTTAACCTAAAGGTTGCCCAAAGAAGGACAATCCTTCATCCGAGACCTCCCAAGGTCATTGGATACTCAACAACAAACCATATTACCTCCAAGATCAAACTTTCAAAGTTTATGACCTAATAAACACCAAGAACAACATAGCACCTAAGATGCTAAAACGAAAACAACACTTAGCCTTCACACACAACAACACACTAGTAACTACAAGGACTAGCTAACACGGCAACCAAAGCCCCCACACTGCCCGGATGCGCTCTCACGCGCCGCCACAAGCGGCGGCGAGTGAGCTCCATGCGCCGCCACAAACGGCGGCAAGTGAGCCCCACGCGACTCCACCAACTTCAAAATTTGGGGAAACTCACAACATGAAATTTATAGATTGAAGCATGGTGAACAACTATAATACCTGAGGTTTTAACTGATTTGGCCGAAATCGGCCGGAAAACGCCTCGAAACACCAACCCGAAATCAAAATCCAAACCTGTAAATCCGGCGTCCCAAACTTGATCTTTAGGTCACCAAAGAGGTATAAACATCTCTAGAGGAAGGAGAGGAACAAGACTCACCTAACTCTCGATGAAATCGCCGTCGAAATCACCGGTTTCCGGCGAGACAGCAGCAGCTCCGCCGCTCCGTGGCTGCTTCTAGGCGGCGAGATGGCAAGCAGGACTGCTCTAGAAATGGAGAGGACGTCTGTGGAGTCGAACGGGACCGGCGGCGCCCAAAACGGTGGCCGGACGAAGGAGAAATCAACCGGAGAAAAAGAGAGCGTGGGAGGGTCGGGAGAGAGGAGAGAGAGACCAAAACTGGGCTGCTGCAAATTTAGGGTTTCCAAAAATAACTCCGACACATTTTTCTACTTATACACTTTCTAAAACCGGAAACTAACTTCCTCTGACCATAACTTTCTCATACAACATCCGATTTGCACATGCCACGTGTCTATGAACTCGTATCACCAAACTCTACAACTTTCATGATGGAAGTTTTTGCAAATAACTTAAAAAAAATAAAGTCAACTTTTGGCCACTTAAAACAAACATCTTAAAATAAACTCACGAAACTTCAACTTCGCATAAACCAATAATAATTTCCATAAATAATCCTTCACTAAATCCAGAAATAATACAAGAAAATTGATATGAAAATCTAGGGTATTACATAATTGTTCTTCAACGCTTACTCTGCCACGTAAAATTTCAGTTATGTTCCTTCATAAGTAGTGATTTCGTTTATCTCATGGTTACTAGCACTGATAATGTGGATGGAGTGTGCTTTATCTCATGGTTTGGTACCTGTTGTGGTGGAGATAGATTGTCTGCAACTAGTCCAAGGGGTATAGGTCAGTCTCTTGAGTTTTCTGAGCTTTGTTTCTTGATATCGAATTTGAGACAGCTTCTGATTCAGGCAAATTTTGTCAAAGTTGTCCATGTTCAACGCGAGGTTAATATGGTAGCTCATTCTCTTGCTAGAGAGACCAAATTAATTTCTTATTCAAATGATATTTTTGATGTAAATCCTCCGTTGTCTGTGTAGATGTTACTTTCTTAGGATTGTAATGATGCTTAATCAATTAAGTTATTCATTGCCTAAAAAAAAATAGTGATTTCATTTAGTTTTGTTTTTATGAACGATTTTCTACTTAATAATGAATAATATTTATTTTTATTTTGCTTATAAATGTTATTAAATTATTATTTTTTAATTAAAAAAAATTAAAATAATGGTGAAATAAGAGAAATGAAATGAATCAATTAAAGAAAGTGAGGGTTCCTAGGCGACAAACATGCTAAAGCTCCGTCGTCTAGGTTGTAATCTTAGGCGATGAAAAGATGGAAAAGCCGTTGTCTAGGTTATTATCTTAGTCGACGAACAGAGGTCGCTTCGTCATTTAGGATTTCATCTTAGGCAACAGACTAGTAGGAGATCCGTCTACTAAGATCTTAACTAACGAGTTTTCTTTCATCACATAAGAGTGTAGGCGACGAACTAGCCCGTCTGTTAGGCTAAAAATCATTCGTTGGCTAGGAACTGTCTTAGTCGACGAGTCCATAATTTCCGTCACCTAAAGTCATACTTCACGCTTCCTAGTCGACAGAGTTTAGGCGACGAACTTTTCGTTGGCTAGGATTCTAAATGACGGAAACTGTGTCCTAGGAGACGAATCCTTTCTATCACCTAGGTGTTGAATTCCAGTAGTGGTAGCTCGTTTTCTCTTTGTGCTTCTACCTCACAAAATGTCTCTTCTTGTGAATTATGGTGAATCCCACCATTAGAGAGGAACCTCCACGTCTTAGAATAAATGTCAACACCCTCACGCGTGAGAGTCTCATCATCAATAAACACAATCTCACTACTCAGACAGACGAGGAAGAAGAAGAGCCAATCACAGTCCACCATATTCTCCGAGGACAGGCAACAAATTAAAGATGAATTTGCAAAGAAATAGGGAAATTTAGTTTTATTTTTTGTCTTTGAATCCTATTTTTCTTTCAATTCTAGTGATAGTGACAAGTTTTTATTAAATAATACATTTTTTTCAGCCCCATTAAACACTTTACTTATCCTCATAAACATCTTAGTGATCCTCATTAAACATTTTTTCTGACCTCATATACTAATAAATCCTTCTAATACGCGGGAAATACTGTAAAAATTCAAGAAATCGTCCTTCAGAGTTCGGGCATTTTCACATTATATTAATTTTGCTTTAAATAAATTTGTAAAATAGAAAAAGAAAAGGAATGAAGGATAAAAATATTTTGACGCGTTCTGAGCTGTATAGCCAATCCTAATTCCTGTAGGATCATCAAAAAATTCGCGGGCAAAAAAAATTCAAAAAATTCGCGGGCGTAGCTAATCCCAATCCCTGTAGGTGTAGGATATGTAGCTAATCCTTGTCCAAGTGAGAAAAGGAAAAGGAATAGGAAAGTTTCCCTATTTCTACCCCCAAATTCTGTGTCTGAAACTCAAATCCAATCCCTCTTTCCATACCCGGATGACGAACCAGACGAAATTCACCAAATTCCCGAGAGTCCCAAATACCCAGATGACGAAGCAGATGAAAATCCCCAAAGTCCCATCGCGGCAAGACATGGCTCAATCTTGTTACGGAAATTATTCTTCTTCCTCCTCTGCTTCTGCTTCTTCTTCTTCTTCGTATTCTCCTTCTTCTGTCCTTCCTGAGGTCCCCAAATTGAAGAAGAAGCGATCCCTTCCCCTGTGTGCGGATCAGACAGAAGTGCAGAAGAAGAAGAAGATGAAGGTGGCGATGAAGTCTTCGTCTTCTATCAGTACCAGCACCACTCCTCCATTGTCACCGATAACACTCCGTGGTGCCATGCTCAGGGTCCGTTTCGCCGATACAATCTTGAAAGCTGAAAAGGACCGCCTCCAGAAGAGAATTAGCGACCCGGCGATTGTGAAAAAGGAACTGGCGAAACTCAAGAGGAACCAGTTTGAAGAGCAGGAGAGGGTTGAAGCTCAAGTGCGAGAGGCGGCGGATCTTGAGGCCAAGAAGAAACGGGAGGCAAATGAAAAAGAGAGACAACGACTGGAGGAAATTGAAAAGGAGAGACAACGATTGGAACAGATACGAAGACAAAGGCAAAGGAGAAAAGAGAAGCTTGCGCGTGACAAGATGGAAGCCGCTGCTGCTTGCCGTGAGCAACCTTACTGCTGCACACTCAAGCGAGTTGGCATTTTAAGCCAATGTGATATTGCTTGCTTTTGGGGTTACTGGGGAGGGCGATGCCAGCGGCCATTGGAGCAGTTAGGGATCTTTATCAAGGATGGAGAGTTCATTGAGGAGTTGGAGGAAGGAGAGATCTATTGAGACATAATAGCTCACTGGTTTATTCCCGTTTTGCACCAGTATGTGGTACTGTGGATTTGTAAATATTGAATCTCTTTTTCCCCACTCAGGATAGTTTGGAGACCCTTTGGAATTGTAAACGAATTGTATATATATTTGGTGATCAGAGGAATAAAGCAATGTGATTTACCGCTTATTTTCTCTGTGTTCTATTGTTGTTTCTCTAATCGGAGTTGATTCATTCTGTAGATGATCAAGCTTTAGTTATCAGCTGCGTTTGTTTTGTTTCTAAGATCAATTCATCTATCCCATGTACAATAGTGATGTTGCTTTAATCTATTTTCTCAAACCAATTGTTCCTGATAGCTCCTTTTGTCAAACCAAAAAGACTACCATTTCTGTAATCCCTCATAAAATTATCCCATGTTCCTCAGAAATCTGTGGATTATGATGAACTTTAAAGCTACCCAAGAAAACCTGTCATTTTAGACAGCTTGTTACACAAACAATCCACATTTTCACATAAATCTTGGTGTTCCGGTGCAAATTATCAAAATCAGTATCTAAACCAAATTAACGCGCAGCGTCAGCTAATGAAGTTTTAGGCAAATACTGGTCACTGAAATGTGTAGTTGCAGACCAGTTCTCTGCTTTAAATCCCACAATCTTTTCAACAGTACAAATGAAGTTTATGAAATGGCAGTTGAGTACTCGACTATATAAAGAAACAGAAAATCATGTACATTGAAGTGAATGATAATGTACAGATCGAGGTGCTTTTGTACATAGTGCAGCAAGGAATCTAGGCCTTACTTTCTGTCTTAATGAATTATACACAGAAGTGAGAATGTGAGACATAAGAAACATCCATGTCTATGTCTAGATTGAGTATACTTGTACAATCTGTGAATGTGCACCAACAACATCAATAATTACAGATGATGAGAGTCTTCAGGAGGGTGCTTCTTGATAGAATCTGGTTAAGGGTTCACTTCTTTCTCGGTAGAAGATGAAGGTGGAATATCATCGTCTATAGGATATTTCTGCAGATAACAATTACAAAAATAAGATAGATATACAGGTTAATCAGATTATAATCAATCGTCTAGCAACTTAAGCACCAAGTTCAGACCGCTATTGGAATGAATATTAATGTTAAAGATATTTACTTTAACATCTGTCAAGTCCACATGAAGCTCCTCTAAGAAACTAATGAATTCCATGAAATTCTCTTCTGTTGGGCGATAATGACCGCTGTAGGACCATACCGCCTGAATAGAACGAATGTATGAGGTTCTAAACTGTAAGGAAATAATTTTATTCATCTAATGATTTAATTGGACTATTAATAAACACACCTCAAGAAGTCCATTAAGAGCTACCAGTCTTCCGGCTGCAAGGGTGGCACCTCCGGCAAGAAAACTAGAGTGATGGAAAAGGCCTTTCTTCTTCTCCCCTATGTACATGATTCTTGATGCGCTGAGTACAAAGATCCATTTAGAACCCTCAGGAGTATTCACAAGGTTCCTACTTTGTTTGTACATAAGCTTCCCACTTTCCACAGTCACTTCAAAAACGTCCCTTTCTTTCTGTAAGAAAATTATATATACCAAAAACACATCAGTAACCAAAATCATTCCATAAGCTCCCCTTTAGTTCATGCTAAACTAGGATACTTACTGGCCCAAGATACTTGATGCATTGATGATGCAGATCAATTTTTGGGCACTTTTCAAGATTGACTTCTTTACCATCTCCAACATCCAACCTTAGTTTTTATTGTAGCAACAAAAGATTACAAACAAAACAACAAGTTCTAAAAAGCGAAAGTAGTTTCTGTAGAAATTCTACCAGTAGAAGAAAGGTTGAAAGCTCCCACTATTAAACCACACATCATAATACAAGTACAGATTTTGTCCATAACGATGGTGTGGATCAATCTATACAATAGAAACAGATGGTGACGAAGTTTATTCATGTAACGATAAAGCTCCCCAGAATGATACGACGAAAAGTGTATACATGGAAGTAATTTAATTTGCTTAGTTCAGTTAAACAATCAACTATAAGTGCTAGCAACTTATTACAGGTTCCCAAAAGTTGTATTAAAAATATAAGTGGAAAATCCATGCTAGATACAGTAGTATATATTGAAAAGCTGACCCGAAATTCATTCAGAGACTTAATGGGGAAAATATGAAGTAACATATTCCTAATGGGAGCTTACAGCCTCAAGCCAATGTCTTAGAGCTAACTTCTGGGCCTTCTCATCCTTGGACAGACCCTTCCCAACCTACAATAAATCATATGCTCCTTATAAAACACTTGATTAATATGCAGAATATGATAGTTTATAGAAAAATTTATTTTGAATAAGCTATCCATTTTTTTCTTGATTTAGATACAAGAGAAAGAAACACTGATTTTCTGTCTTAAAAGAAGAATGATGAGGTCCAAAATATGACGATTAATTGATATCAAAGAATGTTTAATCTTCAAAAATTTGAACATGAATGAATAGAATGATCACCTTAGCTGCTCTGATCCTAGCCCGTGCCCATCTTGAAACAGCAGTTTCTGCTTTAACTGAGTTGAAATATGACACAGAGCTCCGCCTAAGAGCAGCAAAGTCTAATGCCTGCCACCTACAAAAATTACAAGAATCATGAGATTAGAACTTCCTGTTCTTGCAACTATGACCGGAATAGCTAGGAATAGATAACAGAAACAGACCACAGCTCCTCTACAACAATGGCACAATCTGCAAGGTTTCTCCTAGTCCGGTAACTCTTGTAAACTTTCTGCAGCTTGATAGCAGCTTCATCAAGGTCACTTGGGGACCGTGGATAAATCAAATCATCTGGGTTGAACTCATCAAGGCAATGTCCCTCAGTATTACTAGATGAACCATTTGTTCCGACTGTTAGCTCTCCTACTTTCCTTTTCTTGCAGCTTGTTGGTTCCTCAAACACAACTTCATCTATCCCATCAGATTTGCTTGTTTGGCTGAGATAAGTTTTCTCGAAGCTTACTGTTCTAGATGTTGTTTTATTTTGCTTGGACTCAGATTTCATAGATGTCAATGCGACCATTTATATAATATTAGGAAACAGATATTGCCAATTTAAGCATTAGTACTCAATTTACTTTCCTACTACTACTGCTCAAAAAGATGTGAAGAAACTCTTTTGAGTCGTGTTTTGAAATATTCAATACTCCGAGGAATAGATGGAGGTAGGAAAATTATATAACGGATCCAAAACCTACACAAAAGCCAACGTTTTATTTAAGATAAACAACCACAAAGAGTTAGAAATATTTAGTATTGACTTTGAGTTTGCTTAATTACCTGAATACAAGAACCAGTATAGCTATCTAAAGCAGAACCTTGGTTTAGTTCTAACTAAAATGAGACCATTTTGCTCCTTATATACTGCATAATCTTCTGAAGGATATGGAAAGGAAATTTAATTGTCCTACAAGTGTTACTGTAATGGAGAAGAAAATGAACACCTATACTTGCTAGCTTTCTCTAAAATGAAATGTTATCAAAAATTCTTATTTCTCGGTATTGTGAAAGGGAGGATCAGTCTAACAAAGAACCTACACAATTCTTGTCAAGAATATGTTCACATTGTTTTTACAGTTCTACTGCAGAGAAAACTGTATTTGAATGACAAACAAAGAGTACTTGGAAGGATATTGCTAAGGACAAATCCAAGAAAAGAAGCATCCATATACTGATATACAAAGCACAAGCAGATTATATATGACCAAGTCATACAAAACAAACAAAGATTGTCAATGCCACACTCAATCATCTATATACTTGATTTATTTTTGTTCAGAAATGCATGTATTGAATTTGTCCTAGATTCTGCTCTGTACATATTTTTATACTCATGACCTTCCTCACAAGTGCCTTGACCTTCTCAGTGTCAAAGGAAAGTACCGGTAAAAATACAAGAGAACTCACAAAGCTGCAAAGTTGTGAGCAATTACACAGAACTTAGATTCCATCATCCTGAAAATTTACCCTGCTAAACCTTCAGGGATGTTATTTTGACTCGGTCTTTCTGGTATAGCATTGCTTGGACTACTCTCATGAGTCATCAGGCATATGAGACCTGAGAGTAGCAACTAGATAATCATATAGCTAGGTTGGTGCTGTTCTGCTTTCTATACCAAGTCAATCCAAGAGATGAAGATCTTCAACGGAACGTTAAACGCCATATGTGCTCTAACACAAGACCAACCAAGTGTCAACAACACAAGACCAACCAAGTGTCAACCATGTTCTTCAACATCTTCAAGAGAAATGAGACCACTGCCAAGGAGATTTCCATCGCAAACGTGTTTTTTAAGTTTTGTTGTTTCACCACTGCTGGCAACAAGTCTTTAGTAGGTAATTGTGTTTAGATTTTTGGCCGTAACTAACCCGCTTGCATGAACAAGGAAAGGACATTGCCGATAGGTACTGTTTTGATGATATTCTGAGAAGGTGAGAGACTTCTCTCTATTCTTATTGGCAAGATAGTGAAGATACTATGGGTGATACAGAGGAGCCGAGCACGGTCAGTGCCTGGAAAGCCAATAGGATTAGGACCTATTAAACTCAAGTTCAGCAGTTAATAAGAGCAGCTTTGGGCTTTTCTTAACAGAACTCGGATAAAAGGATTGAAATTAATACCCTTCATCTCCCAGATTTGCTTCCCCTTCGTCTGACCTGAGAATCTGAATAACTCCCATTTCACCGAACAAATGAAGTCTATAGAAAGTAAGCTTGTCACTGTCCACAGATAAAGGGAGAATAGTATTTTCTTGGGACAGCAGAATACTGCTGTCTCTCTCTCAGACACATACAAACTCATTATGTCTTCTTTTACAAACGAATAAATCTTGTATCCCTTTTTATTTTCCTTGATGATAACTGTTCCAATTATTCAAAGACACCCCCACATAAACACTTGCAGAAAGAAGGATGTAATATACAAATCATTACTGAAGTTGCTTTTAAGATTTCTCCATTAGTCTGTCCAAACATTCTTTCCAATCTGAAACCTTGTCGTCTCCATTCACCACCTATATAATATCACACATTGTGTTACCCTCTTATCAAGAAAATAGTTTCAAGGGAAAATGGAGAAAGGACTGAGATAAAATAAATTAAATCAGGATATTTTTCATTGGTAAGATATCATTCTATTTTCTTATATCACCTTTCACTTAGTATCGTTCCAATTGATATTTTTTCCTCGGTTACTAGTTTTGGAGTACCAACTTGCTGTTACTCTTGTTTGTAACATGTTTCCACCGCAATGACTCCAACATCCTAACGACAGCTAAAGTTAACTGATATGGTAACTTCATCCTGTCAAAATAGAGAAACCAGTATCCTGCTTTGTTTCATTGATTTCTATATGTGTATATGTTATTTACCTCAAATATGAATCTTTCCTTGGGGACTGCATCAACTGCTTCCACACAAATAAAGGCCGCATCCTCTTTGCTAAGAGTTCCTTTTGCTGCAGTACCCTGTCATAAACAACAGAATGAAAGTTTATTACCCGGCTATACAAATCAGCCAAACAAAACGAATTCACATTATCTACTCACTGTTACCCAATAGAAAACTCTTGTCCGTTAAAAAAAAAACTTACTTTGATCATAAAACCCCTTTCATCCTGACAAACTGTTATATCTCTCTTATGACTTGTGAACGTAACATTTTATTATCAGTTACCTACCTCGCAAGGAAGAAATCATACTACTTATAATGAGCAGCTTTTACAAAAAAGCAACTCTTATATTTGCAATTTCAGATTACTGGATTATTAAGAATAAAAGTGATGAGGGTTTTATGTCAATTATGGTCTTTTTTCGTACAATGTTTTGTGCATCTTTTCCTACATGGTTTTGTGTTTTGACACCTGTTCTTTTTGTTTTCTGCAGATTTTCGTGCAAGTCTGCTTTATCAGCAGCTACTTCTGTGAACCGTTCCTCTTTCATCTGAAAAAGGGGCCATTCTGAAACACCTAGAATCTCCTATGACCAATTTACTTTTGTATCATAAGAGTAAAATTTACATATTTGATAATTTATCTATCTAGAGACTGTCATGGATTGCTTACAATTGCTCAAAAACCCAGAACTCCTTTACAAACTACACAATTTTTCCCATGTGTATTAGACTATAAGAATGTAATGGAATAATAACAGTGAGCAGACTGATTTGAATTTAGCAAAGGACATGAAGAAATCATGCATAACTGACTCACAAATGTTTTGTTAGTTCCATAATGGCTCCATGAACAGAAGGGGAAAACTTTGTCATCAACAAACCTTTTCAAAGCTAAAGCCCTGAGTTCCACCTGGAGAATTTTGTAACGAGCCAGCCCTGATGATGGTGTAAGGGATTCCTGAGGACATCACTATTGACTCATCTTCTTCGGCTAATTTTATTGCATTGCTTTTCATGAGAGCTTGAATGCCACCAGCACCTTTGTAAACAGACAACTGTTACCTTATTAATCACAGTAAAAACCATTTCCTTTTTTACAGCGGTGAATCGGTGATGCTTCTAACATTGAGAGAGAAATACCTGAGATAAGAGAATGACATGGTTTACCCCTTTCAAGCTCCCAACAGTAGATAAGAAACCTTCCTGACCAAAGAAAAAACATTTAAAAGACATCAAGGTTTCAATTTCAAAAGAGGTGTATCATGTCACAGAAGATCGCGACAACTAAGAAACTTAATATAGCTGGGCAACAGTAAATAGAGATTATAAGATTAGGCTCATAGCAAGATTATGATCTTAAGACACTGAAAGATAAGAGTGGTATTAAGTTTGCGAATTGGGATATGGAGCACGCTTTAATAGATGATAATAGGAGGAGAGAATTAAGTTGAGAAGTTCCAGGTGTAGATATGCATACATTTGGGCATATTACTGTGGAAACCCCTCTGAGAGCTCTCCTTAGGAATGGTTTGTCCCTTGAATCTCCAGTCAATGACTACATAAGCAAAATCCAAAACCATGTAATCAGTAATTAAAGTACACTGACAAGAAACACGAACAAGCAACTGACAGAAAAAATGGAATATCCAAAAGGGGTAATTTACAGGAATTAATTCCCACCTTGTCACCTACCTCAACATAAGTTCCAAAAGCTTCAAGTGCAGCCCGCTTATCCTTCACCAATGCTTTTACTCTAGCTCTTTTGACAATCAACGACAATATTACCATCTACATTGGCTAGATATGGCAAGGCTCAGAATCCATATACTATAACCGAAATCAAGAGTACTGAAAGCACCACCAATGTTATGTATATGATAAGTTCCGGACTAATAAAGCCTCCTTTTCTATATAACTGCGCATCATGTAAGTAGATTCTGATCAATGCACATCGAGAAAATGAAAAATAATTCCTAAAAAATCACCTGCCCCATCTCGCTATCTCCGTCAGTTACTAAAACAGCATCCCTGATCTCATCTCCTTCTGCATAAGAACAGCATGTGTCACAATTATTTCAAAACCGAATGCATCATAGTTACATAACCATACACAAGTTTCTTCACATGCCAGAACACCCACCTGATAGTTCATCCTCATCTTCAGCAATAGACCCATCCTTAGGCAAAAGTTCAGGTGCCCCATACCATTTCCTCAACTTAGGACCCCCTTCACACAATCAATCAAACACAATGACTAAGAACAGAACAGCAAATATGCACATAAAACAACCAAATGACAAAGAAATTTACCCAATTGGGTCCACTAGAAACCTTGTATCAGAGCGAGAATGATGAAAATTTAAGATGTTTACCTTCAATGTAATCAAGAATTTGGTCTGTGAAACTAACTTTCTTCTTGGCAGCACAGACGAAAAAGCCGTTTCTTTGGGTGTTTAAAGAGTGAGAATGCAAAGGTCTGCATTGGTCTTGAGAGTGGAAAATGAGTGGAGTTAGTAGAGAGAGAGTTGATGATGAACAAGGAAGTACACCCGCCATTGGTTTTTTCTTCTTCTTCCGGTGTCTCACATCCAACCGTTTTCTACTTCTCAGTTGCCGCTAATGCTACGAGGAAGGATAGACAGCATGTCGTTGCAAGACTAATCTTTTAGTTTTTTCTTTTTTACATTTTCTTCGACCCAATTTGGTATTAAGGTTTGGAGCATAATCACGGTTTTGAATAAATTTTTCTCTTTTAGTTTTATTTTTATTTTTAAGATCAAGAGTGAGCTAGCAAACCACGTAAATTACGTTAGCAAAGTTAGTAACACTCCTACCTAGTTTCACGAGCATGGACGGATCTTAGTGCACTGCTATCTGGGCTACAGCCCATAGAGTTTTTTATCTTTATTCAAACTAGACAGACATAATTATTATGGATTAGAGAAAGAAATTAAGGTTAGCCCAGTAAAAAAAATAAGAAGTCAAACAGTCAATCATAACTGTAGCATAAGAAAGTAAAGAAACTAAAACTAAAATTCCATTAAAACGATAAATCTCATGGATCTTTTTTCTGAAAGCATCTGAGGCAAGTTAAACACTGTATATTTCTCTTTTTTTTTTTTCTATGCAACGTTAACTCATTTTATAGTAGTTAGACTTAATTAACTCACTTTCTAGAGACCATGGTGCACCCCCAATCCTAATTGATTAAGCCAACTGTTGATAATCATTCATGATCAACATTCTTCCATAGGAATAAAATCTACTTGTTCTATGAATTAATTGTAGCGAATTTATTACATATTTATAACAAATTTGCAACAAGATTGGCCCTTTTTCTAAATTTTTTGTAATAAAAATATATATAATTTTGTTCATAATTTTTTATTATTTTTTTAGCCTAGCCTAATTTAAAATTCTGGCTCCGTTCCTGCATAAGAGTATCCCAGTAAAGTCAGACTAATTTTTTATCGTAGGCACACGAACTTAAATATTCCTCAAACATGTTGGCCACAAACTTATAGGACTTAGGAGTCGAACTCTAGACATAAGAGTTTCATACTAAGCAGCTCGACCAAACTCACTAGGTAAAAATTTGACTCATTAATATATGATTTTTACACTTATGATTTTTTAAACTCATCTTATGATTTTACACTTTCATCAACGGGATTTAACTGGTGCCAATGTAATGAATCTCTCTTTGATAGTCATAAATCTATCGTTAGATTTAAATCTAGGATTATGAAGCTAATGGTGTAGATTCAATGGCAAAATTCAAGTTCCTTAGTGTATTCATACCTTAGTTCATGTTTAAGAGAGACAAATTTTATCATGGATGCCTTAACTACTCGTGGTCATCATAGTTGTTGGACTGCTTATTTGCTAGATACGCATTTTGCGCTTTACATTTTTATCTTTTAACTTAAGATGTCATAAGAGTTTACTCTTGTAATTTTCTGCTGAAGGAAAGTAACTGAGCGGAGGATATGCTATCGAAAAAGAAAAATTAACATGAACACCAAGTGACCTAGGAGTCGAGGACTACGTGAGGTCTTGATAGTCATTAGCCAATCATTCCTGTGCCTATATATAGACTTGCTCTAGGTCACCAAATATAGCAACAACAACTTCATCTCTTCTCTACAGTCTCAGCGGCGCAACCCAAATTGAGAAAAAGAGGCCAACCACTGTTATGGCGGCTCAGATTTCCAAAAATCGAAATGCCCCACCGCCGATCAAACCCGCACTGATGTAACTTCCTTTATTTTTTCCGCTTTTCATTTTGAAGATAAAATTTTGGGATCTGATTCATTCTATGATACAGTTTGCTGATGATGGGGTGCTCTTTGCGGAGCTGAACAATATGTTTCACGGCCAGAGCTAACAAAGGCTGGCTACTCCGGCGTCGAATGTAAGGTTGCGCCGGTGCCAACCGAGATCATAATCGTAACTCGGAACAGTTTGACCCTTTGTTACATGTTTAGCTTTTAACTCTCGAAGGTATTAGATTTAATCCATATGCATTTACTTGAAAAGGGTAGTATCTTATTGGATGTAGATCGGTTAGTTTAGTTGAGTGTGATTTTGGGAAGTAACTAATATAATCTCTGTGTTCTTGATCATTTGGTAAGAACTAGAAGAGGTAGGTATGCAGGGGAAGTGGAGTTTCTGCAAATTACTGTTATGACCTTTGTTTAAATGAACTATAAAGAGTAGAGCTTTGTGTAGGGAAAGTTAACAACTATGGGATTTGGGCCATTGCTCAGACATAGTCTTTGTGTTACAAGCATCTAGGCAAGCGCACATGTATGAAAAAAGTAACTAGGTTATCCGATCGCTTAATCTGCAGTTTTGATGTCATATGAGTTGGTTCTCGTCTTTATATTAGGAATTCTGTGTAGCATTTAGTTACACTTCCCCTTGCCTACAATTATGGGCTAAGAGGATCGTCAAGAATGCTGATATTGTATGTCGGAGTTTTATAGTTTTTTTTTAACTGATTAATAGTTCTTAAAGTTCGGGAACTCCTACATTTTATGTTGTATTGTCTGAAATGTTGTCCTTCACTTTCTAAGGGAGATTGTGAACTCTTCACATATTCAGCAGTTGATGTGTTACATAGCATCTATTCAGTTTGAGATACTATGCATCATCTATTACAGTAGAGAAGTAAATGCATTGGTTGTTTAAAACTCATTCCCTCTATAGCATATTTACTAGCATTCAATTATATATTCCGTTACCTGTAATAATGGGCTAAGGGATTCTCAAGAGTGCTGACATTATATGTTGGAGTTTTTAGTTTTTTCTGAACTGATCAATAGTTCTGAAAGTTCGGGAACTCCTACATTTTCATAACATTCCTGTCTTATCCCTCCAACAAATTTCCCTCACTTTCTAAGAGTATTTCCATTAGTCTGGTAACACCCAATGTAAAATGGACTGCATTGGTTGTCTAATATGCTTGCCTCTATTGTATTAGCATTCAGTAACATTTCCTCATACCCAATCATGGGCTACGAGGATACTCAAGAATGTTGACATTGTATGTTGAAGTTTTTAGTATTTTCTGAACTGATCAATAGGTCTTAAAGTTCGGGAACTCCTACAATTTCATAATATTCCTATTTGATCTCTCCAACTAAGTTTGCTCTCACTTTCTAGAGGAATTCCTATTTGGTAACACCCATTAACCTGTTGATGTAAAATGAAATGCATTGGTTGTTATGCAGTTGTCTATATCATCTATTAGCATTATAGTAACATTTCCCCATACCCATGATAATGGGCTAAGAGGATTCTCAAGAATGCTAACATTGGATGCTGGAGTTTTTTAGTTTTTTATGAACTGATTAATAGTTCTTAAAGTTCGGGAACTTCTACATTTTCATTTTTCATAATATTTAATTCTTATACCTCCAACCAAGTATGCTCACTTTCTAAATGAATTTCCATTAGTTTGGTAACACTCGTTAACCCATCACCTTTAAAATGAAATGTTGGTTGTCTCATACAGTTGTCTATGTCATGTTTACTAGCATTCAGTAACATTTCCCCATACCCCTGATCTCTGTATATGCTTCTTATGCTTTGATAAACTGTTTTTCAGGGTGTTCTTGGGATTAAGGTGAAGATCATGCTTGATTGGGATCCGAGGGGTAAGTAAGCACACATAACACCCAACCTGATCTGGTCTAACCAACCCTAGGAGGAAGGTACATCAGCCCCCCATACAAGTGCCTTAATCTTCCTTAAGTGCCAGTTGTGGTTGCCGCCTAGATTTCACGATGTGTAGTGTTCAGTGGTCTAGTGTTAGGGACAGGAATATGTACTGTTTGGATACCGGATGTTTTCTTGTCATTGAAGCATATTTGAGTTTAGTTTTTTCTAAATATACTTTGTAGTCATTCATATATCTGGAGTTGGTACCATGTACGTGTTCAGCTGGGACTTTCTATCAATTGATTAGAGATAAGAATTTGGAACCAGACTTACAAACTTGTGGTGTAATTACAAACATCTAAATGTAGCTGAGGCATGCGCTATCCAATAAAAATCATGTCACATTCAATTCATAACAGAAAGCGTGAAATTGGAACATGAATCGGAGTTTCTTCAACACAGTATTGTTAATATTGCTAAACTTATCTTAAATTCCTTCCAATATCTTAAGGATTTTTATTGAACTGATTGATAAAACTAAAACAAAAAAAAAAGTTTTAGGACAATAAACTTTAATTTTTGCACATGTATTAATTTGAAGTTTGTTTTCATGTTGGAAGTATGCACAGAACATTCATGCGAATTGCCAATGGCCAAAATCAAATTTTTATGCTTCCATATATGATAACCAGATTCCTATGATCAATGTCACGCCATTTTAGATTTGTAATTACCAATTAGGATCAGAGAAGTTGCACGCATGCATCTAAGGGGAGTCGACAAGAACATTGGAGCAACTGGAAGTTTGTACTCGACGTATCTGGAATTGGAAGTTGCCAAGCAGCTATGCAAGTAGGACTGATTAACCTGACCAGAAAATACGGGTTATAAATGCATTTCAAAGGTCTTGTACCTCATCATGTTTAAGTTTGATGTTTGCTACGGATTGAACTTAATTTAGTCCATTGCTAATAGCCTAATACATAGTAGAGTTTACACGTTCGACTATAGTGGTCGCTGTTTGGTCGAGTGAAGGTTAAGAGCACAGAGGTGGTGGTGTCTAGTTCAAGGTGGTGTCTAGTTCAATACTTATTTTAGACATAGCGGTTGCGGCTGCAGTTGCAATCTTAACTATTCATTAACCATTCATATGTCGAGCCCTATATTCGTATTAGTGTCATATAATATTAATAATAATCCATATGAAATGCATAGATACATGTGTGTATTAGAGACACATTCTCGTGTTTAGTTGTCATTCATGTTTGGTAACGCATCGACGCATTTGATGGATTAATAACTCTTTTATTAGAAACGACAACTTTATATTCTAATCATCCCATCATATTAGTAAGATTTGAACGTATGAACTCTATATTAGTAAGATTTGAACGACAACTTTATATTCTAAACAATAAATAACCATACACGTCACAACTCACCAACACAATACATACCGAAAGCAAATTTGCCGACTACCTTTTACTAACCTACCTCAATGTCTACGATTTAGATTAATGATATATGTCTCTTCAAATAGTTTGACTTTATTCTTGATAATAAAATGTGTATGTGTCACTAATTTAATCTTGATAATAAATTTAGATGATAATTAAGTAAGAGCATCTCCAACAGTTTCCTAATTTTCTCGATTTTTCTCGATTTTGGAGAAGATTTTGGGTGTTTTGCTCCAAAATGAGGAATGTGAGGAGAGAGAAACCCAAATTTCTCATATTT
This sequence comes from Fragaria iinumae, assembly GCA_009720345.1. NCBI lineage: Eukaryota > Viridiplantae > Streptophyta > Magnoliopsida > Rosales > Rosaceae > Fragaria > Fragaria iinumae. Next base: position 31,441,785 of record CM019122.1, on the reverse strand, counting down.
GTAACAAACTCTATAAATTTATAGAAGGATTTGGGGAATGATCATGAAATCTCCAAAATAGAATATCTGTTGGAGTTAGAGAAGAAAAATTGCTGCGTTGACTTTTAATTCCTGGTTATAAAGAAATTTTAAGAAAACTGTGAGAGATGTTTTAAAAGATAAAAAGATGTCGGACAAATTTGTATACCGGACACGCGGTGCACTTAAAGAAAAGAATATGACAAAATTAGGCTCGGACACCCGGTCCAACTCCTGCAGTCTGCAATTGAAGGAGAGAGTGTGGAGTCCGGAACTGTAGATTAGTCACTAAAACACAGCGTGCTAAAAAAGCGAGCCAAAAAAATCACAACACCAATCCGATTGGTCTTCCCTTTTCTCTCACAATTTACAAAACCACTCGTTTCCCCAAACTCGCCGTCGCTTTCCCCTGGAATCAACTCGGTCGCTTACTCACTCAGTCCTATGGTCAGTCCCTCATCATCCTCCTTAATTCTATTTCAATTGCTTAATTTCCTTACCAATTTGTAGTCCTATGGATGAGAATTTGTAGCCTTAAGTTTTAATTTGATTGGTTTAGTTTCTAATTTAGCCTCTAGATAAATGTAGTTCTTTTGTTTAATTATGATCGGAATCCAATTTTGGGTTTGCTATCAGCTTTTGGAAATTTTGAATTGTGAATTAGTTTGTGGGTTTTTAGGTGCATTTAGGTGGTTTTATTGGTTTTGGAATGAGAAGTATGGACATTTTAGTTTGTTATTTACTTGGGTTTTTTTTTTTTTTTTTTTGAGGGTTTCAGTTTGTGTATTTGAGTTGCATGTGGTGGATTTTCCATGGAAGCAGTGTTTGTGGTTGAGGGGAATGAAGAAGGGAAGTGTGAGGAGAGTGGGGTTGAGAATAGTAGCTCGTCTTTGTCTTCTCCGAACCAGATTGCCGATCCTGTTGTCTACAAGCTTGTTCGGGTAAGATTTTAACTGTTGATTAGTTCTGAGTGGATAAAATTCAAATGGGAATTTCATCTAGTAAACTGAATTTTAGTTTTATCTGGAAAAGATATCATATGATAACTGTCTCTGGGTGGTACCGGGGTACCAAGATAACTAATTGGTGTTTGTTATACTGATATAGAGTTGGTGGATGAACTTCTGTCTAGTTTTTAACTGTTATGTTGTGGGTCAATTACAGTTGGAAGAGAGTCAAGCTACCACTCCTTATTGAAAATTAGATACTGCTGTTAAGAGACCCTCTTTGATGTTTAGAAAGGGGACACTAAAACTGACATTGCACTTACTATGGCTGCTGGTTTCTCATTGTTAATGTTTTCTTTGCCATTAATTTTCTTTATGTTTATAATATGTGACCTTTTATCGGATAGCAGGTTGAAGGTGATGGGAGATTAGTGCCAGCAACAGATGATGAAGTAATGGAGGTTGAAGATCTTATTGTTGATGAGCAGATTGAATTGCCTGTTGTTATGAACACTGGAACTGCTGAGTGCATTTCTAATGAGTCTATATCTGGGAAGCCTCAGAAAGAAAGCTCAGAAGGTATAGATTGTGCTCTCACTAAATATTCCACTTTCCACTTTCTAGAGTCTTTAGGATACCATTTATATTCATGTTCTGTTTTATGCCTGTTTTTCTCCTTACTCTAGTGAATATTGTTTGGAGATTTAAAAATTTGTAAAATTAAACCTTTTCTCTTGTATATTTCATGGCTTTGTTTCTGTAATGGTTGTTTGAGGAATTGCACTTGGCCAGGTCCGTCAGCTTCGGAGGGCACAGAAGCTGATGCAAAATTAAGTGCACATCTTGAGGTATTAATTTGGCAATTTTCTTTATTTAGAGATAGATGGATGAGTATTGTCTTGTTTATGCTTGTAAATTTGTAATGTTGCCGAAGATAGTGTGAATATTTGATGTTTGGTTCTATCTAATAAATCTACTCAAGTACTTGGACATTATCACTGCTGCATTTTGTTCACATTTTTTTTTTAATCTCACATGGTTCAAGTCTGGTCATCTGACTTATAAGTTAAAACCAATTGTAATGGACACATAAGCTTAAACCTTTATAAGCTCTTAGACAAAGTTTTATGTACAATCCCATCTGTTCATTTGCTCCTGTAACTGTTTGATAATTTCTTTTGGTTTTTTCTTTTCATTCATGAACACTAGTATATGCATAGGTTATGATCCTTCTCGACCTCTAAAATATCCTTTAGTACATTGAGGAGATGTTTCAATGGGCGAAATAAGAAGAGAGGCTCCGCCTAGCATGTGGATCTCCTGATCATTCTTCTGATCTTATGAACTTAGACTTCCAGTATTTTGACCAGCATCATAGTAAATTGCCAGCTATTGATGAGAATCTATGATCTGAAATTCCTTTGCAGGAGATCGCTCCTGCATCATCACTGAGCATAGATGCCAACCACATTAATGAAGCTGGGACAAAAGGGGAGTGCTCAAAACATCCAGATGGACCCATAGAAAGCGTATCATTAGCTTCTGCCGTCTGCACTAGTTCAAAGCTTGATTTTTATGAATCAAACAGTGAGATATGCTTAGACAACCTATCAATAAGAGAACTTCATGACTTATTTAGAGCCACATTTGGGCGAGAAACTTCTGTTAAGGACAAACTCTGGCTTAAAAGGAGAATCACAATGGGATTGACTAATTCTTGTGATGTTTCAACCACAACTTTCACTATAAGAAATAACAAATTGGTGAAGAAGGGAGAAGACAATAGCTTGCGGAATGCTAATGATATGCACATTCAGGGTTCTGATGGTGGAGCAAAGAATCTTGAGTATGAAAATTCACCAGCAAGCCACAGTTGCCCTTTAGAAAATCATCAAGTTGTTTCAGCCAAGAGATCGGGAAGCCTTAGTGAAGAAGAATATGGCAGTGAGGATCATATCATGGATCAGAGAGCTGCCAAGAGAGTTCGGAAGCCCACTAAGCGATATATTGAAGAACTTTCTGAAGGGGACTCAAGAGATCATAGCCCAAAAGTGATTAGTTCTGCTAAAACTTCTGGACAAGAAGAAACATGTCCAACATATTCTGCGAGGCCTCTTAGAAATGTCTCTTCAAATGAGAGGACTATTGTCACCAGGTTGGATTCTCTTGGTGGATCTGGGGTTCAGGTACCTTATGTTTCTCGGGTTCGAAGAAGCCGTCCGAGGAAAAATATTATGGCTCTTATGGTACGTAAAAGCAGTGCATACCTGGGCATTGTGATTATTGATTTGTACAGTGAATATTTAAGTTTGGCTTGGTTGTGTCTTACGAAGTTTTCTCTTCTTTTATTTCTCTGTTTTTCAGCTGATAACTTAAGAAACCAGTTGCCTGATAGAAAAACAAGCTATTATTTTTTATCAAAGTTTTGAGTTTCTTTGAAATTTATAAATTACATATTTAATCAATAGTAAAACAGGGTACTAGGAAATGATCCATATGGACCATAACTGAAGTGCTCTTGTATTTCAATTTACAGAACTTCAATCAAAGTGGAATGGGTGTGACTGCTAAACTGGTAAAAGAGACCCTTTCTGTGTCTACTTCTCTTCCAGAGAGTGAATGTGCAGACAAAGTTTTGAAAGCCAGATCTGCGTCTGAACAGATTAAGCCCCTGGTAAGATCATTGTTGTTTAATTGATTTCACACATGATTACTTGTTTAATTTGTTTGGAATAAAGCTACTATTATGCATATGCTGTCGGTGATAGTCTCGTAGTCTCTAAATTCTCTCTTTCGGTATTAAATTAATATTATCTTTCTTCTGGACTAAAACTTCTGGTAAATAAGAGGGTTCATCTATATTTGGTAGATAATTAGGCTAGCCTGCAATTCATCATCGCTTGTGTTTTTGAATGCAAAATGGGGCATGTACTTCTGTTTGAGTGTAATCATGTTATGGGTGTCTTCCAGGATTAAGGGATCTTTTTTTTTTTTGTGGACCCGTTAAGAAAATAGTGGAGGATTTGAACTCAGGACATCCTATGGTAATAAATGACTGTCCTGGCCACCAATACTACGGAGGAACAGAGTATATGACAGAATGCATTAGCTTCCAAAAATTGTGATGTATTGGAAGTAGATAGTGTGGTCATGTTTCTTATCATATGGTTAGAGTGAATATTAAGGAGCAGGTAAAAAGGACATGGTATGAGACTTTTGGGCATCACTTAGGCTTGCAAGTCAAAATAGTTTGGGAGTGTTGGATATGTTTCCCAATGGCAAGTTCTGCAAGTTCTGCATGCTTCACCTCTTACTGTTGCACGGGGTTGATCTTATATTAAAGTTTTCTGATATATCTGATACTTGTAAATTGATTGCATATACTTGCACTATAATTAAAAACTCACACCCTGTGTAGTTTGCTGCTGAACCAGAGAAAGACAAGCGGCAGTCTGTAATGGGCACATTTGAACATGGAAAAAACTTGGGGGGCTTGAAACAGACAGATTCATCTGAGGACTTCTCAGATGATAGTATAGCTGCAGTTCCCACAGTAAAAGGTGGGATGAGAAGGAAACATCATCGAGCTTGGACTATTGTTGAAGTTATGAAATTAGTTGAGGGTGTCTCTAAGTGTGGCACTGGCAGATGGTCTGAGATCAAAAGGCTTTCATTTGCAACGTTTTCATATCGTACTTCTGTTGATCTTAAGGTATGTGTTTGGAATTTGGAGTTTATGTCAGAAATGGTTAAAATGATAGAATAAGATATACAATACTTTTAGCATGTCTTAAACTGTTTCATCTTTTTTTTTTTTTTTTTTTTTTTTTTGGAGAGTGTAAGTTGTTTCATCTTATCTTGCAGGACAAGTGGAGGAACCTGCTGAAAGCTAGTTTTGCACAAACACCTCCTGATGATGGGGTGAGTATAACTAACAAATTCCTTCGTCTCTCTATTTACTTCGCATCTTTACCTTTTAATGCATGTTTCTGTGAACTATTTGAGTATCCCCAGTCTTCTCAGACTGTTCTAAAATTTACATTCGTCATCTTTGAATATATCTCCATTATTTTCTACTAAAATGGCAATACTAGTGCATTTTTTCTTATCGCAACTTCTGCTACCAAAGAAAGGCTGCTGCTTCATAATGTGTGAGACCTGTGGATAATTTGTTTCTGCTTTCCATTGTAAATTGCTTTCTTCTTATGATGTCTTTATTAATTATGGATTAACTTTGCTTTTTTGGTGGGAAATTATGCAGTCACGTAAACATGTGGCAGTGCCTATCCCAGCATCAATTTTGTTAAAAGTAAGAGAGCTTGCTGAGATGCACGCGCAGGTACCTCCAAATCTAGGGGCGAGCAAGCTGGCTGCCAGTGTTACTCGAAGTGTGCATCAAACAAGATCAGGCTACTTGTAACATTGTATATAAATATAGTTACGCGAGTTGAACTGAGATGTAACCCACTTAATCTGCTCCATTGCCATATTTGCTTGGTAACACTTAACAGGCTTGATGCTGGTTATGGATTGCAGCCTGTAGGCTTCAAAAAGTTCAATACAATTTGTCTGATTATGAGATGGTTCTTTTATTTTTAATCTGGTATAAGCTTTTATCAAGTACGAGATTAAATCTGAGAGGGAAGCCAACAAAGCAAGGAAAGAACCTTTTAACGAACAACAACCTAAATAAGTTTGCGTAAAGCATCAGCCAGTGAGCCGTCATATGTTTCTTCTTGATAGATACATGATTCTTGAAGCCCTGGTTTCTCTAAACACGCTCTTAGAAATAGCAAATGAAGCTCTTATCGACTATATGCTCATTATTATGACTACATTGCTTAAAAATGGTCTTTTAAAAGTTCAACCGATCTACTCTTAACAAATTTTTCAATACTAAAACTAATGCCACACAATTATTGTTTAGTAATTTTTAGTGATAAAGCTAGGGTTTAAATTTTTACCAAAATCCAGTGCAAGTAGCTTACCGGTTAGTGTCTAGTTGGGTGTGTGCTTCCAACCTTCCCAATATAGGTTTAACCCCCAAAGTTGTCAAAGCATTCACATGTTCTGTAAAAGAAAGAAGAAAAAAGGTTTGTAACGTGATCTTACCGACTTTTGATAGGAATCGAAAATGTCTGCGAAACTATAATTAATTAACAACATTGACCGAAATTTATCGCTTCTTAGATCAAAAGATACCAAGTAATGAAATGATGGTATAAAGAGCCACGAGGTTTGGCTCAGTTGGTAAGGGTGAGTTTGTTGTGGAGACCCCATTCAAGTTCAACCCCCGCCTGTCAATAAGCCTCGTTCTGTTTATGGTCTGTAAATTTTATTTTTATGTAAAAATCCATATATGAGGACTGATGCCGTAAGCCTTCACGGTTAAGGTTACACACACGTTTGCTCCTCTCACCTCAACTCTTTGGGACCAAAAAAAAGGAAATGATGGTACGAAGAGAAAACAGTTTGGACCTAAAACCAAAAGATTACATTTTAAAAAGGAAAATAATTAAAAAAGAAAAAGAAAATGTAGCAACAGTTTAGAGAGAAAGAGAGGCCCGGCAGCTTCCGAGTTGAGCCCAAAACCGTCTCATTCTTCTCAGCCCTAACTCCATCCCCCACACCCTTTTGCTTCCAGAGCTCCAGAGAGATCGTCTCCCTCAACCTCGTCCTCAGTCACCAGGTGAGTCCTCAACCCAACCACTTCAACTTCCTCAAATCACTACAATTAGCATTACTCCAGTATTCAAAATCTCACAACAATCAAGCTTATCCACTCTCTTCTGCACTGTAATTCACTCCTCCTTTTGGTTTCTGCTACATCGCTCTTCAATCAACGATTCTCTCAGTAACCAGAAGCACCACCAAATTCTATTGAAATCTCAATCGCCATCTCTACTCAACTTTTATTGTTCTTGCTTTTCAGTGGTAGCAGCTCCAGCGACAATGGGGATCATTGAAAGGATCAAAGAAATCGAGGCCGAAATGGCTCGCACTCAAAAAAACAAAGCCACAGGTTCTCATATGATCATTTTTTTTTCAGAATTGTTGCTCATTTTTGCAGTGATATCTGATGAGTTCTTCAATTTGGTTATGCTTTGGTTTTTAATTACCATGCTGAATATGCAGAGTATCATCTTGGTCAGCTCAAGGCGAAAATTGCGAAGCTGAGGACTCAGCTCTTGGAGCCTCCTAAAGTATGTTCCTCCCATGATTTTATTATGTGATTATATTTTATGTGAATAGTTGGATTGCATTTGGTAGTTTCTCTGTATGAGTGTTTGTGATGGCTTCGAGCAAGTTGCATGCGGTTAAGGAAGATCTTTGTACTCTCGTTTTATGATTTTGAATTTGTGATTCAGGGTTCTAGTGGAGGTGGAGATGGTTTCGAAGTTACAAAGTTTGGACATGGTCGTGTTGCTCTTATTGGTTTTCCAAGGTTTGCTATTTCTGTATAACCTCAACATGTAATGTGTATTCTATGAAGAAATTAGAATGAGGCATTGCGACTTCAAAGGCGGTATCAGTAATTGTTGCCTGTTTTTTTTAGTGTGGGTAAGTCGACACTTTTGACAATGTTGACGGGGACGCACTCTGAAGCTGCTTCTTACGAGTTCACAACACTTACCTGCATTCCTGGGATTATACACTATAATGACACAAAAATTCAGTTGCTTGATCTTCCTGGAATTATTGAAGGTGCTTCTGAAGGCAAAGGTCGTGGGAGGCAGGTGAACTCCTTACTCTTCTTGTTCAATTGTGATAACTTGTCATTATTTGACTATCTTGCAAATGATATATACAAGGCCCTTCCAATGAGGGATCCCTATTTTTTGTCACTTTTAGGGATAGAACCACACCATTAGATTTGTTTTTTAATGGGCTTGGATGACTGAGATTAAAACAGAAAACTTAACACTTATGTCAAACCTACACCGTTCAAGATCATTAAAAATAAATCAAACATTTGGATGACTTAACAATCACCAAATTTTCTGAAAATTTGCAGAAGTGATCTACTCATATACACCTACAAACTGAACGGTAGAGATGTGATTTAGTGATCGGGAAGTTTGTCAAATACCCTATCCCTAGAAATGAACAAAAAAAGAGATCCCTCATTGGAAGGGCCCTGTGTGTGTGTATATATATATATATATCAATTTCTCAATAGTCAGTTGCTATGACTTTGAGATTTGCCCTCAGTCAATTCTTATTGTTTCTTGCTAGATATCATGAAACGGCCATAATTTGACACAATTATGTCTATTGCAGGTTATTGCTGTTGCAAAGTCATCAGATATTGTGTTGATGGTACTTGATGCCTCAAAAGTAAGTATCTTTCCTGTTACAACAGTGCTGTGGAAACTAGTGTTAGTTTTGTAGCTAATGATACTATATGGTGATTTCCTGTGTTTTTAAGAGATCTATGTTATTTTTATTTTAAACCTCAAACTCATGTTCTTTAAATGTTTCAGAGTGAAGGTCATCGGCAAATTTTGACAAAGGAGCTGGAAGCTGTGGGTTTGCGTTTAAACAAGAGACCACCACAGGTTGGTTTTGTGTTTTCAAGAGATTATCATTTTCTAAATCTGGTTTGATTTCAGTATCTGTAAATTATTTCACTGTTTTGCTTTGTCAATCCACTGGGAGCTTAGTTGTATTTTTTTTCTGGGCAGATATATTTCAAAAAGAAAAAAACTGGAGGCATTTCTTTTAACAGCACTCTCCCTTTAACTCATGTGGACGAGAAGCTCTGTTATCAAATTCTGCACGAATACAAAATTCATAATGCTGAGGTATGTATTTCTTACCTTGTTTCAATCAAGAGTCAAGAATGTCCTTCGTCACAACTAATAATGAATCTCAGTGGCCATACACAATTAGTTTACATAATCTCAAATCCCCTCAGATAGTAGTCGTTGATAGGTCAATACTTTATTTCTATCTTAGTCCTTGGCCATCCCATGAGGAAGAATGTTTATTTTTCTATTCATTGCAGTTGTTGTTTCGTGAGGATGCCACAGTGGACGATCTTATTGATGTAATTGAGGGTAACAGAAAATACATGAAGTGTGTATATGTATACAACAAGATAGATGTTATTGGTATCGATGATGTGGACAAGTTAGCCCGGCAACCTAATTCAATTGTCATTAGTTGCAATCTGAAGGCAAGTTATTAAAGTTTTGTTTTGTGAAATTCAAATAATGCTGCAATCTTGATGGTGTAGTTGAGCAATCTGTTAGAAGTTTGTTATTGTCACACATATTAGCTTATGAATTTCTCATATAAAATTTGTTCGGGAACATTGACTTTGTTATTCCTGTTGCTTAACAGCTGAACTTAGACAGACTACTCGCAAAGATGTGGGAGGAGATGGGACTTGTTAGAGTTTATACAAAACCACAGGGCCAGCAACCTGATTTTGGTGATCCTGTAGTTCTTTCTGCTGTATGTTGCAAAATCTTATATCCGATTTCTTTTTATGTGTTCTTTACTTCGTCTTGGATGTTTGGCTTCATTTGTTTCTTTCTCATATTAATCTTATGCGCAGGATAGAGGTGGCTGCACGGTCGAGGACTTTTGTAACCATATCCACAGGAGTCTGCTGAAGGAGGTAAAGTATGTGCTAGTGTGGGGTACAAGTGCAAGGCATTACCCTCAGCATTGTGGTGTCAGTCACCTTCTTAACGATGAAGACGTGGTTCAGATTGTAAAGAAAAAGGTAACGTATTCCCCATTTTACCAGCTAATTTGAAGTAAAACTTGCCATACAAGGTCACCATACTGGGGTTCTACAGTTTCTACTATCCTTATTATTTGAGATAGCCACCCGTAGTTTCTTTTTCTTTCTTTCGGTTAAGCTTCCGTTGGTCTTGTGATAATAGGAATTGAGTTTATGGCTAATCTCAATGCTTGTAGATGTTTTTTTTTTTTTTTTTTTTTTTTTTTTTTTTTTTTTTTTTTTTTTTTTTGGGGGAGCTTCTCTTGCAACAGATCGGTTCATTTCCCCATTTCATGAAGGTCTAACTTTTGGAATTTGCATTCTCCAGGACAAAGAAGGGGAAGGGAGGGGTCGGTTCAAGTCACATTCGACAGCCCCTGCCCGTATAGCTGACAGAGAGAAGAAGGCTCCCCTGAAACAATAATATCACCGACTGTAATACCATGCAGATCCAGAGTCAAGATGCCTGTGAAGTATATCCTATCATTTGCTGAATCGACCAATCGGTCTAAAATGAGAGTTGGCCTAGAACCTAGTGCTTATCAAAGCGGGAGCGTTTTGGATCATGTGTTGTATGTTTGCCGATTAATTAAGTACTTAAAATTTAAAAAAAAAACTCTGCATCATATCTCCATTGCTAGAGCCTAGAGGTATAAATATGTTTTTGATCTGCTCTTTTTATTCCTAAAAACTGTCAGCTTTATCTGGAAGTTTTGCGAAGAAAATTTATGTAGCTCCTTAAGGAATCATTGATCTAGTTCCTCGGCTGAAGATTTGAAACTGTAGGATGGGCGTATTGCACTGATATTTGGAAGCATTAGAATGATCTTTATGCTGTTTTGATGATCGGATATTTCAACTATTATTCTGGTACAAATAACCCGTAGCCAAGTGGTCACTCTATTCCTGCAAACTGAAACGCTAGTGCCGGATGTACTGCAGCGCTAGTGCCGGCCTATGGCCGTGCTGGCGAACGTTGTGTGCGGCCGGACCGGTTGATTTTTCCCTAGACTTACCTGTTGCTTGGAGGCTGGAGTCGGAGGGTATGGTTGTTTAGCTCTCTTGGTGTGAGGAGGCGACTACATCTGGAGCTGGGTTTGTGTGTGGGTGGAGGCATGAGATCGGGTTGGCATTGGTTGGTAGCTGAATTGGTGTAGCGTTGTGGGTTGATCGGAGTTGGTGTTGGGATCGATTTGATGGCCTGGAGATCTCGCTCGTCTGTGTTTTTCTAGGTTTTAGATTGGGTCATGAGATCCTCCGATGCGTGTTGGGTGGATTGCTACACGAAGATGAGGTGGGACTGGTAGGTGGAGAAGGGCCGATGCGGGCGGCGAGGTGGCAGGTACGGTGGAGGCGCAGCGGTGGTGCTGGTGCAGTCTTTGACTTAGGCCGAGAGAGGAATGATCGTGTGCTTCGTGGGTTTGGCCTCTAGGGCTTGGATCTGGGGTTTTGTTACGGGCCCATTTTGGGTTTTAGTTTTAAATTTGGTTTATGCTAGTTTATTTGCTGCATTTTATTTTCTGTTTTTAATAATTCATAACCTTAGGTCGGTTTGGAGATGTGGGCTTTGTCCCAGCTTGTGTATCTAGCATACCATGTCTGTTCTAGGTGAGCGACGAGTTCCTTACTTTGTTAAATGGTCGCAGCCTTCTAGTGGCATGATGAAACTTAGTGTCATTGGTACTATCTTCCAATGACAACATGGTATACTATCTTTCAATGACAACATGGTAGGAAAACTGTTAGACATAGTAACTTATGGTTTTGCATGAACATTGTTTTTCCGGTATGTCGCCAAATTGGTAAAGCAAATGGAGTAGCCAATGATACACTTTTTGCTAAATGTTGTTTGTTAGAATGCATATGATTGAAAACTCCTGATATTATTTCGGGATGTTTAGGCAATTTGGGGTTTAGGTTTTATGTCCCCCCTCCTCCCCTCTTGTATTTTACGGTTTTATTAATAGTCAAGACATAAGGGGCCGTTTAACCCCTATTCAAAAAAAAAAAAAAAAAAAAAAAAAAAAAAAAAACGGCTATACTAACAGAAGTCATTTATCCCCTATCTAACTAAACTGTGCTAAAACAAAAGGGAAGTGATCTAAAGTTCTAAACACAGTGAATAAACGTGTGCTCCTAATAGCAAACAAGAAGGTATAACAAATTGTCACCAACCCAATTGCATCAACCAGAATGGGACTCCTACGATCAAGTAGTCATTATGTGCAAGGTCCGCAGGACACCACAGTTTTGAGATAATAGTGAACCCATAAACGACACAAGTTTTTGCTCCTTTCCCTTTATATGCAGACGAGTAATTTCTGGGAAAAATTGATGCTCATATCTTTACTTTTCTTTTTTGAGAATGCTCATTTTCTACTTTTATTCAGCAAAACTGATAACAATAATTTGAGATGTTTCCATTTTTTCTCTTAATTTAAAAATTATAGGGAATTTTTATTTTTCACACTACAAAATAGAAAAACATTTTCATATTTAACATTTACAATATCATCTTATTATTTTTATTTTCTAAAATTAACTTCAAAAACGTTATCGAACCTAGTTTTTGCCAAAATGATATGATAAGTACGTATTTAGAGAATCTCCAACAGCTCTTGTATTAATTCTCTATTATAGAGGAAGAAATCACAAAATCTCTATAAAAAAAGGAGTTCAACTCTAACAACTCTTCTATTCTATTATGCAAAATTAAATGTTTTTCTGTATAATTTAATGAATCTATATGAATATTATATATTTATTTAAATCAAATCTCAATTCTCATGTTCAATGTTTTAATTTTATGAGGAGAGAGAATGAATTCTATAAGGCAAAACAATAAATTTTAGAGATTTCTTCATTAATATACAAATTGTGAGAATTCTATAGATATAGAGGATCTCATTCTCTCTCTTCACACTTTCTGTATTATAAATGATGGTTTACATGAGCTATTAGAGCCAAAAATTGGTGTTTTCCCTCCAAAATACAGATAATTCTAGTTTTACATGAGCTGCTGAAGATGCTCTTAGTACTTCCAACTTCAGCTTCAGCTGCTGAAGTTGGAAGTACTAAGAGCATCTTCAGCTAGGTTGAATCACTGTAAGTGGCCTAGTAGTTCTTACCTAGTTGGGTGTGCTTTTCAAACCTATATTTGATGTAGACAATATACTACAATGCATAGACAATCTATCAAAGTGGCCTAGACAATATACTGTAATGCATAGTTAGAGCATTCTACGTCGGGGTGGTTTCTCTACTGCCGACATCAACACTGATTTAGTGCTTGTACCGAAACGGAAAGGTAAGCAAGGCAAAGAATCTAGCTCCTGTATCAAAGAAATATCAAAGCTACACATGGAGGGTCCAAATTAAGTCGAGGACGACGTTTCCTTTCCTCTGCTGATATCTTAAATTGATGTGGAGCCTGGCTTAAATGCAACAGAGATACCTGAACAAACGGATCTTCAAAACTGGAACTAGGAAACGTGTGTCGAGCAGCAACACACTTGACAGTCCGTTACTGCACAGTCACCTGGGTGGCGTTGAACTTCGGATTAAATCATGGTCATATATGCATGCAGAAGCATATATATGAGGTCCGGCCCCATTGGTCGTAGAAGCTAAGACTATGGCAAGTCTTAGCTACATTGTGTATGTGTTGGCAAGTCTGCTCAACCCAGTTAGCTTCTTTCTTCATGGTCATCACAGTCAGTACAGTGTTAATAGTAATAGGAGTATAGAAGAACATGATGATGATCGATATAAGGCGGCATTGTTTGTGTTCGGAGACTCACTATTTGAGGCTGGCAACAATAGATACCTTCCTTATGTTACCATAGAGATGGACGCAGCAATAGCCTGGCCATATGGAGAAACCTTCTTCCACTACCCCACCCGAAGATTCTCCGACGGACGCATAGTACCAGATTTCATTGGTATTCTTCTTTCAATCCTTTGATCCATCTCTTTAAATAATTTATTTGGTAAGCTTTTTACAATTCAGTTCCCTAAAGCTAGCCTGAAACTGCACTATACTCTTCACCATTGAACTACAATTTTCAGTGTATATACATACATCTTCCTCAAGAGTTCTATTTTCATCACTTTGCACCCTTAACTACCCCTTAACTACAATCACAGTGATATTTACCTCTTGCTCAAAACTCCTATTTCTCCTGCCGCATGAATTTAATTTAAGATTTTTTCATGAGGAATCTATAACTAATCATGCTCCACACGTGCATGTGCTGAATTTTTCAAGTTATACATGTGTGGCCGCGATGCATGCACACGTTTGATACAACTGTAAAATTGTCACGTTCAAAATCAATTAACAATGGATGAAGCAGTCAAAATCTTTGCAAACTCTTATGTAATTAGTACTCAATTTCCAATGTGAGATCTCTTGTACGCATGGTGAATTAATTTGTGACCTTACATGAGGATAACTTATAATGGACAAGAAGACTGTGTGGCCATGATACATGAAAACATGGGATATCTTTGTTATGCATGTGCCATGATAAATTAAGTAATTAATCTAAGTTTCATATCAAAAGCCAATTGACAATGAATGAAGGTAACGATGTTTATTGATGTGCGATTAATATCTTAATTTTCCATATGAGAGCTACAATCAAAACAATGGGTGAATTATTTCAATTTCCGCAGCGAAGTACGCCAAGCTGCCGATGATTCCACCTTACCTGCAACCCGGTCCACATGATTATACCGTCGGATGCAACTTTGCTTCGGCTGGAGCCGGGGTTCTTGTTGAGACTAGTCCAGATCTACACAAGGTGAGTACGTTCTGAGTTATATATATATATCTCTCTCTAGAATAAACATGAACATCCAATGCTACTATTTCTTGACCAAAAAAAAAATGCTACTATTTTCTTTTCTTTTTCTGTTTTACTTGTTAATTGATGCGAGTTATCTTTTCTTTTGGTTCGATCACTCAGATAAGTCTTCCAGAACAGTTGGCCTACTTGAAAGACGTCAAAAGATCGCTGCAACAGGAATTGGGTGATTTTAAAGCCGAACGCCTTCTCAAGGATGCTGTTTACTTGATGGGCATCGGAGGGGATGATTATTTTTCCTTCTATAACAACTCCCCAAATGCCACCAAGTCCGCTCAACTCGAATCAGTAGCACTTGTGGTTGGCAGCTTGAGCATCATACTCCGAGTACGTAGATGCACTATTTTAAAGGATTGTCTACGGTACCTTGATGTATTCCATTCACGAATTTTACAACTAGCTAAACCAATGACCAATTAATAATCATCTTTGTTTGAAGAGAAATTTTAAATACACACCTCTAATCTCTTAATACACACCTTTATTATTTTATATTTCACATCAGATTTTATAGGTATGTTTAATTACAAAAACATCCATCAATTATAAGGGGGAAAAAAAAATAAACTTCCTCTTCCCTAAAACCTAACTCTTCTCCATTATTACTATGCATCAAACGAAAAGAAATAAAAATCTCTTCTCCAAAATTCATCACCTGAATTTCGACTACTGTCGTAATCACATGAACTATTTACCGATTCATTTGGGTTTTTTTTATTAACTTTAGTTTTTATCTTGCAGACTAAAAACTAGTCTTTATGCTATTGTACTTCTACTAGTTTCTTAACTTTGAAAAAATTATGTATGTTCCATATTTTTTTCTTCTTCAAATTCTAGCCGATTGATGTCATATTGGAGATTTGCAGTTCGAATATAATATCACTCTTTTGATTATAAATTGAAAAAAATATCAAGAAAAATTTTCTAACCCGATCAAAAAAAATCTAACAGAAAATAAAAGAGAATACAGAGTTGTGAAATAGTAAGTATATATTAATTATATTAAATAACAGATTATTATTAGTTTTAGATATTGAGGATATTTTAGACAGTTTAGGATGTGTATTTAGTATAATATTGAAATGAAAAATAGATGGGTAGTGTATTAAGTAAATAGTGTGTATTTAGAGATTATAGGTGTGTATTTAAAATTACTCTCGTTTGAAATCAAGAGTTGATTATAGAGAAGCAAAAACAAATAAAAGCGCGCGCTTTGAGTCAAAACTTTCCTTTCTAAAGTGAACTAATAGAAAAACTCAACTTAGATTGAAAGATAATTTACCAACGTATGCAGGATTGCAGGAGCTTCTGCCTGGATATGTCGTCGAACTTGGTTCTTAATTAGGATGTTAGTACTGAACTCATCATCCTCTTGTGTGACGTCGGTACTAGATAGTATATTGGATTGCTTAAGTTTTAATTAATCGATTTTCAAGCCTTCAAAATTGATATCCACGATTCAGTTTAATTGGATTTATCAAATCCTGTCCAATTTATAGGGTTATGCCGAAACTAGTAATATTAGAGATAAACTTAAAATATGCAAAATGCTTATATTTACTTCTAAGAGAAATACTTCTACACTCCCCATGCATGCAAAATTTCTTAATTTTTCTCGTTGGAATATTGTTTCCTTGTAATTAACTTTCATACATTGCATTTCTTCTTCTTGTTTCCCTTTTCTTTTTTGTAGGAGATGTATGATTTAGGTGGAAGGAAGTTTGCATTTCAAAATACTGGACCGCTTGGATGCATACCGTATAGAAGACAAGAATACAATAGCAAAGATGGATGCGTTGAAGGACTCAACAGTCTCGCTAATCTACACAACGTAGCTCTAGTTTCTGTCATGCAAGAGTTCGAGAGCCAACTACCAGGATTCAAATATTCAGTATTTGACTACTATAATTCTCTTTATGATCGAATCAACGACCCTGCCAAATATGGTACATTATCATCGATCGATTCTCTATAATTTAATTTCACTAGCTCCTGATAAATTCGACACTTGCTAATTGGTTTGGGTTATTACGTACTATGATCAGGGTTCACAAATGCCACAGATGCATGCTGTGGTACAGGGCTGTACAGAGCAGCTTATTGTGGTGGATACAATGGAACAAAACCATTTGAACTATGCAATGACGTTGGAGATTATCTGTGGTTTGATGGTAGCCATACGACTGAGGTTGCAAACATGCCAATAGCAGAGCTGCTATGGAGTGGAACACCCGATGTCACAGGACCTTACAATGTCAAACAACTATTTCAACATGTTTCAGCTGATTAATTTTCCCTCCAAGCCTAGTATGAAAACTAGCTAGTTTCATATATGATTACCAATGTAAGAAATGAAACCGATGTTTCCGACCAAAAAATGGAAGTAAAAAGAAAAACTACTCTTTTTATGTTGAAGAGGAAAGATCCCACATCAAAAAAAGGATAAATAAAATACAACTTATAAGTGGATGGATCACACTACAATTGTAGTGAGGTCTTTTGTATCAAACAGATCAAATTAATTTGGATTAGTTATCATGAGCTAACTTGTTAATCGATCGTTGGCTTATATGCGCTACTCCTGATGCTTATATGCGACAATGGCTTGGTAATGGCACTTAAGAAAATATATTTTCTGTCTCAATAACATGTTACTTAGTCTTCTTCTGAACTTTACCACCACGGGGATGGCTGATTCCCTATATAATGGGGAGAAACCTTGTAAGAGATCGAAAAGGAACAGATTTAGCAAGCAACAGTTGCAGAAGAGACATGTTGAGATATATATCCCACATCAGGAAAAATAGGACATTGTCTGTGGTTTATAAGGGTTTGAGCCGCTACATCCATTATCAATTGGTTTTGGTTGTGAACCTCAAACTACTTTATTATGGTATCAAATCGGGTTATATACGTCCACGTGTGAAGCCCAAATGCCACACAAACTCTACGTCATCCTAAATGTTGTCCACGTGTTAGGCTTGAAGATTCGCCACACGTGCGGGAGCGTGTTGAGATATATATCTCACATCGAGAAAAATGAGACATTGCATGTGGTTTATAAGGGTTTCGGCCACTCCATCTATTGTCAATTGGTTTTGGTTGTGAACCCCAAACTACTTTACCAAGACATAAGCTCGTATGCCTTTAGGCAAGGCTTAGCTGTTGTCCTGGAATACTTCGAAGCAATTACTTCGCACTTTGGTTGCACCATCCAATTAAATTAACTATCATGGAAAGAAAAATGCATAGATCAATTATCTAACCCTATATGCAATTATGCAGAGATGTATTTGACATTGGTAATTAAGCACCAAATTAAAGGGTCATTACAATTTCCATGCAGTCTGGAGATGCTTTTCTAATTAAATCTCTCTAAACAACCTACAAAATAAGTATCGATCATAGTGAATCTCAAGGGTAAAGAATCTCGGAGAGGCTGATTCCTTGATATTTAATTAACAAAAGAAGCCCAACTTCTACGTCGTTATTATGCTAATTGGATCGATTATCCAGTTCTCAAAAAAAAAAAATTGGATCAATTTTCCGAAACCTCGACTAGTCGACTACTCTTTATATATATAACTCCTGTTTGAAGCCTAAAAGATCGATCAAACAATATCGACCATTCATCAGGATTATCAGCAAGAGAGTTAAACCGTACCTATGTCAAAATGTCATTGCTTTTTTCTGGCATTTTGATCTTAGGGGTGATACTCATTTGCTTTGTAATTTACATTGTATTTACTGTAGCATGGTATTTATATGGTAGGCAAACACTGTCTGCTCCAACATTAAGCCAGGAGGACCCAAATGATCACTCAGCAGCCAAGGAGAAATGCTTTATTTACCTGAAACTGAAGCCGGATGTGATCACGTTCAGCTACAACAAAGAATTGAGTGATGATCCAAATCAGGCAGAGGAAAGTTGTGATCAAAATGAATGCGTGGTGTGCCTGAGAGGTTTACAGAATGAGGAATTTGTGAGGCAGCTTCCAAAATGCAAGCACACATTCCATGCGCCTTGTATAGACATGTGGCTCTACTCTCATTCGGAATGCCCCATTTGCCGGAAGGCGATTGATCGGTTGCCGGAGGAAGGTATTTACACCAGGCCGGAAGTCGCAGGAGGTCTCGGTAGATATCAGCCCATCATTAACCTTAACAACTATCTCAATAATCTGCTAGTTGGTAAAAAAAATCCTGTTTTCTTTTCTTTGTTTGTTTCCTCTTTTGCTTTATCAAACTGCTAAAGCTTTAGATATCATCAATAATCGATGATATTCAAGGGAAATATATCATCAATAATGTAACTGGCCAGCCAGGCATGCATTTTTCACGTATGCCGAATACATATATAGCACCAATAATTGATCATAATAATAGGGCAACTTTTCGTCAAATAACCAGTGATATGACGGACCAAACATATCCCACCTAAATCAGTAAATCATACGTAGAATTTAGGGTAATCTTTCACCTATGTAACCAAAAAGCCAAATGGTAGTAACCAATGTAAAAACCTACCCAATCGAGCCTAGACACTAGGTCGCAGCTCCAAAACTGTCAAAATCCCGAAATCGGTTTTGGAGCTGCGACCTCAATTCACCTTCGCCTTTAGTAGCATCGACACTGCTATCATTCCATGCTAACCAGGAGGAGGACGCAACCACTTGAAATTTTTATCATATAGAAACCGGGATATGGTCGGAAATGAGGATGGAGAATCAATTCGAAAACGAGAACGATATGGTCTTTTAATCCCCGCGTCACCCCGTCTACCAGCCATTAATTTGCAGGTCAATAGTCCTCATATTCTCGAGCATATGCATGTATGCATGTCATGCGAGTTGATCATGTCTTAGCTAGTCTCCGGCCATGTCAAGAGGAGAACCACATACTTAAACTACCAACCTACAATAACTGATAGTCCGAACGTACAATAATAATTTGGAGAAAAATGTATAGTAACTAACTTTCAACTTCATCGATCTAGTATATGAAGCATACACAGAAATTAAGTTGTGCCGTTAATTGAAATTCAGATACTTATATACACAGGTACATTATATAGACGTGATATGTTCGGAAATGAATACTGTGCACGCTTGATCCCAAATGGCAAATCTTAGCTACATTGTTTATGTGTTGGCCAGCTTATTCAACCCAATTAACTTCCTTCTATATGGTCACCAAGATCATCGTGATCTGTCGTACTCCGATAGTAGTAGTAGTAGTAGTAGTATAGATCACAATCCTAATAGTAAGGTGGCGTTGTTTGTGTTAGGGGACTCACCATTTGAGGCCGGAAACAGCCAATACCTAGCTAATATGACCGTAGACGATGATGAAGCAATTGCCTGGCCATATGGAATGACCTTCTTCCACCATCTCACTGGAAGATTTAGTGATGGACGTATTGTCCCGGATTTCATTGGTACTTACCTGCATAAACTTTCCCTTAGTTTTGATGAAGTTTAATAATATGATATCCAAATAAATGATTCTAGCTAGTAAAACAGCTCATGACGAACTACTATGATACTATCAATCAGTACCATGTTGTGTGTGTGTGTGTGTGTGTGAGAGAGAGAGAGAGAGAGAGAGAGAGAGAGAGAGAGAGAAAATCGGCACACATATAATCAATCAATGAGGAAGAAGAAGAAGAAGAATTGCAGTAGGGAGAGGGAGGGATGGGAAAGAGAGAGTAGATCGACGGGCCATTGTTTCACGTTTAACATTGTGTCTTAGTTGTTATCTTTCCAATCACGTCTCCTTATCAATGACCCAATTGAGGTACATTGCCCATCGGGAAGATTCCGATTAGATAAGTGGTCTGAAATTTTGCACTAGTATGCTATATATTTAAATCTGTTTTGCAGTTATTATAGGGCAACACTACATTGCAAAAAAAATTATAATCATAACATCCAAAGCATGATTTGGCGCATTAAGTTATTAAGTTATTTCATTACCTCTTATTGCATTTATGTGTCGTGTTTTTTTAATGTCTTTTGTTATAGATATGTTTTATGCATCTTGTTACGTTTTTATTTCTCTTTTCTGATGGTTCCATATCATTTCATGTACTCACTACGTGCATGAAATGTTTTGCGTTCATGCCATGGAGATGTGTGTGTACACGTATTGTTGCAGACTTGCATCACTTGCATGTGTTCACATGATTTTACCGATCTAATTTCGCTTCAGGGGGAGCCGGGGTACTTGCAACAACCAACCAAGGAACTGCATGCGGTCAGTTTTAGTTATTCATTCATCGACTCTTTGGGTTTTGTCTTAAATCATGATCATGATGATTTTGTTTTATAATTTTCTTGGTCAGGTAACTCTTCCGACGCAGGTGAGTTATTTTAGAAATGTGACATTGTTGCCGCAACAAGAACTGGGTCATTTAGAGGCCAAACGAATTCTGAGGAACGTTGTCATAACCAATGTCCATATGTCTCATGTGGGATTTATATATAATTAATCTCAAGACAGTATGCATTAATAATATTACTCTATTTGCAGGAGATATATGACTTAGGAGGAAGGAAAATTGCATTTCAGAATGTGGGATCTCTGATGTGCTCATATTATCCTATATTTATATGCCTCATAATCTTTGTATTTGTGTTTAGTTCTCTTATTTGTGATTAATTTATGTTAATTTAGTGTTTTTGTAGGTTTGTGTCGTAGAGAGAAGAAAATGAGCTAAAATACGCAAATAAGGATTGAAATGCCACTGCAATCCCAAGTCCCAGAATTTGTCTATGTAAAACATCTAACTTCGTTGAATTACTGAGAATTACTCATATCGAATCAGACTATGAGCCTTATATTATTGGAAAGCTACGGAAGTCTACTTTCTGTAGAAATTTACGGATATCGATTCGATACTTCTAGACTGAGTTATGATTGTTTGAATGGAGAAATGTCACATCAGAAAATCTTCTCAGAAAATTACAAGTTTATGTGGAGAACTCAAGTTCCGTGTCACAAGACCGTCAACCCTAAAGCTTCAAGGACAATAATGCAGATAAGGATTCAAATAGTACATGTATTCCTAGTTCTACAAGAGATATCTCAAGGTTTTCCCATTCCATATCAAGAAAGGAGTATGAATCCAAGTTCTACAAGGAAACTTGAAGTCAAAGGAAACTTGAAGTCAAAGATGAGTAGGAAACTTCTCTATTTAAGGGAGCACGAATTTCACATTGAGAGAGGTATCGAAAGCACATTAAAGACGCCTAAAGGAGCAGAGACCAACCATCCATCCACCCTTCACCTTTCCATTCTTTTTATGTTTTCCTTAGTTATGTTTTGTTAAACCTTTTCTAGGGTTAGGATGATGCTCTAGCATGATTGTTTATGTTTTTGATGATTAATTAATGGATTTATAGTTTCTTAATGATGATTGTTTAATCACTGTTTGAATATATGCTTTATGTTTAAGTTCTTTGATTGATCACCATAAGACTTTGCATTTAGTAACTTGAAGATAAATTTGAAGCAGAGATGCAATATAGTTTATTTAGCTTCTTGTGATTGAGTATGGTGAATTACATTATTGCTTGAGAAAGAATAATGGTTTGCTGTCATGCATGTTAAATTTATACCTGAGAATGATAGACTGCATAGTTAGGATATACGACCTTTACCCGAGAGGGAGAGCATCATACACTTGAGGAAAATTATGGTCTAGAGTACCTAAGAACGACTTAGATACGAGAATTGTCATCTAGAGAAACGATAGAATCCATTAGTTGCATCAAGGTGTATATAGCATTGCTTGTGGTTGATTCCGACACCCTAGACTCATCACCATCATATTTTTACTCCTTTCAAATTCAATTACTTTTTCTTATTTTTTTCTTGCAAGTTATTTTTCATCATCATAAAACTCTTTTCAAAAACCCTAAAAATCATAAGTACAATTTAGTTTGAGTCATTGTGTTCGTCTTTGTCGATTTGTGTTTCTTGTTTTACGTGTTTTAGTATAGTTAGTTTAGATATTTTATAATTTAAATTAAACTAATATCCTCGTGGGATCGACAACCTCTTTTCTTCCATTCACTATACTACATCTACCATGTATACTTGCAGGAAATCTATCAATCTCTCGGGTGTCTCTACCTGTAATGAGACAAACATACGGTGTTACTGAAGGGTGCGTTGAAGGACTTCTCACTTTGGCAAGCCTACACAATACGTACAGCTCTAGCTAATCTCCTCAAAGAGTTCGAAAGCCAACTGCCGGGATTCAAATATTCGATATTTAACTATTTTGATGCAATGGCGGATCGAAACCTTAAGGTGGTGTTCGGTAACGTTTTCAATGTCTCTTTTTCGTTTTGTAAAATGAAAATGACTTGAAAACGTGTTCGTTAGCATATTTTCAAAAATGCAGAAAAAGATTTTTGAAAATGGTTTTCAATTGTCAAATTGACAATTTCACATTTATATTTTTTAGAAAATAAGGGAAAATATTTTCTAAAACTGAGACTCAATATAGAAAAGAGTACGTATTAATTCTCTCTTCCATCTCCTCACGCCGCGCCTCTCTCCTTTAGGTCTAGTCAATTTCTTCTCTCGTTGATCTCCTCTTCCATCAAAATTCTTTTTATATTAATTTCTTGTGCATTCTTTTGTTCTTTTTTAATATATACAAATGCTTTAGGGTTTAAGGAAGTTTATCGCACAAGGATCATATTGCTCTCATGTATGTATAGTAGGTGATATTCATTCAATATATATGGTGAGACTTGATTCTTGAAATCTTGTGTACGAATTGATTTCTTTTTCTCCTGCCGTTTGTTCTTTTGTATTTCTTTGAACTATAATATGAAGGTTTTTATATTATGAAGTGGGGTTAATAATATCAAGCTTGATCTCTATATATGTAAAAGATCTGAATCCTTATATGATATTTTCTGCATTTTTGTATGGTAGTACCGGACACGTTTTTGCCATTTTTGTTGTTAGAAATTGTTTTCATACTAAACTACCGGACACATTTTCGAATCTTGAAAATACAATCTCGTTTTCTTTTTTTCATTTCCAAAAATAATTTTCTGAAAATCATTTTTGAAAACGTTACCGGACATGCCCTAATTAATCCGGCAACATATGGTATGTCGTATGTCACATTTCATTAACAAACTTTGGCTAATTGATGAAAATATTAGAGAAATTAATCTGAAATCTCTTACGTACAGATTATAGTTTAGCTTGTCTATACTCTTTTAAGTTTTGTTGATATTTCGGATTATGCTCCAAACGGAATCAGGGTTCACAAATGGGACGGATGGTTGCTGTGGTATAGGACCGTACAGGGGAGTTGATTGCAGCGGCGATAATGGAACAGAACCGTATGAACTATGCGAAAACCCTAATGACTGTGTGGTTTGAA
The DNA here is from genome assembly GCA_009720345.1 of Fragaria iinumae. Classification (NCBI taxonomy): domain Eukaryota; kingdom Viridiplantae; phylum Streptophyta; class Magnoliopsida; order Rosales; family Rosaceae; genus Fragaria; species Fragaria iinumae. The sequence continues at coordinate 31,417,806 of CM019122.1, read as the reverse complement.
CCGATGGCGGCCATTATACTGAAAGGGCAAACTTCCAATATGCAGAGCTACTATGGAGTGGAATACCGAACACCACACAGGGCCTTACAATGTCCAACAGCTTTTTCAGCAAGTTATTTTATGATCTTATGTAATAAAAAGCTAAACTTAAACCTACAAGTACTCAAGTTAATTGATTGTAATGCTTTAATTTGAACAGTGAGAGCTTCTCTTTATTAGTTCTCCGATAATTTAATACCGCTGCATGTACGTAAATGCATGTCTTCCATGTTAATTAACAACCTTAAGAAACTAACTCCATGTATATATGTTTATGTTGGCTTGGATTAGGCATTAAAATCCATGTTTATCGTTGTTTAACACTTCCGTTCCTCAGGCCTATTAACACCGAACTTACGAATGGAGTTTTCCTTTTCTTTTCCCTATGATTGTCAGAGTTTTCTGTACTAATGTTCAGTGTCATGACTCTTGAGTAAGTAACAAATGCACTGTAACTGCTTATAGATTTACCCCTAGCCTTATTTCTCTACTGATATTATTGTCTAATTTTTTGATTTTGTTTCTGGTAACAAATGAATACCAGCACTCAGAACAACTAATTAAGTTGTTCTCTTATTATCAAGAAGAATTTCAGTTGTCCTCAATTTCCTCTGATTTTGCAGCATTTGCTAGCTTCTGTGTCAAGCCAAAACTATCTCACATCCTACTGATGATCCAAAAGTTTTAATAACATGGAAATTTTGAGGGTTAGTCAAGTGTTTGAATCAGTGACTACCATTTCATTTTCAAACTGGATCAACAATATAAACTCGCTATCGTTATATAGAATACCTTCAAGCTTATAGTCTTCACACCAAATTACTAGGCTAGGAAAATATCAGAATATCCACGCAACCAAGACTAAACCCCTTACATCACAAGTAGGAACATGATTTTGAATTTTTGATGCCACTGATTGGAAACTAGTAATAGCTAGACGAAGCAAAGATGGATACATATACTGCACATGATGTATTGCACAAATTCTAGTCTCTCAATCCAAATGACTTATGTAGTGATATATGTACAGACACATCAATTGCTTTCATTTCCGCCAAAATTTACTATTCGATCATATATTCAACTTCAAATTTAGGTGAGAGTCAAAACCAGACTTTTGATCGCTTTCATATCGATCTCCAGATCAATTTGAATGGCTTTGCATAGAGATACTCTATGGTTTGGTCAAGACTGCAACTTAAGCGGTAATTAAGCACGTACTAGTATTGCAAGTGTCCAGATTCCTAATTCTTTCTTTATTTCCTTCACATTCGACCGATTCGTGCTACAAAACCAATATTATTTTGTACGCAAAAAATAAATAAAATGATTGAAAAAATTCAATCAATGTAACAGCAAAAAGTTCCAGGTTTGTTGCTCTGAAGGTTCAGAGCACCTACTATGCTTTATACAGTAATATGGGAACTGAAAATGACTTCACAAAGTATATATATGATATGTGCATGCGGGAAGACCAAGAAAATGGTATATATAGTGGGATTCATTAGCCACCAGAAATGATATTCTCGTGTATTTCTACTTTGCTGAATTACCATTCAATTTCTTAAAGAGATTCTACTAATTGCATGGAGCTAATTAATTCTGGGTGCATGAATAGCCCTAGTATTGTTGCGAGGATGGCTGGCTTCTTTTCAGAAACCAAAGTACCCCTCTACAAAGGTTGGTGATCGATGGAAGGATTTTTATTCAATCAAGAACAAAATTACAACCACAAGATCCAAAACGGATCGAAAGCAACAACACAAACACAATCAAACTCAAAGAGCCCTACAAACTTCAACCAATTCAAGGTGCAGAAAAACCATAAGAGGGATGAAACAGATACGTACGTCTTCTACGGGTGAGACAGAGACGAGGTCACCAGATCTGCCGGCGAAGGCTTGAAGTTCAACCAAACCAGTCTCGCATAAGCACAGCAGAACCCCTCTACAAATGTTGCTGTCACCGCAATGCCTTTTAACTCATTTTCCACACTATTCTTTCGGTTTCTACTGAAAATTATGGCCCATCTCAACAAAACAGTCTTGCCAATAGCTTACCAATTTCATTGTAATTGTTTCATATATGGTTTTCATATTGTAGCTACGTACAAACTTCGTCATGATCATTACATGATTAAAGACTAACCTCAGCATCGTATTTAGGACAAGTTTTTCTAATTGCATGAATGCATAGGGAGAGACCTTTTTTTTTTTTTTTTTTTTAAATCTTAGCTATAGCGAGTTAGCAGTTAGCACACAAGAAGCCAAGAAAGTATCAAAGGGAAATAATCGATTTTTAAGGTGTGAATTTTGATTTACGAGACAAACTAGTCTTTCAATGTTTCTAAGTAAAGACGTAAAATATCTTATTGATATATCACATAGTGTTTTATATATTAAATAATGAAATAACATTGATCTAGACTGATCCTTACACTTGCAACATCATTCTGTTCATTTAATTTTTGACATGATATCGCATTTTAATTATTTATTTATTTTTTATCTTAATCAAATCTCATAGCCTATGATCGATTATGTAAGCTTTCAATTCGCTGTAGATTCAAAATCAAATGGAGATTCATATTATTCACACGCCCGCCTAGAGTATGAGTTCAAACTCTTCTCTCAATCCCTTAGACGGAGAAAAGCAAAAGTTGCAACGGACACTTCTCAATATGTAGTTTTTTTTTTTTTCGGAAAAAAATAAACAAAAAAAAATAATTTATTAATCAAGGGACAAGTTTAATTACAAAACTTGCAAACGCGAGACTGATAATCAAATAACAACAAAGAGCATGGTTTCTAACTCGATCAAACTTGAAAGAGTGAGAAGAGATCAAACGCTCACTAACCTATGGGTCAGAGACCCTACAACCGAATACAATGAAACAACAACAAAAATAAATCTACCACTCTTTACCTATGCTTGCTAAGAATGATGTCGCCATCGCCCCAGCTGTAATGCAGTGAGCAGTACTAAGCCGGGGCGATAACGCCCGGATAACTCTGCGTGCAGTTTCATCAATCGGTAGGAACAATCTTCTTCGGATCACCTAAATATTCTCTACCACTTTCTCTCTTTTTTCACAGACACACAGGTGCACACAAAACCACCATCTTTTCTTTTCCTAAAGCTGCTTCCCTGTCGCCCCCTCCTCCCAAAACTACCCATCGAAAGAGGACCCCTCCCTACAATTTCCGAGGTCAGTTTCGTACTCTCACCCGCCAAAGCTGCCGCAGGTGTCAGAGCACGAGTGGTGGTGATGTCGTTGCTTGGCCGTAGGGGGGCAGTGGTGACTTGGCGGTGGCGACAGCGGATATTTATTGGGATCTGTGACGACGCCCACACGTGTGAGTGCGCGACAGCTGCGGGGGCACGGTGGTCGGCCCCGTCACGTACGGTGGCCAGAGAAAATACTTTAACTAAAGTGAGACTGACTTGCTGCCAAATCCTCACACTCCAAAATCCAGTTCATGTAACTATGAATCTTGTAGCATATGTGCTTGGATTTCCGATGTTCCTGTGGGAAGTGTACAACACCCTACGTACGTACTGATCAGCTCACGTTCAGTTTTGTCATTTTCCTTTTGCTTTTCTTGAGCTAATTAGTTTCATTTTTTATATTTATTGTTTTCCCTTTTTGTCATAAAAGCCTGTGTCACGTTGTTGAGGATCGAGATATATGTACAAGTGCGTTATCGGAAGGTAACTTTTATCAGTTGAGCAACAGTTTTTTCACTCTGCACAATTTACTCCTCATCTCAATCACCGTTACTCAACTTACGACATACATCACGTTTGGATTAGGGATGACAATAATCCCTAGCGGTTAGGATACCCACGGGTATTCAACCCTAACGAAGAAGATATACAGAGATAAACGGGTAACGGGGATGTGTATCCCCTGTATTCAGATTCTTAAGTCGGGTACGGGAAGAGTATGATATTTTGATATTCGTCCACATCCCCACCCATTAAAGATGAAAATATTATTATATATAATTATATAATTTATTATATATATAATTTATAAATAGATATTTATGTAAAAAAATGATTCTCTTAATAAATATTATTTGGAACTTCCTTTTTATTATATTTTTTTATTCTCTTAATGAAATTTTACACCAAAAAAATTGTTTATTAAAGTAATATATAACAAATCCAAACTCAAATCTCATACGAGCAAACCCTAATTTAAGCCAAAGTTATATAAACAAGTTGTTATGTTGCATTAAGCATGCATGCATTGTGGATTTTTTTGTCGAATGCATAGACATTCATTTACCGGTATTGTTCTTTTTAAGCGAGACCTGTATTTATTTTTATTGGATTGAAGCATGAAACTTATTTATTTTTGGTATTTGATTTTAATTTCATTCTTCTATATTTCGTATTTTTAAAAAAAAAAATTTAATACATATGTTAACGGGGATCAGGATGGGTATGGAAACGTAATCCCTAAAGGGTACGGGGAATCCCCATTATCTAATTACGGGGATGGGGACGGGTACGGGGATAAGAAATGTAAAAGGGTATGAGTATGGTATTTTGATCCCCTTACCCTGCCCTACCCATTACCATCCCTAGTTTGGACACACAACACAACATAAACTTACCATATAGCTTAATATAGTACTCGTTCATAATGTTCGTAGTTCAGTGGGCTGCCTCTCCTAAATCTAAATACCCAAGGCCAAAAAAGAAGGTTGTTGTAATATAAAAAAAATATTAAAAAAAAAGTAGTGCTAGAGGGCCTTAATAAAGCTTAGGATTTATAACATTAATCCTAGGTGGCATGCCAAGTCACATATCTACATCATCAAATAAAAAAATCATTTCATGTCATTTTTAGGTAAAAATACAATCCTTTCAAATCTAATGGTTCTAGATTATTTTGTTTATTCTAAGAAAAAATATTCCTGAAACCATATAATGTTAAAAAATATATATGAACTCATATATTCATAAACTTATACTCAGTTCAAAAATATGAACTCATTTGAATATATATATATATATATATATATATATATATATATATATATATATATATATTCACCGGTTCGAGAGGTTGTGATGAGTTGCTTTCACTTGTTCTTCCTAGCTTCTCTTACGTACAAGTGGAAGTACAATATTTCGTCCATCAATATATATGTTGCATATTTCGTGTGAGAACCATAACAAGACCACGTACGATCTATTTGAAATTAATGACCATATACCATAATTTTGATAGAATTTGTTTTGTCATCATAGTAAAGGATGAGAGAGAGAGAGATTCGACAATTTCGAAATTACCTGGGGTGGAAGAAGATGAAGAGAAACTTATGATGTAGTCGTCGAAGAGCGACGAGAGGTGGTTTGGTGATGGTGGATTCGCTGGTGAGAGAGAGAGGGATTCGCCGAAGATCGAATAGCTAGATGAACACTTTTTCTTTCTGAGGTGTATAAAAATGGCCTGAACTTGCAAAGTAATTAATACATGAGACTTTAAAATGGTGAAAATAATACAGGGACGTTTAATACTTATTTTGTCTTCCGTAGGTTTTACTACCTGATATTTAATTTCTAAACCCTAAACTCTTAACCTTAAACCCTAAACTCTTATCCCCAAACCCTAAAATTATTAATCCCATTTTAGTGTGAATACAACATTAAGCCAGTAAACATCCTTAATTAGTGAACTTGCACGAGCTCACTATCAGCTACTTAGTACTTATTTGTTGTTATAAGACCTGTTAGTTGAGTGTAAAATACAATGTTGGCTTCTATTTTAGTGGGAGCATGTCATTTGGGAAAGATTCTCAAGCAGTGAACGTTACTAGCTCATTATCAGTTACTTAATTACAACTTATCTATTACTAAAAGACCTGTTTATTACTTTAAATTTCAAAGTGAAAAATGAGTTCTATTTCAATATGAATATCTCACTAGGAAAGGTTTCAAGTTAACATTAGTAACTTATTGTTGCCTACTTATAACTTATTTGTTACTATATATATGACATGTTTATGACTGTATATATCAATGTGAATAATGACTTCTATTATAATGTCAATATGCCATTTGAGAAATATTCTATGGTGAACATTACGTATAGCTAGCTACTAGCTCATCATCAGCTATTTATAACTTATCTGTTAGTATAAAACATGCTTATTATTTTAAATTTCAATGTGAAACAATGACTTTTATTTAAATGTGAATATGCCGTTTGGGAAAGGTTCTCTAGTGATCATTACGTACTAGCTCATCTTCGGCTACTTATAACTTATCTGTTACTATAAGACATGCTTATCGTACTTCAAATTTTAATGTAAATAATGTCTTCTATGTCAATGTGAAGTTCAATGTGATTATGCTTTTTGGGAAAGGTTCCAAGTGAACATTACTAGGTTATTATCGGTACTTCTAACTTATTTGTTACTATGTGACATGTTTATGACTTTGAATTTTAATGTGAATATTCTATTAGGAAAAAGTTCCAAGGGAACATTATTAGTTCATTATTGACTACTTAGTACTTGTTTGTTGTTATAAGATTTGTTTCTAACTTCAAATCGTTATATCAATGATGGCCAGCTTCTTTTTCAATGTTATTGAAATCATTATTGGATACCTAGTACGTATTTATTTGTGTATAACAATATGCTAGTTTATGTTAATGTGGATTATGACTTCTATTTTAGACATTCCTTAAATAAATTATCACTTCACACTTAACATACAGATTCAATCATTATATCTCATACCTATTCAATGAAGTTCATCACCAAAAAAATCTCATGCCAGACGTAAACTTATTATAATTTGAACGAACAAGGAAAATAATTCAGAATATGGTGATCAAGTTACCTAAATCAACATTTTTAAATCAATATCATAAATGAAAATTTTAAACCTTCATAAAAAGTCAATTTAATTATTAGTGGGGAACTTCTTACCTCTTGAATCACAATATTTCATGAGCTACCGATATAAATGTATGATAAATTTTCTTTCCAATTTGCGAATTTAATTTAAGTTTTGATTTTTCTGATTACGTACCTTAGTTTATAGATGACAATATGTATACTAATATGAATGTTTGCATATCCTCTTAATATGGACATGCCTGTATAGGTAATATAGTTTATTAATAACGATCTAATTAATAATCACACCAAATTAACGAATAATTATACCAAATATTGTTTTTTGTTTTTATCAAGATCATTTAGTTGAGTTTTTTTAATCGAGTTGATTTAGTTACTTTACATGAACTAAATTAAATGCATTTTTTTATTGAGTCAAATATTATAATAATTCATTAGATTTAGAGTCACAATTACGATATTAATAAAAAATATATATATCTTTGTGAATCAAAATTTAGTTTTAGACTTCTTAATTCACCATTATTTTTTCTTTTTACTTTTTATATATATAAAGTAATATTCACAAAAATAATGGTGAATTAAGAAGTCAAAAACTAAATTTTGATTCACAAAGATATATATATATATATATATATATATATATATATATATATATATATATATATATATCACTCTTGCCAAGTTTCATTGAATTTGATGATCGTTAAGGTACCAAATTAGATTAAATCGACGAACGGACCATAAATCTATCTATTTGTTGTTGGTATATATACCGCAAGCATAAGCAACGACCGAGTAGACCGTTCTCCGGCGACGAAGGGTCCCGCCCCCGATATACTTCCGGTAGACCAACATCCGGGCTACCTCGCCACGGTGAAAGATTATCGGTACCACATCAGGAAGGTGTTCCTCCAAGCTCCACAAGAAGACACCATGATAATAGTTATGTATAGTTTGTCCCACATCGGAAACATAATATGTGAGGGAACCTTCCTTAGCTATAAAAGGAAGGCTTCCCATATGTAGAAACTCTCTGGCTGGCTGTCTGGCTGACTGAATCTCTCCCTCCCGATCCCTACTCACTCCATCTCGGAGAGCTCTTGTAACACCAAAGGCCTATTGGCCATGATAGTTGATTCGTAAGTGGACGTAGCCATGTCCTCCGATGGCATGGTGAACCACTATATGTTTTTGTCTCTTGCCCATGATGTTTATCTTCTATTATTCGTGTTCCACCGTGATTCTACATAGTCTCCGGGATTATGCAGAAACACTATTTATAACTGTTTGTGTAAATAACGATTATGAAAACTCAAACAATCATCAAATTCAATGAAACTTGACAGAAGTGATCTATGCATTAGGTTCTACAAACTGAACGGTAGAGATGTGGAAATATGATTGAAAAGTGAGTCAAATAAGGAACTTCACACTTTAATTTCAAAATGAAGATTCGCTCTGGATAGGAACTATATATATATATATTCTCCATCGAACTTTAAAAATGAAATAATAAAAAAAATCTCTATCGAATTTATATTGGATGAACTATATAAAGGTTTTTTGGAAAAAAATAATATTTCATATATATATATATATATATAGACACACACATACATATATATATATATATATATATATATATATATATTTCACATTCTAAATTTAAGCACGAGTAATGAAAAAAATGACTTAAAAAATATTTTTTCATAGAATAAAACAAAATAATCTAGTCATTAGATTTGAAAGGATAAGATTGTATTTCACATAAAAATAGAATATCATGATTTTTTTATTTGATGATGTGGATAGGTGACTTGGCATGCCACCTAAGATTAATGACATAAATCCTAAGCCTTATTAAGGCCTAGAATCATTTTCTAAAAAAAAAAAAAGCGTATATTTCATGGTCAATTGTAAAATGAGTGGAGATCGTATGAGATAAAATAGGGCATTTAGTACTAGTGGATGAGAATAGAGAAGTCAGAGAACTACGGGCGAGGGAATGTAAGTTGCTTAGAAGAAACAATATATAACATTTGTCTCTCTTCCCATCCACTTCACTTTGGAAACATGTAAATTCACAGAAGAAGATTTTGTATATATCCTATGCCCAACTTCATTATCCACCGACACAGCTTACTTATGCACATCCATTAGGGTTCTTAATTTGATAATTAAGGTGTGTAAGGGTGTAATAACTACATATACTATGCTTTATATAAGCACCATTCAATTTCATTCTTGAAATCCCCACGGCCTAAGAAATCGAGCTGTTATATAACTATCAGAAAATTTCATTCAGAAACTAACAAATCATGTAGACCACCAACAAGTTCTATGAGATATCGATTTGTTTGTTTCCCCTCTAAACGGATAGCACCATCCAAATTATTAGAGCCTATAATGTCGAGGCATTACAGCAAATCACTTGTATATTGATATATACGATCTCTTTGGGACACACTGTTTCAAAGAACACAGATTAGTCCAAATTACGTGACCCATCGTGCACCCTTGAACATCGACATGCCCACAAGCTAGTGATCAATTCGTTTTGGTTTATACTTAAAACCCCAAACCCAGAATCTGTACGAGCCACATACGAACTTGCCGATCGTAGTCTTGGTGATTAATATTACTTTGTATTGTCAATTATGCATGGGATGTCAGTGACTTGTGCATGGTTGGTAGGTTGCATTATGTGCCTGCGTATAGCCCTAGCCTAAGGCTTCATGATCGATGGCAACAAGTTGTGTTTTCATTAGAGGATCGATGGGTGCTGCCAATAATAGTCAAGTTCCATTATATATATGGTACCGGTTTGTTTTAAGTTGGAATGACGACAATAATAGTCGAATTCGTATGTAGATCCATATACGTAAATTTGAGAACTAATTACCAAGTGATTGGGTGCATGGTAGCAGTTGCATTCGATATCGTATTATTTCCTTCACAGTACGTTCTTATTAGATATTTGAAGATATTATGCACATAATGCACTGATAGCTAGCAGTGGCGGAACCAAGCCACCAAGATGTGATCTTCGGTTGGGCTAATGGCTTTTGAATAATTTTTTTTTTTGTTAATAATCTTTCCAAAATTTAAAGAAATATTTGCTAATAGAAAATACTTGACTAAAAAAGAGTGAACAAAATGGGGAAGAGAAGAAAAAACAATAAGAAATAATAATGAAATAACATTGTGACAAAAAAGAGAGAAAAAGAAAGAAGAAAAAATGGGTAAAAGGAGTGGAAAACTGAAACAAAACTGAAAAATGGGGAGAAAAAATTAGGGAAAGAGAAAACAAAAACAACATGATCTACCTTCATTGAGACTTGAACCCATGAGTTTTTTTGGGCGAGAGAACCCATGAGTTGATGGGAACAATTGAAAACACTTAACCAGCTGAACTAGACTCAACCTTATTCATAGAGCGGCTAGTCGGCTTGCAAATGGTCCAATGCATAATTCATTTCAGGATTTACGGATAATAAAGAGTTTTGGTGCAAAGTGTCGATTGCGAAGAGCTCCAAGAGTTATTGAGGTTGTTTGGCATCCTCCAGTCATTGGGTGTGTGAAGATTAATTCGGATGGTGCTTGGAAGCATGCAGAGGGTGTTGGGGGTTTTGGTGCTGTTTTTCGTGACTTTAAAGGTCATGTTCTTGGTGCTTTTTCTTTCAACATTGACATTCCTAGTTCAGTAGCAGCAGAGGTGATGTCAGTTATAATTTCTATTGAGTTTGCTTGGGTACGAGACTGGAATCACATTTGGTTGGAGGTTGACTCATCACTTGTGTTAGACTATCTACGGTCTCCTTTGCTTATACTTTGGCATCTACGTGTCCGTTGGCTTAATTGTTTACGTTGCATATCGGAGATGACCTTTCGATCTTCTCATATTTTTCGTGTAGGGAATAAGGTTGCAGATGCTCTGGCTAACCACGGTACGTCATTAACACAGCTGGTTTGGTGGGATTCACCTCCTCCTTTTATTTTGTCATATTGTAGTAGTGACCTTATAGGTCTTCCCCAATTTCGGTTTTCCTAGTTTTGTTTCGTTGTTATTTTGTTCTGAGAGGTTTTGGTCTAATCCCCATCTCTTGATGTTTCTCTCTTTTATTTTTTAATGCATAAAAGCGTTAGGGGGTCATTCCTCTCTCACTCATCTTTCAGCCAAAAAAAAAAAAAAACCTTATTCATAGAAGTGATGTAGGTTGTTTTTGAACTTTCAAAATCTCACCTAGGCTCTAGCCAATCAATACTGGACTGGTTCCGCCATTTATAGCTAGTTAAGAACAAAGAACATTAATAGCACTCCATTTTCAAGTTAAAGATATAATCGAAAGATTTCTAAATAAGTGAATACATATCGTTAAGCATGAAATTTGATTATAGAACGAAACTTCGAACAATCTAAATACATGCATATTTATTTCTAAGATGAATACTTAGTTAAATTGAAATATTTGAATAGAGAAAAGAATTTACAGATGTTAAACGATACCATCATCGATCTTTAGTAGTATTTCAGACACTGAATACAAGTTTTCTCAAAACTTTCAGCATGATTTAAATCAATGAATACTATCCAACACAGATTTTTTCTTTGAGCATGATCGAATTGAATGGGCAGAAAAAGAGAAACTGGACATTGGTGAAAATTAGGCAAGGGAGTAAATCAATGATGATGAACAGGGTTCACGATCATCATATACAAAATTGGTCAAAGCATGCATGGATGGCTTATTAGGTGGTCTCATCACCCACCATCATTCTACTGGCATCCACATCTACATATCTACACTAATCAACTGATATGACACACTAACCCTATTAGCGAACAAAACCAACTAAGTGATCGATCACATTTCCAATAATAAGTACAATTCGGCCAATATTTTCAATGTAGCCAATTGAGCATATAGCACTTTAATTTGGCCCTAGGGCAGCCTTTTCTTTTCCTACAGTCCAAGCTAAGCTAAGGTAGCCTGCTTTTAAATCATGTCCTTGAACTAATTTTAGTGAAGAATAAGCTGGCTTATGATAGTTTAATTAGCATATATCAACTGTTATGATTTAGTGGTCCTCTCGAGTCTCTTACATATGGACTTGATTCTACGACTACTTTAGAAACATAAAAGGTTAATTAGCTTAATTGTTGTTTATGTCTTCCCAAAAATTCTTAGCCCCCTAAATTCTCACATCTTCCAAAATTTCCCATGTGAATTTGGATATATTGAAACTCCAAACCAAGTAGCAGCTCCGCTATAAAGTTGTAGAGTAGGAGATATTTTGTTTTTTCAAGTCTAAGATCATTTCTAAACCACAGAACAACTGTTAAAGCAGGTTATGTCTTTTTGACATTTTGCATTTGATTTGAGGTACTTGCTGCAATTCTAAGCGCCAATCATGGAGACCAGGCCAATTACAAACTTACAAAAAGAACGACAGAAGAAGTAAATATCGAAGGAGAACATTTCGAAATCCTACGATCTCTAAACATTTGTATATCTTATAACATATGCAAGCATGTTTTAAAAGTGATCGACTATGATTTCATTCGACTGATCTGTCACAGCTATACAAGTACTGTTTACGCCTAAATTAATATTTTACTGGATAGTAAATGTCATACCGGCGAGCCCAAGTTTCTTTAAGTTTACAAGTGATGGTCCGCTAGTAAGACCACGCGAGCTGAGAACAGAGTTCGCGTGCGAACTGGACTTCACGTAGCTCGCTCGCGGAATGGACATAGGCGGACTACGCAGTTCGCGTGGAAACATGAGCTCGCGCGCGGAATGACTTCGCACGGAATTACTATTTGCCAGTCCGCATAGGCGAGACGCAAATGTACTTCGCGTAGGCGAGATTGACACTCCGCGTAGGCGAGGCGAGCTGGCGAACTGGCTCGCGTAGACAACTTCGCGAGGAAGCACCAGGCGGAGTCCGCTTGCACCACTTGAGTCGTTGAAGACTTTTTAAAGTCTTTGACATGCTTCGGGCCAATCCCTGTGACCCTTTTAGTATAGAAAGCCCTTTTAAGGCTCGCGAGCTGCAATAGCCCGTGAAATGGAAGCGAGCTACAGGAGCACGCGAGATAACATCCTGTAACAGTCCGCGAGATGAGGATACTCCTAATTCCAGTTTGCATAGGAGTTTACAATTGGCAGCGCGGAAGCAATGCCCTATGCGGAATGAAGTGTGAGAAACTGGACATGTGTCACAAGATGGTTGGTTCGCATGGACAGAACAGTGCCCTTGTGCTATTAGGGTTTCAGAGTTCGACTTGGATTCTAATTACTTTCCTTCTGCCGCAAGTCGAACTACTATATAAGGGGGCTCGAACGCTCTCTAAAGACGCTCAAACAAATACAAAAAACACAACACAAACTGAAACCCAGTTACCCTTCGAGCTCCTCGAAACCTTAACCCTAAGCGCCGCCGCCTAGGTTTCTTCTTTAGAGCCCTCCGGACTCTACCCCGACTTCTCTCTGAACTCCCTATTAGTTGCTCTGCTCGCGCCGCCGTGAGTATCGATCGCTTGTGCTAGTAAATCCTCGTCTGAGGTGGCACCTGAAACCCCATTCGCCTGATCAGAAGTCAAGATCTCGCACACCTACAACATTTTCCTCGTCCGCGAGGTGGCACGCCCGCAACACCCCATTCTCTTTGTTCGCTAGTTATCTCTGCTCCGCGCGCTGAGGATAGTGGCCAAAATATTGGCACGCCCAGTGGGACAGGGAGTACAAGCGATTCACCATAGGGAAGCAAGAAGAATCATCAATACAGTTTTCAGCTTCATCGGGATCGGAGATCGGACGCAAAAAATGCGATAAAGAATTGAGACGATTTGCAAGAAAAATTAGCAGCTAGCCAGGAAAGATTAGCTGTCATCCATAGGAGATGTGTCGAACAAGCGGCTGCCATCCGCAAGCGACAAGCTGAGCGGACGGCCAGAGAGGCTGCTGAAGAAAACGAAAAGGTTTTACAATGCCTTAATGTAAAGCCTATAGTTGACGAGCATGCCCTTGCCAAAAAAATTGAGTTGCCTAGCAGCCAATCTCATGGTGAAGATTCTTCTTTGGATGAACCCACGTCCGAAGAACTTGAGGTCGAGGTAGCTGAGATTTTGGGTAATTATCCTATCTCAAAGATCGGTGTTGTTCCTCAGGAAAAGGAGCCTGAAGATAAGACAGAACAATCCATCTTTGAAGCAGAGATTGGTTCGCACACTAATGATGATGGCGAATCACAAGTTCGCATGAAAGGTGACCCAGGCGCTAGCTTTCCTATGCGAGACTTATATGCGGACACAGGTCAGCCGCATGGGGGGCAAGGCGGAGCTCGCCTTCCTTCTTTAGTTAACCACCATGATCAAGGGCATGATCAACTCACGCTTCGTCCAATTACTGGACGTGATCAAGACGCTGCTCTAAGCATTGACAAGCGAAAAGAAGTTGCGATAATGGATTGGCGCAGATTTGATGAGTTGAACAAGAAACTAGATGCGCAAACGGCTGCTAAAGAAAATGAAAAGGCTTTACGACGCAAGAATGTTAAGCCTACAGTTGGCAGAGATTTTCCTTTGGATGAACTTGCGTCCAAGGAAGAGACTGCTTTGTCAATCAATGACAAAGAATCTAAGGTCGAGGCCGGCGAGACTTTGGATAATGATCTTATCTCAAAAACCGACGTTATTCCCCAGAAAGATAAGCTTGAAGGTAGGACAGAACAGTCCACCTTACAAAAAGAGAGCGAGTCAAACACTGGTGGTGAATCACAACTTCGCATGCAAGGTGACCCAGGAGCCAATTTCCTATGCGAGACATATATGTGGACACAGGTCAGCCGCATGGGGGGCAAGACGGAGCTCGCCTGCCTTCTTTATCAAGTCCTGACAGACGAAATAAAGCTGGACCAGAGCCTCTTGAGTTTCCTTTTCAGCCTGTACACGCGCGGGGTCAAGGCTAGCGATGTCTGTTTCTCCTAATGAGTCGTCTCACCAATCTTATGTTCACCAACGAGATGACTCAATCCGCTTCGCCAATCTTAGGTCATGATAAGCTTAACTATACATGGTGTGGTGGTATACTTAGGCCAGTCCGCTATTGCACATTTCAATATTCTTAGACTCTCTGCATGCAAGTTCAGAGGCCAGAATATGGTTTTAGTATTTGTTGTTTCACTCTAGTGTGCAGCAGGAGCTTGGCGGCATCTGAGCATGATGCTTATGGATGTCATATATCTGTATCAGGGGCAGAGGTGGATTCGCTGGACTATAGTGCCTCCAAAGTTGAGTTTGACACAGAGCTAATATCCGATGAATACGATGAAGACTATATGTTGGTGTGTCTATCTCATAATCATACTCCACAAGAGTTCAATCCCAGTGACACTCTTAATATGGTGAAAAGAGACCAGCAAGTGGTTCTTTTCCTTGACCAATGCATGGCTATTCCTAATAAGATCATGCATTATGACCTGATAGTTGGCAACGAGGCAAATCTCAATATCATACGATCCACGAGAATGCTGTTGAAGATCTTGCTCTGCAAAAAGACAAGGATGCGTGGGAGGCAGCGAGACGTACCCTACGAACTACCTTGCTCAAATTTTCAATTTGTTGATGCGAAGCCCTGCTCAACACTTGGAAATTCTCAACAGCAAGAGTCTCACGTTAGAAACATGATGACCTTAAGGCTTGGAGTGAAGCACCGGTGGCCTCCCCCGTGGCCTAACGAAGGATACCTCATCAAGCTATGATACCCTCTTTTCTTTGTTCCTAGTTTTCCTTCAGTTTTTACTTCCGCTTCTTTCAATTCCTTTCCTTTTTCGCATTGAAAAAGAAAATACCAAAAAATCAAATAGCAGAAAACCCAAAAAGAGATCTTTGGTCTTGCTGAAATGCAAGACAACGTTCTTGCCTCTGAAAGGCTTGAACTTTACATCGGAGCCTATCCCTGATTCTTGAAGACAACAGGCATTCCACATGCCTTTGAGTTACTGCCAGCGAAGTCAAGTCAGAGAGGCAATACAACTAGATTGCAATTCCGAAGCGTTGCAACAGCCACTACTAGACAGTCAAATTCGCGGACTCCATTGGAATGATCCAGGCAGCATTAGCCAGCACGCCTGATATCAACAGAAAGCCTTGAATGTCTACTTTCCAGAGGATTTTACGGTTTGTCATTTCGCCATTCTTGGAGAGAGTTATGGCAGTTTGAATGCAGACAGGTCAGGATACGCGTGGATTTGCAATGTGCATTTTCAATGTGTTTTCATGACCTCGTCGCCTGCTTTCCTCACTGGGGGGCATTGGTACCGCAACTCATTCCCCGGGGGGCATGCTAAAGTTTTGATGTCCTTCATTCTTCTCAAGAAGCTTCGGCGAACAGACATCAAAACTGGGGGGCACGTCGGGGCAGATGTGTTCCAGAAATTTCAGACTCTAGACCTTCTTCAAGTGTCTTAGTCATTAGTTAGGCCAATTCATGTGGCCTTCAAATTTTCAAACTTGGTTCGCCAGCTTTATGCAGCTGTTCGTCGACTCTTTTGTTTGCTTCTCATTGGTTTGCACTGGGGGGTAGCGAAGTTTATACTGGGGGGCAACAAAGTGCATGGCCTCTTAAAGTTTTTAAGCTTTATGTGGCCGTTCGCCGACTCTGTTTGTTTGTCTCTCACTGGTTCGCACTGGGGGGCAGCGAAGTACATAGTCATTGTCTTTCCATGTTGGTCCGCCATCTCTAAGAGCTCGCGAGGGGCTATTTTTTGAAATCTACTCAAATTACATGCGTCTGCTCAAGATACATCCTTGCGAGCTACATTCGCTCGCGGTATATGCAATGTACTATGTCTTCTGAGCAAAAAGCAGGCGAATGCATTTGAAGTTCAAGTCCAAGGTGCCTAGGCGAGCTATACAGAAACTTCGCTATAATGCCTTGTTGGGTGCTTGAGTTTCAAGGCCTATTCACAGGGTTGTTTACTCACACTCATTTTATGTATGACCCGAGCCAATACCAGTGGCTTTGGAGCAACATGAACATAAACCTCTTCAGTCATTTTTTGATATTCATGACTTCGAGGCTAGGGGGCAATGTTTACGTCTAAATTAATATTTTACTGGATAGTAAATGTCTATGTAAATATTAATTATTTCTTGGTCCATGTCATACCGGCGAGCCCAAGTTTCTTTAAGTTTACAAGTGATGGTCTGCTAGTAAGACCACGCGAGGTGAGAACAGAGTTCGCGTGCGAACTGGACTTCACTTAGCTCGCGCGCGGAATGGACATAGGCGGACTACGCAGTTCGCATGGAAACATGAGCTCGCGAGCGGAATGACTTCGCGCGGAATTACTATTTGCCAGTCTGCGTAGGCGAGACGCAAATGTACTTCGCGTAGGCGAGATTGACACTCCGCGTAGACGAGACGAGGCGAGCTGGCGAACTGGCTCGCGTAGAAGACTTCGCGAGGAAGCAACAGGCGGAGTCCGCTTGCACCGCTTGAGTCGTTGAAGACTTTTTAAAGTCTTTGACATGCTTCAGGCCAATCCATGTGGCCCTTTTAGTATAAAAAGCCCTTTTAAGGCTCGCTAGCTGCAATAGCCCACGAAATGGAAGCGAGCTACAGGAGCACGCGAGATAGCATCCTGTAACAGCCCGCGAGATGAGGATACTCCTAATTCCAGTTCACATAGGAGTTTACAGTTGGCAGCGCAGAAGCAATGCCCTATGCGGAATGAAGTGTGCGAACTGGACATGTGTCACAAGATGGTTGGTTCGCATGGACAGAACAGTGCCCTTGTGCTATTAGGGTTTCAGAGTTCGACTTGGATTCTAATTACTTTTCTTCTGCCGCAAGTCGAACTACTATATAAGGGGGCTCGAACGCTCTCTAAAGACGCTCAAACAAATACAAAAAACACAACACAAACTGAAACCCAATTACCCTTCGAGCTCCTCAAAACCTTAAACCTAAGCGCCGCCGCCTAGGTTTCTTCTTTAGAGCCCTCCGAACTCTACCCCGACTTCTCTCTGAACTCCCTATTAGTTGCTCTGCTCGCGCCGCCGTGAGTATCGATCGCTTGTGCTCGTAAATCCTCGTCTGAGGTGGCACCTGAAACCCCATTTGCCTGATCAGAAGTCAAGATCTCGCACACCTACAACATTTTCCTCGTCCGCGAGGTGGCACGCCCGCAACACCCCATTATCTTTGTTCGCTAGTTATCTCTGCTCCGCGCGCTGAGGATCGTGGCCAAAACAAGTACCATACAAGTATTGAAGAATACGGGAACGTCTGTTTGTACTCGGTATGTAGATCTTTGTGGCCAAAATGAAACAGAGAGATGGTTTGGTGCTTTTAGGTTTATTGGTTCGATTATGAGTACGATTCTCGTCTTAGAATCAAGTTTCTGGATTCAACTCAAAATTTCAATGGTTCTTGGTTCGATTGTAATTAAGCATGAAACGATACTAATTTATTGGTTCAAATCTAGAAACTCCAGTTTTGTTGCTCCTCAATTTAGCTTCGAACCATGAAGGTGTCAAAGTAGGCAGACATTATGATGCAATACAAAAAAAAAAAAAAAGAATAATTGCACTTACGCTAGAGAAAGATCGATGTGGAAAAGGAAAAGCTGATTGAATATCGCCAAATAGATGCGTACGAAGAATAAGATTGGATTACATATACGTACGTTAGTTTAAAAATAAAGTTCATGAGCGCAAAATATGTCTTTATAGTGAATCGAAGATATCAGGAAAAGCAAAATCTGAGAGAATACTACCAAATAAATATGTACGAAGAATTAGATTGAATTATACATAGGCACGTTGGTTAGAAAATAAAACTTATGAACCCCCAAAATGTTTTTGTATAAATGGTAGGATATTTAAAAATATCCCTTATGTTTATGTTTAGCCATTAGAACCCTTTAGCTTAGAAACCAACCAAATTTGACATCTATTAGAATCAAAGATGAGATCCTTTTGTCCGCAGCTTTGGAGACCATGCATACATCTCCTTCTTTAGCTTTCCCCTAAGCTCATCATTGATCACCTCATTTTACCGCCTCTAAATCCCAGGCAGCCAATCAAAATCACACTCCGTCGGTAACTTTAACCACAATTTTCACCAAAATTTGAAGTTTAATTTGCATAAACAAATGTATTAGGGTGCATAAAGGGTTTGGAAGATCTAGCTTTTTGACTGTTAACGATCTCTGCATATATATCATTATAGTGCATGAGGATTTTTAGTGTCATCTTCAAGCAAGGCAAAGGTCCCACGTTCAGATTGTGATGAGAGTATGAAGAAAATCTGCTATTTGCTTTTATTTTTGTATTGTATTCTTTTCAAGTACCTCATCTTCTTCCTCTTTATCTTTTCCTGTTTTCCGTGTGAATAGATTTTTCATCTTTGGTCGCTATTTCACTACACTCACCGCTCCATAAACTCAAATCATTCACCCTCAAGAACAATGGTAAACATTCAGTTTTGATCATGTACTACCCGTATAAATAAATTTTAATCAATAATTAACATTAATTTAAATTCTAAGAGAGTACGAGTATCACGTATTAACTACTTGTTACGTCTATTATATTGTTATCTATCAAGAGTGATTATTCAAATCTGAAGTAAACTCTTAGCTGCTAAATTCATGATCATGTTAGTTACTCAAGGAAATGAACAAATCGAATCAACCAAAAGGCTAGCTTGGAAGTTAAAGATCAAGACTATAGCTCGAATAATTAGCACTACAAGAAATAGAAACTAATATTATTAATTTTCTGATGTAAACCCCAACCACATTTACTTCAAAAGCTAAAAAAAATTTCACCACCTTCCCTCTTTTTTTTGTTATTTTCCTTCTGGAAATTACAAAATCAAACCATTAGCAATGGCTCGATTTCTGTCGAAATACGTAGTTTCATACACCGGTAATTCTTCACGGTACCTTTCTTCAACTCCAACAGTGTCCAACTCGAACAGATCCGAGCTCGCATAGCTCGCTGCATCATCATCATCCTCATCCTCCTCCATTTCCACATCGTGAGTCTTCTTCTGGTAATTCTTCATCAAATAGCTTCTAGCTACTTCCTCAACTGGGCGACGACGATCGTCTTCATCCATTACAAAACTCCTCTTTATCTCTTCAAGAGTTTTGTGCCCGCACGGCCGGCAATCCTCGTCGACGATCACGCTCACCGGATAAAACCTCACCGACCTTTTCGCACTGTCGCCGCCGCCATTGCTGAGCTCGCCTCTTGAAACAGAGGTTTTGCGTAAACAGGACCTCGAGAACGAAGAAGCCGAAGAACAGTTGGACCCGTTTGTCGATTTGGAGCCCAAGTCGTCGATGTTAATCTTGTGCTTCTTTCCGTTCCCGCCGTTGAAAATGGAATTGAGAAAACTGGCGAGCTTTCCACCCGGCGAGATTGGCTGCTTCACCTTCTTCAAGTCGCCGTAAATCTTCAACGCCTTGGATTTCGTCTTCACGAATCCGTTTTCCTGCTTCGGCTTCTGATGATGGTTTTCCGGTCGAGTTGATGAGACACTGGTCCGGATGGGTTTGGGCCTCGGCATGCTGTAGCATGAAGACGACGACCTCGATCTCGACCCGTACATGGAGTCTGACTCCGATGAAGAAAACCCACCTCCACAACTCGAATCCGAAGAGCTGGAGCTCGAATTCAAGAACCTTCTGTCGAAATCCGCCATGGAATTTCTTCGAACCACGACTTTGTCAGCCGCCGCAGCTTTCTTCTCTATCCACTTCTCTATCAAGCAGGCTCGCCGGAGACTCATGATCTCCTCCTCTGCTTTGACGCCGTGAGAAGAAACAATAGTAGTACTGTTCTGTTTCTTCCTCGTCATGGTTTCCTTGTAAAATATGAGCTCTCCTTCTCTCCGAGTTCCAATATTCTGTTCACCTTCGTCTATGGAGCGGTAAATAGAGTCGAGCAGAGACGAAGAGAAAGAAGGGTTTTCTCTACGGTGCTTACTAATGTGTCGAGCTTCTCGTTGTGATTTGTGATCCCACCTCTCCATGTCTATTTATAGAAACTGAAAGCAGAGGAGAGAACAGGAATGGGAAACAGAGAATGATGCTCAATGATGAAGCTCGCTCGGTTTTGTCTGCTAGAGGATGGTAAAGACTAAAGAGAAGTGAAACAGAGACGTCAGAGACGACAGAGGAGGTTTGATGTTCAATGATGGAACACTCTCTGCTTTGAGCTCATCACTGTGTCTAGTAGCAGTAGCTGTGTGAGGGGTTAAAAGAAGAAAGAAACAAAGCAAGCATGGGGGTTTCGATGGGTTCTTTGATGCCTTAAAAGAGAGAGAGTGAGTGAGTCTGTGTAAATGTGTAATGAAAACCAGAGACCACGCCTGCTTAATTAGCAGAGAGGAAAACAGAGAGCAAAGTGGGATGATTGAGAGAGAATGTGTGCGAGTCTCTTTTTTCACACGCTCTTATAAGGGATGGGAGTTAGCGCGTGCATGCAATTTCCAAGCTGGAATAGGGTCCAGCTTCTAAATAATGACGTGTCACGATTTTTTTATTTTTATTTTTGGTACAAATTTTTATAATTTATTTTATGAGAAAACACTAATACAACACAAAACTCGAAATTAATTATAAAACCAATTTTAGATGCATATGCTTACACATCCATATTCAGCATCACCTAAGCTATATACACCAGATATGAGCGACAAATACGTCTGAACCGTCTACACTATTGACAAGACAGCAACAACAACTCTCATTAGCCGTTAAGCCTCACTTGTTAGGCGTTCGGACGCGCATCACACGCTCCGTCAAGAGGGCATGACAAAACCTGTTTTAAGCCCATTTGGGACCTCAATCCCACATCGAAAAGAAGAAAAACTTAACTATATCCCTCAGCTACAAAAGGCGTCATTCTCTCTCAGTAATAACAACACATTTATTACTTACCTAGCCGTTATTCTGTCAACATGAACACATTAACTGACTTAGGCAGCAAAGCAGTGAAGACCGCCAAACAGGGTCTTCTAACCGGATGTTGCTTTTCATTTCTTTTGACAAGTTTCAGATCTCGTTAGTAGTCATAAAGCCGGATCCTCGTCCGCTAAAGATAGAGATTAGGCAGTCCTTAATCCACTCCATCAACAATATAACGTCATTTAAGAAATTATCTCTTCAGAGTTGACACACTATTTGAAAAAAAAGAAAAAAAAAGTTAAAACATTTGTCTTTTTTTTTTTTTTTCTACTTTAGCTGAAATACACTTCATATATTGAGCGCCAAGGCATTTTCTGTCAAATTTTGAAGTTATTGAATAAAAAGGGTGCAAAAACTAATCCCATATATACCAATTAACTTTGTATTTAACTATTCGAATTCGATGGATTCTCATAATTTTTGCCATTATTGAATGGGATTGGCTGCTTCTTAATCCTTCTTCTTCTGTGCCCTACTTACACACAGTTTTGCTTAAATGCTTAATTAGACTTGAGGTGACCTAAGATCCTTGCTTTTAATCCAAAAAGAAAACACATTAATCAATACTTAATGGGCAGTGTAGGACATAAATAGAGGACGTTGATTCTAATAGTAGCACCTTTTACTGATTAATTAGGTCTTTCTATCATTGCTTCTATTTACCAACTGATATAGCCTTTTCTATTTCTTATCTCTAGGGGGATCTTTAATTATTGTCTAGAATGACATTTTAACTGTTAAGGATCTTGGCTTTACCAAGCTAAGATCTCATTCATATCACTAAATGAATATTGTATCTAATTAAGCTCATAATGTAAGAAAAAAAATATAAAAGATATATGGGTCTTGTAATTTATAACTTTGCAGAGGTGGGATTTGGCGTGGAACAGTAGGTATGATCGATTAAACAGTATTATTGCCCTAAGCCCGAGCTTTAGTAGGAGATCGATCTTGGTTGGTTCATCAGTCAACCAATGCGGCCAGCTCGATCTCAGTATAAACTTCTGACTGCTTATGACTTGTATCACACCAAGCACATCAAAAGGATCAAAGTTGTTCAAATAATTGCTATAGTTGACAAATTTTCCACATTTCTTGTAAACAAATATTCACTTTATCTCTTCTCATTTTGTTGCCAATTGCCCATTCTGTTTTATTTTTTTATATTTTGCCTTTGATAACAATCATTGATTAGGGCAGGAAAATCCAAACGATT
The DNA here is from genome assembly GCA_009720345.1 of Fragaria iinumae. Taxonomy (NCBI): domain Eukaryota; kingdom Viridiplantae; phylum Streptophyta; class Magnoliopsida; order Rosales; family Rosaceae; genus Fragaria; species Fragaria iinumae. The sequence goes on along the minus strand of CM019122.1, from coordinate 31,394,673 downwards.
CATTTAGGATTCTAGGGGTGTATATTTCTTAGAAGTTAGGGCAGGACATGGTTTTAAAGATCATAGCTTCTTTCTTCTTTCTTGTATGTTCAAATTCAGCAGTATTCAAATGGAGACGGATCGATCAAAATAATTTGAGAGAAAAAGTTGCGTGTATATGATCGTCCCGTTCATGTAGAGGAACAAACAGATGATTAGCTGAAGGTTTAGGGATAACGTTTTTGAGTAGTGTTAGAGGGCCTTAATGAGGTCTAAGATTTATGGGCTTAATCTTATGTGGCATGTCATGTCACATAGACACATCATCAATTTAATAAATTATGTCATTTCATTCTTAGGTAAAAATACATTCTTAACCTTAATAATTAATGGATGCTACATACTAATATGAAATATTTTCTTACCCTTTTATTATAGATCGTATATACCAAATTTAGTTAATTTATTAATAAAAATGACCAAGTTAATAATCATACCAAATTAAGCTTGTATACCCATAAATCAATTTTGTAAATTTCTTAAAATTTTCTTCTATCTTTGTGAATCGAAATTTAGTTCCATTTTAATATTTTATTTTTGCAGTTTAAAATAAAATAAAAAATAGAAAAATCTCTATCAAATTTCTTTTAGATGATTACGTGTGTGTGTGTGTATTATTTTGGACGAATTATATATATATATATATATATATATATGTGAAAAAAAATTCTTGGACGAAATTGTTTTTTTCTTGGACAAACTATATATTTTATAATTATAAAAGAAAGACAAATCAATTTTTTTTATCTTAATAAAAAGACAAAATAATCTAGAGTCATTGGATTTGGAAAGATAAGATTGTATTTTTGCTTAAGAACGACATTGTATAATCTTTTTAATTGGTGATGTATCTAGATGACATAGCATGCCACCTAAAATTAAGGTCATAAATTTTAGGCTTTAATAAAGCCAAGAATCATTTTCCAACGTTTTTATGGGATCAATCAATTTCGATTCATATACAGGTTACATACAGATAAATACTGCGGTAATTTCAATCAGAAAGGTTTGAGATCACGTTAACCGTTTCTGAGCTTGTAAATAGCTCTGAGGTAGCTGCCTAAACTCTCCAGAGTTGCTTAAGCGGATTCTTTGTCCGTTCAAGGCTGGCTATATTGAGAGAGAGAGAGAGAGAGAGAGAGAGCATGTTGCTTTTGCTTATTTGCACAATGATTGCACTCGTGGCTCCTACACTTTTTGGGAGAAAGTTGCGAGCTAGAGATAGAAATCTAAGACCCCAAAAACGAATAACAAGCTTGCTAGCTCGCTAGTTACATGTGATTTGATTAATCTATCAAATGGATTAGGACACTAGAGAATGTTGTATTATAGAGAGAAAAGTATGATTATTTAAGATTAATTAAGCTGATGGACTAAGCAAAAGCAAAGTTCGTGTGCCGTTGCTCTCCTTCCCTTCCCATGTGTTCTTAATTCTCTATATCATGTATAATACTAGTTAATTGATAAACCCTAATACTTTACCGAAACTAATCATGCTTCCAATGTAGCCATGAAACTACATGCTACACGTGTTCCCTTTTGCAAGAAGTATTCCATGCCAAAAGTTAAGTTGGAGTAAATTAATCATCATATACTGTGGGGTTAGAACTCGAGTTTGAATATAAACATGAACAAAAAGAAGACACAAGCAAGCTATTATATACTTACATACATAGACATTCAATTCGTTGATCGAAGTTTTCATTATTTTCTTTTGTAGTTACTTTGAGTGCAGTGACAATACTGCATTTGAATATTGGTAATATGAAACAATTAAAAGTTGAGAATGAGTCGAGAATTTGTCTAGACCTAATAAATAGACAATCAAAAAAAAAAAAAAAGGAGCGTTTCTAGAATTAACTGGTTAAATAATCATTAATTTGGTTGAAAATTTGCATGATTGAAAATCAAATCCTATGTTGCACGGACACTTCACACCCCTGGAGTGTCGGAGTGTCCGACACACCACGTGGCGTGTCGGAAAATGTTGACTTTTTCGACACGTCCCGACACGTTGACCGACACGCCACCTCAGCATCTGATACGTCACATCATCAATTATATATATATATATATATAAAGAAAAAAAAGAGAGGTTTAGATGGATTATGGAATGATTGAAATTTTCTTGTCTATTAGGGTGTTAGAGGGTTGTTGTATTACTAAGTTGATGTCTAGTTTTTTTTACAACATATATCTGCCAATTTGATTCTCTTTAATAACTTACATTTCATTCTCTTTAATGTTATTTTAATATGTTTATGCAATTGATTGAATTTAAACAAAAAAGAAAGAAAAAAAAGATTGAATTTAGAACATGATTTTGGTAATGTAATGAACTTATTTCATATTTTAGTATATTTTTTATGTATTAAAAATATATAAATATATTATTTTATTTGTCGTGTCCAAGCCGTATCGGAAACTTAGTTTTTAAGTTTTACCGTGGGACCGTGTTGTGCCGTGTCCGTGTCCAAGTCCGTGCAACATATTCAAATCATAAGGACGCAAAAACTGAATGATGGAGATACTGATATGTGACTGCTAAGTCGGTTTAAATGATGTTTAGTATCATAATATGAAGCTAAGCGGTTAGCTCTAGAGCGCTCCTCTTTGGAGCAATTATGGTATGCACCGTACACACGTACATTAACGTAGATCAAAGTTTTTTTTTTTAAAAGGAAGACGACGTGCATTTTATTAAGTGAAATCGAAAGAATACATGGTGTGATGCAGTCATGCAGGGCATCAAACAAAATGTAAATAAAAATGCAACAAGATGCGCAGAACGCATTTATACCACAAACAATAAAAACTAACAAGATGCAATGAAGATGAAGGTAACCATAAGACTTGATGTAGATCAAAGTTGAGGGAGCAATACCGCCTAACATATTTATTTTTATTATTTATTATTTATAAATTTTAAGAAAACAAGAGATTGAAACATACGAAGAAGAAGAAGAAGAAGAAGAAGAAAAGAAAGACGAAGATATCGAGAAAATGGACGGGCAATAACACCAAAGCGCGCAAAGGCTGTTAGTTGCCGGAAATGCATATCTAGTAGTTAGGTAGCTAGATAAGTACGTATAAGGTATGATTCACTGATTTAGCGTAGGCTAGCATATTATGAAAAAAGTTGGAGAGATTCCCTTCAGATCATGATGTGAGAAACACATTCATATATACATGAAATAAGAAGATTCCATTCAGGTCATGTGTCGACCAATTCAGCTATAGCCAGGGACCCAAAATACCAATTGATCGATCATCGAATGCAAACACTGACATGCCCTGAGCAGGCAAAGAATCCTATCTCATAATATTCCCACTATCACAAACCATCCCACCTTATAGAAATTGAAGAACGTTTCGAAATAATTTTCTTGCTGGTGGATGTAGACTCTAGTTTCCACCACCACCGTCCCCTTACATTGACTTATTAGACACGTAACATGACCTCTCACCTCTGTGTGTGTAAATCACAAAGCTTCGTTTCCATTTCCTTCTCTCAGAGAAACGTACTTTTTTGCTGGTGCTTTAGCTTCGGTTGGTCATTGTCTTCCAAAACCAAGCATTGGATGAACACCATTCCTACACAAGCTGCTGCTGCTTTTCATTAAAATTCTCTGCAAACTGGTTGTATTAGAGGCTTCGCTTTGTAATTTAGTGTTTTTCTTCTCCAAAAAAAGAAAGAAAAAAAAGGGGGGAAATGAACGGACCATTAGTATAGAATTGTAGTTACCCATTTTCTTAACTATAATCTGAAGCTTCTAGCTAGCCTCGAGAACTAAGGTACTGTTCCACATTCACAACAACGAGACAGATTCGTTCTTAATAATGTTCTAAGAAAAAGATTCAAGAAAGTCCATCCTAATCTTATCAACCTAACTATTTGGATTTGGGGTTTCAATTTGTTGATGCCATATTAGTGAGATTGCTATCGATAATACTCATGATCATGACAAATATCAAAAGTAAACATGGGATAAAAAGGGTTTGGGTGTAAGCTAGCACATAAACTAATTTGTCTTGCATGCATAAAACTAGATATTGGAAAAACAATATTTCCATTAAGGATTATAGTGCACAAAGCACATTTCTTGATTTGATGGATCGTTGATCGATCTTGGACAATATTACATGCAACATGCACCAATTGGTCTTAACCCTAGTGGTGTTTTTAATTGGTGCGTCGTCCATAGTGGCACAATGGATATGAAAATTGGATCACATCAATCTCTTTCGGTTTGTTTCTTTCTTCCATTTTATCATGAATAAATCTAAAATGATGGTTGGTGATGCCTCGATCAATATTGGTACACCACCATTCTGCTTAATTGCTTGGAAACTCCATTTGTTCATGCTCCCATCATTTCTTCTCAAACTACTTTCAGCAGTGCATATATATATATATATATATATATATATATATATATATATATATATATATATAGATGGGTCATTCAAACCTTAGCCCTAGCCCTAGCCCTGATATACAATATTTTTTTTTTTTTTGGAAAGGAGCCATGATATACATATATACCAGAAAAAGAAAAAGACCCCTTGTATATTGGCTTCTATTGCAACCATAGATTGCTCTGCCCCCATCTCAATTATGCTATCGTAAAGCCAAGACTACCCAAAGAGCTGTGCATGGTTCCACCATTTACATATATACAATACAACTCACAACTGCATAAACAAACCGTCTACAAATGATCACGATGCAAATTAATACATATCAACTCTTAGACTTTTCCTTACCAAAGGATCGTCTATTCATAATTCCTTAATTGCCAATCTGAAGCTTCCCTAAAATCACCTCGTTTTATGCCTTCATCTAGTTATATATCCCTAATACAAACAGGAAAGCTTAAACAAGATCGAACCCAGTATCGTATCCAAACGGAAAAGAGGCCGGTCAACAAGAAGGAACACATGTAAAGAGGCCGGTCTATCTATTTCTGAATATTCAAACGGAAAACGGCCACCATGTAAGGGTCTGTACGGACGACTGAGATATTGGATTAGACCAAAAAGAAAGAAAGGAAAAAGTTGAGCTAGAGGGCACGCGTGAGGGAGAAGATGAGCACCACCAGCAGCAATGACTGAGGAACAATCTGTCAGGGGCCCCTACACGTGCGCACCCCTTTGCTTCATTTCTTAGTTTCATGAGAGCGTCGATTTTATAGTTGTGAACTGGGACATGCAACTCACAAACCTATAAAAGGCTATACACAACTCATGTAGGGTTTGATATATTGAAGAGAATCCGACCCAGAAAATAAATACCTTCCCACAATTCTAATCATGTCTGATCAATCCAAGAGCCTGATTTTAATCACAATTTGATGATACATTAATCTTGGAATATATCATGATTATGATTGTATCATTGGATTGTAGACAATTAAGTGAGGTAGAAATCTTACGGTTTTGAAAAAAGCTATGTATTGTATGAGAACGTTGTATCGTTCACTTCAACAATTACATGATGTTATAGATGAAAATACGTTTATATGAAATCTAAATGTGAATTCAAGTCTATGTGATAGAAGAATTCAAATACATTGAAATGTAAACAAGATGATACACTGCGTCTAAATTGCAATCGGCCAAAGGGAATAAAAGTGAGAAAAACTGAAACACATATGGATATGTTATGTGGGGTTTCATCCTTCATCCTTGTGGATTGTGAATGTGTGAACAATCATCAAAGGAAATGGAAGACATTTGTTGGCAATCCCAAGGAAATAAGAACACTTCTTGGATCTTGAAAGAGGACAATGACAAAAAGCGTGGAATGGTATAGAATGCTGGAATAAAGGGTTCTCTTCCCCTTCTTTCTTCTGATAAAAGCCAAGACCGTAACCATGAACTCTCCATGTCCCTCTCACTGTCCCAAGAGGAAAGCAATTTAGGTTAAACAGAAAACAAAAACAAAAGCAGCCTTCCCTTTTTTTTTCTTTTCTTGTAGAGAAAAGCGCATTCCAAAAACAAAAGCAGGCTTCTACTTTCAAATTTGTTAGTAGAGACTAGAGACGCAGACCATGCAAAGTTGTGTGCCTAACAACCAATCTCTTACTTTCAAGACTCAACACCGTCAAACCATCTCGAATCCTAAATCTAGTCACATATACATAACTCAGTTTCAGAAATGGATACCATCGGGTCACAGGCTGATAGCAACCACCTCTCGCAACCATATAAACAATGGTAAACACCAAACGATAAAAAATTGGAAATGGAACACAAGATGAAGCATTGATTCATTAAATGATAATGTCTGGGTTATTGATTGACAGAGGAAAACCATACTACAGCTCTCCTACTTCATTCTGCCAGGAGTTAGATTCACATTCTCTTTTGGTTATCAGAAGTTTGTTGTCCAGTTCATATGGTTCAACTGGGGCTGCTGATATGCCTGTGCCCCAGGAGCAGCTGCAGCCACCCCCACTCCAACATTACCAGGCATTGCAGGGCCCATATGGTGCGGACTGGCCATTGCAGCAGGCTGAGGAGGATGGTACATTCCTGGGTACTGCATGTGTGAAGATTGTGCAGCAGCTGCATTGAAGGAAGCGTGGCCACCATGGGATGGCATATAAGCAGCATGAGGTGTTTGCCCAGGCATGTTGTAATATGGGGTGGATTGCATTCCTGGATGCTCCCTAGGGTTCTGAATCCAAATCTCTGATGTCTCCGCCTGTAAAATATATCACCAGACATCAGTAATCAATACAATTGAGAGATGTTAAACACCTCAAGTAATGCCACAGCATTACCAGCAATCATGCTACCTCTCATTCACCCTTTATTCAATCGATGCATTTACTTTTACCAAGCAGTATTTTATTCAGAGTAAATTAAGTCCCCTACAACATATGGTAAACATTACCTGTGGATTTGGAACATAAAGATTGCCATCTTTGTACTTCATTCTTGATGAGTCTTCGAGTCCAGTAGCACCTCCAACAACACCAGGGGTATTCATTGCATAACCCGCTGGGTTATTAAAATTTCCAAACCCAGTGGGACTTCCAGCTACGGGCTTAAATTGCTGAACTCCATACTTAAGGCTGTTAGCATTTAGGTGGGAAGCACCTCCAGGCATCAGCAAGTAGCTGTTGCCATTAGACATGTGAGGATAGGCAGCATTATTGGAATAGCCAGGCACAGCCATTGGTGGAACATAAACTGGTGAGATATACTGACGATATGGCATCATATTAGCATAATGTGAAACATGAACTTGCGGGTACATCTGCGCCACATGTGGTGGTTGCTGTTGTACCATGGCAACTGTTGATGCAGGGATACTGTTGGCATTGTGTGAACTCAACGCCTGTAATTAGAGGAAAGAGGGGGCATCAGTGACATTGTATTCACTAGATTATCAGGTTTATGTAGAGGTAAAACATGTGAGCCAAAAATTGAGTCTCTAGAGATATTTACGAAACTTTGCCAAAAATAAGAAGAGAATTATCAAAGCCCTAGAAAACCATAATCACATAGCACTATGTTATTTAATGCAGTCAGCATATTGAATCAAAAATATAAAACTGAATGAAAGCTAAACTAGTTTGCATCCCAAAACTACAGGTTGTGGGGAAGGGAAACATGACGTTCCCTCATAAATGATTTCAAACATACCACAAAACAAGACTTTTATTACAAGTGCCCAAGAATATATGAATAGATTGTAATGTAATAAAAAAGAACAGTAATGTTTCAAGCAATAGCGTTCATTATGTAGATGTGTGTAAATGAAATGTGTAAGATCTTCCCAACACTCAAATCACAAAGGTATTAGGCATCAGTGCTAACATATTCAGAGGCATTTCTAGAACATACAAAACACAAGAGTGTAACAACTCAAACATACCTCCTGAGGAGAAGGTAGACCCTGTCCGCGAACACTTTCATCCATACTGGGTCTGTAATACGGTATATCATAACCTGTCTGAGGATCAAATGCCTGCTTGCAAACAGAAGAGAGTCAGAACAGACAATCAGTAGGCCTTATAAATTTATAGTGATGTGCACAAAATAAGACGAGAAAAGACATCAAACATCATCGTTATCGAACAAAATTGCAAAGGTTACACTCACATCATATAGAGACACAGATACACAAACTTGGCAAATGAAGGACATTGGATTGAGGTGCAAAGGACCTTGGAACTCACCGTAAAACCTTGCATCTCTGGTGGATCTTGGTTCTGCGAATCTGAAGGTGCAAAGGATGGACTGTTGTCTCGAACCAAACCAATATCTGCATAATTGTCCAAACTCTGAGGACTTGAGGTCTCTCTTTTCTCAGGCAGATGCTCAGGCACTGCAGATGGTGCGGAAAAATCGGATCCTGAATTCCTAACCTGGTCATCTAATAAATCTATTGGCTTCGTGCTGGCCTCATCACTGTGTGACTCGGGAGCTGATGTTGACAAACTGCGAGATACATAATACAAACCAAATTAGCTACATACAGGAATGCAGCTTTTTATATACAACAAATTTCTTAAAACTACATATGTACTTGTTTAATTGTATTAAAACAACCAAAACACCTGAACGTACAAAGAGTTCAATATCAAATGAGTCTTCAAATATCAGATCTACAAACTCATCTCACCAAATTTGAGCTGTTACATGTTATAGCTAAAAAGAATATCACATACCTTGCTTGAGGTTCCCTGTTCGACTCCTCTGTAGGTCCAGCTTGAAATCCATTAACTAACTCGGTCCCCAAGCTTCCAAAGGTTAGCCGAAAACGGTCACTCTCAGGGACTCTAATATTTTGCGCTATCACAACATTGCAGTTCTCATATATATTTACTCGGGCAAGCTTATCTTGCAACTGAACTGCTTCAGACTCTGAGACCTTTGAATCATCAGGAGGAGAAGCAGATTTTGTTGGTGTTCCAATGACTCCAGGATTATTAGAGCTTGGCTTCTGACTTGATTTAGGTTTCCACTCCTTGTTAGGCTGGGAAGCTGTATCTGGAAACATAATTAATACTCTAGCAGACTTTTAAATAAATGAATATCTTCAGAAGGGAATACAAACTTCTCAATCCAAACATAATAATTAAATAATGTATTCCGGATAAGCAAAAACAAAAGAAATAAAATAAAACGGATTCCTTTAAAAAAAATATAAAAAAAACTTCGGTGGTAATACAATAATTTTCAGCAACATAATCAAATTCCACTGTTTCAGCTTTGCCAGAGGTAGGAGTTGGTTTCTCAGCTCAAATTTTAATTTTGTTAAATCACTTGTGTCAAGTAAGACAGGCGTTTATGATTTGTTCCAACAAACTTTGTTCTTAAATTTCTCATGAGAGAACATAATCATTTTAATGTGAGCAACTCCATTCACATTTAGATCATTCTAAAAGCAAGTGGCATAGCATACCTTTCTGATGACCCACAGGTTGTTGATGAGGCCTGACATTGTGCTGATTACTGATGAAAGTTCTGCTGACTGGCATGCTAGGCATCACAGATTCAGAAGTTTGGTCGAGCTGATCAGGTTTGGACATACCAGTGAAAGATCTAAATGATTCTGCAGTGCCTTCTTTCCCCAAAAGTGAATTAGAGAAAGAACTACTTGGTACAGCTGACTTGGAGTTGTCAGAAGACTGTTTCCGAACGCCAACCACCCCAACTTCACGCTTAATTGCACCAACAGAAGCAGACGGTCTAGAATCAGGAGACGGGACATGAACAGGATCTGTGGCCGAGGAATACACTCCAATAACAGAGGTGCTTGATGCAGAATGTGGTTGCGAGTTGTTTGGCCTCCCTGCTTGTACCCGTGAAGCTGAATTTGGAAGAGCAACTCGCTTCTCCACTGATGTCTCCTTTCTAATCGTACCAGTTGAATTAGCATCACTGGTTCTAACTCGAGAATCAGTTTGCCCGTTCAATGCTTGTGAGGCGTGCTGTCTATTAGATGACTTTTGATTACTTGAAATTCCTGTTTGGCTGAAAGTAGAGTAAAACAAACCGCATAAATGCTACATTGATCAAACAGCTCGCTCGTTCATATTATATCATATTATATTACTAAATACAGACCCACTTAGTTCCCTTACTTTGCCTATCCATACTCATAGGTCAGTTTATTCCCCCAATAATAACTGCCATCACCATCTGCTTATAACAACTCTAAAAGGCCAACTTCAATGGGACAAAGATTCAAAACACACCAGTACTTAGAATGTTGCTACTGAAACCTCCTCTCCTACATATTTCACCTTTTGTTTTGTATGATTACTATATGGCAAACAAACTCTGTCATTGATTACACTACCTTTTAATCCATTAAATGAAGATCATTGTTCATCACTCGCCTATAATATGTTCTGGCAAAGTAATAGGTATATAATGAAGAGTAAATATAGAAACGCTCCTTATGGAAACACTAGACTATAACAATACGGAAACATACCCCTTCTCAGAAACATTTGAAATCACTTGCTCGTTGGTCGATGTAGTACATTGAGGTGAAGCAAGCTTGTTTTCTCCATCCATATTATGGTTAGCTCTGTTGTCTCTCACAACACGAAACTCTCTGCTAATTCCTGTACCTCTGCTGATTCCTGTACATAAGATTCAACAATCAGCAAGTAATCCAAAGAACATGAAGTAAAATAACCTAAGGTCCACAACAACTTCCAACATTCTTTTGAAACACAAAGTGCAAAAGGAACTCTAAATGAAATACCATAGTACAAATGGCAGAATAAAGCTAGCACTACATATGATTACAGGGAGCTTTTGCTTTCCACTACAGGGAGGCGGAAAAACATACATGCAAACTTCTAGCCAGCTTTTGTAAGCTAAGATGCTTTTAAAGGTACTTAAAAGAAAAAAAATCAGAAGCTACGGATCCTCTCTTTTCTATGTAATTGTCTTTTGTTTTCTGATTCCCTCCTTCAATTTGGTAATTTTCAACTTTTCACTTCACAAGTTTTAGCAAACACTCTTCTCATTCTCAGCATGCGAGACTTTAGCAAAACAGTAGATCAAACACTTTCTCTTCATATACTTTTATCAATCCTTTAACCAGAAAGAGCCTTGGTTGAATCAGCAAAATTTAACACAGCCAAGTCAAAACAAAATTAGCTTTATCTTCCCCATCTAACTGCCTTTCTCAACTACTACTGATCAATCTGCATCATCCCCCACAAACCAATATGCATTTCAAAGTATCTTCTTCTTTTCTCCTATAGACAAAACACCTCTGCTGGAAACCTTTTTCCAGGATGCAGCAATGGTCACAAAGTTGGAGTGCATATGACGACTATCAGTATCAGTAATGTACACTCCTCATTCCAGTCACAGCACATGAAAAAGGCGTCATTCTCTTCCCCAATACCATTCTTTACTTCATACACTACCACCATCTGAGCTACCCAATTCAGCTTGGTGGCTAAATATCCTTACCACCAACAGAGATGAAGAATTCACTGCTTCTCTCCCACCTAATTGGTTGCAGGTGGACTGATCACGCAAAAGATCTAAATAAATTGAGAAATATACTGCCGTGCTAGCAGTGTTTCCATATATCCTCAACACATCGCCTAATTGTTTCTGGGCTACTGCAAATGATTGCCACCCAACTAGCATAACTGATTGAGAAATATACTGCTGTCCTAGCAGTGTTTCCATATATCCTCAACGCATCACCTAATTGTTTCTGGGCTACTGCAAATAATTGCCACCCAACTAGCATAACTGACAATCATTCCATTTATAACCAGACTCCATCTCAAGAGAAATAGTCAATAAGGGGTTTCAAGAGAGCACCTACAGTAATAACCCATTTTCATTGCATTTTACAACAGAGAAATTCTTCCTGTTTCGCAAGTGAAGAAGAATAATCATGTTCAGCAACCCCCAAAAGAACATCCAAGATTTTTAAAATAGAAAATGTCACCTCTGCCTCCCACCACCATGCAATCACATCTGTTACCTTCTACAGATGTGTTCTCAAGGTTTGGAAGATTCTGCAGTATAGGAAATCTTATGTATGCTCTATTTTCAAGCTGTGACCACTTACTGTTACATGAGACAGCACAACTGTTTTTCATTTTCTAATATTCTACTTTGTTTTCATCGAGATATCTCAGCATAAGCTTCTCTGGCATAGTGGTATTTCATAAGATCCCTGGCCAGAAAATTATTTTTGTGGCTTCTCAGTTTCTAACCATAACCTCCTACAGCAATATGATGTCGCCACTATGCCCATAACTATGTAACTTCACTACATGGATATAGATTCTTTTATTCAAGTACTTCCAACCCACATTGGTGAATTATTTACTTGAAACTTTCTAATCCTTCTAATCACCACCAACTATGTCGTTCAAAAATCTACCATCAACAAAAAAATCCAAATCGACTACTCTCAGTGATCTTAGCTGCTCGGTATCTTTGACACTTGCAAAATGAACCTATATATTTCATCTTCAATCTTCGTTTGAAACCTTTTATCCCTGTCTGCAGTTCTACCATTCTTAAACCAGGGTAATATAAGAAGCATATAAATAGGTGAAGAGACCCTGGACTTCCCTAATCTAGATGCAGATCGAGCTATGGTTTCGTATAAAAACCATGTACCATGCTGAACGCATTCATCTTATATCAACCACTTTTTCATAAGACACAGAAGTATCTTAATATAAAATATGCAAACAATCCACTAAAACAAAATATCCATATAAACTCCATTAGAAACTCAAGAAATAAATAAACGTTCATGAAAGTTTGAAACAAAAGAGAGACAGAACATAGATATGTGCATATCAAAGAAAGAAAATAAGAACAAATCTGAAATGAAATCAGGGAAAATTAATTACCAGGGAAACCCCTCTGAACATAACCTCCTCTTCTAACATTCCGATCAGAAAATGAGCTTTGTCTTGGTCCTTGACCTGCATTCTCAAAATGTCTTCTTGGCTCAACATTCCGATCAGAGAACTTACTAAATTTTGGTCCATGACCTGCACTGTCAAAATGTCTTCTTGGCTCAACATTCCGATCAGAGAACTTACTAAATTTTGGTCCATGACCTGCACTGTCAAACTGTCTTCTAGGCTCAACATTACGATCAGAACTTGTATTTGATCTAGGTCCTTGGACAGCAGTCTCAAAATGTCTTTTAGGCTCTACAACACGTTCAGAAGTTGTATTTGATCTTGGTCCTTGACCAGCACTCTCAAAATGTCTTCTTGGTTCGGTAAGAACCTTTTGGCCGATACTCTAAAGCCATCAATACACAAAATCAGTTAAAATGTCTGCATTTTGATATGTTCTTTTCTCACATCACATGAAATCTTCTCTGTGGATTTTGGGTTTTGTTCCTATTCATCGCTAACTAGAAAACAGATCATTTTAGTAACAACATGTGGTATCAGTTCCCTGTGGATTTAGTTTGGTGAGAAAACTGTCCAATTCAATGACATGAGACACAATAGGACAGAAATCTCAGTAAACAAAGGTAGAATATAGGTTTGTGCCACTATTGGCTGGTGATTTGAATTAAGTAGGTGTTCTAAAATGCAACAGACACTCTTTATTTGGAAAAAACTTAGTATCTCCATAAACAAAAGGAATTATGTACGACAACTACTGTTTGATATCTGAAATATAGATTGTAGAGCCAAACCAAATATACCTTAGGTGGCACCTCCTTCTTTTTGTCTCTTTTTCTCTTCACCTCATGAAACGGGTCTGAGTACAAACATGAAGAAAAAAACAATAATAGTAAGAAAACAGCACGAATAAATTGATCAGAAAAATGAGCTTTACACAAACTAAAGTTTTTACACAATAAAGCTTATGAACAGGCTTAAGATTTAAAGCAACAATACGAAAGGAGATAGCCAATGTGCACAAGTATGAACACCAAACATATAGCTTATGTCTAATGAAAGGAGATAGCCAATGTGCACAAGTATGAACACCAACTAACAATTTCAGTTAAGCTGTATAGAATCATGAATTCCACCAATCCCTTTATCACACTAGACAAACATTGGTCATAACTTCAAGTATATCGAAAGACACAGAACAACATAACTCAAAATGGTTACAATTTGAACTGCAGGACACTAAAATCAACCAAAACAGCTGAGCAAGCCGAAAACTCTACACCGGAATACCCTCCTTAACACAAACACCAACTTCCACATTCCACAAACCAACTCCCAAACTCAACAATTAACTCAAAAAAAAAAAAAACAAAACAAAACCTACTAGTCTGTTCCAATTCAAACTCAGTACCAACCACTGCTCCAAACTCGACAAGCAAAATGGTACCCTAGAGTATGAACAAAACCCAGCACAAGATGACCAAAACAAACAAAACCCAAGTGAGAAAAGAGCAAAAGGGGTGACCTTGGTTGAGTAATTTCTGGGCAGTTTCATTAGGATCCATATCGGTCTCTTTAAGAGCCCAATAGATATCAATATCAGAGTGATTGCCCACTATTTCTTTGATGGTTTGGATTGTTTTTCTCACTCCGGCGGAGATTATCTGACTCCCACCTTCGATTCGCGACCCGGAGACCATCGCCGAAACCTTAATTCTATCCCCAAATTTAAAAACTGAAAAAAAAAAAAGAAGAAGAAGGAAAACCCAGTACTATATAATTAGATGGGTCGGAAGCAAAACCCTAACGTAGCAGAAGGTGGGAGGAGGGAAGCGAGGAGGGGCTAGGGTTTTGGGTGCATTTAGAATATGAGAGAAAAGAAATAGAGAGAGAGGTTTTGAAAACGTTTTTACCACTCAAAGACTTTTGATGCAGCCCAATAATAATAATGATTGGAGATTTGCCCTCATCATTGGGCTATATTACAGGACCGCACACCAAATTTCTCATTAACAAAAAGGGTAGTGTGGTCATTGCAATGGAAAATTGATATTACTGGATTTTTTTTAGTAGAGAATTACAATCGAGTCATAACGAGAGTAATTACACATAATGATGTAACCGTTAGAAACATGACAAAAAATAATAACTACACCAGTGATTTCATATTCGCTCATCGGAAAAATAATAAATACATGCTATTAAAACTCATTCCAGAGGTGGAAACCATCAAGAAAACACATATCCATAAAACACCGAGATCTCATTCAAGACCAAGCACCATCCACATTTTCATATTTAGGAAAAATGAGTATTGCGATGTGCCTATGTAGCGCTAGAGTTCAAGCAATATCCAATAGTTTACAAACACGAATTAGTTAGGTCGACTTACTTATAAACCTAATCAATCGCACGGAAAACCATCATGACAATTCCATTTTAATACGAGGTGAACAAGACATTCATGATCATGCTTGAATTCACAATTGCCCAAGTCATTTACACCTCCAAATGAGAACAAGATATGCAAGCCATGCTCATGCAGAGGTGCACCATCAACAGTCATAGCGTGCCTCTATTCTCACCGCTGAATTAGAAGATTTAACTGCCTCAATACTATCCACTTGAAGCTTCATCAAAGTTGTCTATCCATACAATAATAAATAGTTACAACATTATGTTTTATCAATTTTTTGTTCTTTGTTTTTTTTTTTTTTAAATCCAGAATGCCAAATATATCAAACTTCAGTAAACAATACAAAGATAAGACACCCAAACATGGCCGATAAAATGAGCTACCTCTTATGGCTCTAAGCAACTAGACAAAACTATAACCCAGATCCACAATACACCTACCTTATCAATGCGAATAAGCACACTTATTAGACACAATCACACCAAATTAGAAGCATGAAATCAAAAGGGACTAACCAAGAAGCGTAAATTTTGCGACCCTGGGATCCAAGAGTTATGGACAGTCGAAGAGTGAAACCATCCCCTCCCTGCCTTACCTCAAGAAAAGTCTACAACATATTAATACATGACATGCATACAATTATCGTAAAGTTATAAAATGAGTCATTAAACGCAATAGTTGGCATCTCCCCTTATTGATTCTCGTTTCAACATGAAAAAGGAAATGAGTAATGCGAGGTGAACCACCTTTTGGGAAACCACCTAGAGCCCACCTTAGGTGGTAGTTGACATAGCATAGTGTTTCAGTGTGATTGCTGAGGGGGTGAATCACACAGAATGCAGGAACACTATCTTCAAGACCAATAAACTGTCAATCATGAATAAAGGGCGTCAGAGGGAAGACCGGGTTTGCCGGCCTTCGACCCTCCGATGTCTAAGTCAGCCATATGTGAGTAGAAATGAGGTGTGAATAGGGTGGAGATGAAGTGTCCCCAAATGAGGGGTGAAGAGTGGTATTTATAGAGATATGGTGGATGCACCCTAAAAATACAACTTTGTCCTTATTAGAGAGTGTATTACCATTATGCCCTCAAGGGATAATGTAGGTTTCTTGGGCTTAGTTAAGGCCCAAGCCCATTTTATGCGGCAATACGTGTCTTCTTAGGCGAGTATGACCGATGTTCTACGATGTACTAACAAGTCTCCAAGTCTACGGTCAAGAGACTCTCTTGGGTGGGGACTTTATCTGATAGGATATAGAGAGTACGAGTCTTACTAGTGGCGACATAACCAGTCTCCAGTCCCCCAAGTCCCCATGCAAGGGAGGAGATATACCAGCTTCCTCTAAGTGGGGTATGTCGTGCGTTGCTATATATGACTGAGACATTGGGGTCGGTGCTCCCATGTAGTGTCTGGAGATTGCAGGGCGATCGAGGGTCGAAGTTGAGGTACCGCTGGCGAGCATCTCGTGTGGGCAACGGGTACCGGTATATTTGTATGCCTTAGGCGTTTTAGTAGCCTTTGATTTGTACCAGCTATATGCTCTAGCTCGCTGAACTATTCCAACATGCGTTCTAAGGGGAGATTGTGGTGATATATTTTGTGGTTGGCTCTAAGTGAGTGCTAGAGTACCTACGTACCCGTTTATGGGATCAAACCAAATGTAGTTCACCATTTCGCCATCGAGGCAAGTGTGCCATCAAGGTGTGGCGAAGAGTGCCGCTGAGGCATGACGATGGGTGCCGCTAGGGCATAATGATGTTGTCGATAGGGCATGTGTACAGCTGTCAAGGGGTGACTATCGGGAGCACGCTAAGAAGCGTGGCAAGGATATCGAGAGCACGCTAGGGAGCGTAGCCGAGATGTCGGTTGGTGCCAAAGTGTATCGAGAGCACGTCATGAGGTGCGGTAAATGCCGACATATAAGGTTGTTGCCTAAGTCCCCCAGTGCCGGGAGAGAACATGGTGGCGGGGCGTGACGGTTCGCGCTAGTGGCGTAACGGTCCGTGCTGGTGGCATGACGGTTCGCGGTAATGGCGTAACCATTCGCTCTGGTGGCGTGGCAATCGTGGCGGGGCGTGACGGTTCGCGCTAGTGGCGTAACGGTCTGTGCTGGTGGCATGACGGTTTGCGGTAATGGTGTAACCATTCACGCTGGTGGCATGGCAATCGTGGCGGGGAGTGACGGTTCGCGCTAGTGGTGTAACAGTCTGCTCTGGTGGCGTGACGGTTCACGCTAATGGCGTAATCATTCGCGCTAGCGGGCGGAATGGTTCGCGCTAGTGGCGTAACGGTCCGCGCTGGTGGCGTGACAGTTCGCGCTAATGCCGTAACCGTTTGCTCTAGCGGGCGAAATGGTTCGCGCTGGTGGTGTAACGGTCCTCGCTGGTGGTGTGACAATTCGCGCTAGCATGCGAAATATTCCGCGGTGGTGGCGTAACGGTCTACGCTGGTGGCGTGACAATTCGCGCTAGCATGCGGAATGGTTCGCGCTGGTGGCGTACACTCGTGGTGTGTGTAGCGTGAGATTGCACCTTTAGGTGCTGGTTATTTACATATGTTGTGTATGTAGCCTGAGGTTGCACCTTTGGGTGCTGGCTGTTTACACATATTGTGTGTGTAGCCTGAGGTTGCACCTTTGGGTGCTGGTTGTTTACACATGTTGTGTGTGTAGCCGTCTATGGCGTAGTCGCGAAGTCGGCATGACTGTGTGCCATGTGAAATGAAGTGTCAACGATGTTTCACATATGTTTTGTTGGCGTAAGTTGCATGGCTCTCGACTGTGCCATGATCACGGCTCTTGTGTGAGAGAGTAAAATCATAGATAGATATATAGCAATGTATGGCTTGTAATCATGTGAAGTAAGTGTCATATGGTTTGCATATGGTTTACAAGTATGTGTATTTAGCATGTACATGAGAATATATGTAACATGTGTACGTGGTAAAGAGTGTTTGCTAACTCTATGACGTGTATATTATGATGCATGGGGCATGTTATTTATATGATAATAACTCAATTAAATAATGTAAAGTAAAACTTATCTGGAGCCGTGTAGAGCCGCTATAGATATTGTGGAAAAATTAGAGTTGTTGATATGGGACCCCATATGTCGGTCAAAGAGCTTGGTATAAGAATCCCAATAGAGTAGTCGAACCAATGATATGACGTACTCATTGAGCTCATCATTGGATATAATATTGTTCTGTCAAGAAGTAATGTATGTGTACTGACACAGGGAAGAGAAGCCATGATGACAAATATGATAGTCTGTAGTGTGTGCCGATCATATTTGGCAAGTGGAGGAGTAGACAAGGTGTGGCCATTTGATAGGGGCATGACTCATGAGAACTTTGTGTCATAATGCCCATAGATAGACCATAGAGAAGTATGTAGCATTGTAGATGAAGTGTTGTTGACAACTTGTTGTTGGAGCTTGGTTTGATATGATTATATAGTGCCGAGGGGGCATGATAAAGTGGCAATTGATCGCTATCAAGGTAGCGAGCTGGATTGGATACGAACTTGGTTGACATACGAACCAAATAATGGACAGCGCCTATAGTCACGTGGTCTCGGAGAGAGGTATTCAGCCAGAGGCATGGATAGTAATCATAGAGTGGGATAGGTGCATCATGTATGTGTCAATGCTTGTAGCACAAAATATATGTGGCTATCGATTAACCTTCAAAGAAATAATGGAAGTATAGTGTGGGGTGTCTGCTTGTGAGCTCTGCATGTAACACTTAGTCTATTGTGAAGGACGTGTAACTCAGTCTCAGGAAAGGGAGGTGACGGGAGCAGGCTGCTGGGTGCCGAGACCACAAATCTTTCTTTGTTTGAGTTGTTGTGGCGGGAGCCAGGAAGGGGAGGTGCCGAGAGAGAGGTCGCTGGATTGCTGAGACCACAGGTGTCGGGAGTGATGAGTCCCGATACCAAGAGATGACCTGTTCCGGGAGCCGGGAGGGCTAGGGATTGGTCTCGGGACGGAGACACGGAGAGTAGAGGAGTGTCATGAGAGATTATGGTGGCGGGGCACCGAAATGAGAGGCCGGGGAGCTCGGGAGAGAGACACCGAGACACGGGAGGGCGTCCCCAAGAGAGGGGTGCCAAAGGCAAAGGCAAGTCCCGGTGGTAGGGACCCGGGGGGGTGGGTGTCGAGATTGGGGTCGCGAGAACAAGAGCATATCCCTGCCGGGACCTTGTGTCGCCGCCGTGACTGGCGTGGCTGGTCTCGCTACTGGAATGGGTGTCCAGATCAGTTTTTTTTTTTTGTATCCTACTGCCAGGAGAGAGGAGTCCCGAGAGGTCGGGATGGAGAGCTGTGTATGTGTGAGAGTCCGTCAGGGGAGTCCGCCAGGGGAACTGGGGAAACTAGGGGAGTCCGCCAAGGGGGGCCTCCAGGGGAGTCCGACAGGGGAATTGGGGAGACTAGAGGAGTCCGTCAGGGGAATTGGGGAGACCAGGGGAGTCCGCCAAGGGAACTAGCAGTGGGGGTGCCGAGATTGAGGTCGCGAGACAGGGAGCATATCCCTGCCAGGACCTTGTGTTGCCGCCGTGACTAGCGTGGCTAGTCTCGCTACTGGAATGGGTCTCGCTGGATTGACAACGTATCATTGTCGGGAAGCTACTGCCAGGACGTTGTGTCGCAGCTGAGGGAAGCTAGGTGTCCTGATCAGTTCTTTAGGCGCTGCTCACCGGCGCGTGGGTCTTGGCCGGAGGTCGGGGAGGCCACGCTGGATTCATTGGAAGACGGCGAGTATGATGGCTGGGAAGGTGAGCTACCTTGCGGTGGTTGAAAAGCTGAAAAGTAATCCATATCTACTTTTTCTCTCCTCATTTTTCACAGTGTTCGAAACCCAGAAGCTTGAAAAGCTCATTTTCATTTAAGTGAGATGTGATATTGGGAGGATTTATATGAGAAGGAGAGGGAGAAACAGTGTCGCCGGGGAAAGAAAAATTTCCAGAAAAGGAATTCCGGCCGGATCATGAATACGCTCATGGTGAGCCATGTGAGGGTTTCCACTTGAGCTGTCCTCCTTCTAGCGCCAATTGTTTCAGTGTGATTGCTGAGGGGATGAATCACACAGAATGCGGGAACACCATCTTCAAGACCCATAACCTGTCAATCATGAATAAAGGGCGTTAGAGGGAAGACCGAGTTTGCTGGCCTTCGACCCTCTGATGCCTAAGTCAGTCATATGTGAGTAGAAATGAGGTGTGAATAGGGTGGAGATGAAATGTCCCCAAATGAGGGGTGGAGAGCGGTATTTATAGAGATAGGTGGATGCACCCTAAAAATACCACTTTGCTCTTATTAGAGAGTGTATTACCATTATGCCCTCAAAGGATAGTGTAGGTTTCTTGGGCTTAGTTAAGGCCCAAGCCCATTTTATGCGGTAATACGTGTCTTCTTAGGCGAGTATGACCGATGTTCTACGATGTACTAACACACAGCCACATCATCAAACCATGATTTCTTATTTTCCTTATATTTCATTTTTTCTTAATTACAAAAATCCTCTACTTTTTTTACTTTACTGATTTTATCTTGTAAACTCTATTTCTTTTCCTTCTGATCTAATCTTCTACGCCTTCGATTCTCTCTCCCTCTCAACTCTCTCACCTCCTATCCAATTGATCGATCAACACAATTTTGTTTTCATTCTAATACATGTAACTGAATTGGGTGCTCAAACCCAGATAATTGTGTTGAAGTTACTCAGGGTACATACATGTCTCACAACATTATTTTTACAAAAAATGAAGAAGTCTCACTGCATATATTATAATCAAACATTGGAAGAAATCTCAATTCAAGTAACAAAAAATTGAAGATGAAAGGCAAAGCCTTTGGACGTGGAAGGAGGGAAAAAGAAAATTGCAGCACATGCAAGGCCATGTTAGGGAAAAAAAAAGTGCTAGAAGAAAACAACTGTGCTAATGAAGATCACAAAAGCATACATTGTCAAGACCCACCCCGAATTTCACCCTGAAACCCGAGGTAAATCCTGCGGGTGTTTACGCCTAGATTAATATTTTACTGGACAGTAAATGTCTATGTAAATATTAATTATTTCTTGGACCATGTCATACCGGCGAGATGGAGTTTCTCCAAGTTTACAAGTGATAGCTCGCCAGTGAGACCACGCGAGCCAAGTTAGACTTCGCGCGGAACGAACTGCATGAGAATTTGACTTCACTTAGCCTTCGCGCGGAATGGGCATAGGTGGACTACGCAGTTCGCGTGGAACACTTAGCTCGCGCGCGGAATGCCTTCGCGCGGAATTACTATTTGCCAGTCCGCGTAGGCGAGGCGAGATGGACTCTTCGCGAGGCGAGGCGGAAAGGTACTTCGCGAGATTGCCAGTCCGCATAGGCGAGGCGAGATGGACTCTCCGCATAGGCGAAGCGAGGCGAGCTGGCGAACTGCCTCGCGTAGAAGACTTCGCGAGGAAGCGACATGCGGACTCCGCGCGCACCGCGACAAACGTTGAAGACTTTTACAAGTCTCTGACATGCTTCGGGCCAACCCCTGTGGCCCATTAAATATAAAAGCCCTTTTAAGGCTCGCGAGCTGCAATAGCCCGGGAAATGGAAATGAGCTACAGAAGCACGCGAGATAACACCTTGCAGCAGCCCGCGAGATGGGGATACTCCTAATTCCAGTTCGCATAGGAGTCTACAGTTGGCAGCGCGGAATGAAGTGTGCGAACTGGGCAGGTGTCACCAATTGGTTGGTTCGCATGGACGAAGCAGTGTCCTTGTGAATTAGTGTTTCAGAGTCCGACTTGGATTCTAATCACTTTGCTTCTGCCGAACCACTATATAAGGGGGCTCGAACCCTAACAGAAAG
The DNA here is from genome assembly GCA_009720345.1 of Fragaria iinumae. Lineage (NCBI taxonomy): Eukaryota > Viridiplantae > Streptophyta > Magnoliopsida > Rosales > Rosaceae > Fragaria > Fragaria iinumae. The sequence continues at coordinate 31,372,475 of CM019122.1, read as the reverse complement.
CTCTCTCTCAAATCAATACAAAAATAACAAACACAACACAACTGAAACCCAGTTACCCTTTGAGCCTTCCTCGAAACCCTAACCCTAAGCGCCGCCGCCTAGGTCTTTCCCCAGAGCTCTCCGGACTCTGCATTCCCTTCAGCTTCTCTCTGAACTCCCTGTAACTGCTCTGCTCGCGCCGCCGTGAGTATCGATTCGTTTGTGCTCGTAAATCCTCCTCTGAGGTGGCGCCTGTAACCCCCATTTGCCTGATCAAGAAGTCAAGCGCACCCCTAACAACCTCTTTCCTCGTCCGCGAGGTGGCACGCCCGCAACACTCATCCTCCCTCTTTGTCTGCTAGAAACCTCTGCTCCGCGCGCTGAGGATCGTGGCCAAAACATTGGCACGCCCAGTGGGACAGGGAGTACAAGCGAATACATCATTGGGAAACCGGAGGAAGCGCCGTACCGAAAGCCCCAGCTTTCTTGTCTCAAGCATAGATCGCTACGGTACAAGCCCCATAATAGTGCGGCTTGCCGATCCCTCACCCAAGAGCAGGTTCTTGCTCAGTTTGGTAATCCGGATTACAGCGAGACCGCCATGGTAGGCTCTCAGCCGACCCAAAATACAGGTTCTGCTCTATCTATGGAGCAAATCTTCCAGATGTTCGAGCAGTTGACGAGCCAAGGGTTGGCTACTCAACAAAGCATCACCGACCTTGCTGGTAAGGTCGACGGCCTTGCTGACCAAGTGAAAAGGGACAAAACCCTTTGGGAAGCAGACCAACACAACCTTACCGTACTCACTGAGGACTTCAACCAGTTTGTCAGCGAAACAAGGGAAACCAAAGGCTTGGTCGAAGGAAGCCTTCAACAGATCCGCTTGGATCTGGATCAGAACACGGAGACCGTGAAACAAGGCACGGAGACCGTGAAACAAGGCACGGAGACCATGAAGCAACATGCAGAGGCCCTGTCGCTCACTCGCGCGACAGTCGACGAGCAGACCCGCCGCTTGGACGAGCACGACACCAAGCTGCATGACCAGCAGAATGCTTCCTTCTTTGGAAGTAAGAATAGTCTAGAAAAGCTAGACGAATTCAAAGACAAACAGGATCGGCTGAACCTACGGGTCCTTGAAGTTGAGGAATGGCTGAGGGCGCAGGCACCAAAAACCCCTACTCTAAACCCTACCGGCCCAAGCGCAAGCGAGGGGACAGCCAAGTATATTCCTCCCAATGAACGCACCAGGGGAAACCCTAAGGTCGGGACTCCGAAGTCCCCGCAGTTCGTGCCAGGGGCAGGAACGTCAAAGAGCCCGCTCCCACATGGCTCGTTTGCCTCCCCCAGGAGGTTGAATAGTTCTCTGCGTCAAGGAACCAGGACACCAGATGACCCGCTTCTCGTTCATTCCAGCCTTACTCCTAAGAACGGCGGACATGTCGTCAGTTTCTCTACATGGCCAAACCATGGGGAAGGGGCAGAGTCCGCGCCCGTGACCACAGCCGACTGGCGCCAGCTTATCTCCTCCATTGTCAAGGAGCAAACCGGACACGGTGATGCTAACTTGCAGTATCGCGACCCCTATCCAGATAGCGTGGCGCAATACCCCTTCCCGCATGGGTTCAAGAACGTAGTGTTCACTACCTTCTCTGGCGAAACAAGGGAGGACGCAGCAACCCACATGGCCCGCTTCAAAGTCCAGTGCGGCCAGTACAGGAACAATGACATCCTCAAGCTCAAGCTCTTCGGGACCTCTCTGTCCGGAGCTGCATTTACTTGGTACTCCAGGTTGAAGCCGGGATCCATTGCGGACTGGCCTACCATGGAGAAGCTGTTCCGGAAGACCTACGGTACCATTGAGCCGGAGGTCGGCCTTGACTCCCTCACTCAGATGAGTCAGCAAAGCATGGAGTCAGGAGTCTCTTTCCTCCAGCGGTTCAAGATCCAACAAGCCAAGTGCGACTTTCTCCTACCCAAACAGGAAGCCATTAAGTTGGCTGTCCGTGGTCTCGAACACCGCCAGCGGCTGAAGCACCATGGGGAACGCTTCATGTCTATGGGCGACCTCATCAACAAGGTCGGCAACTATGAAATAATCCTCAACGAGATGGACGAAAAGACGAATGCCTTCAAAGGGACGTACGTACCGGGGAGGAACATGATAGTCGGGGCTTTAAACCTCCAATCCTCCACGTTCGACCCTTACTACCAAAAGCAGGAGGAGAATGAGGCCGCGCAGGGGTATGTTGACGACGTCGGAGCAGTCGAACTGACCGGGAAGCCTCTGGCTCACAAACTGAAGAATCTCAAGATGACCCGCGAGCCAATCACCATTCAGTCCTTTGCATGGACTAAGCCCGAGTACGAGTCTTACACGTATGATGCGAAAAACGCCCATCTTGTCTTTAATGACTTGATTGAGGCGAGCTACGTGCGCTTGGACCATAAGATCCCGTCCAAAGAAGAGCTAAAGGACAAGAAGTATTGCAGTTTCCACAATGCTTACAATCACGACACCAAGGACTGTGTCAAACTCCGCGACCAACTGCAGACTTGGTTGAATTCAGGCGCCCTGAAAATGAAGACGCCGGGAAGCACAGCTTCTCTGGTGGACGTGGATCCTTTCCCCGCCATGGTTGGTATGGTCGAGGTGAATTGGGCCGATCAGCCAAGGGAGAACAGCCGACACCGCGCACCAAAGCCAGGCGAGCGGCGAATTACCTTAGACCTAGCCGAGCATCCAGAGGATGATAGTCCGCGCCGGGTGCTTAAGCGAGACCAAGAGGATGGTAATGATGACACACGTCAGCCATCTCGCCGGTACACTTACAACGTCAACCTCGCGCACGAGGTCCTAGACGATCTTATTGATGGCGGACTCGTCACTGTGTCGAGGGCCTTGCCCTATGTTGAATACAAGGAGGGCCGCGTCCATTGCAAGCTCCATGACAGTTGGGGACACAGAACTCGCGACTGTTACCAGCTCCGCGAACATGTCCAGGACTGGTTAGACCTCAAGTATATTCGCTTCGAGGACAAAGGCGGCTTCATGATCACAATTGCTGACATCGCCTGGCCTCGCGTCGGCCAGCGCGCGATAACCTTGGACTTATCTCCAAACGCGGGCCAACGCGACCCGCCAGGTCGAAACCGTAAGAGGCCGGCGAATGACTATACCGTTCTGGCAAACCAAGATGCAAACCACTACCCGGCAAGGGAGGTAGCCGCCACACCACAGCCCGATCGCCTTTCAAGAAAAGACAAAGGCAAAGCTACCATGCGGGACGATATACCGTCTCCAGCTGACAACTATCAACCCATGAGTCCCAGGACTCGCGCGGAGCTGGAACAGAGGATCAAGCGCCTCGAAACCTTCGTTCAATCACACTGGACTAAAGATGTACCTTCCTCTCCAGCTTCAAGCGAGTTGGACATCTCCGATTCCGGCAGCGAACGCCAAGATAGCGAGGCTTCAAGCCCCAGGCGAGGTGTCTTGATTGACCCCTATATTCCTCTGACATCCAAATCAGCGATCAAAGAAGGGATTTGGTACACACAGCAAGGGGGAAAGCCGGTTACCATCAGCAGATCCAAGAAGCGGAAGCCACAAAAGAAGTATGGCAGCATACTGCGTGCCTTGCGAGCGGCCGATGATGGCATCATCCGACTCTCGCAGCTCGCGCAGACACCCGAGAGAATGTGGAGAGAAGCTGAAGGCTTGCGCGCTCTACTCCAAAGGCCACCTGTCACGCCTCCACGTGTCTGTGCGCAGGCAGCAGACGACCCCGCTCCAAAGGCGAATGTCTTCTGTCGCCTCACCGTACCACCAAGACAGGATCCGCGCCCCGCAAGGTACAGATCATCGCCGGAACCGGCAAGGAGGAGGGAGCCACAGTTCTCCCGGCACAAGCCTTCATCGGAACCTGAGAGAAGAAGGGATGTTTTACCTCCTCCAAGGCGCAAGCAGTCGCCGGAAACCGAACGACGAAGAGACCCGCCACCTCCACCAAGGCGAAGGCAGTCGCCAGAGGCTGAGAGAAGACGAGAACCGTCTTCCCCAGCGAAGCGAAGACTGTTCGCCGCATCAAGGCCAGAGCCAAGGCGCGAGCTGCTTCGGTCATCACATCCTCAGAAGCCTATTCGCCAGGAACCTGAGGCTAAAAAGGAGCTATCACGACCGGGTCCGCCCCAACCTCAACCCACACAGGAGCCTCAGGTCTCAGTCCTTCCTCCACCTAGGGCAGAGGACAATGCCAGAGCCCCACTAGCCGCGGATAAGCTTTCAGCCGAGAACAAACAACCTTCGACCAAACTCGTGTGGCGACCACGGCAGCCAGAGGGTAACGTCTCGCCAGGGGTCGAAAGTAGCACCTCCAGCCCTAACCTCGCAGAGCTCATGGCCCAATGCTTCCGCGAAAATTCACTGAACGAGGAGACTCATTCCGAGCCTCGAATCGACTTGGGCGACGACCAAGCAGAAGGGCAGGGTGAATCATTCACCTGCAATATGCTCGAGGTCTCTACATGGCCAGAACATGAAGAAGTCAACCCGGCAGAGAGCGCATTTGCTGTGCTCGAAGGAGACAATGGACCCGTTGAGACTCCACTAATCCCCGTCCACGAACAATGTTCTTTTCAGGTCGGAATGGTTTTCTTCATATCTGAGAGATACGCTCTCCCGCCAAATACAACATGCAACACGGTGGGTATTCCAGACAATAGCGAGAATGTCTGCGACATATCGCCCCCTTGCAGCAGGGAGATGGGTCCAGTCCTGGCGGAACTTGTGAACGCTCCACCAGTGGAAGCTATGAGCAGCGTCACACGCATGCCGACTCTGACCTTCTCCACTCCGACTCTGGATATGGCCACTCACATGAGGCCATTATATATCACGGCTGAAGTTGAAGGGATCATGATAAACAAAATCATGGTCGACACGGGGGCGGCAGTGAATGTCGTCACCACCTGCACTATGGGACTCCTTCGTATCCCACGCTCGATGATCCAAACTACGTCCTTGACAGTCAAGAACTTCACCGGACAAGTCTCCAGGACTCTAGGTTTGTTGTTCTTACGGGTCAAGGTGGGACCGGCTTCAAGGGTCTACACATTCTTCGTCGCCGAGTGTGCTTCCTCCTACAACATGATCCTAGGCCGCGACTGGATACATAGAAGTTTCTGTGTGCCTTCCTCCATGCACCAAGAACTCCTGATTTGGGATACAGAGAAACGCGAGACGGTCCTCATCCAAGCGGACCCGCGTCCCTTCTCCATTTCCGCCAACTTCAATGACGCCCGCTACTACAATACTGATTTGGGTCCATTGGATGTACAAGGCGTTGATTCTAAAGGCCGCCCATATGGAGTTACTGCCTCCAACTTAACACGATGGGGACTCACTCAGGCGAGGGACGACTTACAATGTCCTCACACCATTGCGGACCCCCTCCAACCGTCTTATGATTAGTACATCCTCAGAAGAAACACGCAAGGCTGGCGAGTCCTTGTGTGAGAGACTGCTCTCATATTGGGCGGAACGCGAAGCCTATGACAGAGTCGCCACCATGGAGTACATAGACGAGATAGTGGACTACACCGATGCCGAGGAGGAAGTTATTCAGTTAGCTCCCGCTGCCTTGGACGACACACCGCCTCAAGTCCGCGATCCCACCTTACAAGTCGACGTGGGAACTGCAGAGAAACCCTTATTACTTTCCATCAGTGCCAAGTTGGCGGGACAAGAAAAGGAAGACCTTCTCGCCTTACTACATGAATATAGGGATTGTTTCGCTGCGCAGTACGAAGACATGCCTGGCCTCTCCCCGGATTTAGTTTGTCATTGTCTGCCTACTCACCCCGATAGACGTCAAGTTTGCCAAGACGGCAGATTTATGCGAACTGAGACCCAGATCTTGGTCAAAGAGGAGATTGAGAACATGCACCGATCAGGTATCATTCGCGTGGCCAAATACAATGAGTGGCTGTCCAACATCGTTCCAGTCCGCAAGAAGAACGGCAAAACGCGCGTCTGTGTTGACTACCGTGACCTCAACAATGCAACGCCTAAAGATATATATCCCATGCCTGTTGCTGACCTCCTCATTGACGCGGTCGCAGGGCATGAAGTACTCTCCTTTATGGATGGAACCGCTGGGTACCATCAGATCCCTGTCGCTGAAGAAGATCGCCATAAGACTGCTTTCCGCTGCCCAGGGTTCGCGGGCGCGTTCGAGTATGTTGTCATGCCATTCGGCCTCAAGAACACAGGGGCAACTTATCAACGCGCCATGAACCTTATCTTTCACGACATCTTAGGCAAGTTGATCGAAGTCTACATCGACGACGTCGTGGTTAAAACGAAGACGCGGGCGACACACGTTGAAGACCTTCGACAGGTTTTCACGCGGATGCGGAAACACCACCTGAAGATGAGCCCCGCCAAATGTGTGTTTTCTTCGCGGAGGCAGGCGACTTCCTTGGTTTTCTCATCCATCAAAGAGGTATCGAGATCCCCAAAGACAAGACGCAGGCGGTAATCAACGCCTCGCCTCCTACGACCAAAAAGGAGCTCCAACAATTCATCGGGCGCATCAATTTCCTCCGCCGTTTCATTTCAAACGCGGCAGGGAAGGTTCAGCCTTTTTCGCCTCTTCTAAAGCTCCAGGGGGCAACCGAGTTCGTTTAGGAACCACAACACCAGGAGGCCTTCGATCGTATTAAGGATTATCTTGCAACTCCACCTGTTTTGGTTCCCCCTCGCCCGGGCGTTCCGCTTAAGCTCTACATCGCCACTGCTGACTTGTCCATTGGCGGACTCTTGGCACAAGACGATGAGAATGGGGTGGAACACGCCGTTTACTATCTTAGCAGGGTGTTGACCGATTGCGAGACGCGCTACTCCCCAATGGAAAAGTTGTGTCTCGCCCTTTTCTTTGCAGGTTGCAAGCTCCGCCACTACATGTTAGCATTTACCACGGTGGTGATCGCTCAGTCCGACCTAGTCAAATATATGCTTTCCCACCCTATCCTACGCGGATGCATAGGTAAATGGATATTGGCCTTGTTTGAATTCTCTTTGCAATATGTTCCGCAGAAGGCAGTTAAAGGACAGGCCATAGCAGATTTCCTCGCGCATCACCCGCCCACTGAGCTGACAGCATTCCGCGAGTTGGAAGTCGTTGCAGTCTCCCCTTCTCCATGGACTCTATACTTCGACGGCTCACGCACTGAACTCGCTGCCGGTGCTGGGATCGCCATCGAGAATCCTGCAGGATACCGTTTTTCTTACTCTTTCCAGCTTGTCTTTAAATGTACCAATAATCAGGCGGAATACGAGGCACTCATTATCGGACTGGAAATCTTGCTGGACTTAGGAGTCCGCGAGGTTCAAGTCTTTGGCGACTCCTTACTGGTCGTCAACCAACTTGTGGCGAAGTTCAAGTGTTTAAGCTTGTCCATTGAACCTTACTTGCGAAAAGCTTTTGATGTCTTGGACCACTTCGACGATGTTCACATTGAACACATCCCACGCGAATTCAACTTCGTGGCGAACGAGCTCGCGCAAATCACATCCGGTCTTAGCCTGCGCGATGGAGTGCGCGAACGACTCCTCAAAGTCGAGCGACGTACACTTCCTTCTTTTCTTGCTAGGGGGCAATATGACACAGAACCTCTCCACGTCGCCGCCTTAGATCCTATCGATGAAGATTGGCGGCTACCGTTTATTGTGACACGACCCACCCCGAATTTCACCCTGAAACCCGGAGTAAGTCGTGCGGGGACCACCTCCAAGGAAAATTTACTGAAAAGATTGAGAAAATCTCCCTTGCAGATGGACAACCCTAACTCGAAAATTCCAAATTTCACTCTTACTTCAACACTTCCAAACATCACATAATTATCCTTCAGAAATTCTACACATAATATACAATAATCCCAAAGTATTCAGAGCTACTAAACATTAGCGGAAGCAAGAAAACACGAGTAGGTTAAACATGTAACCTACTGATGAAAACTGGCGGAAATGCGGGTGACTATGCCTCGTCTCCTACTAGATCCAACCCGAACTCTGCAGACTGGGCAATTTAAAACGAATGGCCCAGGGGAAAACATTTAATAACGTTAGAGTGAGTGGACAAAAATAAAATAATAAATAAAATATTTATGTTTCCCCAAATTAATTTCTAAGGAAAAATCGAATGCATGCCGCAAGTGATAAAACTTTTATCTCATAAAATATCGAGTCTCTCAGACTCTATAATATATATATATATGTATTTACACTCGTCCATACTCCCTATATAAATTCATGGGTCTATATAGGGCTACTACGCTCGCGTCCAACGCTCACGTCACGCCTTAATGCGGTGTTACACTACGCCATCAAGGTGGACAGACGGGTGTATAAATATGTGTCCATACCCCCTATATGAATTAAACACTCAAATAGGGCTACTACGCTTACGTCCAACGCTCACGTCACACCATAATGCGGCTATATGCTGCGCCATTAAGGTGGACAGACACATATGGCTAGCTAGCATTTTCTATACATACTCTCTCATAAATACATATTTATATCCACCGAAAATCCCATTTTCGGTATCTCTCCAAGAGAAATAAAAATCGTCAAAACTGTGACGGAGATTCGTAGTTTTTTGGAATTAGCAGGTTATTATCGGCGCTTTGTAAAAGATTTTTCAAAGATTGCTGCTCCTCTCACAATGTTGACCAGGAAGGGGGTTAAGTTTGAATGGTCAGATTAGTGCGAGCAAAGCTTTCAAGAATTGAAGAATTGCTTGACAAGTGCTTCTGTTTTGGCACTTCCGGATGATAGTGGAGAATATGTGGTCTATTGTGATGCTTCTAGACGGGGTCTAGGTGGAGTTTTGATGCAGCATGATCGAGTTATTGCCTACGCTTCTAGGCAATTGAAGCCGCATGAGGGGAATTATCCCACTCATGATCTGGAGCTTGCAGCGGTAGTTTTTGCTCTCAAGTTGTGGAGACACTATCTTTATGGAGCCAAGTGTCAGATATTTACCGATCACAAGAGTCTTCGGTACGTGTTCACTCAAAGAGAGCTTAATATGAGACAGAGAAGGTGGATGGAGTTAATCAATGATTATGATTGAACTATTGAGTATCATCCTGGAAAAGCTAATGTGGTAGCTGATGCTCTTAGTCGAAATCCCTCCATATCTTTATCTCATATAAAGATGGTTCAAGTTCCGCTTCTTTGTGAGTTGCGAGCTACAGGAGTGGATTTATCAGTGGATGAGGTTGGTGCTTTGATAGCCAGTTTTCATGTGAGGCCAGTTTTGGTTGATAGAGTGCGGGAAGCACAGTATAATGATCCTTCCATAGTTCGATTGATGGAAAGAGCTTTGAATGGAGCCGCAGCCGATCATTTTTCAGTTAGAAGAGATGGGACTCTATTGTTTAAGAACCGGCTATGTGTTCCAAAAAGAAATGAAGAGTTGAAGAGTGAGATTATGGAGGAAGCTCATAGCTCTGCATATGCTGCTCATCCGGGTAGCACAAAAATGTATCGGATTTTAAAGGATTATTATTGGTGGCCAAACATGAAGAGGGAAATTGCAGCTTATGTGAGTAGATGTCTGATTTGTCAGCAAGTCAAGGCTGAAAGGCAGAAGCCTTCTGGGTTGCTTGAGCCGTTGCCTATTCCAGTGTGGAAGTGGGACCACATCACCATGGATTTTGTTTTTAGTTTACCTCGTACCCGTGAAGGGCATGACGGTATTTGGGTGATTGTGGATAGACTCACCAAGTCTGCACATTTCTTGCCAGTGAGAAAGAAGTATAAATTGGATAAATTGGCGGAGCTTTATGTGAACGAAATTGTGAGGCTTCATGGTGTTCCTGAATCAATAGTGTCAGATCGAGATCCTCGATTTGCTTCTAAATTTTGGGGAGCTCTTCAGGCAGCTTTAGGTACCCAATTACTCTTCAGTACTACTTTTCATCCTCAGACTGATGGGCAGTCCGAGAGGACTATTCAGACTTTGGAGGATATGTTGAGGGCTTGTGCCATGCAGTTCAGAGGGAGTTGGGATAAAAACCTATCTTTGATGGAATTTGCCTATAATAATAGCTTTCATTCTAGCATTGGTATGGCTCCCTTTGAGGCTCTTTATGGGAGGCAGTGTCGCACGCCTTTGTGTTGGAATGAAGTAGGGGAAAAAGAGCTTTGTGGCCCAGAGTTAATCCATGTTACGAATGAGAAGATTAAAGTGGTTAGAGATAGACTCAAGACTGCTCAGAGTAGGCAGAAGAGTTATGCGGATGTCCGTAGGAGAGATCTTGAATTTCAAGTGGGGGATTGGGTGTTTCTGAAATTATCTCCTTGGAAAGGGGTTGTGCGCTTCGGGAAGCGTGGGAAGCTTAGCCCGAGGTATATTGGCCCTTATGAGATTATAGAGCGAGTTGGCTCACTTGCTTATCGATTAGCCTTGCCTCCAGAGTTAGCTAGGATACATAATGTGTTTCATGTATCCATGCTTCGCAAGTATATTGCCGATCCTTCTCATGTACTGCAAGAGCAGCCGATTAGTTTGACGAGAGATTTGTCTTACGAAGAGGAGCCGGTTCAGATTCTCGACCGAAAGGAGCAAGTGCTTAGGAACAAGACAATCCCACTTGTCAAGGTGCTTTGGAGAAGTCATCAAGTAGAAGAAGCTACTTGGGAATCAGAGGAGCAAATGATGCAGCAGTATCCCTATCTCTTCGGATGACAGGTATGTTAATTTCGAGGACGAAATTTTTATAAGGAGGGGAGAATTGTCACATCCCGACCCTTATAAAATTACCTTATTTACTAGCGTGATTATAATAAGAATTTTACCGTCTCGATCATTGAGTTAATAGCTTAATTGGTCCCTAGAGGGGTTTCGGGGACGATTATTGTGCTGAGGATTATTCGTAAGAGGAAAATACGACGACGGTAAAAATAGTAAATTTTAGCTAGTAAAAGGTAATTTTATTCGGGTATTATTTTTTCGGGGTGTTTAATTTTAGAATTGGGTAGTATATAGGTGATGGACCGGTTTGGGGTGTGAGGCCCAAACCCATTCTCTTTTCCTCTCTTTTCCTCCCGATTCTCTCTCCTCTCCCGCTCCCGCACCCGAGCCCTCCCGCTGTCCGGAATTCCGACCGCCAGACCGCCGCCGTCAGGCCGCCCCAGACCGCCGCACCGGTCCCAATCGATCGGTCTCCGACCCAGCTATCTTCCAGGACCGGTGACAGCCCCCCTAGCGCCGCCGTGAGAGAGCGGTGCCGCCCGAAAGGTTAGGCTGCCCCGAACTTCCGGTCGCCAGAACTCCCTCCTCCGGCCACCAATCCGGGCAAGCTTGGTACGGTTTTGTAGCCCTCCTCCCGTGCAGCAACCCCTCCAATCAGCTCACTCCCTCTTGAGCTAGGTAAGGAGAAATGTGGAGTTGAAATTTCTAGGGCTTTTAAGTTGTTTTCGTTCGATTAGCCTAGTTAGGCTTGGAATTGGGTGATGTGTTGGTCATGAAAGTTGTAGAGCATGATGAGGAGATTATTCTGTCAAAATTTCATAGGTTTTGGAGGTCGCCAGAATTGGCCTCCGGCCGCCGCCGGTTAGGAGATTTTTAGGGTTTTAAATGTGGAATATTAAGAGGAGTATATTGGTGTGATTTATGGAATTTTTGGATGAGATTTGGATAGGTTTGTGAATTTCCGAAGTTTGGTATTTTTGGCGGTTAATTAATGTAGAATCCAGCCGTAGGATTTAAGTCGTATTTTGGGGAGGTTGTATTTACGACTGATGAGTATGATATTTAAGTTCGGATCGTTCCGATTTAAGAATATCGAAGTTAGGCAATGATGAGTGTATTTATGGCTCTCGGGTAATTTTGCCTATTTTGATTAAATATTGGATTATTGGTTGGGAAATTAATATTATATTTGGAACAGGACGTGAGGAGGCTCGAGCAGACGAGGCCCCAGATCGACATCAGGCTTAGGCCTAATTTGTGAGTGGACTTTTGTTTTAAATAATATGCATGCTATGGTTCATGAATGAACAATTAATGTCGTGGAGCATTTTGACGTCATTTTAATTTTTGACGATTTTTATTTCTCTTGGAGAGATACCGAAAATGGGATTTTCGGTGGATATAAATATGTATTTATGAGAGAGTATGTATAGAAAATGCTAGCTAGCCATATGTGTCTGTCCACCTTAATGGCGCAGCATATAGCCGCATTATGGTGTGACGTGAGCGTTGGACGTAAGCGTAGTAGCCCTATTTGAGTGTTTAATTCATATAGGGGGTATGGACACATATTTATACACCCGTCTGTCCACCTTGATGGCGTAGTGTAGCACCGCATTAAGGCGTGACTTGAGCGTTGGACGCGAGCGTAGTAGCCCTATATAGACCCATGAATTTATATAGGGAGTATGGACGAGTGTAAATACATATATATATTATAGAGTCTGAGATGCTCGATATTTTATGAGATAAAAGTTTTATCGCTTGCGGCATGCATTCGATTTTTCCTTAGAAATTAATTTGGGGAAACATAAATATTTTATTTATTATTTTATTTTTGTCCACTCACTCTAACGTTATTAAATGTTTTCCCCTGGGCCCTTCGTTTTAAATTGCCCAGTCTGCAGAGTTCGGGTTGGATCTAGTAGGAGACGAGGCATAGTCACCCGCATTTCCGCCAGTTTTCATCAGTAGGTTACATGTTTAACCTACTCGTGTTTTCTTGCTTCCGCTAGTGTTTAGTAGCTCTGAATACTTTGGGATTATTGTATATTATGTGTAGAATTTCTAAAGGATAATTATGTGATGTTTGGAAGTGTTGAAGTAAGAGTGAAATTTGGAATTTTCGAGTTAGGGTTGTCCATCTGCAAGGGAGATTTTCTCAATCTTTTCAGTAAATTTTCCTTGGAGGTGGTCCCCGCACGACTTGCTCGAGCCTCCTCACGTCCTGTTCCAAATATAATATTAATTTCCCAACCAATAATCCAATATTTAATCAAAATAGGCAAAATTACCCGAGAGCCATAAATACGCTCATCATTGCCTACAAAATAAATCCTAGCAAAAATTAAATTGTACCCCACAACCTTTTACTAGCAAAAATTACCATTTTTTACCGTCGTCACAATTTCTTCCTTTGAATAAATCCTACAAAATAATTGTACCCCACAACCTCTTTGGGGACCAATTAAATTATCCACTTAATGACGAAGACGGTAAAACTCTTATTACCACAATACTAGTAATTAAGGTAAAATTTAAGAGTCGGGACGTGACATACGTGAAACCCTAATTCAATTCCCCCTAAACCCTAATTCCACTTGATATTCATCATAATCTCGGTCGTTTGGAATGGGTGGCTTTTGTTAACAATGCTTGCGAGGAAACCAAAATCCAATTGAGAAGAAGTTGATGATCAATTGAATAGGAAGCGAGAGAGTAGAGAGAAGACGTGAGAGGAGGAGAGAATTGAAGACGTCGAAGATTATATAAGGCAGAAAACATATAAGGTTTATAAGAAAAAAAAAACAATAAAGTAAAAAAAGTAAAGGAATTTTGTAATTAAGAAAAAATGAAATATAAAGAAAATAAGAAATCATGGTTTAATGATGTGGCTTTGCCACGTCAGCTACCACATAAGGTGGGCTCTAGGTGGTTCCCCAAAATATGGTTCATTTAACATTACTCAAAGGAAAGACAAGAACCTTTAAAAAGAAGTTCAATTTAATGTTTTTTTTTTGACATTGCATTGGTGCGCCGATCCAATTTCTGTAGGAACTGCTCCGAGAAGGATTCGCCCTCGAATCCAAGCAAGTCCTCTTCTTCAGCCATGGATGATATCATGGTATGGTAACATGAGTCTTTAAAGTGATAAATATTTTTGGTTACCACATGAGTCCTTAGAATGGTAAAAGTAATCATTCAAGTTATAATAAAAAGTTGAGTCATAAGAATATTAACACACCATAGTGTTCATATCTACTAGTGTTACCCGATCCAAAAAGGCGGAAGTTCACTCTTGTTAGCCCATTGACATCTAAGATCAAGTAAGGAAGATATATTGGGTGTCGCCCTAGCGACAGGTTTGGCTAGGTAACATAATGGAAATGTATCGGATTGCAAATCCTTGTATGACGGTTCGACCCCGTCCTTGGCCTCTGGGACGACAACATTATCACCGAGAATGATTCTTTCTTCTCTTTTATTTGATTTCGAACCCCAAAGAGTCACTTGTTTTCCACTATCTCTCATCTGGCATCTCGGTTTAGGCGGAAGGTTTCGTTTTCGCGTCGTCCAACCTCATGGGTAAGCTCCCTAAATCTGCTATCATCTCCATCTTAACAGTTTTGTCACAGACATCGAATGAAAACTCAATAGTGAGATGAGCCCAACTTGAATACCAGGCCCATAACTAAGATGGTCGAGCAAAGCTGGACCTAACCCAACTGAGTCCACCTTTTGCATCCTCAACGTATGCGGCCACCAAAGCATCACCCCGCCAAAACCATCATTTACGTCAACTGGTGACAAGAGATGCTGACAATAGAAGCTTGTAAATTAGTGGATGATCATGGTTTTTCCCCTGTTCATTTTGAGATATATTGTTTCAACTTAAGTTGTACGGACACGGATATGCAAAACTCAAAAACTGAGTTTCTGACACAGCTTGGACACGACAAACAGAATTATATATTTATGTATTTATAATAAATAAAAAAGATACTAAAATATAATTATACATAAAATTTCATATAATTATGCAGGAAATAAGGAATCCATCAATTAATTACTAATCTCAATAATCACTAATCAGAAATAGAAAAAAAAATAGGCTGACCTTGGAAAGATTAACATATTTTTGCGACTTTTTTCAGCGAAAAGACTATCAGCTAGAGATTAACAGACTTGAATCTTCAATATAACTTACTTCACCATGGTTGGAGGAAGAGAGCTAAAGGCTATCAGCTGCAATTGAATGATTAACCGATTAAGAACAGTGAAACAATGATTATTTATAACTTAGAAGAGATCGAATGGGGAGAGATTAAGGAAATGAAGACTGAACTTAGCAACCCAGAGGAGCTTGAGGCCGCCGCCGGCTGTCGGCGGGAAGAGATCGAATGGCGACGTTTTATTCGTCCTTTTCTTAGTTTGCGTCGTTTCCTGACTTTCCTCTCTTTGTTTGTGTGCAACTGCGCGACATACCTTTACTGCGCCCATTTATTTATTTATTTATATTTTTTTACATGAGAAAAACTGACTTAACGTGTCGTAAATAGATGTGTCGAGCCGGTCAACGTGTCCAAATCGTGTCAGAAAAGTCAACTTTTTCAGACACGCCACGTGTCGTGTCGGGCGCAAGTCGTGCTTTTGCCGTGTCAGACGCGTGTCGGGAATGTCGGACACTCCGATAGTCCACCCATGTGGAGTGTCCGTGCAACATAGCCTTCAACTAGTCAAGGCGTTAACAGATGTTCAAGGTATTAATCCTCACCGTCACCGGAGATTGGTATACGGTGACATTTCATCCCTTTTTTCTGAGTTGCCGGCAACTCATTTTAAACAAAGCTATAAGGAGAGCAATACAGTTGCTAATCATCTTGCCAGATGAGCACATTTAATAGGCCCTACTGTAATGCTTTTAGCTCCCCACCCTACTTCTTGGTGCACTTGTTACAAACTGGTTATAATTTAACTTGATGAACAAATGAGATTTCGTTTCTTCTAAAAACACGAACATTGCCTCCCATAATGCCTAGTCATATACCAACAGGTTCAATCATATAGGAAGAAACTTTATGCCTCTAAGAGCAGAGAGAGCAAGGAAAACCCCGATAAGGAATGTGATTGCATGTCAATCAGAGCATATAATCTGGAGAATCCTTTACTCGCAAGGAACATTGCATTTCAGATACTGAGAGCAGGTTACACCGAGTAAAATGTGAAGTATCTGTCAATTAAAACCAACTTTTCATTCCGGTGAGAAAACATTTCTCATCATATCCATTGTCCACACCCATTCACCAAATGCCCAAGAAACTAACATTCAATGAAAAGAAAAATTAAAAAAGAAAAATTAAAAAAGAAACCCATAATTCACAGATATATTCAACCAAGACAAGTAACCGGGGACATATTGCTACATGAAAGCTTTTCTGATGAGGTTTGAGCCTAAGAACATACAGCTGCTTTTAATGTCATTTTCAAGGGGAAATGCAATTCCCATGCACCGCCATGTCAAACTTGTGCTAACTTCTAAGTCATAAGTACTGCTCCTGAATCCTGGCCCTATTTTCTTCCCACCACAATCTCGCATGCATTTCACCAAATTTTTCGCGGCTGCATAATAACAGAATAAAAAAAACTATTATACAAGCCAATTTGGTCACACAGTCTCATTGTTCAATAACTGAAAATGAATTATCAGTCCCTGCACTTTCTTCCATTTCTATCAGTTGGGAGGAGAGTGGGATGGTGCAGTGGCTAATAAACAGGATATGAATAAACTACTAAATTGGGTACTTGCAGTAATTATCGTCCTTGTCATTCTTGTTTCACAGAACAGAGTCGAAGGAAGCAATAACCAAAGGCAAAGGGAATTACTAATAAGAGCTATTATTTCCATCCTTTAACCAAGACATAAGTAACGTAACATCCACAATAAAAGCTACATACCTGAACCGGACACGTCTGAGCTCCCGACCCCCACCTGGCAATGCTCTGATAGTGATGTACACTCCTGGTTCATCCTGCTCAACCCATTCAGTCTCTATATCACTGGCGTTGCTAATTGAAACCTCTGAGCGATCTGCCTCTGAACTACTCCTTATAGAACCATCTATTGATGATGACTCAGTTTTGACTCCACTGATGCTGGAAAGTTTAGGTGTTGAAGCTAAACCACTGGTGTCACAGTACTGACGGGATTGCATTGGATGGTGGTCAAGTGAATCCGATGAAGAGTACCCCACACCCATTGGCCGATGAATGTTGCGGGGCAGGCGTTCTTTGTTCATTGGGGGAGTCACAGGACTTTCCCTAGAAGATTCAACCTTTGAACTCTGAAAAGGGGTAGGAAAAAAAGTAATTAAGCAATATAATATAATTGCAGTTGACCCCTTTAAATATTTGTAAACATTCATCCATCCAGTTTTAACAAAGGTTTAAGAGAAGAAGTTTTATTATGAACATAGTATCATAGAGAAGAGAGGGAGTAAAGGGAGGTCACATTAGGACCTTGGCCAGCAATGGAAATGAGCCAGTCTCACAAGTAACCTAGAATGATGATCTATGATTGATAGTCCTAGAAAGAAGAATATGTACTTCAAAATGTAACTTGTTTGACCAAACCTAGACTTGCATCAAGAAGAAAAATGTACATGTACATTTGGGGTAAGCTCACCTCGTCTTCATCTCTAGGAGGTGTTGGAAGTGGGACTTCTTGGTGATTGAATCTTTGCACATTGTATAATTCCATGACCTTGTCATAATTCTCTGCCCACCACCTTTGAGCTTGCCATTTGTTAAACAGTTCCCGGCTGGTTAAAGTTACAAACCAATGATTAGCAGCTTATAAGAAATTATGAGAGCATGTCCAACAACAAGATAAACAACTAAACATAATTCAGCTAGTGCAATTCTAGCAACTACATGTTCAGGCTGAGATTACATGCAGGATGACTCAAAGTTAATTCAAGCCAACAGAGCTAATGTTATTCCTGGCAAAAAAGCACCAACTTCTGCCAATTCTCACTGTGGAACTAAGACTACTAATACTTTTAACCCATAATTATATGGAACAGGGGAAATGTAAAATAAAACAACAAAAACAAATACTACCACAGTTCTCACCCATGACAGCCAGTTGCATAGCAGATGATTAACCGTAAGTTGTAACAGTGGATTTTGCGTAGGATATACTGAATGGGTATATAGTCTACCCGAAGATGCAATGCAATAGACATCTGGGTTAGTTTCTCTGTTCTTAAAAACTGACTAGACTCCCCAGATAAGTTCCCTCAAGAATTAAATGCGTGAGACAAAAGCACCAGCGTCATTCAATATTTATACAAACAGTATCCCCTGTAGCAAGGCTGCCGAATATACGTAGCTTGATAAATTCAACTATTAATTTAACAAATCCTTGGAGATGGGATATTGAATATTGTTGACAAAGATGTATGGGAATGAAACAAAGCTAAATAGGCTTTGCCATATTAAGATCCAGAGAGAGAGGGAGTTACAATTTTGAAGGTTACATAATAATAATGTCTTTCTTTCTTGATACCACACACAAGACCCAAGTCTAATCAGAGATGATCAAGAGAATGAGCTACAACATGCCAAATCATTAAACACTGGTAGATGAATGAAGCAGAGAGAGGAGAGGTAAAATATGACCAGAAAACTAGATAATAAAATCTTTAACTAAATGAGAGCCTGAGCTTTTGAAAACTATTACTACAAAATGATTGTAAGAAGTATCAAGTTACATGACTATTACACTCAATGCCAACTACAAAGGACAATTTCACAAAAGTTCAACCCCAATCAACATCCTCATACTAAAAACAAGCAATCACACTCAAAGAGAATCAGAAGCTATAATTCCAGATCAAGAACAATAGCACAAGTCCAACAAGCAAAGGACAAAACACCACACCGTAAAATCAAAATATCACAATTCAAAACCATGTCATCATTCCATCATCACACACGACTCGCACTCCACCGAAACCAGAATCTCCACCATCACATCAAAAACAGAGCGAAAGAAAAAAAAAATGTACCTAAATCGAATGCGCTTGAGATCATTTCCTCCTTGGGGCAGAGAAACAAAAGTGATGAGCACACCAGGCTCCACTTGCGCTTCCCACTCTTTCGGCTCATCATCCTCCACCAACACCACAGACTCCGTCCTCCCACTCACCGACGTCGGAGTCCCTTCGCCGCTCGAAAGCGCCTTCAGCCGGCTCTCCATCTCCTTCCCCCACATCCTCGGCGTCGAATTCGCGCTCCCGGTCCTCCGGTACGAGCAGTGAAACTTCGCCGACTCCGACGCCGTGTCGGAATCCGCGCAGTTCCGGTTCCGGTGGTCGCCGCACGGCCTCGCACACGGCTTGCAGTTCTTGTACGCTCCGGAGGCCTTCAATGCCATATCCTTGATCTGAAAACCAACACCAACTCTCAATCAACGACGCCGTTTCGAAACAGACCACAAACTAGAGAGAAACGAATTAGGATTACCTGAGCAGTGAGAGCCTTGAGGGCTTGCTTCGTCCGGGGAGTGGCGACGACGCCGTCGTCGTCGTCCTGGTGCGGCAGAGATCCATTGTTGAGCTGCTGCTTGGAGCAGGGAATACACGTCAGCATCTCGGAATCGCGAATTGAAATCTACGCCGGGGAGCTAACAGGCTGAAGATCTCATTCTGAGTGAGGAATTTGATCTCGAAGAAAACAACCTGATCGTAATGAGTGAGGGAGAGAGAGTATTGTATTAGAGTGATGGGGCTATGGGCTCAGGTGCGTTGCACTCAGTCTTCTCTCACAGTGAGAGAGGGGTTGGGGTTGGGGTTGAGGTGACCGTTGAAGAATGAGAGAGGACAAGGGGTGGCGATTTGGGAGGGGCCTCTCTCTCTGTTGTGGCTTTGGATCGGAATGACTTGACTTGGAGAAGTTATACCTACAGAGGGAGAGGGAGAGGGAGAGGGAGAGAGAGAGGAATTGACTCTTTGAGTATCTGTCACTCTCGGTTCTCTACTTCTCTTTTTGTTGCTTCCTGGGGACATTGAGATTTGGGCAAAAAGGATGGTGGGAGAGGTTAGTAATAAATGACCGTATTAATTTTTCATAATTTTTGCGATTTTTTTGCAGCATTGCCCGGTAATTTTTGTGGTTCACGCATTTCAGCCTTGAGCCTCAATATGTTCATTTTTTGTGTCTGTCTCCGTTTTAAGAGGAACCATTAAAATGAATGTTATCAAAGAATGATGTCAAGGGTAACCGATGGATGTTTGATCACGATAAATTCTAACTTTGTATCTGTATAACTGTAAAACGAGTTCTGAAAGATTTTATGTCAATCGATAAATTATGTCAGTTATGACATAAAAGTTGGCATATAGTAACGACATATTCTTACTTTTTTTTATAATCCTCTAAAATCGGATTTATCGATTGCAATTTTTTGCCAATAACGACAATTACTTACTTTTTTCTCATCAATGAATTAGATCATTTTCTACATGGATTGCACGATAACTCCTTTGAGGTTATGACCGGCTCAAGAAACCCATTGAAGTACCGACTCGAAAGGTTATATCCTAATATTTTGTTTCTTTCTTTCGAATTAAAGACTCGCATACCTGCCTTTCAAAAAAGAAAAAAAGACTTACATATCCGACATTTAGTGACCAAATTGTAACGCACTAAAAGTCTAACAACTAGACTGCAAAACCCTACACAACTCCGTGACCAAAATGCAATAAAGCTTAGGAACTAAAACAGAAACAAAACCGAAATTGGGGGTGGGTTTGAGCGCAATTATGACTATTTAGTAGGTCATTAAATGAGTATGTTTGGGCGTGGCCCCTTGTGCGTGTGTGGGACCCAAAATGGATGGTGGCTGTGCGCGCGGGGGGTGTGCGTGTGAGGCCGTTTTGTCAATTTGTCGTTTTGGTCTCTGCGTCATGCGTGCACTGCGCCACCCTACTACTGTTTTCCTCCAAATCCTAATTGCTCTTGTTTTTTTACCCTGCCGGGTGAAAAGCAAGTTAAAAACATATAAAAAGGTTGAAACAAGACGCTAGTGCTTTTTACTGCTCGACTGCCCCGACCGATCACACATCACCTGCCACTGTAACTATTCTGCTTCCGGTCTTTTGTCTCCCGCTACAAGCTCTCGTTTCCCGACAAGTTTCACTTTTTTCTTGTCTTGGAAAGAAACAGTATCTTGGGGAAAAATAATTTTTTTGAAAAATAATGAATATAGAATTGAGACTAAATAATAAGATAAATCACATATATTGGATTCGGTTTTAAATTCGTAAGTTCGGTAAAGAAAAAATTTAAAAGAAAAATCTGTAATCGATACATAGAACACGGACAATGCACGTATCTAACGAGACCTAACTATGAAGCAGAAGGCTGTAATGAAGATGAATTTGTGGTGGTGAGTGCTGAGTATTAGTGTTCATCACGCATTCACGCATGTAGAAGAGAATATCCATTGCAATAATGTAACAAAGATTGAATCACAGCCCACAAACTCCAAACATGGGGACTATCTGACGTGTGGCAACACTTGCTTGATTTAGAACATACATAGTGAGAAATAGAAGGAAAGAGTAGGAGAACTTGATCCCTATATGACATGTCAGAGCAAAAATGTTTTATTCACCTACAAAATAAATCATGGGAAATTACTTCTTGAAAATTTGTAATGCAATCATGTGTATAACACACCCATGACACATCTCTAACAAGGAATCTGATTTTAAAAAAGGGATTGAAATTTGCACTCTCATATTTACAATTCACACTCCTTTTTTCTTATTTCTTTTTTCTTATAGTAACTTTAATTTTATCTTTACTCACATGTGTTTTTTTTTTTTTTTGTGAAATCTTTAACTATAAAAAGAAGAATTAAATTCAGTTTACCCTATTGTGGTTTAGAGGTGAATTCATGTTAGTCCCTAAACTTTCAATTTCATCAGACTACCCCCGAACTCTTGTTTTTCTGGTAATCTAGCTTCTCAACCCCCAAAACGTCATCAAATTTCAACATCCCAATTGGACGGAGCATGAGTAATAGGAGATGGCAGACAGAAAAACAAGAGCTCGAATGGTAATCAGATGAAATTAAAAGTTTAGGGACTAACATGAATTCACTTATAAATCACAGTGGGATAAACTAAATTTAATTATAAAAAAAAAATAAGAGTGTGGATTGTAAAATGAGGAGTGCAAATTTCACTCCTTTTTAAAAAATACATATGTAAAAGTGAATGATTGGTGGCGAGTCTATCAAGGAAAATGGGAAGGCAGAGTTCTACCTTGTTGAATACATGCAAATAGAGTATTTCCAACTTAGCGCTTTTTGCTAAAGCTTGTATAGTCGATATGTAACACAAATTAGGAGTCAGTATTCAATGTAGCAAAGAGCGCTCTATTGGCGATTTTGTTTGTGTTACATATCGAGTTATACTCATGGGCCATTTTTCATTCCTCCATTATGTCACTGCTATATCAAAATTAATAGAGTAGCCAATAGAGCGCTCTTTGCTAGTTGATGTCATATCATATATAGTTTTGGTGTAGATTCATAATATATGTTGTTCTCTATATGCTTATAACTTATTTTTAATCAAAGGATTTATACTCAATTTTCGTCCATGTATTTGACGATTTCATTAATCAAACCTTTAAGAAAGCGCTAACACCCTTTTATTAAAGCTAGAAATAAATAAATATATATGTATATATATATATATGAACGTTCTGAAGCAGACGTCCGCAAAAAAGTTAAAGTGCGGACGTCTCTCCTCCGACCCTGATCAAGGGCAGATGGCGGCGTTATTCTTGTTAGACAGAGATCGTGGACATCCTAGACGGCTTCACCATCAATGTGAAGGATAGAATGGTTGACGTCGATGTCTGTGCGGCAATCTCGCCTGAAACTTCTTATATATCAATTTCGAGTTTGAACTCGGCACCGTCGACTACACCGGAAAGAGCAGCGGCATGAAGAAGCTCAACCAGAGGCTTGGTTAGTCACTGGCAAGAGTTCCTGCCCTTGATCAAGGCCAGAAAGGCCGGAGGAGGGACTTCCGCACTTCAACTTTTTTACGGATATATATGCGGAGCCATTCAGAAGTGGACGTCTGCACAGATGTTAAAGTGCGGACGTCCTTCCGTTCTCATCCGAACGGTGCCGACGACGGTGCTCCTCCACCCGAGCGGACACCAGAGACATCCCTGATGACTTTCTCTTGCAGCAACCTCCACCCAAAACTTCAGACAAGATCGATCTTGGCTGCAAACTGGTATTCTTTGAAAGTCTTGGCAACAACCTCCACCCAAAACTTTAGACAATATCGATTTTGGTTGCAAACTGGTATTCGGCAGACTCGCCAGCACGGAAAAGTCATCGGGGATGCCTCTGGTGTCCGCTCGGGTGGAGGAGCGACTTCATCGGCGTCGGACGGTGGAGAACAGAGGGACGTCCGCACTTTAAGGGCTGTGCGGACGTCCGCTCCCGATCCAGCCTGTATATATGTGTGTGTGTGTGTATATATATATATATATGTGTGTGTGTGTGTGTCTGTCTATATATATATGAATTAAATTTAGTTTACCCCATAAATCTTTGGTGTCAAAATCAGTTCAATCCTGCAATTTTTTTTAAAATCAGTTCGCCCCCTCAACTTTCGTAAACACATCAGTTTGGTCCAATTTTTGAATTCCCCTCAAAATATGAATTCCAAAATTGGACCAAACTGATGTATGTACGAAAGTTGAGGGGGCGAACTGATTTAAAAAAAAGTTGCAGGCTTGAACTGATTTTGATACCAAAGATTTGGGGGGTAAACTGAATTTAATTATATATATATATATATGGATCAGGTATCCTATTCCCAATAAAAGAGATCTCATTAACAGATTAAACAAATCTATCATCTTTAGTAAATTTGATATGAAGTCAGGATTTTGACAGATCCAAATCAATGAAACTGACAAATACAAAATTGCATTTGTCACGCCCTTTGGTCATTATGAATGGAATGTTATGTCATTCAGCCTAAAGATTGCTCCTAGCGAATTCCAAAACATAATGAACGATATATTCAATCCTTATAGTCATTTTTCCATCGTCTACATTGATGATGTTCTGATCATTTCACAATCAATTGATCAGCACTGGAAACATTTACACCAATTCTTTTCCATAATAAAGAAGGATTAAATTTAGTGTGCTACCTTGAACTTTAGGTCACTCATCAGGTGTGTCCCTATTCTCTTTTTTCAATCACGTATACCCATATACTATGAAAATCTATCAAACTCGGACAAAATTCAAAATTACATCCAAAAGTGACGTCATGATCTGACGTGGAAGAGACAAGGATGACCCACACTTATCAGTTTCTAACCCCCAAAGAGAGTAGAGATGTCATTTTGCCCATTTTACTGTTTTTTCCTTTTTGATTGAAATTGATTTTTTTTTCTTCTGTTTTCTTCTCCTCTCCTTCCTCTTTCTCGATCTCTCTCTGCAACTCTCATCTTCCACAACCACCACAACCCGAACCAAACGACGACGAAGAAGTAGACCTCCGCCACAAACAGCCCCAAACCAGGTCCGGGTCAGTCCGACCCGTCTGAGACCCTCTCCCAGCTCCTGGAGCCTTACTTCAAAGGAGCAGCTTATCTCCCTCATAACCTCCGCCGACTCCTCCCTCTGCAAACGCATCTGCCGCGTCGCCGACGCCGACGTCTCCCACCGTAAGATCTTCGTCCATGGCCTCGGTTGGGACACCACTCGCGAAGTCTTTGTCTCTGCCTTCGAGCCTTTCGGCGAGGTCGAGGACTCCAATCTCGTCATGGACAAACTCACCGGAAAAGCCAAAGGCTATGGCTTCATCCTCTTCAAGACTCGCCGTGCCGCTCTCAAAGCCCTAGGGAGCCCAAGAAGACCATCGGCAGCCGCTGCGCCTCCTGCCAGCTCGCCTCCGTCGGTCCTGACACCAACACTAACACCAACGCGGCGGCGGCGCAGTCTGAATCATTGTCCGGTAGAAAGATTCACGGAAGGTTAGGGTTTGAAAAGAAATTTGGGGAAGATGAGAGTTGCAGAGAGAGATCGAGAGAGAGGAAGGAGAGGAGAAGAGATGAAAATAGAAAGGAAAAAAAAAACAGTAAAATGGGTTAAAATGACATCTCTACCCTCCGTGAGGGGGTTAGAAACTGATAAGTGGGTCATGCTTGTCTCTTCCATGTCAGATTATGACGTCACTTTTGGGTGCAATTTTGTATTTTGTCCGAGTTTGATATATTTTCAGAGTTCAAGGGTACACGTGATTGAAAAAAAAGAACAGGGACACACCTGATGAGTGACTTAAAGTTCAAGGTAGCACACTGAATTTAATCCAATAAAGAATAATGGTTTAGTTGTTTCTGCTTCAAAAATTAAATTATTTCAAACTAATATTCGTTGTCTTGGATTCAACATTCACCAACTCCAAATTAGACCCATTGATAGAGCAATACAATTTGCTGATAAATTTTCAGATGTCATTTTAGATAAAAATCAATTACAAAGATTCTTAGGATCTTTAAATTATGTAGCTGATTTTTACAAAAATCTTAAGAAACACTGCAAACCTCTATTTGATAGGCTACAAAAAAACCCTTCCCCATGGACATCAATTCATATATCCTTAGTCAAAAAAATTAAGAGTCATGTTAAAACTCTACCATGCTTAGGTATCCCTCTTTCTGGTTCGTATAAGATAGTAGAAACTGATGCCTCTGAAATAGGTTATGGAGCTATCCTCAAACAACAAGTTTCTCTCAATCATCCAGAACAAATTGTTTGATTTCATTCTGGAATCTGGAACCCAGCCCAATCAAATTATAGTACTATTAAGAAAGAAATTTTATCAATTGTATTATGTATTAGTAAATTTGAAGATGATTTATTAAATTAAAATTTTTTGGTCCGAGTTGATTGTAAAAGTTGAAAAGATGTTTTAGAAAAAGATGTTCAAAACATTGCTAGCAAACAAATCTTTGCCCGTTGGCAAGCAATCTTAAGTATTTTTGATTTTGAAATTGCATTCATTAAAGGAAGTGACAACCATATCCCAGATTTCCTAACTCGTGAATTTCTACAGTGTACCAAAACATGAAGCACAGCTCATCCAAAGGGAGAAATCCCAGAAAATCAGTATCTGAGTCACCTTCCCTAGTTAAGAAAATATCTCCTGAGTCACCCTCCAGCATAGTTCCTTATGCAGGTCGTCCCCCCATTCCAATAGACAATAGATATAGTGCTCTCGGTAGCACCCTCAGTCAAATTAAACCTAATTACCAGTCAGTCTTAGTAAACCAATACGACCCCTACAAATCAGATTCCTCATCCAACCCTTCAGTCTTTTATAAAAAATCATCTCCTTATTTTGACAGGGCTGAACATTTCCTGTTTTTTTATTGAACCTTCTATAAGTCATTTAAAAAATCCAATCTCTTTAGTAAAAAGTTACTTTGGCCCAAATTCTCATTACCTTCCCGGTAAACCTTTAGCATTCTATAAAGACATTCTGTTTAAATCTCAGTCATTATCTATTAAACCAATCCATGACCCAAAAAATCCATCCAAAATATTATATCATTCCCTTTACATGATCCGTATCATTTTATTATCTCAATGGGGTGATTCCCCCTTTACTCCTCACAAATTAGACGCACTCACATTTACCTATCATGATTACACTGAAGCATGGAGTAAAATCTTTCTCCACCAAACCGAAGATTTTAGCCATTCATGGTTTCTCAATTTTGATAGAAAATTCAACCGCCAATTCCCTATGTGGTTTGGAGATTGGTGGAATAATCATGGATGCCCTTATGACCTTCTCCCCTCAAATCTCCATAATGCAATCACTAAATTTGCTTCGGTCATGGCCTTTTCAGAATAAGAGAAAATGTTTCCCCCCACTCTCCAATTCATGGCCAAATATAAAATTCCTTAGATCTTCAAATGACAATATAAAATTGAATCTCTTTTATTGGGAATAGGATACATGATCCATTCCAAGACTGTGTTAAGAGGTTTATAGTTAATGACTAACCGAGGAGTTTCTCTTTCGAGTTCAGCATTTTTCTGAACATAGAAAGCAAGGCAAGACCAAGTGGATTTACTAGGGCAAATAATGTCTTTGTTGAGTAAATCATTAATTTCATTTTTACATAAATCCATAATCTCATGACTCATTTGGATTAGACGAGCTTTAGTAGGGATTTGTTTCTCATTAAATTCTTTGATGTAAGGAAGAGAAACAATATGTTTTTTCCTATGCCAAAAGGCAGTAGGAATATCAGAACATATTTTTTGATAATTTTTTCTTCAAAAGTTTTGATTTTTTGCTGAAGAAAAGAGTTTTGGAGTTGATTTTCAATTATCTTGAAATCAATTTCTTCTTGAAGAAAGGCTATTTGTTTATTTTTTGCTTGAATGCAACTAAGGGTCTTTGAAATATTATTTTTTTTAAATGCTTTCAGAGTATGGATTTCAGGGTTAGAAAGAAAAGTAAATTTAATTGGTTCATCAAAAGGGTAGGTAATAATACCATCATATTCGGTGTTGAAGGGGTAAATTAAAGTAATGAAAGGAAGTCCTATAATTACTTTATCAGTTAAATTTTTTACTAAGACAAACAGAGTTTTGAAACAAACATTGTTTTGGCATACATGGACTTTAGGGATTTAGTATTTAATATCCATTTTTGTTCCATTGCTGATCGTAAAGACTCTTTTGTTTTTTCAAAATATTTTGAAGGTATTAAGCCTTCTTGGATGCAATTAAGATCTGCACCTGAATCAATAAGGGCTGTTATTGTTAATTGAAAATATTTTATTTTGGGTTGGATAATATTGTACCATTTTTAAGTTGGATTTGGCGTATGATACTAATAATATTGTTTTCAGAAGTTGCCGCTTCATTATTTACGGGAAAAGGATTTGGAAAATGATTTTCAGGGGAATCCTGTAATTTAAGAAATTGATTATTTATTCTAAGCAAGTTTAATTCTTGTTTAATTTATTTATTGTCATTTGTAAGTTCTAAATGTGTTTGTTGTTAAGTATGTATTTGACACTTGATTGTTTTTACTTTAAGTTGCAAATCTTGGATTGTTATTTCCTTTTTACTAGTAGAAAATTTATCAAAAGTTGTAGTAAGGTTAATTTTTTGTGAGGGGGGATTAATTACATTTTCTTGGGTAATTAATTTTTTTAGTTTTTTAAGGTACTTAGCTTTAAGCTTAGGATTATCTATTTTACTTATTAAATCAATTAATAATTCTTCTTGCTCTTCCTGCTTGGAAAGAACATTTATTGTTTTACAATTACATGCATCCTTACACCCAAAAGTAATATCTAGGGAAAAATGTTCATCGGATTCAGGGGAAGAAGATTCCATCAATGTGATGTCATCTTCACTTATTTCTTTTTCTAAATTAGTATTTCGTAATTCTAAGGTTTGTATAAGTTTCTCTTTTTCTTCTTGACTGATTTTTAATTGATTAATAATACTTTTAACTGGACAATTATTTGCAAAGTGACCAGTCTTATTGCATTTAAAACATTTAGTTTTACTTTTATCAAAAGATTTACTCTTTAGTTGACGATTTGGATTTTTTGACCAATTTTTACGAAATTTGTTTTTGGAATAAAAGTTGTTTGACTCAAAGTTACTTTTATAAGGTTTAAATTTTCGTTTTGAATGATATGGAACAAATTTATTGTTTGTCTTTTTTCTCTTTGAAGGAGGTGAGGGAGGTAAGCCATAAATTCGCAAAAATTTCTTAGTTCATATTTAGCTGTTTTCTTATCTGATTTCATTTGAGCATTTAGTTTCATATCTATACACATTTTTAATCCTTCTTTTTGGATAACTGTAATTATATTTTCATAAGTTAAAGAATTGTAGTTAATGTGACCTTTTTCATTACTAAGGACTTGCCTGCTTTTATGAGCAAATAATTTTGAAAGACTATTTATGAATTTTTCTTTCCAAAACGGTTGGTTACTACCGTCTCTAAGCATAACTCGAGAAATGAATACATCTTTGTACCATTTGAAATCACTTAAGGTAGGACACCTAAGGTTACTGAGTTGATCATGAATTCTGGAAGTAATATAACTAGGGGTACCTATGAAATGTTGGATAATCGTGTAAAATAAAGTATTAACAGCGTCAGAAATCCTCATTCCTGTGCGATCGTCAAAAATGACAGTCCCATCTTCATCACGTTTAATGACATGTTTAATGGATGATCTAGAATCATGAGTGAGATGTTTTTCCCACCAGGAATGAAGCATTCCTGTAAATCCTGTGGAGAGTATGTCAACAATTTCAGGCTGGCTGAAATTATGATTAGTGACATAGCTATTGACTGTCATAGACATGTGATGTAATTTATTTAAGATTTCTTGTTCTGATAAATTATCAATGTTCCATTCATAAGTCTTATCAGTAGAAACTGGGAATTGATTATTAGGATGATTACTAGGTTATATATCCAAAGGGAGGGGACGTTCTGTCCAAGTTTTAAAAGGCCGCTTCTTTGGATGATCTATTATGTCTAATTTTAAGGGTTATATATTTAAAGTTTGAAGTATTTGGTTTAATTCTGTAATTCGGCTAGTGTCACTAGAATTGCTATCGGATAAAGTGGATGAAGAGGTTTGTTGGGTATGAATTACTGCAATTCTACTAGATTCAGGTGTTTCAGTTTTTAATTTTTCTAACATTTGTTCGATCTTTTGAATGGAAGAAGTATGGTTGAGGGTAGGTTTATTTAATTCACTGAAATGAACTAAAGAAGTTTCTAGTTTGGATTGAGGTAGAATGTTGACTTTAAAGAATATGTTATCAACCTTTGTTTCTATTTTATTTAACTGGGCTCCTATGGTTACTAGGCTCTGGTTTGTGTAATTATTTTGTTCAATAATTTTTTTAGTTTCTGGGTTAATTTTCTTAGTCACTAGATCCTCTACAGCAATTTTAAAAGGTGAGGCTATGATTGGACTGTTAAGATGATCAATTACTATTGTTTCGACAGGAGGATGACTAGAAAAGACCGAGCTAGTAGAGGTTTTCCATCTTGCTTTTGTTAATGTTTGAACAATTTTTTGGTTGTTTAGTTGATATATAAAATCAAGAAATAATATTTCAGATTTTGTTTCAAGCATAAATGTTTGCCAATCATTAAATAATTTCTTTCTTTGAGTCATAAATGGGAACTTCATCCTATAGAGGTTTCTCCTAAGGATATTTTCTTTTGAATCAAGATGTTTATCTAATCTAGAATAATTGATTACGAAAGGTTGGGTAAATGTACTTAATTGAAGATTTAGTGGGGGAGTAACTAAAAAATCAGAAGCAGTGGAAGAAGTTTGATCTTCATCTGTGACTGAAATATTTTGAGTTTCATTTTCTATATAATTTGGGTAACTAACTTAGGAATTAGTTCTGATGTTTTTAATTTTGAGCTTTTGCAATTCTTCTTCTAATTCTTTAATCCTAATATTTTTAATTTCTTTATCCAAATTATAATCTTGTCTAGACATTGTTTCAGCTGTAGTGGAACCATCAAATGAATATCTAGCAGTTGCGAAAGAATATCTGGAGGAATTTCCTATTTCTTGAATTCTTGAGTTTTGACTTATCCTGGAGTTTTGAAAATTAATTCTTACTGTGCCATCATTAAACTGTTGAATACAGTCTAAATCAGAAAGACTATGTTGCGCATTGGATGGGTGATTCTCACTAGTGAGAGACCATTCATAAGGAAGATGGACGTCTGACCATTTGATTGTGTGTGGAACACTAATATTGGCGTTTTCTTGACTGCTTTGAATTAAGAGAGTATGGTTTTTGGGACTTTTGCTAATAACTTGAAAATTCATATTTGTGCCAGTGACTTTATAATGGATTCTATATAGTAAGGTTAAAGGTTGGGTTCCTCACCTGAAGTTTTAACATTTAGTGTTAAAGCTTTTAGGATATGAGGGTCACTAAGGCTAATGGTAAAATCTGGGAAAAAATTGAAATGAATTGGACCATTAAACAGACTTGACTCAATTAATCCAAGAGAATCAGTAAACCTTGACTCAAAAAATTGAAATGAACTGGACCATTAAACAGACTTGACTCAAAAATTGAAATGAACTGGACCATGAACTGGGTCATTAAAATCAGTAAACCTTGCATCTCTTAAATATAAGAGAATGGAGGCATTAAGACCTTTTCTAGTTAAAGGTTTAACACCAATTTGGACTAGTCCAATATGGAGGAAATTATGACCATCTTTTCTATGTTTCTTAATTGATTCAGGACTAAAAAATTGGTAAGTTTCATGTTGTTTACTAAGGGCATAAACTTGTTCTACGGATTTAATATGGTGTTCACTTTTGAATGAAGAAAGACTCAATTTTTTCTTATAAATTTCATGACTAGGAACTCTGGGAATATTCCAATCATTTATGTCTATGTTATCGTTTGACTGAAACTCTATTTGTTCTTCGTTGACTATATCTGGGATTTTATTGAGGGAGGACCTAGACGAACTAGAAGTGACTGAGTTAGACCTAAATAGTCGACTCATTTTGGGAAGAGAAGAGAAAACTGGACCTAAATTTCAGCCAATTTGGTAATCGTTAAGGCCCTCAAACTCGAAAAACCAATGACGGACTGAATTCTGTCAAACATGAACCGTTCATGTTTGTAACAGAAAGACGTCATTTTGAGGGCCTTAACGATTACCAAATTGGCTGAAATTTGACAGAGATGATCTACACAATATTATCTAGATACTAGACGGTGGAGATGAGGAAATTCGATTGAAAAATGGTTCAAAAATGAAAATCCGCACCAAAACCATTGGTGCGGACGTCCGCAGCTGAGAAGGGATGTATATATATATATGTATATATATATATATATATATATTATAGGGCCCTTCCAATAATGGATCCTTATTTTTTGTCACTTTTAGGGATAGGCCCACACCGTTAGATATGTTTTTTAATGGGCTTGGATGATTGAAATTAAAAAAAAAAAAACTTAACACTTATGTCAAACCTACACCGTTCAAGATCATTAAAAATAAATCAAACATTTGGATGACTGTATTACCAAATTTTCTGAAAATTTGCAGAAGTGATCTACTCATATACACCTACAAACTGAACGTTGGAGATGCGATTTAGTGATCGAGAAGTTTGTCAAATACTCTATCCCTACAAAATGAACCAAAAAATAGATCCCTCATTGGAAGGGCTCTATATATATACATGGCCCTTCCTCTCAAAGATCCCTTATTGTGACTAATATGAGAGATTGAGCATTTGACAAACTTTTCGATCACATTTTTTTATCTTAACCGTTCTGTTTTTAGGTCCTAATATGTAGATCACTTATGCAAAATTTCAGCTAAAATTGTGATCATTAAGGTACTCAAAACTTCTATTTAAGATTATAAGCATGAACGGTCCAGGTTTGGCTGATTTGATCCGTTCATTGCTTTAAGCTAGTTCGAGACCTTATCAATCACCATTTTGGCTGAAAATTTTCAGATTTAATCTACTCTTATAGACCAATAAAGTGAATGGTGGAGACGGGAAAATGTGATCGAAAAGTTGGGGTAAACCTCGTCCCTCAATAAGTGTTAAATTAGGGATCCCTTAGTGGAAGGGCCGTATGTTTGTATGTATGTATAGACACGTACACATATACAGAGTTGTTCGGAAGCGGATGTCCATCCTCACAGCCACATCAAGCGTTGACGGCGGCGCTGCTCTTGCTGGATGGAGACCATGGGCATCCTGGACAGCTTTGGCATGAAGATGGAGGCCTATATGATCGAGGTTGAAGATCTGGGTGGCGAGCCCTCACGCACCATCAACATCGACTGCAAACTCACAACATACGAGTCCACAAGCAAAAAAAACCTCCAGATCGAGGTTTGGGGTCCGTTAGGCAACAACAGTACCGTTGCCGGAGTCTAATTCAGGCTAGAGAACTGACGACGCTGGCGAATCCGCATTTTTTGTGTTTTGTGGAGGTCCGCTTCTGATCGGGTCTATATATATATTGTATACTTATCATATGATACAACATAGTATATGGAATAGTTTAATGTCACATCATCATATATAGTTTGAAATTATATACGAGAATTAGAATGCGTAAAATTGAATTTCAAGAACATAAACTATTTGTACTTTGTGACATGCATGATGCCACGGGAACAATATGATGGCATTCATCCTTAATTTATTTGACCAAAATATGGAAAATCATGATGACCTTTATCCATGCCCCATGGAAACCAAATGCTGGCAAGTTATAATAGTGTAGGAGCCCCCCGTCACATACCCTGATCAATTACATTGTCGGTCATTGTTGTATTCACAATAGCCATACCATTTATTGGTTCATTTGATCAAAGTACACGAACACTGTAGTTTCTGATATCAACGATTCTAGGTTATGGTTGATACTTGGGTACTTTTGGGCATAATCATGGAGTGTAGTTAGGCTGGGCAAACATGTTTTATGGTGTAGCTTCCTTATGGAACTAGGATGGGGCAGCTCCCTCCGACACATTTTTGGTGCGCCAAACATTTACGCGCTTGCGTGAATGATTGATAATATATAGAGTTATACTAACTGACTTACAAGTTCGGATCAATCAAAAGATAATACTTTGAGAAGCACAAGCTACTGAATTAGTGGCATATCGAATTGAGTCCTAATGATCGATAATTAATGAATAGCATCGTATAAATTTTTTGAAGACATTAACAAAGGAAAAGAGATGATTTGTTTTAAGGCTACTCATTTAGCAACCCCCTTGCGTAGGTGGTGGCATCTAACTCATCGGTGTACGTTTCCACTCAACCGACTAGCTAATGAACTTTACTCGTCCAGCTTTGTAGGCTAGAAATCATCAGGGGGTGTGTGTGTAGAGACCTTATTTGGTTAAAAGAGTATCTACGTACGTCTAGAGGCATATAGACGAGAAATTTTTAGATGTTACAGGAGGACCACGTGACATTATGATGTGGTCATACATTCTAATTAAATATTGACACTTGGATTTATTACAACTAAAATATAAACTAAGGTTTTCTATTTTTTATGAAAAGACCTTTATGGGTCTTTGTTGAGTTTGGACTAGGGTTTAGGGTTTAGAGTTTGGGGTTTGGGGTTAGGGTTTAGGGTTTAGGGGTTAGGGGTTAGGGTTTTGGGTCTAGGGTTTAGGGTGTAGGGTTTAGGGTCTAGGGTTTAGAGTTTGTAGTTTAGGGTTTAAAAAAAAGCAACAACAAACCCAAAATTTTCTTTGACAAAATAGCTGATGTAATTTTTTCTTACTAAAATCCAAGTGTCAATATTTGATTGGAATGTAGGACCACGTCATACTGTCACGTGGTCCTTCCGTATCACTGAAAAATTTCTCCATATAGACATATCAAAATGCATTCAAATTAATTAAGATTTCTTTGCCTTAGTTGTAGTTGAATGTTGACGGTATGCAAGTTATTCACGAACCTATTCTCTATATAAGCGGTTCTAAGCGAATGAGGAAAGGTCCCCCGACAATTCAACAAAACTCTACATCACTGCAAATTGGACGCCTCCCTAGGAGCACCAAATCTACCAAAAAAGCCTCTCCAAGGAGCACCATCAAAGCCTCTCCAAGGAGCACCACCAAAGCCTCATCGCGAGCAAATCCCTATTTACTCACCAGCCTCATCGCGAGCAAAACGTCCACCGCAGTCCATAAAGCCTCATCGCGAGCAAAAGTCCATCCCATTCTTAAAGAGCGATCCTTAGTAAATATCTCTTTTATTTTCGTTGTTTAAGCACCGTAAGAGCAATCTTAAGTTTGATAAAAGACCCCAACAGTCGTTTGGAGCAGAAGACAGAAGAAAGAGCGGGCCGCAGATCAAGAAGGTTACGTTGAACCCAAAAGCGTCGGCACGCCATCATCTCAAAAATACCGGCCAAACATTGTACACAATGGCCCCCCTTAATCCTAAAGTTAGGCTCTACCATTGAACACTAGACTCGCCGTCGGGGCCTACCACCGCCACTTCAATCTGGCGGCTTCCCTCTCCTCCAGGTCATGGTTACGAGCTTACAACCGCAAAGAAACCTTGCCGCCTCCCTGCCTGAATCTACAAAGTAGGATTTGACCAAAGTCTCACCAACTCACCAGATCATATCAGTCGCACCACTGCCACGCTAAGAGCAAGCTCCGACCAAGCCAGCCACTCACCTAAGGCTACACCAACAGCCCAAGCCGATTTGGATTTGGATTCGAAGGCTGAATCTTAATCCAATCGATCAAGCATCAACACCAAATTAGGGATCCCACAATCCGTCGCGGTCAGAAACCTCCCTTCTCATCTGAGCCACAACCAAAGCCGCCGCACAATCTTGGCAGAAACATATCTCGCCTCCTTGACGATCCGCACGCGAGATCAGATCAGAACCAGCCGATCTGTGACCCTCCACGCTGCCGCTTGTCACGATAAACACCCTCCCTCCAGGACGGAAAAAGGGCGCCGCCGCCGCCGTTGAAACCCTAGGTTTCTATCTCAGAGTCGACGTCGCTCCGAAAAGGACGGACGCTCTCGAGACTCTTGACAAAACATTTGAGACAACTATATGAACCGCTATCTTTTGATAGTCTTAAATGATATAGAATATGTTAGAGCAAGTCCAACAACTTTTTTATATTTTCTACATAATAAGAAAGCAAAACTCAAAATCTCTAAAATTTTTGTATACCAAATCCAACCGTTTTCCTATTTTAAAGATTTAAATATTTATTACAACAACAATCCTCATTTATTACAATATAATAATAAGTAAAAATTTTAAAGTTTATTTTTTAGAATAAATTATGTTTTCTTTCTTATTTTTGAGCCTTTAAGAATGTGCAACATTCAATTCTTCTTTTCCTAAATATTTTTAGAGAATCTGTAAATATAGGGAAGCAAAGCTTCTCTTTCATCTCTTTCCCTATTTTAGAAAATGAGATAGGGAAGCTGTTGGAGTGGAAAATGACCCCATATTCTCCAAAATAGAGAAAATCAAAGAATTTAGGGAATCTGTTGGACTTGCTTTTAGAAATCAAAATCCTAATGTATCTAACAATTGATTTTTTTATTTTTTTAAGGATTTTTTCTCTTTAGTATTGCCTTTTTATAAGAAAAGATTATGATTTAAAGAAACACATCTTGGATTTTGAAAAGAAGAAAAAAGAAATCTAAAGCTACACATTTGGAGAGCAAAAGAAGAAAAAAAAAAAAAAAGGAAGAGTGAAAAGAAGGATGAGATAATCTGGCACGAAGTAAAATGCATGGAGATCACACGCGTGGATCTCAAACAGTGGACCCTCATGATTTTTGAAGCAAAACACACAACAGGGCAGAGCCAGCGATCCCTCTCCCCCCCCCCCCTCCCTCCCCTGCTCTTTCTGACTTGCTGATCCTCCTCCATTTCTCCCTTTTTGACAGACGCAACAGCGTACGTGCACAGCTGCACCCCGCTCCTGCCAGTTTTCTCCTGTATGTTTTCGCAACTCGCCAAAGTCCAAACACACCTGCAAGTTTTCTCTTTCTTTTTCTCTTTTTTCATGGGCTCTTTTTTTTTTGGGGCAAGTTTCCACCTGCAAGTCATCGTCAAATCAAATCCATGTCCAAGCACCACTGCTTGTATCTTGGCAGTGATTAGGAAATAAGAAATCTATGCTGCATTTATGGGAGGCAACTTGGACAGTTGGACCCGGTCATTTTTGGAAGGTCAACACTTCTGTTTAGCATCTTATACTCATGTTCAACCCAATTGATAGAAAAAAGAACGTATTCGCTCAATTGACATCATTGGTTCAGGGTTTCGACTATTTACATATCCAAAAATGTTAAGCACCATATCGAGTAAGTTAATCGAAGCTTACAAGCGAAATTGCGACATAAAACCTCAAAAGGGTAATTGTTATACTTTGGTTGATCTCAAATTGTTTGAACTGATGCATAGATTATGCTT
This sequence comes from Fragaria iinumae, assembly GCA_009720345.1. Taxonomy (NCBI): domain Eukaryota; kingdom Viridiplantae; phylum Streptophyta; class Magnoliopsida; order Rosales; family Rosaceae; genus Fragaria; species Fragaria iinumae. Next base: position 31,335,611 of record CM019122.1, on the reverse strand, counting down.
GTGGCCTTGTGCATAATGTTTTCTTAAGGCTTAAATCACCTTTTGAGTTTACTTGGGTTATAAGACATCAAGATCAAGTTAGACCCCAAATCTTCTCAAAAAATAGTTAGACCCCAAACACCCTACAATTTTTAAGTAACTTTTATCTTTGATTGACGTAAAATTGTCTGAACTGATACATTGATTTTGGTTGTGTACAATGATTCCCTAAGGCTTAAGATTCGGGTTGATTTGATTTGAAAATACATATAAATATTCTTCTGTAGGTTGACTTGTTTGGTTGTTGGTTATCACATTATGAGTTGTGGAGGGTGGACTAAAACCTAACCCGAACTCAACTCAAACTTGAGCTTGATTGAGTTGGTAATTCTAAAATGGTAGCAGATTACTCATTTTTTGATTAAGATACTCTAGAGTTGGCTAAGTATATATAAATCATACACATAGCTTTATAGATTGATTCGCTTTAGATTGATAATTACTTATTAACCAAACCAGCAGACATTAGTGGAGTAGATTAAGCAAAGAACCCTATGATTATCGAGTGCCTATAAAGCTCCATTATTGTGTTATGCTTTTCTTTAGGATGACAACAACCAAATGTGTTTCTTTCCACATATATATAGTTCCTTCACAAAAGATGTCAATACTCAAAACAAGCTAGTACTATAAAATACGGGCGGAGTAAATTAGCTTCTTGTCCAACTAAGCCTACATTTAGACTATTTTGGTGCGCCTTTCTGTCTCCTTGCAAAGCAAGCATGAGATTCTTTGTGCAGTTGTGCTCGTGGGAGAAACTGCTTTTGCTTCCTTCTGCTTTGTGGATTAGTAGCATTGCATATTTGTATAATAATAAGTCTAAAATCTATTGTATTAGGAATTTAGGATTATATGCTTTGCTTGCGTTTGAGATGGAACAAAAGGTGCCCTAATGCTAGTAGTAATACCAAGCACCAGAACTAGTGCACTTTCTGCTTTTGCATCCACAAACCTTTCTTATTGTTTTAGCTTAAAGCAGGGGAAAGACAGCAGAAGATATGTTACTATTTAAGAAGTGCTTTGTATGTTTTGTGTATGATTTGGCCAAATAGCCCTGTTAAGCTACATATTAGCACAAGTCACCACAAAGATCAACCAAATTTTAACGCCTAAAAACATCGGGGTAGATTTATGTGAGAAAAAAGGTTGAGAAAGTGACTTGTATGAAATTTTCTAAATTATTATTATATATTGTTGAGATCGACTATCGACTTGAGATCAATGTGAATAGGGAAGCAGTAAACGTGTGTTTCCTTATTTTCCTGTTTGATTTTGGTTTACTTGTCCTTGTTAAGTAAGGAATATTTCCCTGCCTTAACTAGGGATCAATTGAATGAAGGCCTGCTCTTCCATACACACACACACACACACACACATATATATATATATATATATATATATATATATATATATATATGTTGTAAAACACAATTAAAAGAGATTAAGAGAGGAGAGAAACAACCAAGAGAATGAGAGAAAATGTATATCTTATTGAGTTGAGAACTCTCTCTTATATAGAGATAAGGTCATGATGCAAATTATAATAACAACCTTAGTCGGCTAATTACAAGAATGCCCACTAACTAATAACTATTTACAACACTTCCCCTTGGGTATTCTCTGTTATTAGTTTCCTTTGATATGTGCTTCAGTGTTGCCTCGTCAAAACCTTGCCAGGTAATAAAAACCCTATGGGACAAAAAAAATTCTGGTCGAAGGAGAAAAGAGTACAACGTGCACGTAGCGGTGGTAGTCAGAACCCTTAATTTCGGTGAAGCGGTTTAGTCTGAATCATAAGATGTGAGTCCGTGGGAGATAGATGCATAATAGTTGCTACACCAAAACCTTACCCGGTAAACCCAGTGGGACAAACCCGTGGTCGAAGGGAAAAGATGAGCAATTGCATATATTTCAAATAAAAGCATCTTCAAGATGACGTTTGAGTAGGGTGACCAATTTAATGTGTGCCACGTTAAAACCTTGCCAGGTAACAAAACCCAGTGGGACAAAATAACCCTGGAGGAAGGACAAAAGAGTACACAATGGTCAAGAGTATGCTTCAGGATACTCCCCCTAATATTGACTCCCCCTGAAAACTACACACTAGGTAAAACTGCTATATTGATCATGCTTCTTGACTAACTTAATAGTCAACATGACTTAAAGAGGTTTTTTGTTTCATATACCTCTAAGATTATTGTATTCCCTATAGTAAAGATATAACTAATCGGGAATAAGCCTCGTGTCGGTTTACATAACTCATGTCACCATATTTAACAAGGCAAACATCATTCCAAGGATCATAGGCGGTTGGTCCATTCCATGATGCCTAGGGATATAATGAGTCATTTTCCGTCACACATTTAAAATAACGGAAAATTGTCTTTTATGCCATTTCCGGAGGCGGCGTGTAGGCGCAGAGCTATATCTAGCTAACAAATTCACATCGGGTGAGATGTCCGATCTACGACATTTAGCCAAGTACAATAATGCGCCTATTGTACTTAGATGTGAGTCTTCTGGTCCCAATATCTCTTCGTTATCATCTGCACGATGATACGAGTCTCACTAGATTTCAGACGATTATGAGTGAGCTTGAAGACTTTGCTTTATCCTCATTAAAACATCTTAACATCTTCTAGATGTAATTTGATTGATGAACCAAAATTCCATTTGCACTTTGCACGACTCCAGGTCGAGAAAATGATTTGGTCTCCAAAAGTCTTTCATCTCAAACTCTGATTTCAGGTGTTTTGTGGTTTTCTTGATCTCTTCAAGAGTGTTAATCAAATTCATGCTATTGACGTAGATCACCACAAATTGCAAACCCGAAGTTTGTTTTCTTAATAAACACGCATGGGCATAGTCAATTGTTCATATATCCCATCCCAAGCAAATATTCACTTAGACGGTTATACCAATTCCGTCTGGATTGTTTGAACCCTTAAAGTGAACTACTATAGCAAATGGAGAGCATGTTCTGTGGTCTAGAACTATTTGCATTGGGTAACATAAGTCCTTCAAGAAACTTCATGTATATCTCTATATTCAGATCCCCATAGAGATAAGTTGTTACCACATTCATAGGCTGCTTATTCAGTTATTCGGAAACTACCAAATTGATAAGGTAGTGAAACGTTATGACGTCCATTACGGGAAAGTATGTCTCCTCGTAATCAATCACAGGGCGTTGAGAAAATCCTTGCGCCACTAAACAAGACTTATATCACAATCTCGTTTTTCTCATTACGCTTCCTTACAAATACCCATCTAAACAATATAGGTTTAACATGGGTAGGTGTGGGAACAACAGGCCCATAACACCTTTCTCTTAGTTAAGGAATCTGATTTGACCTGGATTGTTTCTTTCCTTTTTAGCCAGTCGTCTCTTCGTTGAGATCTATCAACGAAGCAAGGTTCGACATCATCGCTCATTATAATTTAGGTAGCCACCGTAAATATAAATATATCATCGATGAAATCTCATTCCGATTCAATATCTCACTAAGTTTACCGAGATTTTCTATTCTCGGGAATGGGTTTAAATGTTGGAGTGTCCCCCAACTTCATCTCTTCTAGAACGAACCCATAATCCGGATTAATCTTGTGAGTTGAATTGGTTTGAGATTGCGATGGCAAGAAGATTCATTTGTGCCAAGTTTACCTTTTTCTAGGGATAAAAATCGTTCGAACCTAATGGTCTACCTCACTTCAGGGCAGGGACTATGACTGGTTAGCCACCATGGCCGTACCTCGTCCAACTAGGACGATACGTCCTACGAAGACGCTTATCCTTGCAGGTTTGCAGCAGGTATATATGATCTCATCACTTTAACTAGATCTAATAAAATGTCTGGCATATTATGGGCTACACTACGTAGATCTAGAATTCTTTGCACTTTAACTGGAAGTAGAATTCTTCGCACTGCAATATCACATGTGCGGTTTGGGGATCAAGATGAGACATTCTACACGTCGTTCATTAGGAACGGTGACGTTCTTATCTCCCCCTAACGACGGGAAGACTGTCTCATAAAAGTGACGACCGCAAATCTAGCGGTATAGAGATCGCCTGTCAAGGGCTCTAAGGAGCACATAATGGATAGGGTTCATAATCGACATATATGCCCATCCTTTGTTGATGACTCGATTTTGTACGTTGTGGCGGCACAATTGGCACAGGAACTGCACACTCAAATCTGTGTAAGTGCGAAACACCAGGTTTGCACCCAGTCACCAACTGTAACACAAAGTAAGGTGGGTAGCAGTGGGCCTCAACCGGACCGACATAGCTGCATGCAAGATTGCATAGCCCGACGTAAACACTAGAAACTTGGTGTGCATTACCAAGGTTCTACCTGCGAGACCATCTTGGGTGTGAACATAGGAAACTATATGTTCAACAAATCCCAAGGGATATGCAATAATCATCGGAAGTTATCGATGTAAACTCTCCGGCATTATCAAGCCTTATAGACTTTATAAGATAATCCGAGTGGTGTACCCTAAATTTCATGGGTGAGAGTTTAGCAAACACATCATTTTTTCTTGTGGACAGTGATGTGACATTTGATCACTTTTGTCGATGCATAAACCAAAACCATTAATATTTAACTGGTCCGTATGGTGGTTGGATAGGTCCACGAATTTTCCCTTGCATTCTGTGCATAAAGAGATAGTGTACATTCTAGTCTTTGCATATGATGGTCTAGTATTAAACATCTTTAACGAGCAACTTGACATAATATGTCATTAAAGACAAGACCCTTATTCTGAAGGGGATGCCCGTGTGATAATTGAGTTGAGGATACGGTGCATCATATATTTTTCCCGGGTGCATCAAACACCAATACTATAGCTAGTATTTGCTCGAATCATTTAGCTTCTAGCTAATAAATTTTAATATCTGCAATGTACGCTTTGGCCACACATTTGAAGGTTATGCAAAGACATTACACCATTTTTTCTAGTGGTTTTAATGTTTTAAGCATTGATTTCAATGAACTTACCTTTCGATAACGTTCTTCTGAAACGTAAAGAAATTTTGCCTCGTCAGCCAGACTAGAACGCTCAGTTCCTTAATATTGATAACACATATCAATTTTGATTTAGATTCTAAGGCATCAAGCCTTTTCATTTCAATATTCTCTTGCTTCAGGCAAGGAAGATGTCTAGTTCAGATTGTTTCTTCTGGAGACTTCCAATTAACATGACATGATGTCTAGTTCAGAGTGACCTATAGCAACATCATTGACAGCCCGTGCAAAGATACACTGGTTGATGAAGCATAGAACCTCTTCTCGGTAGAGTGGGCCTACTGGGCTCAGAATGGTCTACCAAGAAATGCAATGTTATTAGTCAACCCTTTCGGTAACTCCAATTGTATACGACCAGGTAAGCAATGATGAGGTGGTGGAGCGAGGCTCACTTAAGTACACAGCCTCAAAAGAACTTTCCTAGACATCGCATCCAACTGGATGAGCCTAGTTTGAGAAGAATTATATTCATTGTATGGACTCATGGCGACACATGGCGAGCTTCTGTGCTAGCTTGCAGCTTGCATCGAGCTTCTGGCTCAATTTGTGTATATTCAGGCTTGATTTAAGCTTCTGACTTAACATCATTAATATTCACCAATATAACATAAATCAATGCAATATATGTTTTTAAATCGTAACATACAAACTTAATGTGAAAACAATTATATGAAACCGAAATAAATCAAATTATAACGGAAACAATTTAATTCACATCGACATAATGTATATGCAATAAAATTATTGAACCAATAAATGTCAATAACGTAGCGGTTACATGCAAAACTAACTCATTTGCATCATCAATTGCTTCTGGCATTAATGTGTCATTATATACTCATAATAATTATTGATATAAACGATAATATAATTGAGAACTAATTGAATAAAACTAACGCGATTTGAATTTGGTAACCGACATTTAATATATGGCATAAATTACTAAATAAATATCATTTATGCAACGGTTAAGTACCAAAGGCAATGAGTTCAAATCTCATTAATGCTTCTAGCATTACACACAAGTATTAAATTGGATAAATGCTTCTGGCATAACATTTATGTAATAATTGCGTAATTAAACCCTAATGCTTCAAGCTCAATTTGTGGGGTTATAAATGTGTAATTGCTTCTGGCATTATACCCTCATAAACGTCAAATTGAAATGAATATGATTCTAATTCATAATTAACATTAAATTAGGATCCGACATGAAATCAATAGTAAATATCATTTATGTAGCGGTTATGGATTTAAATCCCATTAATGCTTATGACATTATGTATTATTGTATCAGTAATAAATGAGGTAAATGCTACTGGCATAACGTTTATATAATAATTACGTAATTAAACCCAAAATTTATGCTTCTAGCATAATGAATTATAATGGAAATTATTCAAATTGACGTAACTGAATATTAAATTCATAACGTTTCTATCATAATTTGCACAATAATTTGGCCCATAATGCTTGTAGCATAATGTGGGTTGTAAATTGGTAAATGCTTCTGGCATTAATTACATACCCTTAAATGACATTGAATTTGACACAATTCAAATCAGTAACTAACAAAATGTAGATGTTAATTTATACGTAAATAACATCATTAGTGTTATGCGTCATTATTCTAATGACGTTACATTTCTAAACGGATTTTATTCGAACTCTATTAAGAGCAATATTAATTCATTTGTATTATTAAATGCTTCAGGCATAAATATTCCATATATGTAACGTCTAGCATAAATGACCAAATTAATGGTTATGAGCGTTACTTCTGGAACGCATGCATATACTTGAATTTGACAGTGATCTTGAATTTGATATATGTACTTGTTGATCCATGCGCCTTTTGGTTTGCACTACTAGGCAGGTGGCTGTGGCTAATTACGAAGGCTACTGGCCGTTCAATGATTTTCAATACCGATTTTTCTTTCCAAAATCAAAACATGAACAGATGAAATTTTCTATTTGCTACACAAATTAATAAGCATGTATATACAAATTTCGAAAGGATAAACGAAATATGGTTCATGCTTCATGGTGATTTGTTCATCATATAATCAAGGTTAGCAAATATGAATTGGAATTAGGATAAGAAAACGTTACTCATTGCAGAACGGATAATCTCCATCTTTTATCTGTAGAACTTATATGGCCATTTGTGGAGCTTCTCAGCCAATACAAGAACTTGGTTAAATGATGATCCTCATATGGTTGATTATCGATTTCAGAACTTTCCATGTCAACGTAGAGCGAATCGATGAATCAAATTAAAAGATCATCCTTTGCTTCTAGAGCTTCACATGCAACAGAAAACAAGATGATGTTAGAACTATTCGTGCTGATAACATGTTGTAAAACACAATTAAAAGAGATTAAGAGAGGAGAGAAACAACCAAGAGAATGAGAGAATATGTATATCTTATTGAGTTGAGAACTCTCTCTTATATAGAGATGAGGTGATGATGCAAATTACAATAACAACCTTAGTCGGTTAATTACAAGAATGCCCACTAACTAATAACTATTTACAACAATATATAATTTTTTTTTTGTTAGAACAATTTTCAAATTATAAAGGAAATTGACAAGCAGAGATGAAAAAGTGTGAATATATACCACCAAGAGGCATGTTAGTTTGAATTGAATTAATTCAAACTATGTGATTGTTGGTAATTAAACTAACACCAGAAAATTAGTAACTCTTATTGAAGAGACTTAACCTTTAGTGAAGAGTTACTAATTTGAAGAGTCACATCAGTTCCAAAAGACACAATTACTTCTATATAAAGAAGTAGTTCTCTGCATATTTAAAATATTCAGAAACTCTCTCAATTCTTCTCAATAAAATCTCTATTTCATTCCTTGTTTTCCAAAGACAAAATCTAGAAACTATATTATTACAGTTATAGTTTCTAGGAATCTTGAGCCCCTTGAAAACCTTCATTTGAGTGTTGGTTGATCGTCGTAAGTGCAAGACGCCGATCAACAATAGCAAGATTGCTAGGCTTCATTGTATCCATAAGGCTAATTTGCATAAACCCCTTTGCACACAAGTAGTGGGGGCAAATATAGTCTGAAAGATAGCGTTGCTACAACGTGCCTTGAAACATAAACTCTTTCAAATTTTCATAACCCACTGATCTATATTTCCTAAATATCCAACAATTTTCAGACTATAATCCTGCTATGGCATCTTTGAAAGAGTTTGTTGATACAATGATGCTAGAATGCTTTAAAGGATCAATTTTCAGACAATGGCAAAAGAAGATACACTTATTGTTCACTAGCCTACAAATGGTTTATGTGCTTACGAAATCAAGGCCAGAAGAAAGTGAAGATGAGACTATTTCCATGAAGCATGAACGAGAGGGATCAAGATGATTGTGCATGTAAAAATTATATATACAATTCCTTAAGTGATGAGTTACAAGTTTCAAAGCAAGGAGACGTCAAGGGACTTATGGGATGCATTGGAATCACATTATATTTCCACAGATCCTATAAGTAAGGCCTTTCTGATTTCAAAGTTCTTCAAATATAAAATGAAAGAAACCATATCTATTGTTGAGCAATTTCATGAACTAGTTCATATAATCGACATGCTTGGTCAACATGATATACATATGGACTCACGAATCAGTGTCCTGGTTATTTTGGACAAGCTTCCATTTTTATGGAAAGATTTCAAAAAGAATATGGAAACCATGGTGGAAGGCTCACCATGGAACAATTGGATCGTAGACTCCGGTTTGAGGAGGATTATAGAGTAACCAATAAAAGGTTGGACGAGGTTCTTAATCTTGGCAAAGAGAATGAGACCCATGAGAAAATTGATGGACCTTCCTCTTCAGAAAATGATTTGGTTGTTGGTGGAGGTAAACAATCACAGAACAACCAAGGTAGTAGGAAACAGAAGTTTGGGTCGAATAAGGACCATCCTAGTCAAAATCCAAACAAGAAGAAGAAATTATCTTGCTTCTACTGTAACAAAGTCGGTCACATAATGAAGAATTGTCGACTTCTCAAGAAACATCGAAGAGAATATCACTCCGAGGATAAGTTTGTGGCCATAGTTTCTGAAGTAGTAAATAGACTTCGGGGGAAATAATAGAGTTCTTCCATGAACTCTGTAAATGTATATGTGACTATAAGGACTCTGTAAATGAATATGTGTATGTGCTCATATACTGTTTGAAGGTGATAGTTCTGGCAATCTGGCATGATAAATAGTTATACAAAATGATGTCTTCATGTTTACTGTTCGATAAGTATTAATAATTGAAGTGTGTTTATATATGCTTGCATTTGATCTGTTGCATTTCATTTTCAATCTGCTGCATCATGACCGCATTATGCATCTCCCTTTACATGTCAAATTATGTACTGCTAGTAAAGAAACACAAAACCAAGGAGTTTTGGGTAATATAGTTTTACCCCTGCAAACTTGATTTATACAGCAGTGCATAATGCTTCATTTGGCTTAGAGATATATGTATATATATTCGCCTATTATATTGTTTTGATCAAACTAATATGACAAGTCGAATAAGAACGGTCTGTTGATCAATGTCTTAAGCAATTGAATAAAGTTGCATTCAGTTGCAATCATAACTGAACCATAGATTAAATGATACAAAAGTGAACACATCTATCTTATATATATCTGGAAATTTTATTTTGCTGTGAATTTGTGATCCGATAGAACATTGGTGCATATGTGTTTAAATCTGATAAAGGATATATTGTTAACTGCATATTATATGTGATATGATCATGTCTATTCATCATTCATGTTCATGAACAAAGTCTTTTAATTAATTGTGAAGCATTAGTATTATGCTGATACAAGGGTGCTTACGCAAATTTTATAGAAGTTGTTTTTATATATGCTAGTTGGATCCAATTTGGATAGTAACTAGTTGATTTCATGAATATTGGAAATGCAAGGCTCTATGAATGATAGAGACTACATCAACTACAAAGTAAACAATGCAACTTCACACAATTATTACCCTGCAAATGTCACGTTAGTATAGAATGAGTAGGGATCGTTCAGTCCGGAGATGTCAAATGGTGAATTGAACTTATAAGTGCTAATACATATTCACATAATACACATAGAAATTGGGGGGGGGGGGTTTGGAAAGATTTATCTAACTAAAACTACTGCTGAAATAAAACCTAAACTAACATATATACATGTGATCGACAACTTCACACAAAACAAGAAACGAAAACACTCAAGAACATGTAACAAATTATGCAAGACATTCGGTACAGCAGTTTCAACACATCCTAGACTCTACTTCAATTCCGATTCTGATTTAGAGCCCTTCGCGGTTACTCCAATCGTTAAGACTTCACAAGTATTTAGAATCAACTTCGCGTGTAATCCTAAATTGTATGCTAACTCATTTAAAGACACTTCGTGTAGAAATTAAACAAGAAAACACATAAGCATAGTAAGCCGAATCAGAAACATGCACAAGGTATGGCGTCACTCATCCTATTAACATGCAAGTTTTCAGAATTATACTTAACCACTTTTAAGCAACAAAGACCTAGACAACTTCGCGTATGACTAAATCATATATCACTTTGGTAGATGAAATCGCAACCCACATAACAACCATGGCCTTAGGCTGTATGCAACCATTGATTTTGCCTGCTCGATTCAGAAAACTAATCGAATACAATCAAGAACACATTGAAACATGCTGCCCTAAATCTAGCACAGAAAATATCACATGAACAAGTTTGTAACAATCGTCATACATAAGTTATAAATATCAGAAAATCTAAACATGTTACAAAACCAAATCGGCAACCATAAAAACATACAATCTTCATAGACAAAGTATTGTAAAATTACAGAAACATAAACAGCCATGAGAAGAATGAATCACACTTTGTAGAAACCTTGAATGGTGGCTGCAAAGGTGGTGGAATTGGTGATGGAATTATACAAAGCAAAAAGGAGATGGTGGTAGTTCGGCTAATCTAGTTTCTGTATAGGGTTTATGGTGAGAATTTGGTAGAGTTCCAGCTTGTGTTTGTATGGAAGATGTGATGATCAGTTCGTTGATGAAGCCTCCTATTTATAGAGGGAGAGCAGCCTTGAACTTTAATCCTAGCCATTCGTCAATTTCTAATCCAATGGCTCTTATTAAGTCACACTTTAAACCTTATTTCTTCCCTTGAGTAAAAGAAGACATTTTCCTTGTATTTCTCCTCAATTTGGCGTCATAGCTTTCTCTTCTTTTCCCAGAATGATGACCAGGTTCATTCTCTTATTTCCTTGAATTATGCAAGCTAAAAGACATCATAAAATCTGATTTGATTTCCCAGCAATTGTCATGGCAATTGCAAAAAGTTTGCATGATAAATTTCCATGAATCTTTCTAATCAATGCCAATGTTTCCTTTTTCTTCTCCTTGGTTTGCTCCTCTTTCTCTTTTCTCTCTTCCTGAATTATCTCCTTATTTAATCCTCAATATGCGCTGCATTATCTCTTCTTTAATTTTTGAAAATAAGAAAGAAGAAATAAAATAAAGACAAGGTAATTATCACAAATGTTACAGAATCGTCGAATAATGAAGACTTTTAATCCAACTAGGTTTCCTAGTTGCACAAGGAATTCTACTCTAAATAAAACTCTTGCCAAATTCTGCGTTTTCAGCTCGTTTTAGCACAATATACAACCGACTCTGCCATAAACTCTTAACTTGACTAAATGACTCAATATTACAACAATAAGGGTTAAGCAAAGTATAAATGGAGGTAAAAATATATTAAGAACGTCGCATTTTATGCTCCTATCAATGAACTAAATTCATTGCATGATATTCATCGAAATGTAATAACAAGCATTAAGCTTGAAAGCGTCTATAACTTGATATGGATGGAGAATACTCAAGTATTAAGAATGAGTATGTCATCTAATAGAAAGATGAGTTTGACATAATACTAGTTGAGATGTCAATAGAAAATCCAAATCCAAATCCAAATGTTAGACGGATCCTAGATTTATGGATAACAAATTCTTTGAAAGCATTGACTATCAAAAGGGCATTTGCCAAGTAAATAATTACAATGATGATTCTCGTTTCATTGAGACATAACTATGCAAATATTTGAAGTAACGAGTCATTAATGCTAATTATGGTCATGATTAAAACTTTATTGACCAATTAACAAAACTACTTGTAAATCTTTAAATTTACAAGGATTTGATGGGTGATACATCAAATGGGATGGGGAAGTCCAAAACTTTGATCACCAATGATGGAAACTCAACTCAATACTTGAAACATTAAGCCTTGAGTTCAATGAGCAAAGTACATCATATGTAGTGATTGCAAGCACTGAAATAAATGAAAGGATATATCTGTCTACATATATTTAATGTCCATCCAAAGGTGTAAAAGTGCTTGGTACTTATAATGAATGGTGGAGGTTGAGTTTATAAAACTCTTAATAGGCATGATGGAAAGTACTTTAGTTATAGGGGTATTACATGCTTACCTATATGAGTGTTGGAGGTGTTGCCACCTTCTATGCGACTTGGACTAGTCTCTAGAGTGCTCAAGAAAATGGATATAGACACAAGGCCATCTCACGTGTTGGCTTTAGAACACTCGAAAGAAGTAGAAAACTAGTGTGTGAAATATGTCCGGTTGGATCACATAAGATCGCAAGTTCAAAGCAAAGCTACTTCGCCATCTTGATTGAACTTTGATGTATTTCACTAAGCTAAGGTTCAAGTCCACAAGACACCTTAGTTTATGCATTATGTTTTCCAAGATCGTGCTCAAGAATTTTTTAAACTATTGAATGTATACAAATAAATCCTTTATATTTTGAAAATGGTGGAGGATTGTTAGAACAATTTTCAAACTATAAAGGAAATTGACAAGCAGAGATGAAAATGTATGAATATATACCACCAAGAGGTATGTTAGTTTGAATTGAATTAATTCAAACTATGTGATTGTTGGTAATTAAACTAACACCAGAAAATCAGTAACTCTTATTGAAGAGACTTAACCTTTAGTGAAGAGCTACTAACTTGAAGAGTCATACCAGTTCCAAAAGACACAATTACTTCTATATAAAGAAGTAGTTCTCTGTAGATTTAAAATATTCAGAAACTCTCTCAATTCTTCTCAATAAAATCTCTATTTCATTCCTTGTTTTCCAAAGACAAAATCTAGAAACTATATTACTGCAGTTATAGTTTTTAGGAATCTTGAGCCCCTTGAAAACCTTAAATTGAGTGTTGGTTGATCGTCGTAAGTGCAAGACGCCGATCAACAATAGCAAGATTGCTAGGCTTCATGGTATCCATAAGGCTAATTTGCATAAACCCCTTTGCACACAAGTAGTGGGGGCAAATATAGTCTGAAAGATAGCGTTGCTACAACGTGCCTTGAAGCATAAATTCTTTCAAATTGCCAAAACTCACTGATCTATATTTCCTAAATATCCAATATATATATATATACAGGAGGGATGTGAAGCGGACGTCCGCTATATAGCAAAAGTGCGGACTTTTTATGCGACAGCCGTTGGATCGCGTTTAATGAAAATGGAGGGCTGGATTTGAAAGATAGGCGCGCGGGTCGCTAAAACGAGAAGGCTGGGCTCACTATTCAAATCGGTCTCGTCCCTCTCTCACTCTATTGCGCTCTCTCTCTCTCTCTCAGCTTGATCCTCGGTCACTTCTCCACCCCAAATCGATCTCGCACAGATCGTTTCTCGCTCGATCTCACACAGGAACACGATTCTGCCCAAGCCCAGCTTTCTCACTATTCAAATCGATCTCGTCCCTCTCTCACTCTGTCGCGCTCTCTCTCTCAGCTCGATCCTCTCTCACTTCTCCACCCCAAATCGATCTCGCACAGATCGTTTCTCGCTCGATCTCGCACATGAACACGATTCTGCCCAAGCACAGATTCCTTTTATTCCTTTCTATATCACAAGTTGCAGCCTTGTGGTACAGAGAGCTAGTTTTTTGAGTTTTGGCGCCAAAAGTGGAGCTTTTGAAGCATATAAACTCATATAGATCGGTATTACTTCTCTCCTTTCTGATTTGTTTGATTTTCCAATTACAGATTCTAGGGTTCATCATATTTGAGGCTTTTGTTGTTATTGTTTCTCTGTTTGATTTTCATTCTTTGTTCATGTCATTCATTGATTAAAGACCTGAAAAAAAGTCATTCATTGATTCTCATTCAGTTAAATGGAGTCAGAGGATGATCAACTTTATATTCCTCAAGTGAAGTCTGAGGTGGTTCTTAAATTAAAACAAGAGTTTGAAACACTTGATGAAGTTGCTAGTTTCTACAATAGATATGCAAAAGAAGGAGGGTTTAGTACTAGAAGTCATACTAGTAAATTGGGGAAGGATAACACCACAGTTACGAGGAAAGAGTATGTATCTTCCAAGCAAGGAGATTCTAAGGTTGAGGGAGAAAAACGTAAGAGAGGATTGCCAAAAGTGGGTTGTAAAGCAAGGATTGCAGTTGTGAGAAAGAAAACTGGAAAATATGCAGTGTCTGTGTTTGTGGATAGTCATAACCACCCTTTAACAAGCCCAGGCAGAGTACAATTTTTAAGGTCTCATCGTGGTGTTTCAAAAGTTAGAAAAGTACTATCTGATCAGTTGAGCTTGGTAAATGTGAAGAGACATAAACAGTTTGAGACTTTTGGTGTTCAAGCTGGTGGGATAGAAAATGTTGGTTTCACACAGCGTGATCTTTATAATTATGGAAGTAGCATTCGTGAACAGAAGAAGGGGCATGATGGAGATCTATTGTACATGCATTTTGAGAATGAAAAAGAAAAAGATCCTTCTTTTGTCTATAGAATGGAGTCGGATGAGGAAAAGAAGGTAACACGATGTTTTTGGGCTGACTCAAGGTCAAGAAGGGCTTATAGCTTTTATGGGGATGTTGTTATTTTTGACACTACATACAACACAAATCGGTATGGAATGATTTTTACACCATTAACCGGTGTTAATAATCATGGCCAGACTATCATCTTTGCTTGTGGATTCTTGAATGATGAGACAACTGATTCTTTTGTTTGGTTATTCAAGGAGTTTCTAAATGCTATGCCTGGAAATGCCCCAGAAAGTGCCCCTAAAATGATCATAACTGACCAAGATCCTGCTATGACTAAAGCCATTTCAGAAGCACCCCCACATACATTTCATAGATATTGCAGTTGGCACATTCTAAATAAAATTTCAGAGAAGCTAGATGCGATTAAATATCAGGATCACTACCAAGACTTTCATAGCTGCATTTGGAATTCAAGTAGTGGAGATGAGTTTGATTCAAGGTGGAATGAACTTATTGAGAAGAGTGGATTGAGTGATAATAAGTGGCTGAAGTCGATATACGAAATCCGTTCATCATGGATACCAGCACATGTAAATCATTGTTTCTCAGCAGGAATGTCAAGTTCTCAAAGGGCAGAGAGTCAACATTCTTTTTTCAAGGATTATGTTTCTCAGTGGAATACGTTGGTGGAATTTATGGTTCAGTTTAGGAGGGGACTTCTTCACCAACGCAACCATGAGTTAAGGGAGGATCATATTAACATTGAAGAGAAGGTAAAAACTGCAATGTCCCTTGACATAGAAGATGATATGGCCAAGGTCTACACACAGAAGTGCTTTTATGAAGTTCAAGAACAGTTGAAAGAGAGCTTCAAATATAAACTTGAACTTCTAAGAGAAAATGAGATTGAATCCATGTTTAAGGTCATCCGAAAGAACATTGATACTTCTAAGTCTCGTGAAATCATTTACAAAAAAGGTTCTGATTTTGCATCATGCAGCTGTAGGAAGTGGGAGAGTGAAGGGCTCCCATGCCGGCATATTTTGTGTTATTTGATTAAGATCCAAGATGTTGATAAACTGCCTGTTTAGTATATCTTGAAAAGATGGACTAAAGTTGCAAGACAAAGTGTTGTGTTAGATTCTAATGGAGTGGAGATTAAAGATAATAAAGCTTTATTTGTAAGGAGGACTAAATTGTTACAACATGCTACATATGCCATTGATAAGGCAATTGTCAATGATGAGGCTAGCCAGCTCCTAATGGAGTCCTTGGATGCTTTCTTGGAGAAGTTTAACAAATTGTCAAATGGTAATCTTGCACCAGTTTTAGAGACCGAGACTCTTACTATTCAGCATGTTTTTAATGAACCCGATGAAGTTAGAGCAAAAGGGTGTGGCAAAAGGTTGAGGAAAGGAAAAGAGAAGAGGAAAGGTAAGGCAAAGGAGAGTCAAGGTAGGAAATGTCATGGATGTGGATTATATGGTCAGTCACATGACAAAAGAAATTGTCCAAGACTTCTTGCCAAGTAAGAATTTTCAGATAATTGTGATTGATATTAATATTTATATTTCTGTATTTTTTTTTTATTGATATGTATCTCTACAATGCTTATTTATGTAGACCTGCTATTAGTAAGGATGAGGATTCAAATTCGAGTAATATGGATGAGGATAGTTGTTCATCTACAGGTGAATACAATGCTTATTTTTGTAGACTGATTGGTTGTTTTATTGCTTGTAAGTTTTATATAGTTATTTTTTTTAACTGATTCGTATGTGGTTGCTTGTTTTGCAGATCTGTTACAACTGGAATGTTATTTTTTTTAAAATCTGATCAGCCTATTTAATTAATTTTTTAACTGATGTCTATTATATGTTTTGTGTTGCAGATTTGCTATGCTTATCTTTGTTTGCTTCATGATTAAGTTACTGTTGCATTGGAATTGGATTTTTTTAACTGATCAGCCTATTGCTTGCTTTGTTTTGCAGATAATATGTAAGGACTATTGATTGTTGCTGTTTCTGTGAATTAATCATTAATCTGTAAAGATGTACAAATTTTGTGTACAAAGTAGTATAACCAAGTTTGTTCAGATCAGATGTATTTTGCTGTTTGGAACATGTTTGTTCAGTTCAGATGAAGTTGGTAATTTGAGACATGTTTGTTCATATCAGAGTAGCTAGTTTGTATATAGGAACATCTTTGTTCAGATCTGATTTTGCATCACTTTGTATTTTGTAACAAGTTTGTTCATATCAGATCACAACCAAGTGTAAAAGCACAAGTGTATATCAGAACCAACTCTTCTTGTATTTATTTCCAACTCATGCAAAAACAAGAGACAATTGAAGTTTCCTACTGTACATATGTTTTTCCTATACACAACTAAGTTTCCTACAAGCACAAGTTTCTTGTATTCAACTTTCTTGTAGCTTCACCATTCCGGAACTGTTGCAACTGCATCCTGAATTCAACTTTCTTGTAGCTTCACCATTCCTGAACTCCAGCCACTGCATCCTCAATTACAATACACTGCCAAAACATAGGCAACAACTCAATTACAATAAAGATGTGTGCACACAGAACAAGAGAAATGCACAACTCCATTTTATAGACAATAATGAAAGCTTATAAATTCAATCCTTTGGAGAAAATTTTGCTACACATTAACAAAATTTGGTCCCAACCATATAGAATTTTACCACAAAATTTAACTATTTTACTCATTCTTCTATCAATCTGCAACTGAGTAGTAACATTTACAACATTCATAATGCAGAAACAAGCTGAAAAGCCTCAAGACACTCATTTATGCTGAAAAGGCTCAAGTCACTCTTTTACAAACCAACACTGACATCCATGGAAGCACCACATTGAGAATAGAAAAAATAATTACATAAGAACAATAGAAATGCACAACTCAATTTTTGTTTTATTTCCATCAAAGTGATCAGCTAGTGTCTTTTGAGACCAAAACATGCATCATCATATTCAGTAAAATTGGCTCTTCCCTATTTTTCAAATTCATTTAGTCAACGATTCAATAGACACAATAAGACCTGCAGATATATTTATGGACTAAAAACCAGTAGAAAAAAAAATTCACAAGTCATGAGAAAATCTCTGTAATCTGCAAGTCCAGAATTTTCTAAATGACAATGGCATATATATTCTTGTTGTAGGTAATATTAAAGTTTTAATAACATGCAGAACTAAGTTTGACATGCAAATTTTATCATCTAAATCCCTGAAAAAAATATAACTTAAAATATGTACTTGCTAATGTATATACAGTAATAGAAATATATAAAAGGTTGCAAGTCCTACAATGAATCATCAACAATTTCAACAAAACTAACATGCATAGAACAAAAAGAACATGTCTTGTAATTACCTAGAAATCAAGCATATCAAAAACAAGATCAAGCATATCCAAATCAACTATATATCTGATCAAGCATATCAAAATTAGATAAAAACGAAAACTTAATTTGTAAAAGAAAGGAAGAGGAGAAAGCTGGGCTTCTCACCAATTGGGCAATCTGGGCAAGATCAAGCATCTATGATTTCGACACAAGATCGGGTTGAGAAAGGAAGAGGAGAAAGCTGGGCTTGGGCAGAATCGTGGTTCCTGTGCGAGATCGAGCGAGAAACGATCTGTGCGAGATCGATTTAGGATGGAGAAGTGAGAGAGGATCGAGCTGAGAGAGAGAGCGCGACAGAGTGAGAGAGGGACGAGATCGATTTGAATAGTGAGAAAGCTGGTCTTGGGCAGAATCGTGTTCCTGTGCGAGATCGAGCGAGAAACGATCTGTGCGAGATCGATTTGGGGTGGAGAAGTGACCGAGGATCAAGCTGAGAGAGAGAGAGAGAGCGCAACAGATTGAGAGAGGGACGAGACCGATTTGAATAGTGAGCCCAGCCTTCTCGTTTTAGCGACCCGCGCGCCTATCTTTCAAATCCAGCCCTCCATTTTCATTAAACGCGATCCAACGGCTGTCGCATAAAATGTCCGCACTTTTGCTATATAGCGGACATCCGCTTCACATCCCTCCTGTATATATATATATATATTGGATATTTAGGAAATATAGATCAGTGAGTTTTGGCAATTTGAAAGAATTTATGCTTCAAGGCACGTTGTAGCAACGCTATCTTTCAGACTATATTTGCCCCCACTACTTGTGTGCAAAGGGGTTTATGCAAATTAGCCTTATGGATACCATGAAGCCTAGCAATCTTGCTATTGTTGATCGGCGTCTTGCACTTACGACGATCAACCAACACTCAATTTAAGGTTTTCAAGGGGCTCAAGATTCCTAAAAACTATAACTGCAGTAATATAGTTTCTAGATTTTGTCTTTGGAAAACAAGGAATGAAATAGAGATTTTATTGAGAAGAATTGAGAGAGTTTCTGAATATTTTAAATCTACAGAGAACTACTTCTTTATATAGAAGTAATTGTGTCTTTTGGAACTGGTGTGACTCTTCAAGTTAGTAGCTCTTTACTAAAGGTTAAATCTCTTCAATAAGAGTTACTGATTTTCTGGTGTTAGTCTAACCTGGTATATATATACCCTTTTACAACCTTACTAGTTATCTCTGATCATCATGAGTAGTTTCAACATCCCTGAAGATATCGTGATCGATATCTTATCGAGACTACCCTCAAAATCATTCGTTCGGTTTACGTGTATTTGCAAGTCATGGCAAGATTTGATTAAAAGCTTAAGGTTTGCTCGATCACATCTTAATAGGAATACAGCAAGACATTCCCATAGATATCTGTATGCTTACCATCGCTCCACCACAGATCATGAACCTGCAAAACATTATCAGCACTCGCTTTTCTCTGTTGAAACATTTGAACCGTGCTTGAATCTAAGACATCCCTTATGGACCGGAAAACAATTCAGAATATATGGTTCATGCAATGACCTTCTGTGCATCTCCGACAAGAATCTTCGTTCGAATAGTCCTATATGCCTATGGAACCCATCTATTCAAAAGTATAGGATTCTTCGAAATATCAGGACGCCTTTGCGCCTCAAAAGTCCTACCCTCAAAAGTAATGCAAAGCATCAGAACTCAAAACTGCGTTTTTCTGTTATAAACATGAACGATTCAAATTCGACAGAATTATGTTCGTCCATTGGTCTAATCGAATTTGTGTGTCTTAATGATAACCAAATTGGCTGAAATTTTACAGAGATGATCTATACATTAGTATCTAAAGACTAGACGGTAGAGATGTGAAAATTCGATTGAAAAGCGAGTCTAAAATGGTAATCCGCACCCTAAGAATAAATAAGGACATCCTTAGCCAAGAAAGCCTATATATATATAATTTATATAGAAACCCTTGTAAAAGTAAATTGCAAATAGAGAATGGGTCTACTCATTTCATTATGGATTCTCTTTTATATAGGATAGATTAGAAGGTATTACAATGGTAACATACAACATAATGAAACCTAATAATGTCTGATTGATAAGTTACATCTAATCTCATAATTCTCTCTTCGTCAGTTACTTTGACGATGGCACTTGACGATGGCACTTGACGATGGCACAAATGTATTTTCCTTTAACAACCCTAAAATTTTTCCCAATTATTTTTGTATGTATTGTGTTGGAATTTGGAACATCAATTTATATTGGTTTGATTTTCGATTTTTTTATGGTCGATTGTCCGTCGTTGTTTTTTTCTTCTCATATGATAATTATAAGGCACCATTTATAGAACTCGCTTCAAGTCTTCAAATCTCAGGTCCGGTCCTGGATATTCATCTTTGGGTTTAAGCGTCTCTTCTTTTTCTTTTCGAATCCTGTCTTTATCTCCCATCAAACAATATTTGGATATCGTCTTCGATGCAATCTTCCCTTTAAACTCTCTATAATAAGGACAAAAACAATGTATTTTTGAAAATCATTAAATAATGAAATGTGACATATTGGCTACTCCAATGAGATGTAAAGTCAGGGATGTAAAATTTCAGTTTATAAATACATCCTCCACACATTATCTTACACATTTAAAGACAAAAATTAACAAATTAGGACAAATTGATGTCCACATGCCATGTGTTGTTCTATATTTTAAGACAATTCCCATTAGCCCTAATTTTAAGAATTTTATTTCCACTAACAAAATCAGATTTTACAATTCTCAAGAGCCAACTTAAAAAGAAAAAAGACAATTATACCCTTAATAATTTAAATAAACTACAATAAACCATTATAAGAATAATAGAATGTCTATTTTTAAATAAATATCTATGACCGGATTCTCGCAACCGATGACTGTTGACAGTGACTCCGGCGACCGTTGGCCGGGATCAGACAACGTTGACCGGATGTCTATTGAGGGTAGTAGGAGGTTCGTCGGGGGGTCTATTGGGGGCAGTAGGGGGTTCTTCGGGGGGGGTCTATTAGGGGCAGTGGGAGGTCATGTCGGGGGTCTATTGGGGGCAGTAGGGGGTTTGTCGGGGGGTCTATTGGGGTCAGTAGGACCTCCTATTGGGGGGAGTATGACCCTTGAACTTAACTGTGTGTTTCAATCACTTATAACAGGTCCTTATTGGGGGCAGTATGACCACCTATTTGGGTCAGTAAGACCACCTATTGGGGTCAGTATGACCTCCTACTGGGGGCAGTATGACCATTGAACTTAACTGTGTGCTTCAGTCACTTGTAACAGGTCCCTATTGGGGGCAGTATGACCCTTGAACTTAACTGTGTGCTTCAGTCACTTATGACCACCTATTGAGGTCAATATGACATTCTATTGGGGGCAGTATGACCTCCTATTGTGGGCAGTATGACCCTTGAACTTAACTGTGTGTTTCAGTCACTTATATGAGGTCCCTATTAGGGGCAGTAGGACATGCTATTGGTGGCAGTATACATGAAAGATGAGAGATGCTTTTAAGATGCCTATACATTTCCAATTAGCAATTAGGGCATCCCAACATGAAATTACATTACAATAGACACCAAATGAAGGTAGATCTTTAGCAACATGATGGTAGATCTCATCATGTTAGGGCTAAAGATGGTAGATCTCATCCCAACATGAAATTATCTTTTTTGCCACGAAAGGAAAAAAAAAAAACAGAAAAGTTACATTACAATAGAGACCACCAAATCCATCACCTTCAACATTCCTTCAATAAGATTATAACCATTTGTTCACACTCAAATTGTGTGAATTTCCACTATTCCTCTTGTGAGGTCGACGACATTAGAACTCAAAGATACTTTTTTTCATTCCTTATTTTAACCATTGTCCACCAAAACTCAATGATTTCAAACGCACCTAGCTACACCATTAAACATGTCCTTGCACACCAATCTCATCGTTTCGGACACCAAGATTTTGTTGATTGAAAAAAAAAGGATGTTAATTGACATGAGCTTAATTAGATAAATGAAGAACAAGAAAATCTGAAGTAGGCTAATTAAAATCAGTACCAATATTTTTCTTTCCTAACATATGCTACATTTGGGCTCACGTACAGAGATCAGAATTATGCTCACCGAAGAAGAAAACCATGGAAACGTGATTCACCCTCTCCTTTCATTTTCATAAAATAAAACGAAGCCACTTTTTTTTTTTTCTAGATCGAAGGAGGAGGATGACGAGATGCATTCACCGGTGTCGGCGAGGAGCGAATCTCTGGCGTCGCTGGGATCGAACGGCGAAGATGCCTTCTTTGGGCTTGGAGAGCGAGACAATGGGCTCGGTGGCGTTGAGGTTGAGGAGGGGGAGGGGATCTGAGTCGGCAATAAGAGGGTCGACGAGGAGCAAATCAGAGACGTCGACAGTGCAAGGGCGGTGGAGCATGGATCGGGCTCAGAGTGATGAGAGAGAGAGAGAGAGAGTATTTTAGACAATAAAAATAGGGAAAATAGAGAAAAATATGAAATTTTGGCTAATGGGAATAAGATTCTAAACAGTCTATGGGTTGAAGAGAATTTTAGGATATGATTTTGTTGATGGAAAACAATCCTTAGATTTAGGGCTAGTGAGCATTTTCTATATATTTTACCAAACTACAAGTTGCTACATATTCTATTGCTACCATCTTTCAAGAAATTATTATTAAAAGTATGAAATAATTCAGGAATGGTGCGATTTTAACCGTTGGATCATGCACGGCTTGATCAAACCCGTATGTTATGTTTTAACTTGGGGTATAAATCCTTTGGTTCTCGTAGTCTAACCCACAGGCTCCCATAATCATTTTCAACCCGGTTCACCTTCATGAACGACCCGATGGTGAGTCCGGCGTCGGATAACCTTTCAACGTTGGACCAGCGGCGTAAAGTGCATCTTGATAGCGCGAAGCGGTTCCCTCACCTTTCAACTTTCCAATTTTGGACCGTTGCCATAACTTACTTGAGTCAAATGACGAGTTATGACAACGGTCCGAAAGTCGGAAAGCTTCGAGCCTTCTGATGGTTTTCTTAAGTTTTCGGCTACTTCAGTCACCGATGATGATAGAATAAGGTATGAATCATAATCTTATATTCGAGAGAAAGAGTATGAAAGAGTTAGACATGGAATGTTGACTTTACAAGTTAACTAGATAATATATTAATCAGGGGAGCCTTTCTAGTGATGACTCTTAAGTTGAGGACTAGTTGATGACTTTTCGGTTTATGGTTTAAAATACCTATTTTGCGATCACATCTTGGCATCTTATCTGTTCAGTTTTTAGGTCTATATGTGTAGATTAACCCTACAAATTTTTAGCTAAATCGGTGATCGTTAAGGTAACAAACTAGATCAAATTAATGGACGAACAAAATCTGTCAAACATGAACCGTTCAAGTTCATAATTAGTAAATCACACTTATGAATTTCTTAACGATTTTCAATATGGCTGAAAATTTGCAGAAATGATCTACTCATAAATACCTATAAACTGAACGGTCAAGATGTGGATATAAGATCGAAATGTGAGATAAGCCGAAAAGTTCTTAACTAGTCCTCAACTTAAAGGTCCTCGTTAGAAGGACTTCATATTAATCAATTTGCATTTGTTTGAAGAGTTATGATGTTAGATCCCAACAACTTAGTTCTGTATTGCATTATTGGATGATTAATTAGTTGTTCATGTCTCATTCCCCTCATTTTCCTTTGTTTGAATTGTTCAATGAGGTTTTAAATAAGTACCTCGAGCTAATTCACATAAATTTCCATGCAATTTCTCCTGCTGTAGCCTGCTACCAACCATTATTGTCCCAGCAATTTCTGAAGATCAGCAGCATAATCTCTCTGTTTTCTTTCCTCTCCAACAGTTTGATCCATTTTGTTTCAGAAGTAAGTTTCTGTTATATACTTTGTTTATCATTTATGTATGTACACATGCTTCTAAGTTATAACCAATCAATCTATTTTTGGATTTAATTCTTTTACTAATCCTGGAGCTAAGATTGTCAAGCTTTTGGTCCAAGGCAGGGTTTTTATGCTCTGAGTTTTGGACTTTGCACATTTCTGTAATATGGCCTCCTCTTCGGCTTCTGCATCTTATTCTTCCACTGACATCCCCCTAAGAGAGAAGTATGATGTCTTTCTCAGCTTCAGAGGCCCCGATACCCGCAGGTCTTTTACCAGCCATCTAAAGAAGGCCTTGGATGATAAGAAGATGGATACCTTCATGGATTACGATCTTGAGCGGGGAGAAGAAATCGCACCTGCCCTTCTAAAAGCAATCGAGAGATCAGTGATTTCTGTGGTTATTTTCTCAGAAAACTATGCTTCTTCACGATGGTGCTTGGACGAACTTGTGCATATAATGGAATGCAAGGACAAGTATGGACGGCATGTGATACCCGTCTTTTACGAAACAGATGTATCAGATATACGACACCAGCGCGAGAGTTATGAACTCGAAGAACGTTTCAAGGATAGAACAGAGTCTGAACGTCTTAAATGGAAGGTTGCTTTGACCAAAGCAGCTAATCTATCTGGGTATGAATCAAAACAAACCAGGTAATTCTTGCCTCGATCTGCAACTATTACTAATTTCGACTTGTCCTCATTAGTCAATTGTAACTTTGATAATTGGAAAAAGACTAAATTAATTATTAGTAACTATTAATTATTTGTCTTTGGTCATATTTGCTAGGGATGATTCCGATTTGACTCAACTAGTTGTCCAGTGTATTTTGATGAAAGTGGGTGATGAGTCCTCGGGTTATGAATTAAGTGGCTTTGTTGGAGTTCAAAGTCGGGTTCAGGAACTTGAATCTTTACTATTTATTGTCCCTCAAGATGATCGTGTTCGTGTTGTAGGTATTTGGGGTATGGGAGGTATTGGGAAGACCACCCTTGCTGATGTTGTATATCACCGTCTCTCTCGACAATTTGATGCTTGTTGTTTTCTAGGAAATGTCAGAGAAGGTTCTGGGACTGACAAAAAGTTAAAAGGTTTACGAAACAAGCTTTTTCGTACGTTATTAGGGGACACAAGCCTAGATATCCAGGGTGAAAGTATAGACCACAATACTGCAAGAAAACTTGGCCGTAAAAAAGTCCTCATTGTTCTTGATGATGTAAATGATTCGAGGCAGCTGGAAATTTTAGTTGGACATCATAGTGTTCCGTTTGGCCCAGGAAGTAGAATCATAATAACATCTAGAGATAAAAAGCAACTTGATGAATTGATGCAAGGAGATAGCCATGATGTTGTGATTTACAAGGTCAAGAAATTGAATGATGTTGAAGCTCATCAGCTCCTCCTATTGAAGGCTCCTACAGATAGGGCTATTGCAACAGATTCTGATTTAAGAAAGGTGGTAAAGTATGCGCAAGGAGTTCCATTAGCCCTTCGAACTTTGTGTTCTTTACTTCATAAAGGTGTACTAAATCGAATGGAAAAGATTTCCAGTGAAAAATTGAGGAGTGTGTATAAAGTGAGTTATGATGTGTTAACAGAAGATGAGAAGAACATTTTTCTTGATATAGCATGTTTTCATAAAGGGAAGCAAATAGAAGATGCTAAAGGCTTAGATGGTTATGATTTATCGGTGAGTAGTGGAATTAGTGCTCTCGTTGAAATGTCTCTCATAGAACTAAGAAACAATGAGCTATGGATGCACGACATGATACAAGAAATGGGGCGTGAGATTGTCCGCCAACAATGTCCCGAAGAAGCTGGAAAGCGCAGTCGGCTGTATACTTTTGAGGATGTCTATCATGTTTTGCACAATAATAGAGTAAGAACTTAATTCTTATACTTTCTTTTGGCAATCAAATGAACTTTCAAAAAACAAAAAGACGTTAGTATTTCCAAGAAAACTTAGATATGTATGAATTAATGTAGTCCTTTGTAAATGCATGCTCGTTTATGTGTACTTTGCTCTTGATTTCAGGGAAGTGCAACAGTTCTGGCCATCTCCACAAAGGAATCTAGTTCTAAGTTCAGGTTTCCAGAGCTAAATTTGAATCCTCAAGTTTTTAGAGAAATGTATAATCTAAGATTCCTAGACCTGTATCCTCCCCACATATATAGATTTGAAAATATCTTTCAACTTCCTCAAGGTCTTGAGTTTCTTCCCGATAGCCTTAAATATCTCTTTTGGCCGTTCTTCCCTTTAAGATCTTTGCCGTCATCTATCTTTTCTGCCTATTTGCTTGTTGAGCTTCATATGCCCTATAGCGAACTCCAGACACTTGGGAATAAAGACCAGGTATGCTTAAATTAGTTCTTTCATGTATGTAGTAAAGGCTGGAGTCAGAGTCATATATTCAGGCCAAGTTATTCTCTCCATTTCCTTTTGTTTTACAGAACCTTGGGCACCTAAAAGTGATTGATCTTCGCTACTCAAGCAAGCTGGTTGAAATTCCTTGCCTCACAAAGTCGAAGTGTCTTGAGAGTATAAAACTTGAAGGATGTGGAAGTTTGGTTCAAGTTCCAGATCTCTCTCAGAGTCTAAATATCGCGAGTATAAACCTTGAAGGATGTAATAAGTTGGTTGAAGTTCCTGCATATATTGAAAATCTCCACAAGCTTACTGTTCTGAATCTGAGGAGTTGCCGGCTTCTAAAATGTATTCCAGAGATGCCAGGCAATATGGAATTCTTACTTATAGGCGGTGGTCCCGGAGTAAATATGGAATTGTCGGGATTGCCTTCATCAGTTTGGTCTCTTAAGAAACTTGTTGAATTAGATCTTAAAGGGTGTTACCACATTAAGAATCTTCCAAGCAGAATTTGGACGTTGAATTCCCTCACATCTCTTGATTTGTCTTATACGAGTTTGAATGATCTGCCCTCATCAGTTGAATGTCTTTCTAGGGTTGTTTCAATCGATCTGCAAAATTGCTATAAGCTTGTGAGTCTTTCAGACAGCATTGACAAGTTGAAATCTCTTAAGACACTTAATCTCTCTGGATGCAGTAGCTTTGTGAGTCTTTCAACCAGCATTTACAAGTTGAAATCTCTTGAGGTACTTGATCTCTCTGGTTGCCTTTCATTCAAATTATTCCCCGAAATCTTAGAGCCTATGGAAAGCCTGAAGAGTCTCAGATTAAGTGGAGCGGAGATTGAAGAGCTACACGAGTCCATTGAAAACTTGGTTGGGCTTGAAGAATTAGACTTATCCAGTTGCAGAAGCCTCAAGTCTGTCTCGAACAGTATCCTGAAATTGAGACGTCTCGAGAAATTCCGAATTGCTGAGTGTTGTAAGCTAAAGAAACTGCCCAACTCATCGTCAGGCATTTTGTGGTCTTTGCTATCTGTTTTAGACCTCGGTGGCTGCACCAGTTTGGAAGAATTCCCGGATGGAATCATGGTTTGCTTAGTCTCACTAAAAGAGTTAAATCTTAATAAAACCAAGATTAAGAGTATACCCACAAGCATCAAAGAACTTTCTGGATTAACATCCCTATACATACGCAGATGCGAGCTCCTAGAATCTCTACTAGAGCTCCCATATTTTCTACAAGTTTTGGATGCTGATAGTTGCAGGAATCTGGAGATGGTGTCATTCTCATTGACTGCCTTTACACAAGGTCTGGATCAAATATGCGATGCAGATGTTTTTACAACGAGTCCGCGAGTGCGAGAGAAATATTCATTTCGTAATTGCAAAAAATTGGGCGAGACCGCAAAAAGCAACATGATGGATGATGCACAGCTTAGAATTATGCGAATGTCTGCTGCATTTTCTAGACGTGAACAAATAGATCATGTACGTCTCTCTCCATCTATCTTTCAAATAAATATTGGTATGAGAATATTGATTGAATAGATTCCTCTGTTGTTTACTATAAAATCATGATGTAAATCTATCTGTGGTACAGTATCATATCGAGGATTACTCGGTCGCTATTGTGTATTCTGGAAATGAAATTCCAGAGTGGTTCAGGTATCAAGCAGAGGGATCTTTAATAAATATCAAGCTTCCTGTGCATCCTCCTCAAACAAATACAAACTTCTGGCTACTCGTTCTGTGCGCTGTTCTTACCTTCGACGAGGACAAATATGAGTCATATTATGACCAGGGCAACTTTATATCCCCCTCCTGTAACTCCAATTTCACGACCAACAATGGTGACTGCTCTGAGTTCGAATTTATGCTTCCCTGGTCCTATGCTTCTAGTGGTTTTTGTGGGAATAATCGGGTTGAGAAGTCTCAGGTGTTTGTATGGAATTGCGCACAGTGGTCCACTCATGTTCGCAATGCCAGCGAGGCATCGTTCAAATTTTACTCTGATGGTTTGTTCAATCGCGCACTGGTAAAAAGATGTGGGGTGTGCTTGTTGTCTTCCCAAAGCCAAGAAGTGAAGTATCAAGATCTGGGAGTACCAAAGCCAGAGCAGTATATTTCAACAAAAAGGAGCCGCGATCAGTATGAAGCTAGCTAGTGGAAGCGGCACGGTTGCTTAGTGATTGTTAATAAGTATGGAGCTGATTTGAATGTGGTTGACAGGTTGGAACTCATTGAGGCTGACCTTAGGGAGGTGGATGCTATCATGGAAGAAGACAACTGATGAATGGCTTTGAGCTGATTTCCTGGAAACATATCAAGAAGAGAGGCAACCAACCGGCGCATGGTTTGGCTGGGCGTGCTCTCACAATAGTTCTGAAGGAGGTAGGTCTCCTTAGATTCATGATTTAGTTGCTGAGTACTTGTAATTGAAGCAATAGGGGGCAATTTTCTTTTGAGCTGCACTGAAATGAAAATTTTACAGCGCACCGGGTGCGCGGCGCACCCGGGTGATCTCACCGTCCACTCACCGTGCCCGGCCCTACCCGGTGATCTCACCGTTAAATTTCCGGGTGCGCTGAATAGGCTCTCGCACTGAAATCAGTTTAGGAATAAAGAATTTCGAATCACCAAAAAAAAAAAAAAAAAAAAAAAACTACATCTCCTAATCATCATTCTTGTAGCCTTGTATGACTGTTTTCTTTCTTTGATGAAGAGACTTTAAGATCGTAAAGATCGACGCTTGAGCGATCAAAGTGAACACACTGACAGTGTATGCAAAAAGTGAAGAAACTCCTTCAGAGAATTGAAGGTGTCTACCAAGTCAACATTGATGCTGAACGTACATCAGAGAGCCACAGGTTAAGGAGTTATAGACTTTGATCAAGAAAATGCTAAGAGCCGGGGAACATGCTGCGATCTAAAACCAGGAGCAAAAGAACATCAATTGTATCAAAGAAATTAAGTAAGCAAGGCAGCAATGCAGCAGCAACAACCACAGATGATGTAATGATGTATCACAGGTTCCCATTATGTTCCTCTTGGTGCTGAATTACTTCCTACCACTCCTGTCCTCGTCCTGTGCTGTAGTGATGGCTGGAAACCGTGCATCTTATATATTCAATGATGAGAAGTTGAGAATCCCAGCAGCTGTTCTATCATGCAACTCATCACTTTGTGCAAACTTGACATTCCTGATAGTGGGGGTTTAGTAGCCTCAGTCAGTCATAGTGTATTATTTGATTGTTTTCTTTAACTCCTACTTGATTGATCCATTAATTTCTGGAAAAAAAAATTAGGATTATTTCCTTTGACACTGGCAGTGAGGAGTTTCAAGGACCCATATGTTGCCATATAGTGTGTCCTCTAAGGGTGGGGAGCACTGGGGGCACATATTCATCTTTACAAATATCCAATCTGCCTCTCTCATTACTACCTTGAAAGACAAAGACAGATCATAAACAAACAACTTTAGAGAAATTGCATACCATAGATATTGAACTAGTATTCCCAGTCCCACTCACCTGGGGGACGTCCCTCACAACCTTTGTTTGGACTGATTTCTTGGTCATTTATTTTCATGAGACTGGTTCTATGGGAGGAGAAAAGAATAGCATGTGAGGCTTTTAGGAATTACAGATATGATGATGATGATGATGATGATGAGATGAGGGAAGCAAACCCAGATACTTTCCATCAGTTGATCCAGATTATTTTGGTTCACAGATATATTTTTAAAATGGAAAAACAAAACTCAACGGTTACATATTTTGGTTTTAATGTGACTAGATTTTGCTAGATTTTGATATCAAAACTCTGGCTGATCATACTGACTTTTGTTTCCTTAAAGTATCAAACGTGAGGCAAATTTTCTAGCAAATTAATGTCAGTTGCCATTTAAAGGCATATTTCTTGAGTTCAGTCTTGGATGTTCAGTCAAGGTTTTTTTTTTTTCGTTCCTTTTCTGAAGATTTCATTGATTATCGCATATGTCAGAACGACACTCATTACAAATTTCTCTGAAAACTAGCTAGAATCATGCACCAATGCACCATTCGCTTAAGACATCTAAGCTCACTTACTCAACGAAGGATCCTAAAAATGAACTACCACAAGTCTACAACATCGATCACCTTACAAAGAGATGAAGCTTTCTTCGAACCTTACTATAAAATTGAATATTCCTTTTCTGTATGTCGTATTATAACACTTTTCTGGTGCTGGTGTGCTTTCGCAGTATTATATGTTAGTAGTAGTAGATGCAACGAGATCAACACTCGATGAAAAATAAATATGATTTATCGTTGATTAATTAACAACAATGATCAATGGCTCGGTCTTTGGAATGAGAATGCTGACCAATATATGATATGACCCATTGTTTAACTAATATTTCAATCAATTTGGAGTTTTAAACCATTTAATCTTGTACTGGATTATTAAAAGATATAGTTGCTTTCTCATGGCTCTTTCCGGGAAATTATTTTGTTTGACAAAAGGTCTTTAAATCTCCTCGCATTTTGATCATTCCCCGAACAACTTCTGAATCCAACCTCATGACAAGTCTTTGTAATCTGCAATCTGGTCAATCTATTCTGAATGGCAATGACAGACTCTTGTAAGTAATATAAACAAAATACTAACAAGGAAAACCATCAATAACAATTGCCAAGACATTATAAAGGGAATACAACAGAGAGATTTTAGTTTCCTTATCCATCTCTTAATAGAAGTGTGTCTTGCAAATTATATCATGTAAACGTCTAACAGAAGAACAACCCAAAATAGACATTTACTCATATATACAATATACACACACAAATGTTTGAAGATGATCCTTAGTAGATACATCCAGAATGCAAATTTCCAGTAGGTAATAACATGAGTCGATGATCTTTCAATTACAATGGACAATTTCAAAAAATTTGATGCAGTCTCAAAAAACAGCCACACTTTCGTGAAAAGAAGATAAATTTGGTCTATAATCTAATGACTAACTTACCAAGCTTTCTTGTTAAGGCATTATTACGTCATTTATCAAGATGTCAATGAGTTCATCTTAACAGTCATATATAGTTTACAGTTATACCAAAACAGCAATACAGAGCATGCCACATATATAAAACAGTCAAATATAACGAGGTTTTAGAGAATAAATTTTCTGATAATCTATTCATCTCACAGAAGAGGCTATATAAAGAGATACAAGATGTACAAACCCTACGTACTATGTACTACATGTACTACACATATAGAATAGGAAAGCAATAACAAATTAATTTACATTCCTAAATTAACTTCATGACTCACGCTAACACTTCCCCTCAAGTTGGCGCATATACATCAACCATGCCCAACTTGCTAAGTGAGTCATAAAAGGCCTTCTTAGAAACTCCTTTTATGAGTATATTTGCAAGTTGCTCTTCTGTAGGGACAAAAGAAAAGCTAATGATTTTAGCATCTAGCTTCTCCTTTATAAAGTGACGATCAACTTCCACATGCTTAGTACGATCATGTTGCACAGGATTCTGTGAGATATCGATAGCTGCCTTGTTGTCACAATACAGCTGCATAGCACGCTTGGGTTTAACACCCAAATCTCGTAACACACTCCTCAGCCACAACAACTCGCACACTCCATGAGCCATACCTCTATATTCTGCTTCAGCACTA
The DNA here is from genome assembly GCA_009720345.1 of Fragaria iinumae. NCBI lineage: Eukaryota > Viridiplantae > Streptophyta > Magnoliopsida > Rosales > Rosaceae > Fragaria > Fragaria iinumae. The sequence continues at coordinate 31,303,282 of CM019122.1, read as the reverse complement.
GACCGAGCCACAACCTTTTGCTTCTTACTCTTCCAAGTAACAAGATTACCTCCCACAAAGGTAAAGTATCCTGATGTAGACCTCTGGTCTGTAATATTTCCAGCCCAGTCTGCATCTGTAAAACCGCATACCTCAAGAATATTGCTGTGCCTAGAAAACATTACTCCTCTCCCTGGAGCGGACTTCAAGTACCTCAAAATCCTTACAACAACATCCATATGATCTACACTGGGATTATGCATGAACTGGCTCACCACACTTACTGCGTATGCAACATCAGGTCTGGTGTGTGCTAAATAAATCAGACGTCCAACTAACCTCTGATATCGAGGCTTGTCGGTAGGTACTTGATCAAGATACTCTGCTAATCGATGATTCTGCTTAATAGGAGTATCAATTGGAGTACAATCCAACATACCTGTCTCTGTTAATAGATCAAGTATATACTTCCTCTGACACAGATAGATGCCTTCACTCCCCCTGGCTACCTCAATGCCCAAGAAGTACTTGAGTGGCGCCAGCTTATCTCCTCCATCGTCGAGCAAACTGGAAACGGTGATGCTAACTTGCAATACCGCGACCCCTACCCTGATAGTGTGGCGCAATACCCTTTCCCGCATGGGTTCAAGAACGTAGTGTTCACTACCTTCTCTGGAGAAACAAGGGAAGACGCAGCAACCCACATGGCCCGCTTCAAAGTCCATTGCGGCCAGTACGGGAACAATGACATCCTCAAGCTCAAGCTCTTCGGAACCTCTCTATCAGGAGCTGCATTTACTTGGTATTCCAGGTTGAAGCCATGATCCATTGCGGACTGGCCTACCATGGAGAAACTGTTCCGGGAGACCTACGGTACCATTGAGCCAGAGGTCGGCCTTGACTCCCTCACCCAAATGAGCCAGCAAAGCATGGAGTCGGGCGCCTCCTTCCTCCAACGGTTCACGATCCCACAGGCCAAGTGCGACTTCTTCCTACCCGAACAGGAAGCCATTAAGTTGGCTGTTCGCGGCCTCGAGCACCGCCAGCGGTTGAAGCACCATGGGGAACGCTTCACGTCTATGGGCGACCTGATCAACAAGGTCGGTAGTTATGAACTAATCCTCAACGAAATGGACGAGAAGGCGAATGCCTCCAAAGGGACATACGTACCGGGGAGGAACATGATAGTCGGGGCGCTAAACCTCCAATCCTCCACGTTCGACCCTTACTACCAAAGGCAGGAGGAGAATGAGGCCACGCAGGGATATGTTGACGACGTCGGAGCAGTCGAACTGACCGGGAAGCCTTTGGCTCACAAACTGAAGAATCTCAAGATGACCCGTGAGCCAATCACCATTTAGTCTTTTGCATGGACCAAGCCCGAATACGAGTCTTACACGTATGATGCGAAAAACGCCCATCTTGTCTTTAATGACTTGATTGAGGCGAAATACGTGCGCTTGGACCATAAGATCCCGTCCAAGGAAGAACTAAAGGACAAAAAGTACTGCAGTTTCCACAACGCCTACAATCACGACACCAAGGATTGTGTCAAACTACGCGACCAACTGCAGACCTGGTTGAATTCGGGCGCCCTGAAAATGAAGACGCCAGGAAGCACAGCTTCTCTGGTGGACGTGGATCCTTTCCCCGCCGTGGTTGGTATGGTCGAGGTGAATTGGAACGACCAGCCAAATGAGCACAGCCGCCATCGCACACCAAAGCCAGGCGAGCGGAGGATTACCTTGGACCTGGCCAGGCGATGAGTTCAATTTTCAGCTCCCATCGTTGCTTCCTGATCCTTATCCTGATCGACACGATAAATTATACATGAAAAGGGTTGATAAGTCTCAGATGTTTGTTTGGTGTTGCACACACTGGTCCACTCTTGTTCGCAATGCCAGCGAGGGCAAGGCCTCCTTCAATTTTTACTTGGATAGTAAAATCGATCGCACTAAGGTGAAAAGCTGTGGGGTCCACTTGCTGCCTCCCCAAGGCCAAGATGTGAAGTTCGTTGGGGTCGATCAATTTCTCGGAGAACCAAACCCAGAGCTGGTTATTTCAACAAAGAGGAGCCGCGATCAGTATGAAGCTAGTGGAAGTGGTACAGTTGCTTTCTTGGATGAGGCGGACAAATGTCTCTGAATTTGTTTCTTGATGAGGTAGACAAATGGAGACGGGACAAGATGACATTATGGGACTGCTACACCAAGGTAATAAAAACTTCTAACCTAGGCGTTGATTGTTTAAAGGGGCATGCTCTTAATCCCTACGTGATAGAATTTTGTTGTTAAGGGGTTGCTGTTGCTCTCCAAATGAGTGCAGGGGAGTTTTGGGGCATGTGGTTGGAGACATTATGAAGCAAACTATGGTAAGGTGAACTGTGTCAATATATGGCTCATGCATATATACCTTGGCAAGGTATTGTCTTGGAGAAGGTAGTTGAAAAGGATTCTCTGGAATGTTTCAATTTGTGTTTTTTATTTTTTATTTTTTTTTATGTAATTTCTTTTCCAGAGAGTTGAGGCCTGGGTGGGTGGGTATTTTTTCCTTCATTCAGATTTTTTTCCCATTCTGATGTTATCTCACATTTATGTTACCCCTATTATCTTTTGATGGTTCAACAGCTGCATAATCAATGATGTGTTTTTTTGTTAGTTGCAGGGTAAGGGATTTGCTTACTGATGACACAGCTTCTGCCCATCTGGGTTTTTCTTTGAGGCGGTTTCCTGGAAACATATCAAGAAGAGAGGCACCCAAGCGGACATTGTTTGGCGGCGTGCTCTCACAATGGTAGCCTCTATGGATTATAAGGAGGTCGGTCTTCCTGAGATTCATGATTTAGATGCTGAATTTACTTGTAATTATTGAAGCAATAGGGGACAGCTTTTTTTGGAGCTGCAACTGAAATCAGTTTCTGAATAAAGCTATTTCGAATCACCAAAAACCAAAAAATTGCTATATCTTCTCATGATCGTTCTTGTACCCTTGTATGACTGTTTTCTTTGTTTGATGAAGACTTTAAGCTCCTCAAAGATCAACTCTTGACCTTGAGGAATATATTGAAGTGAACACACACTGTCAGAGTGTGTGTAAAAAGTAAAGAAACTCCTTCAGAGAACTGGCGTTTACCAAGTCAATATTGATGCTGAACAGCAGAGAGCCGCAGTTTCAGGAGCTATAGGCTCTCTGCCACTTTGATCAAGAAACAGCTAAGAGCTGGGGAACATGCTGCGATCTAACACTAGGAGAGAAATAACATCAATTGCATCAAAGAAAGCAGCCAAGGCAGCAGCAACAACCACGGATGATGCATCACAGGTTTCCATTCGTTCCTCATTGAGCTGACAATTATTAATTCCTACCACTACTGTCCTGGTCCCAGTTCTAGTCTGCCTCATATCCTTATGTGCTGAACCTAATAAACTATTAAACTGTGGTGATGGCTGAGAACAGTGCAGTTTATATGTTCAATGATGAGAAGATCAGCAGCTGTTCTATCATGCAATTCAAATTATGCAAACTTGACATTCCTGATAGCGGGGGCGGGGGATAATTAGTTGCCTCGGACTGATTTGGAGGACTTATATATATGATGAGCAGTAGAGTGAATCTCATCCCTCATGGTGTATTATTTGGTTGTTTCTCTAATTCGTACTTGATTGATCCATTAATGTCTGGGAACGAATAAATTCATCTTCATGTAGAATATTACACCGTCAACTCCATTCATTCAAAACATTTCTGCTGGAAGTATATTTTTTATTGGAATATTTGCCTGCTAAGAAAACTCAAATGATAGGATTGTTTTCTTTGACACTAGCAGTGAGGAGTTTCAAGAACTCATGGTCCCAGTGCCAGATAGTGTGTCCTTTAAGCGTGGGGTACATGTTCATCTTTATAAAGATTCAATCTGCCCCTCTCATTACGTACTCTCTTGAAGGACACAGATAGATCATGGACTGGAATATGAAAGAAGAAATATTGAAGCAAGGAATGAAGATGCATCTGCTGGTTGTGTTGCAGTCTATCTACATGGGAAGGCAGCTGGGCGTAATTGGACAGAGAGATAGTTTCCTAGTGTTCATAGAAGATCTAATGTGATTAGAGTTGGGGTTAGTACAATAATTGTATAAAGGACCCTATTTCCGCTAAGGTTAGCAGTTTGTAACTTGTATATATACTGTAAGTATCGGCAATTGCCAAGCAATGAAGTGAAACAGTTTTCTCTTCCATTCAAACTTCTTTATGGTATCAGTAGCACACAAACGATCCTAGACCTTAACCCTAACTACCAAAACTCAATCAAACCTCTACCATGGCAGTAGGTGACGAAGACGTGAAGAGCATTGAATCGCACTCATCGTCGCGCACACCAGAACCTTGGAAGAACTCCAATCATGCTCTTTATTTGCACCATTCAGATCAACCAGGAGCCGTACTCGTAGCTCAGCCGTTGATGGAGGACAACTTCAATGAATGGACATCATCCATGAGTATGGCCCTCAAAATCAAGAACAAACTTGGTTTTGTCCTCGGTACTCAAACCAAACCTCTTGTCAATCCTGAGGAACAACAACAATGGGAACGATGTGACACGCTTGTTAAAACGTGGCTCATAGCTTCCATGTCAAAGGCACTCTCTGCAGCGTCAAGAACTGCAAGACATCTCGTGATGTTTGTCTTGATCTTCAAGAAAGGTTCGGTCAGACCAATACGGTTCGGCTTTTTAACGTTGAGAACTCTATTCATGCTTGCACTCAGGGTTCTGATACAGTCACCATGTTCTTTACCAAACTCAAAAGCCTATGGGACGAAAGAGACACCATATGTGACCTCCAAGCATGCAACTATGCTGAAGGAGCCAAAGTTGGAGAGTACATAAAGAACTTAAAGACTATGCAGTTCCTCATGGGACTCAATGCAAACTATGATACTCTTCGAGGTAACATTGTATCTCTCGACCCTCTGCCTAGTGTGAACAAAATGTACTCAATGGCACTCCGTCATGAGAAGCAGGCTGCGGCAAGCAGCAGCAGCAAAGCAGTTTCACAGCCCGAAGCGGCTGCATTCACCGTGCAAAAACAAACTGCCCGTGAAAGTGAGCAGAAAAATAGTGACTCTCGGTGTGAAAAGTGCGGCAGGGGCCATGCAACCAAGAATTGCAGGCAGCACCTCAAGTGCACTTATTGCAATTGGAAGGGTCATGACTATGATCATTGCCGAGAACGTAAAGCTGCAGAAGAAGGGAACCGCGACCCATTAAGACTCCACTAATCCCAGTCCACGAGCAATTCTCTTTTCAGGTCGGAATGGTTTTCTTCATATCTGAGAGATACGCTCTCCCGCCAAATACAACATGCAACGCGGCAGATATTCCAGACAATAGTGAGAGTGTCTGCGACATATCGCCCCCTTGCAGCAGCGAGATGGGTCCAGTCCTGGCGGAACCTGTGAACGCTCCACCAGTGGAAGCTACGAGCAGCGTCACACGCATGCCGACTCTGACCTTCTCCACTCCGACTCTGGATATGGCCACTCACATGAGGCCATTGTATATCACGGCTGAAGTTGAAGGGATCATGATAAACAAAATCATGGTCGACACGGGGGCGGCAGTGAATGTCGTCACCACCCGCACTATGGGACTCCTTGGCATCCCACGCTCGATGACCCAGACTACGTCCTTGACAGTCAAGAACTTCACCGGACAAGTCTCCAGGACTTTAGGTTTGTTGTTCTTACAGGTCAAGGTGGGTCCGGCTTCAAGGGTTTACACATTCTTCGTCGCCGAGTGTGCTTCATCCTACAGCATGATCCTAGGCCGCGACTGGATACATAGAAGTTTCTGTGTGCCTTCCTCCATGCACCAAGAACTCCTGATTTGGGATACAGAGAAACGCGAGACGGTCCTCATCCAAGCGGACCCGCGTCCCTTCTCCATTTCCGCCAACTTCAACGACGCCCGCTACTACAATACTGATTTGGGTCCTTTGGATGTCCAAGGCGTTGATTCTAAAGGCCGCCCATATGGGGTTACTGCCTCCAACTTGACAAGATGGGGACTCACTCAAGCGAGGGACGACTTACAACGTCCCTACACCATTGCAGACCCCCTCCAACCATCTTATGATTAGTACATCTTCAGAAGAAGCGCGAGAGGCTGGCGAGTCCTTGTGTGAGAGACTACTCTCATATTGGGCGGAACGCGAAGCCTATGATAGAGTCGCCACTATGGAGTACGTAGACGAGATAGTGGACTATACCGACGCCGAGGAGGAAGTTATTCAGTTAGCTCCCGCTGCCTTGGACGACACACCGCCTCAAGTTCGCGATCCCACATTACAAGTCGACGTGGGAACTGCAGAGAAACCCTTATTACTTTCCATCAGTGCCAAGTTGGCGGGACAAGAAAAGGAAGACCTTCTCGCCTTACTACATGAATACAGGGATTGTTTCGCCGCACAGTACGAAGACATGCCTGGCCTCTCCCCGGATTTAGTTTGTCACCGTCTGCCTACTCACCCCGACAGACGTCCAGTTCGCCAAGACGGCAGATTCATGCGAACTGAGACCCAGATCTTGGTCAAAGAAGAGATTGAGAACATGCACCGATCAGGGATCATCCACGTGGCCAAATACAATGAGTGGCTGTCCAACATCGTTCCAGTCCGCAAGAAGAACGGCAAAACGTGCATCTATGTTGACTACCGTGACCTCAACAATGCGACGCCTAAGGATATATATCCCATGCCTGTTGCTGACCTCCTCATTGACGCAGCCGCGGGGCATGAAGTGCTCTCCTTTATGGATGGAACCGCTGGTTACCATCAGATCCCTGTCGCTGAAGAAGATCGCCACAAGACTGCTTTCCGCTGCCCGGGGTTCGCGGGCGCGTTCGAGTATGTTGTCATGCCATTCGGACTCAAGAACGTGGGGGCGACTTATCAACGCGCTATGAACCTCATCTTTCACGACATCTTAGGCAAGTTGATCGAAGTCTACATCGACGACGTCGTGGTTAAAACCAAGATGCGGGCGACACACGTTGAAGACTTTCGGCAGGTTTTCACGCGGAAGGATCAGAACACGGAGACCTCCTTACTAGTGGTCAACCAACTTGTGGCGAAGTTCAAGTGTTTAAGCTCATCCATTGAACCTTACCTACGAAAAGCTTTTGATGTCTTGGACCGCTTCGACGATGTTCACAATGAACACATCCCACGCGAGTTCAACTTCGCGGCGAACGAGCTCGCGCAGATCGCATCCGGTCTTAGCCTGCGCGATGGAGTGCGCGAACGACTCCTCAAAGTCGAGCGACGTACACTTCCTTCTTTTCTTGCTAAGGGGCAATATGACACAGCACCTCTCTACGTCACCGCCTTAGATCCTATTGATGAGGATTGGCGGTTACCGTTTATTGCCTACCTCGAACACCCTCACGACGCCACCCATTCCAGGCAAATGCGGTTTCTCGCCCTCAACTTTGTGCTTCGCAATGGTGAGCTTCGCCGGCGTGGCGAGGACGGTAACGACTTCCGCTGCGTGTATGGCAATGAGGCTAAGCGGCTTATGCGTGAGGTGCATTCTGGTGTTTGTGGTTCGCATCAGGCTGGACCCAGGATGCGTTGGTTAATCCGCCGCCACGGTTACTATTGGCCTACTATTCTCAAAGACTGTATTACTTTTGCCAAAGGATGCCAGGATTGCCAGGCTCACGGACCAGTGCAACACATTCCAAACATTCCGTTACAGCCGATCATGAAACCCTGGCCATGTCGAGGTTGGGCAATAGACTTCATTGGTCTCATTCACCCCCATTCCTCCGAGCAACACAAATTCCTTATCGTCGCCACCGATTTCTTTACCAAGTGGGTTGAGGCCGAGCCACTCAAGGTTGCTTCCGCGACATCGGTCCGTAACTTTATTTTCAGCAACATTATCTCCCGCTTTGGTATTCCAGAGTGCATCGTGACGGACCGGGGGGCAGCTTTTATGGCGGATTCTGTAGTCACTTTCCTCACCGGTTATGGCGTCAAACTCCTACATTCAACCCCTTATTATGCCCAATCTAATGGTCAGGCGTAGGCGAGCAACAAAGTTATCCTCGGCATCCTGCGCAAGATGCTAGAGTTGAACCCCCGCGTTTGGCATCTAGAACTTCACCATACTTTGTAGGCCTACCGTACCTCCAAGCGCGGTCCGACCGATACCACCCCTTATGCTCTCATGTTTGGCCATGATGTCGTCCTTCCCCTGGAGGTCCACGTTGCCTCGCTTCGTGTCCAAGAACAGCACCAGTTGCTCAGTGACGATTACGTCCAGGCAATGTGGCAGGAGCTTGAAGACCTTGACGAACATCGCATCACTGCTTTTAACAATCTCATCCTCGAGAAGCAGCGTGTTGCACGGTCTTATGATAAAATCACTCAAGGTCGGAGCTATGCTGAAGGCCAAACGGTATGGCGTGTTGTGCTCCCCCTTGGGGAGAAAACCGACGGCCGCGGGAAATGGTCCGCGCGGTGGGAGGGACCCTTTATTATTCATCGCATATTACCTAAGGGGGCATACCATTTGCGTGACCTCGACGGTTCGCTCCATCCTAACCCTATTAATGGTCGTTTCGTAAAACGCCATATCGCTAGTGTTTGGGAACGCGCAGATCCTCCTCCCCCCTCTGATCCCACGACCACTGTCATTAGTGTAACGCGCCGTCGCGCTTACGCTCCATCACCTCACACTAGGGGGCAACACCAGGAAGAAGCATGCAATTAGTTTTAAAACGTGCATGGTCTAATTAACAGACCAGTACAAGATTGGGGCCTATTCCAGAGGCCCTAAATATTTTAAAAAAAATTTTATTCAAGTGTTTCTCATGTCATCAGTTTCTCCCTTTGTAAACGTGCATGGTCTAGTTAACAGACCAATACAAGATTGGGGCCTATTCCAGAGGCCCTAAATAAAAACAACTTCATTCAAGTACTTCTCAGTTCGCCGACTTTGTTTGGTTGTCTCTCTTTGGTTCGCACTGGGGGGGGGGGGCAGCGAGGTACTTAGCCATTGTCATTCCTTGTTTATCACCAAGTTGATTCGCCACTGCTAAGATTTCGCGAAGAGTATTCTGATAGTCAAAGTTCTTTGGCAACATGGAAATGTGGAGGAAGCCACATGGGAATTGGAAACAGAAATGCAAGAAAAGTATCCGGAACTGTTCATGGAACTTGGTACGCATTAAATTTCGAGGACGAAATATTTTTTTAAGCAGGGGAGAGTGTGACGAGTCAAAAATTTAAATAAGTATCTAAATTAATTTTCTGCTGACTTTAAATTGCTGGTTTACTATAAATATATAAATATGTGTTTATAGGTATAATTGTGATTCTATATATGTGTGTGTATTTTGTTTGATTTATCTACTTAGGAAAATTATCCTTGGCCCATAAATTAGAACTTAGCCCAACACCATTTGACTCGACCCGAGCCCAAACTTAATAACCTTTCTTTTAGTAATCTTGTCGCAGATGGAAGAACAAGAACACGCGACATGAACTCAAACCTTTGTTTTTCCTGTTCATCGTCTTCCTCTCAACCCAGAACATTCTTGATTCGAATCCTTGATCAAACTCATCAGAAACCTTGCTAAGCCGCCCTCAAACCCAGAAAATATCCTAGGAAAAGCTTAAATATTAGCAGCCGACCTTGCCAAGCAGGAGGTGTCAAATTCTCAGAGCTCGATCGATGACTCCTTCAACCTATTTTGCAAGAGCTGGAACCCTAGGAGCCTAAAGGTGGCGGGACTAGGAGCTAAACGGGTAAGTACTCAGTTGAACAAATCGATTTTGCTTCCTGTGTTCATATCTTAGGGATTAAGTTCCTAGACTCTATAAATAGTTGTGTTCAGTATTTTGGAGATAGGTCTTCTAGCAATCCCCATACTTAGAGTGAGGGAGAGATACCTTGGTGTAGGAACTCAGGTGTGATTCTATTTTGGTTTGTTTGTGAAATTAGATTGAGATCACTTTGAGACTTGTGTATGATTGTTTCTTTGATTTGAAAAGTTGTAATTGAGCATTGGTTCTGATTTTGTTGTTGTGAAAAGCTGTGTGTGGTAAGCATGATCATTGAATTCCTTGGTTAGTCAAATCAGTCCTCTATTGTAGAAAATTAAGTTATGCAGTGGTTGTTGTTGTTAGTACCATATCGTATTAGTGACGCAACACCATAAGTACCATATCGTATTAGGGACGCAACACCAGGGGGAGTGTTTAAGGAAATTATGTTTCTGTCCTTCTGTTATGTGTCTTGCCCTAATATACGTAGGATTTGTTAATCCAGTTTCCTTATTAGAATAGATTACAGTTGATAGAACTTCTAGATTCTTCGGGAGACTCTATGTAAGGCCTTTCTATCAATGAATGAGTAGACGGTTATTATCGTTATCTTTTCTCCTTCAACAGTGTGCTATTTGCTTTCTTTTAGAATAAGATGTAGACTTTCATTAGTCTATCTTTGTAAGATACTTTATGAACTACTTGGAAATAAAAAGTGATCTTTCAGTTGAGTATCAATGTGTTCTTTTCCAATTTCTTTCATATTCTATTTATGGAAAATTTATTCCATATTTGGAATATGAGTTACACCAAAAAAAAAATTCAAAAATCTGAGGTGTGACAATTTGGTTGTGGACTTTTAAGTGATGAGAAGACTGAATCTTTTATTTGGTTACTGAAACAATGGTTAAAAGCTATGCCTAGTGGTGTGGTCCACCGAAAGTTATAATCACTGATCAAGATCAAGCAATTGCAAAAGCCATTGCTCAAGTTCTTCCACATACACTCCACCGTTTTTGTAAGTCATTGATGATGAGATATATTCAATTATCTCAACTTTCACAAGCTGTAATAGATGAGGCATCTCTTTCAGAAGAATCAACAAAATATCTCACAGATGGACTCCATTCGCTTTTGTCTTGGAATTAAAGAACTGCTCACAAGTCTTGGTGTTGAGGAAGTTCCTGTTACAAAAAAGAGAATATCTCAACAAATACTCATTGAAGAACCATCTCAATCAAAGGCTAAAGGAAGTGGGAAGAGGTTGAAGTCATCCAAAGAAATTGCAATGAGTAAGCAGAAAGACTGTGGAAAATGTGTTAGAACTGGTCATAACATCAAAACTTGTGACAAGCAAAATACTGATGGGTAATAACTTTATTTACAACTAACAGTTGCTTTTATTTCCCTATGTGATCAATTGATTGTGCTATCATTGATATTCTATATGAACAAGTCAAGCATACAAATCAACCCCATTGAACAATCAAATGAAGCACCACTTAGCATGTGAAGGAAGAAGCTGATTTTCATTCTATTTTGTTTCAGCATACTCACAAGCTTTTCGATATGTAATGCTCTGATGTAATGCAATGAATATGCATGCGTTTGGTTGTATTGCATTATGTATCTTATTTTGGAACTTGTGTATGCATATACATGCTAGAACTTGTGTACCTTCTTTTGCAATATGGTTATAACTTGTGATTGTGAATCAATTTGGATCATCTATTACATATTTTAGTTTTTATGCACCAACGTAAACTGCACAGGGATTCTTTAATTGAGAATTGAATCATTAGTCCCACATTTTTCATTTCAGAATAAGAGGCAAGCTCTGTACATTTTCATTCTGGTACTAATAACAATCTCCATAACTCAGGCTGAGACAATATGTAATTTCAAATTATCTAACAGGTACTTCCTACACAAATTTCTCAAAGTTACATGTACATCCTACAGAATTTCAAGTAACTAGTTGAAGGAGTATCACTTGGACTGACAGACATGAAAATTCCAGCCACACTAAGCTATCCTTTCTGACTCCAATCAATCTTGCCTTCACTTGCAGCAGCTCTAGCTTGTTGGTGGTAATAAACTCAATGCAGTTCTGTAACTAAATGAAGAGTTCCCTACAAAACAGTATACCAAGATTCAAAAGGTATCTAAACAATCTTACATGGAACAACTATATGAGATACAGAACAAAGGGAAACTGTATAATAATGGAGGAAGATGGAGGAAGATGTATAATAATTTATGTAATGCACAAGTTGTAGGCTATGTAATTCCCAATTCAAAACAATTCCACAAACTAATCAAGTGGGTCAATGAGACTTCCTACGCAATCCTTCAATTTCTTTTGACCAACTCTATATATGTACCAGCAATTAAACATATAAACACCTTCAAATCCCAAAACAAACAAAACACATGTACCATGTCAATCAAATTTTGAACATGAATTGAAATCCAAAAACTACACTAATTTCTATTTGCAACTAAAATCAATAATTCTAATGAAACAGTTGAAAATTCGACAGTCTACTACAACAACATCCATGAATTATCAAACAAAATATGATAGCTCTATCATTCACCAAGCTGAAAAAGAAAGGGGAAAAATAATCGAGAGAGAGAGAGAGAGAGAGTAAAATCTAATACCTTCAACGATATAGAACTGCGACCTCATGAGGATGAATCAATACTGATATGGGGGAGGCTCAGAGGGATTGTGAACTAAGAGATTTATTCAGAGAAGAGAGAGAATGAAGATTAAGAGATTAAGCGTGCTTGGCAGTCGTATTTGCAAGAGTAAAGAAGCGAGATTGGGTGTTGGGTTAGCATGATTAGGGTTTTACAGGTCTGCTTTTTCTTTCCGTTTGATCTACTCTTTTAAAATCTGACGGCTAAGGGAAGTTTGTCCCTTTATGTCCCTTTATTTGTAGTCTGTAGGTGAGCAGGCCTGGGGAAGAAGAATTGGAAGAAGTTTTTGTGGAGGAGAGACTTACGTCTGGGTTTAGTAGATGAGGATCAGACTCATACTCTTGTAACAAAAAAGAATCAATTTCTTATGCACCCATTATTCTCTTCAATCCACCAACCTTGTTTGAAAAAAAAATGCTTAGCGGGTTCCAACGGGTTCCAACGGAAACCCGCAAACCCGTCGGGCTCAGCCTGGTTTGACCCGTTAGCTAACAGGTTTTTAACGGGTTTAACCCGTTAAAAACTCGCACGGGTCTAGCCCGTTGCCAGGAATAGGGGAGAGAGAGAGAGAGAGAGAGAGAGAGAGAGAGAGAGAGAGAGAGAGAGAGAGAGAGTTGTGCGGCCGAGTGAAGAATAAGAAGAAAAATGAGGAAGAGAAGGCTGCTAGGGTTTTAAGTTTTAGTCATTGGAAACCTTTATTTAATTTAATTGTATGAAAAGTAAAAGTTGAAAACTTAAAATTAGGAAAGGGGGAAATTTGATTTTTGGTGAAAAATAAGGCGAGGTTAAGTGAAATTTTGAAACTGGGTAAAACTTTTCAGGACTTTTACAAAACGTCATGGCTCATTAGTCACTTGATAATGTTTATCAATCGCTATTAAAATATTTTCTATGACATTTTCTAATATTGTCATGGCCCATTTTCATTTACGACATTTTTCAAACGTCATGGAAATACTTTTCATGACGTTTTCATGACGTTTGGTAATCGTCATAAGAAAGATGATACACAAAAAACGTCATCAAATAGTGAGACCTACAATGACATTTGACAAATGTCATAAACTTCGGACGAAATTTAGATCCATAACGTTTGCTTCCGAAAATGTCATGGAAAGAACATAGAATGACGTTTTCGGGCAAACGTCATAAATTTGCTGTCATAGAAACTTTTTTTTGTAGTAGTGCACTACGACGATGTCGTTCTGCTCAGAATCAGACTCGAACCCGGGCGATGTCGTTATGCCCAGAAATCCGACCTGAACCCGAATTCGAGGTTCCTCCCAAGGTTCGAGTAGATACCGTTCTCCTTCTCGCTCGACTTCGGCCTCCGACGCCTCGACCATGCCGTTGGCAACTTCCCCGACCTCACCGCCGTGGAGTACGTGAAATTCCAATACCTCATGTACTTGTCCCAATGATTTTATGAGTTGTTGATCTTAAAATTGGAGGTAATAGCATAGTTGACGAAGCTTGATTTGGAGCTAATTGAGATTGTTGAGTTGGTTTCTAGGCCTCACTTGGTAAGATTTGGAGAAGGAATCGACGGAAGGCTTCGCGAGGTTAGGGTGGGCTTTAGCGGTGCTGAACTTCTCGATTCTTCAAGAACCATGGCGACGATTCAGAGAGGGAATCGACGGCAGGCTTCGCGAGTTTAGGGTGGGCTTTAGCGGTGGCTTTAGTCGCGGCGGAGTTAGAAAGATGTGAGAGAATCAGACTCCATTGCTCAACTGAGTTGAAGAATTCTTTTTTTATTTTGATAATAAAATTTAGAATGAGTAATTAGGTGGGTAAAGGTTTGACCCGTTTAGAAATGGGTGAGTAATTACCTGTACCCAGCAAATTGTGTTATGGGTATTACCCAATGGGTATTTACCCATGAACCAGTTTGGGTGGGTATAAACCCACGAGTTTTATTCATTGGGTAGGAATGCCAACTTTATATATTCCCGATGATGTGAGATTTATATCTCAACACGCCTCCCGCATGTGTGTTGAATTTTCAAGTCTAACACGTGGACAATATTTGGGGTGACGTGAAGTTCGTGTGGTCGTTACGCATTCACACGTGTTTATGGGTAACCTGCTCTGATACCATATAGAAGTTGTATTTCATTGATTCAATTTTGTGTACAAAGAGGAGTATTTATAATACAATATTACTTGGTAACCAAGCTAAGCTAAGAGGTAGAAATCTATACAAAGATTACATGCTAGATTACCAAACCAATATAGGAGATTACAACTTAATATGTCGTGTAGAGGAAGACTCGCTAACAAGATTCATAGGTCCAAAGAAGACATCAAAACAGCCTGTATGTGTTTCTTGTCTCCTGCAAGGCTCCTGCTGACTGAGTTGGATTAAGGATGTGGAAGTGGGTCTTGGGTGCCAGTTACCATAGGCATCCATATAAATTCCAATCTGTAAATCCTAGAGACTAGAGTGTGTTACTTTTCAAATCCAGGCAATGTGTTCCATTAATTATTGACATTATTCAAATCGTCAATGATCACATTACTGCTTTTCTGCTAAGTTTATCATATGCCCTTCGTAATTTTACCAATGATATTTTACTTCAAGTAGAGTGACAGTTACAAGGCGTTTTGATTTTTACCAGGGCTAAGCATGGATGCTATAGGGGAAAATGTCAAAAAAATAAAATTAAAAAAGTTAAAAAATAAAAGAGGCTGTATTATTTTTACCATAGGGCCAAGCACAGAGGAACACACACGGTGGCGAAATTTACAGCGGGGTCTGTCGCTGTTTCTATTTCATCCTCCATCTTCAAAATCCCAAACTCTTTTCCTCTCCTTCTCCGTTTTCCTCCCAAACCCAATTTCCGATCACTCCCAGATCACCCACCCTCTCTTTCCTTCTCTCTCCTCGTGATTCTCGCCCCGATTTCCAGCTCCCCCCCCCCTTCCGCCACCCCAAAACGAAACCCTAATTCGAACCCTAGTTTCCGCACTGACTCCAATCCCCTAGCTCCTCCGGCACCAACTCGGAAGCAGCCTCGGAGGCTTGATTAAGCTTATTAAGGTCACGATCGTCTTTCCAATTTCGTTTCTTTACCGCCTAATCTCTCGTTACTCTTTTCGTTTTTGCATTTTAGGGAGGATTTCAAGTCTAGTTAGTTCAAATTGTTGGGCTTTTTTGTTATTGAGAAATCTAAGATTGGAGCTTAGCTATGTTGTTACTGTTATATGCTAAGCAATGGAAATATTGATATGGGTATCAGAAAAAGCATATAGTTTTTGTGCCCAATTGAAAAGAAAGAGAAAGGAGTTACAGTTCTATCTACCATAGCATTTGTTTTTGATGTAGTTTCGTTGTGCTAAGTAATGGTCATTGTTTTGGATTGGTGCCTTTTACCCAGTTACCGAAACTTAGTTTGTAGATTCAATTTGGCTCTCCATTATCATCACTGATGCTCAGTTATACCTCCTTGTTGCTTAATAGTGCTGGTGTGATGATGAATCTTGATGTCGATTGAACCTGGTGCTGCTTTTGAATATAGAGCAACTACAGTGTTCTGTTCTTTTTAACCAAAAGATCAATTGCACATGTTTTATTTGTGTTTCCACACGTGTACTTAGATGGAGTTTCAGAAAGTCGTTTGCTTCCTTGGTACATGTACTTATATTGTGTAGCATATATGCACACTTAGCATCATGTAGCTTCTTCACTGCATGGTTCCTGCTTCTTCTTTTTAGTCTTTGCCTCATGGTCCGTGTTTATTATGTTTACTTCATGTAGAGCTGGAAGATATACCCATCTGTGTGATATTTTTTTTTATATGTTAGTAGTATGACTAGTATGTATAAACAGGCTTTGTATTTGTTTCATAGGTTAGAGGTTGCTACCGAGGATGAATACACAACCAGCTGTCCATTCTAGATCATCTTCTAATGGTTTTGGTCGTCGAAGAGGTGAAAGAGAAGGGGGTGCTAGGGTCGAGAATAAGTCGCAGTCGGGAAAGGCAAACCATAGCAAGTCAAGTAATACTGATGAAATTGTTAATATTAAATTGCTTGTGTTACATTATTTCTCCTTTTCTAACTGTACATGCATGTACAGGCAGCAAAGCTGGTAACTATGAGAGTCCTTCACGTGATCGACTAGTATTTTTAACTACATGTCTTATTGGACATCATGTGGAGGTTCAGGTGAAAAATGGATCCATATACACTGGAATATTTCATGCAACGAATGCTGATAAAGATTTTGGTATAGTTTTTTCCTCGTTGGTATTGATATTTTGTTTAATACACTGCAATTTACACTAGCATTTTGGTGCGTGGAGAGATCATGTATTTGTCACAATTTTCACTTTCAGGAATCATATTGAAAATGGCTCGCATGACAAAGGATGGTTCCTTACGAGGGCAAAAGTCTGTGTCAGATTCAGTTAGCAAGGCTCCTTCAAAGACGTTAATTATACCTTCCAAAGAACTTGTGCAAGTTATAGCAAAGGTTTTGCTGCATTTCTTAGTATTGCTATTGTCAGAAGCATGTAAAATTATTACATCATTATAATTATTGATTTACTATCATGGTATCATTTTGCTGTGGGAGTGAATTAGTTTACGGCATCTTCTCTTTTTCGGATGAATGCATGGTCGTCATGTTTTTATTTTTTATGGTTCTCTCTCTGGGGAGTTGTATTTTAGGAGTATTAGTAACTAGAGAGACAAGGATTATGTGATAATGAAGTAGATCTTGTGGTAGATTAAGTAGCTACTTTTATGTTTATTCCTCTGTTTTCTTGTGAACTGATTGCATATTTAAATGATCGGTGACAGGATGTCTCAATAAGTAGAGACGGATTGTTGAGTGAGGTTCAGCATGAAAAACATCAGGAGCTAATGATAGATTCCTCCATATCACAATCCCGCCGTGGTGAGATGGAGAGGGAGCTGGAACCATGGATCCCTGATGAAGATGATCCACGATGTCCTGAGTTGGAAAATATATTTGATGGACATTGGAATAGGTTGTTATATAGTAACTTTCTTACCCCAAATCTCTTGATAATTGTTCAACTGTTCAGTATCTTCTCTACCTGGTTCCAGTGCCATCTGGAAACTATTTTTTTTTCCAATTGGTTACTTGACTTTGCTATATATCCTAGTAACGTTGTACTCAGCTTCAGTCATCTGATAGCACATTATTCCAGAATATCTGATTATTCTTGTTTGCTTATCAGGGAGCTTTGAGCCACGGTGTGATATTTTCAGTTGATTGAATTTTTTATATATTATTGATAGAACCTTGAATTGTTTTGGACCTATTATGTAGCTAAAGTCCTTTAGTGGAACTCAGAGTCTTGTGGAAATTATGGTTTGATTGCTAGCATTATGTGAAATCTAGCTCTTTAATTATATATAGTCTGAAGAGAGGTGTGGTACTGGATTTTCTCATAGCGTGGTGCCTTTATTTTTCTGAATGTTGCTGTTTAGTCTCCTGAGGAAGTGAAGAAGTTAAATGGAAGTAGATGGACCAATAATGTAGTTATTGGTACCGATAATGGCAGAGAGGATGCACTTGAATTTGATAACATATTATTTTAAATGATGCTACTGTTAGACATGGTTTTGAGAAAACATAATAGCCTTCAGAGTCATCTAGGAGTGATAATTGCAAATGGTTGATTTTGGCTTATTGAATATATGAATGGTGCTTGGTTTTTAAAGCATTATGTGATTTGTATCAAACGAACACAAAATATTTCTGTAATTTATAACAGAAACAAGGAAAATTGTTAATAAATATATGTACGTTTTCTTTTCATTTAGGAACTGGGATCAATTTGAAACAAATGAAGCATTATTTGGGGTGAAAAGCACATTTGATGAGGAACTCTACACAACAAAGCTTGAAAAAGGTCCTAAAATGAGAGAGTTGGAAAGGGAAGCTTTAAGAATAGCAAGAGAAATTGAGGGTGAGGACACCCAGGATCTGCACGCGGCAGAGGTGAGGCTTTGTTGATGTGATTTTTTGCTTTTACAAATTCCTCAGTTGTTTTCTTCCCTTATATCTTACATACTGATATCTTTTCACAGGAAAGAGGCATGCAGCTATATGAAAATTTTGATATTGATGAGGAGACCAAATATTCCTCTGTTTATAGGGGTGATGTAGTTGATGATAGTGGATACGATGAAGATGAGGATATTTTGTTGGATTCACTTAATACTGAGACCTTTGGAGGTTCTCCTGGCTCTGTGAGGAAGAGTTCAATAGATTGGACCAATGGAAAAGGCAACAATGGAGTTCAGGTGATGTCAAGCTCTTCATCTGTGGTATTTCCTCACTATTATCTCGTTATTTTGACCATAGTTGGCTGGGCCTGGTGGGTTTAGTTTTGAAGTTCTCTAGTGAGTACTTTGTTTGGCTGAGGAATATATCATCCTGTAGGACATCTATTTAGATTCCATAAATGAAGCTGTTCTAATTTTCATGGAAGCATGCGAATTTTTTTTTCTATATTCTTTTTACCTGTCCTTTCCATCTTTTTATATTTTTTAAGGGCACTGTCTTTGCTCAAAATGACAACAATTAAGACAACTATCTGGGGAGCTTATCATTCCTCAACCTTTCAATTTAACCCCAAAGTTTATCAGTTACTTGGTCTTATATTTTTGTGTAAGAAAGCTTATCTTTGAACATTTCTTCTGTATCATCTCATTTGTACAGCTATTACAATACTCGGATAAGCAGTATATATTAATGATGCTGTTCTCATCATTGTTTTAGTCCCAAGTTGAATATGACACTGGGACTTGTGGATTGTTATGTCTTTTCTGCTTGTTTGTGACTGACAACAACTCATTTATCAATTGTTACCAGTATATTGATTGTATTTTCCTTTGCAGGATTACACACACTATTCTGAATCAAACGTCGCCTCAGAGTTGTATCGTTCTGGATCTTATGACCATGCTAGGCAGCTGGCATCAGAACCACCTAACAAAAGTTTTTCCAGTACAGCTGGTGAAAGCAGGTCTGATATGTGGTTTCGACTAGCTTCTTGTTTCCTTGCAAGTAGGACTAGTTTTATTGTAGGGACCCACCATCTGTTCTCCATTTTTGTTTACCGATTATTTTAATTGTGGTTACACAAAATGACCCCATTTTTGGGGTACATTGGATGGGTTTAAACTCGCGCTATGTTATTTCCCATGTTCCTCTCACCGCCTGGGCTAGTCTTCATGGTCTATGATGATCTATTTTTCTTTTTGGTTTTCCTTCTGATTTACAATATGCATGATTTTCAGTGAGCATGGAGATACCGACAGTGCTACTGACTCTGTAGAAAAGCATATGGTGAGTTATGCTTCTGTATCTATTCTGTGGATTGTTTAAGGTCCCTTTTAAAATTAAATGATCCGGAGTCTAAAATCAGTGCTTCATGATTTATGTTCTTGTCAATACAGCTGGCTGGGGATAGTCAAACATCAAAACAAGATGGTGAGTGCCATTCTAAAATCTATTTTTCATGAATTCTAAACTAGTTTTTTGTCACACAAGAAACACAATATGTACATAGTCAAGGCTAAAAGTTGACCCAAGTGGCACATCATCACTTCATGGAAAAATTAAAAATTAGTTGGTAGATGGTTATGGTCGATTGAATTGGAGAGTAAAAGGACATGCGAATGATTTTTGTTGTAAACAGGGAGGTGAAAAGAATTTAACCTTATATAATTGTTTGTTGTAATTCTTAATCTTGTTCTATCTGTATGATTCTTCACCTCTTAGCACAAAAGAACGAGAAGTATATTATTTTAGATTGTCATTATTCTAGTTGTGAACTGATTTGTTGCTTATTGGATGTAGACTCAGAGAAGACGAAAGATGCATTTGATACAGGTGTGCTATCCTCGAATGCCACCTCCAATGCTCCACCTCCTTATTCGTCCAAAGGTCAGGAGAAGACGAGTTCTAGTGAACTAGAGGGTCCAGTGACTGGCAAAGCACATGTACAAACACAAACAGTGAATACTCATGGACGACCTGGTAGTTCTGAATCTTCCAATTCAGAATGCGCAGGTGCTGTGTCTGGTTCTGGTGCTCGTGGTTTATCACCAAGCTCATCGCTTGGTTCTTTGTCCTCTGAAAAGTCAACTTTGAATCCCAACGCTAAGGTATGATGCAGTTTATGTTTTGTTGACACCCCTTATTAGTAGTAGGACTGAAGTACAGAGTTACTCATCATTATCATCCTCATTAATCAGATATGCTCATTTGCTAAAATTAGGTGCCTTTGTATGATGGGTAATGGAACATCCAGCTATTGAACATTATCCTTGTTTTCATCATTTTTAATCTTTACTTCTGTTTTCAGGAATTCAAATTCAACCCACATGCAAAGAGTTTTGTTCCATCTCAGTCCCCTGTTAGGCCTCCTTCCCCAGTATCAGATGGTTCCTTCTATTATCCAACTAACTTGCCTGCTGTACCACATATGCCTGCCATGCCTGTTGGCATTGGAGTAAGTATTTTAATGCTTTGTTTACTTCTTGTACCTATAGTCACTCCCTCTTTTTGTTTTTTGTTTTTTGTTTTTTTTACTTGGCATGGACAAACCCGATGTAAGCCACCTATTTATTGAAAAATTAAAAGTAATCAATTTTTATGAAATTTTGAAATTATGTCACTTAACATTTCCAGTGAGATAGCATCTTTTCAATTCGGGTCAGCATTGATGAAGCTATGCATCTGTTATGGGGCCTTTACTCTTGATAAACAAAGATTTCTGTCTATACCACTGCAGAAGAAATTGGGAAAGATAGAAACTAGAAATTTTAAAAAAATTATTATAAACTCTTCAAGACCTGAGGCTGGGTAAGATGCCTGGTAGTGAATTGCGAACACAATCATAGAATTGTCTAGCAGACATAAAAGTCCATAGGGAAGCACTAGATTCTTAATGCTATGTTATAGATTCCTTCCATTTTTTTTTTCCGTGTTATAGTAGAGCGTAGGAAAGGGATGAAATTAGATGAAAGAGGCTTCCTGCTAACTGGACTGTTTTGAACATTTCACTTTTTCCCTTGAAGTTCTTACACTGTGGCCTACATTCTTCCCTTTGGACCTCCAAATTCAACCCTTTTTATTAAAGATTCTTAACAAAGGTTACTTATGTGCAAGCAGGGACACTCTTTTGCACACCAACCTGTTATGTTTAATCCACAGGTGGGGCAGATGCAAGCACCCCAAGCATATTATCATCCGAATGGGCCCCAGGTGCGACTCTTTCTTGGACCTCGTTTCACAGGTCATGTGGAAACTTGTTGCAGAGTTTAAACTCCTGATATTATTCATTTGTTCATCTAATTGCAGTATGGACAACAGATGCTTCTTGGACACCCTAGACAAGTTGTATACATGCCGAACTACCAACCTGTAAGCCAGTTTCAACGTGCTCGGACATATTTTAGCTTAGTTGATTGAGATATTCTATTTTCTTGTAGAATCACTATTTACTTGCCACTTTATAAACTTAGTTTCAAACGTCAAATATAACTTATGACTTTGTATTTGTTTATACAGGAGATGCCATATAAAGGACGAGATTATTAACCATTTATTTGAATGCATTCTGGCTGTTCCGGTCTGCACCTAAAGAATAATTCCTTGAAGACTTCTTGGATTAATTGTTCACGGAAGAGAGCCCTCCAGTCCTAAAGATGCTACATATTTTATGAACCTTTGTGTGCCAGGGAAGTTTTCTCCTTCCCGGATATACCTATGCATTAACCTGTATCTTAACCCGCACTGGTAACTCTGGATTTCCCGATTTCATATAACATGTTGCCGTTGTCTGTTCTTTTTCAATTTATGCAAACAGTTATATTTGAAGGTGTTCCTTTGTTTGGGTCAGTGTACTATTAATTTACAGTTTCCCTTTTGCCAAGCTTGTGATTGCCTTATGCATACATGTGGGTCTGTTATTTGATCAACCCACAATTTGATGTGTTTTTACATATGTACAAAAGTTGGGTATTATTCCCATGTATCATTCAGGTTTGTCGCAACAATAATTGCAAATTAGTAGGATTTTTTACAGTGTAACAAGTTCAGGCAACTATAACATTTTTTCATGACAAATTGTTGGAAGAAAATGCACTAGAGGTAGATTTTCAGGACCGTGGATATCTTGTGATTTTACAAATTGTATCATTCCTCTTTCCCTTCATTCACAAATTGTATCCCTTCCTCTTTTTGTAAGCAGTTACCATTCCAAATCCATCACTCCATTCAGTTACCTCTGATCCTGTTTTCCTCGATTCTCCTCTCCTTCCTCCCAAATCTGTTTGTCTCACAATTTGTTGGATATATTTCGATAGCTCCTGACATTTGTCTTCTAGAACCATTTGGGTTAACCAACTTGATTGTTGTGTTACATTAGGATATGTAATCGCTTTACATATCAAATGATCTTTCTATTATGTTATCCTTATGCCAAGCAAATGTGTTGTCGGAAGAGCACTGTTTACTAGATGGTAGTTAGATGGTGCTTGTTGGAACAACTATATTCCACAAATGTAATCAGGACTGAGCTTCTAACTTACTATTTCATAAACAAATTAACAATTGCAGATTAAGAAAGGACGAGTGAATGACCAATTGACCATGGGGGTCTTGTTCTACAACTGACGGATGGTCGTTACCCACAAGTTCCATTCCATTTTACAGATGGAGTTTTTTTTTCATCTAGTTGATTCAGAATACCAGTATTTGATGCTGGTTGGTTAAGGTAGATTCCACAACCTTAACTAATCTAATGATTGATGAAACTCCATCATTGGAAAGTGTAGTTTGATGATGCAACCAACTCCAACAACCTCCTCTAATCCTCTTCTTTGCCCAATCGAACGAACCTCAAACTTTTGTACCTAAAGATATAAACACATTTGTTTATCAAATATCTTAAGGATGGATTTTAATCATTTAAGATGTAGCATTCCACAATTTCGCCTAGCCACACAATGTGGGGATTGCTATTGGCCTATTGCTCTAATTTCGCTTGTCTTTATAATATTAAAGAGGTATATAAAAAAAAGAATAACAATAATTAGAAGCTCTAGCTCAATACGTCTAGTAGCATAAGTGCATCTTTAAAAAACTTTTTATCTTGGCTTTTTAACTGTTTTTAGATAGCATGTTTTGCTTTTTATCATTCTAAGCAGCTGGCAGCTGCACCAGACTCTCACCAAGTAACTCTCTATTTTAACTTTTAGTTATATCACTCCTATAGAAGCAATATGAGGCTCGTTTATGGTTTACGTTAATTTATTACATTTTACTCTCTTTTTTTTGAATAAAGGGCCGGTGACAAATTACTAAATACATTTAAACTATTTTTTTTATTTAATCTACGATGTAAATTAAAAATTAGCTAAAATTAAGAGATTGGTGCAGATATATTTCCAAAGTATCTAGCTAAAGATGCTCCAAGTTTTTTTTTAGCAAGTGAAAAGTCATAAGTTTCACTCACTAAAAAGTAACGATTAGAAAGCCACTCTTTTTCTTTTCTTTTTTCGATAAAGACCTCTTCAATTTTTTTTGTTAGGACCTAGGAATACTATGGACTATGCAAAAAGAACTAGGGGGAACACTAGGGGTTCTTTTCTAATTTCATGGGTCTGGCCACTAATTGAATATTGCCTCACTCATTTTTAAATATACGAGGCTGAGGTCAATCTCTTTGAGCCAACCCCGCTATTATAAATCTCCATGATCAGCAAGTTTTTGTGATGCCAGGTTTCATTGGTTTTGTTTTCTTAACGACAATTAAAAATTAACACCACAAGGCATGTGGAATTCTATTGTGAATCTCTATATGTCTTTGATACAATTTCCTTGATCTTGATCTAAGTAGCATTTGTGTTGTTAGCTGTTTGATTTATAATTTGAAATCATGTATGTTAACCTCTTACTTTAAATAAGTAGAATGATGAAACTCATGTAAGTTTTATAATATGAGTTGGATGTTCAAAATTCCAGGTACTTACCTAAATCTTGTGTTTTAGAAGATTGGAACTCATTCAACTACGTATATATTCATGACAAAGTTATTCAAAGGTCACTCATTAGTCTCTTGTTTTCTCTTTTCATATTTACCATAGTGTAACTCTAGGATCTGTTGGGGGGGGGCTATATGAAAATGAATTGCTACAACAAGCTTCTAAAATGTAATCCTAAATTAGTTTAATTAACTACAACATAATTTCAAATAATGGTTGGAACTTGGAAGCCATGGCAGATGAGACTCATGTATTACCTAATTAAATACCCTGTGGAGGGTCAGCTGTGGGGGAACTGCCTCATCTTCTGATTCTTCATTCTTCTCTTTAAGTGCTTTAGCCTGTAATGCCTCTCCTTTCTTAAGATGTAGGCTAGCTCGAGACTTGAAAATCTTTCAATTTGAAGTCCAATGTTAGATTAGACCCGATGTTCATGGCTTGAAACTCAAAATTTAGGTATTTTAGTTTGTTGTACCAAAATGATACTAAATGTTAATTGTACAATAATACCAAAAAAAGACTGGGTTGATGATCCTGTTTCGTAGTAGGATCTGTGTTCTGTCCAAGAATCTACCAAGGAAATACCAGTACAACTCTTTAAGGATGTTCTGCCTACTCTTCATACAGGTTCCCATGAGCCACCTGGTTCCTAAGATTCCAATCACACTGGACGCTGAGGAACATATAGCCGTTCGATCAGGCCCCACTCAACTCACGGTTACTATATTACCGGACCACTCGAACACACTATAAAACAAGACGTTGACCTAAACAATCGCACGCGTAGTAGAAGCGCGTGGGTAGCAGTCTCCAAGGCGGCCAGACGGCTAGCCAGGTGGCATGGAAGAATCGTTGAGGTTAAGGAAACAGACGAGAAGGGATAATTATGGGAAGGATTAAATAACTGTGGAAATGATTAGTTTATTGTTAAAAGGACAGAGAAGGTGGGAAGGTGGTGAGAGGGGATTAATGGGTGTGAAGAGAGAGGTTGGTTTGAGTGTCTCTGTGACTTTGTGAGATTTGGAGATGTAAAAACAGCTTTGGTTTTGTAAGATGAGAGAGATACAGTGAGTTTCTGAGGACGAAGACAGTTGTTGTTCCAAGGTAGAAGATTAAGAAGAAGACATGCACAAGCTGACAATCCCTCAAAGGTGTCTTCTTTATCTCTATGTCTCTGACTTTGCTTGCTCACTCACTCTGCTCCTTTATTCTTGATCAGCTGGGTTTGTTTTCTTTCAGTTGTTTTGGTGGACATACTGACAGTTTATTCTATTTTGGGAATTCTGTTTTTAGATTTACTGTGTGTAGTTGGGGAGCTATTTTAATTGATTGCATGTGGAAATTGAGATGGGTGAAGTGTTTTCTGGATTTGGAATGATGATGGGTTTCGTATTTTGGGGAAGACAAAAGAGTCGATGTTACTCTGCTGATTCAAGAGTTATTCTTGATATTGGGTATATAAAGTATCGTGTGGATTTTTTATTTTCTTTCTTTGGCTTGAGATTCTTATTCTTGGTGTTGCATGTATGATATGGCATCCAATTCTGTGGAAGATTTAAGCAACAATTTTCGGCTCTGTTTTTAAATTAAGGAATCCTTTGATTTACCAAACTTTAAGTTGAAGTACTTGATTTTTTTTTTCTGGAGCATCAAATATTCTTATCTGCTTTTCCCCCTTAAGATGCTTGTATCAATAGTGATTTGATTGTGATTGGTGCTAAACTTTTATCCAAGTTCAAATGAGGTTTGAGAGTAAAAACGGTGTTTGCATGTCTGTTTTTATATTTTCTTTACCTTTTATGAATATCCAAATCGGTACCATCACTACCATGGTTCTTGAGTAACCTGTGCATTGCAGTGGAAGAGATTCTGTGGCAAATTCTAGTTGATGGGATGAAGTTTCAGTAGTGCAGGGCATTGTCTTTTCTCAAATCCCATATGTCTGGAAAAATGTCTGCAGACCGTTTTGTCATCTCTTAGATATTTTTCCTTTGATTCAATTCATGGTTCTTGCTGGAACTCTTCTAAAATTAGTGTATCCGGAATACTCTTAATGGTGTACTGTATGTAATATACTCTCATACATCATGTTTACCCTTTTGGGTATAAGTACTATAGTGAGGTGAGAAGTTTCTAGTCATGCATCATATTTACTATCACTACCTTAGTTCTGTCAAGTTATATTTTCTTTCTTTGTCTTCACTCTTCAGTTGAAATTTCTTATTGTCATAACTGCATCTGCAAGTCTGTACTGTTCTTTATGACTCAAATACCATTGTGGGATTTGTGGCAGTTTGGACTAACCTGGACACCTGGTTGCTGATTGGTGGACAATTCAAGTAAAAGTTCAGGTCTTTGTCTTCTAAGATATCTGAAGATTACCATTAAGTTTCAACTCTTCAATTTGTCAACAAGCTGAACAGTTGTTTAAGTCAATGTTTGAGTAATAAAAACTCCGGTATTAGTTTTGCCCACTCGACATCTTCATTTGTTGTTGGATTCTCTTCACGGAAAAATTCTGCTGAAACTCAAGCTCTACAGTCATCTATATCGAAAACGTAATTGCGAAGATGGGTGTGTCACTACCACATTGTCGTAGAACAAAGAAATCTGGAGAACATGTTCAAGACCAGGATTCATCCTCAACTCAATCCGATGGTCAATCACACTCTGAAATGGCTAGTTTGAAAGAAGGCAACCCTTGTGGGCTAGGCGTGGTTTCAGGTCCATACACTCATCTTTCCTATGCTTTATTTCCCTTCTTGTCTTTTGCTTCATACCTATATAAGAAAATTCTTATTCTTGATGCATTTTTGGATGTTTTGTCCATTATAAGTGGTATATTCTTCATATAGTGGGTTTATACAAAAGATATGTGAAAGAGATAACTTGACTTTACTGTAATGTCCTAGAGTAGATGTTTATCAGTAACGATATGGACATCAATTTCATCTGCCTCGTGTCTTTATTTTGCTTGGTGTTGTGTTGTTGACACATTATGATTTTTTTTTAGAACTTCCCTATTCCCTAATAAAATGCATGGTTTCTGCACATTGATTTCTTTAAGTTACCAGACTAGATCACCTTCTAATTTTGTTAGTTGTGATCTTGCACAGGATATAATGAAATACAGGGGAGGCTTGTTGGGGGCCACAAGAAATCTCTCTCCTCAATCACAAGTCAAGAATTTGTCTTTCCTTCACAACTTGATTTTAGCCATTCCATGGTAAGTAGATTACTGCGTTTGTAGTTTCTGGTTGTTGAGTGAAGATTAAAATCTTATCATTTAATGACTACTAATTCAGGCTCATGTTCCATTCCACCGTGCCGAACCATACTATGGTGGCTTAATTGCTGCTTATGGGCCACAAGCTATGGTAAGTGCTTCAAGTTCATTTGTTTAGTCCCTGTTTACAATTTGTACTTGTTTGCTTCCATGTTATGTTAGAAAGTGATTACAGTAATATACTTTCCAATGTCTGGCTCATCAAATAATATCACTAGAGGTTAGTTCTTATGGAACTTGCTAGTTGATGAAAAGAAGCAAATGGGGAATGGGTATTTCTTTTGGTCACGCAAGATGTTGAACTAAATTATGGTGGCTTGGCTTTAACTATTGTCTGTATTTAATACAAAATAGTAACTATGAAGGTCCTATATGGAGAATGTTTAAAATTGATGTCCTACCATAGTAGGTTCCTGTAACTGGATTTGAGGTTATTTAATTGTAATTTATCATGACAGTTGCAGTTGCAGAACTGTATGTAAAAATAAGCTTTATAGGGAATTTTGAAATCTTATGTGGGAAAATATTCGTATTCCTAGCATTTTTTCTATCATCGTTCTCTTTTTCAATTGCTGTGGTTATGGTGACTGTCTTTATGAGGTAGGATAAAGCGTCCGTAATCAACTCAGCATATACATATTAATAGTTTAGACTGTATAGATAGTGCACCTTCCTAGATCTAGGCGTCTCTGGTTGAAAATTGTTTAGCCGTATACTTCAGTGTTCTTCAAGTAGGTAATTATCTTATAATTCTTTTGTTCTATTTTGCTTTGCATCTCCTTTGCTGTTATTGTTCTTTTATTTTTTTTCATTTGGTAATTGTTTATAGTACAAAATATTCTTCTTGTCTATGTAAGCTTAGACTAGATCTTATGAATTTTGAACATTTGAGGCATACTTTGCATATATGCAAAGTTGGGTTAATCTTAAAGAGATTTTCTTGTTGGGATCAGAAGTCCAATCTCAAAAGTTTACAGATATACTCTGTTAAATATCTCTGGTTGTATCGTGTTGATTCTACAATCTAGTGGTGTTGACATAGGTTCTGATTCTTTTGTCCTTCAGTCAAACTATGAACTACAGGTTTATAAAAGAAAACACCACTCTGGCGATTTTTCCATGAGAATGTGTTTTCTGTTGCCTATTAATGAGATATTTATCATTTGTTCGTCTCCAGTTTCATCATCCCCAGATGATGGGGATTTCTCCTGGTCGGGTTCCCCTGCCTCTTGATCTTACAGAAGATGAGCCAATTTATGTAAACGCAAAACAGTACCGTGCAATTCTGAGGCGAAGGCAATTTCGTGCCAAGCTTGAAGCTCAAAACAAGCTAGTCAAAGTTCGGAAGGTATTTATTTGTTGGAAATTGTGTAAAGGAGAGTTGTTTTTTTTTTTTTTTAAAAAAAAAAAAAACCACTAAAAGAGTGTATTCTAAGAAAGGCCATTGTTATATATTGCAGCCTTATCTTCATGAATCTCGACATGTTCATGCATTAAAGAGGGCTAGAGGATCTGGTGGGCGCTTTCTCAACATGAAAAAGCTCCAAGGTTCTAAGCCTAACTCCACAAGCCATAGAGTGGATGTTTCAGGTTCTGCTCAGCTACATTTGACCGGAAATATGTCAGAACCTAATGTTCACGAGGCTGACAACTACCGAGATGGTGCTTCTACAACTTCTTGCTCTGACATCACTAGCACCTCCAACAGTATTGACATCTTTCCACGGCAAGATTTCAGGTTCTCTGGCTACCCCTCTCATATGGGTGGGACACTGCAAGTCCCGCTAGTTGATTTTCATAGTGGTGGAAACCAGCAGCATGTTTCCATCTTCCGGTGAACAGTCAACTCAGCAGTCTGTATTCTGATGTTCTGTTGGAGATTACGACTGCTAAATGTTGTTCCGTTACCCTGGGAAGTCATCCTTGGCTATTTGAAGTTACTCTTCTACTGTTTCTTGACCGTCAGAGTTAACCTGTGCTGGCAATGCTTTAACCCTTTTTCAAGCAATGCAAGCATGCTTGAAGAACTGATGGTTAAGCGGTATATTGTGACAGAGAACATGATTTTTCTTGTGTGGTGATGAATAATCTGCCCTTGTCTGTCACATGATTTTTCTTGTGTGGTGATGAATAATCTGCCCTTGTGCAGACAATTGACATACGGTTGAAGAAATTTATGTATGCGAAGATGATACATTTTGTGTATTTGTGCAAAGAATGCAATTGACTTGGTTTAATCTTGTACTGAAAAGCAGAAAGCTACTTTGATCAATGAAATGAATAATAAGTGAGAGGCCTCACTCACTCTGTGTGCTTTTTATGTACTCACTTGTGTCAAAATTGGTCTTCTTATAATGAACAGTGCCTGTGTCAAACCAGATTGAAAGTTTGTACGGCAAGTTCAAAGCTCAAACAGCTTAAACCAAGTGTTTGGAAACCATTTTCTGGTTGGTTCTGCTCGTTCTTCCATTTCTTCGCAAATAAAAATTCAAGATAATATGGTTCGAAGTGAACATAATATTCAGTTTGGATAGGACAAAACTTTGAACAGAGGAAAGAAGAAAACCCATAACCCAAGTACGATGATGAAAATGACCAAGTACAAATTGTAAGACCACTCAGGCATCCCAAACCAAGAGTTGACTAGAAAATGCAACAAGGAGGCTGCAGCCGTGGACTTGTTACTTGACACAGCCTTGCAACTCGCAAGTAGCAGTAACAAGTAGCAAGTAGAGTATCAGATTCATGTATTATATAACCACTGCTATTCTGCTAATAGAGTAATAGTAGCTAACTAGGTCCGACCAATTGTTTAACATGTTTAGCCTTGATAGGGTGATTTGGCTCAACATGTCCCAATATTTGCATAGGAACATTAGCCTCCAAATTGGTCCGACCAATTGTTTTATATAACAGCCACTCCTTCCACCCACCAGTACCCTCCTCAATGAGATCACACACTCAAGTCCTCTGACCCTTGCATTGGTATGGAGAAGGGTTCCCAAGGCCACCCTCTTTCTTTGAGGTACACACAGCTTGTCCCATGCTATCCAGTGGATTTTTCTATCATCCCAAAATTCACCCCACCGAAATCTCGCCTTCAAATGGTGCATTTCATTACATAGATTTTGAGGCAATTCAAAGCAACTCATAACATAAGTGGGAATCGATTGGATAATACCTCCTTGCCAGCACCACTGAGGGTCTTGTCTCTCCATCCCTGAGTTCTTTTCCGAATTCCGTCAATCAGGAAACGGAAGGCTTCATCTTTTCAGTAGCTGAGTTCTTATTACTACAAAAAAATCCTGGCTTTTTCGTATTCGTTATTACCAAGAGCTTCATCTTATTACTACTAATAAATCCTGGTCTTCCTACACCCCCGATCGATCATTCCATAACTCATATCTTTGGCTGTGACGACATACCAGAAGAAGGGGCTACATAATTAGTTATATATTCCTGTCTTCTTCAGAATTCAGACAATATTTAAAAACAAAGACCAAACACCAAGTCCAGCATAATTAAGTAATTATGGGTAATCATAAGTGATTAACACCATCGAATATGACAATCATACAAGTTCTTGTTGGAATATTCTAATGTTACTCTTACTTTATACAGCAAACCAGTATGTATTCTTTTTTTTTTTTTTTTTTGGGTCTGAATCAGTATGTATTCACACAAGCAGAATTAGGTAACGATAAGGGGATAAGGGAATCCTATTTATACATTCTATAGGAACCTAACTACAATATGGAATTACTAATTAAAGTCTTCGTCTCTGGGCGTGGGGGTCGGTGAATGCCCTATGTGCACATCCCTATAATTGCTTGAGATCCTTGAATGGTGGAACATCATGCAAAGAATGCAAGCTTGTCAACTATTGCAAGGTTGGTTCGTTGCAAATTATATATAGTGCAATATTAAATCTACCGAAACTGTGGTTTAAGTACTACAAATATACAAGCTAGCTAGCTAGTTACTTGGAATTCTCTAGTTTACGTCGTCTTTTACAAGAATTTAGATAAAAGGAAATGAAGATGAGTATAAGTATGGAGATGGCAGAGGATGCAGGAGAAAATATTGTGATTGTGGGTGGTGGGATTTGCGGCCTTGCCACTGCTCTTGCTCTTCACAGGTTTAGTTTTGTTCTTGTGTTTGTTTTCTGGTTTTTTTTAACCCTTCATAGCCTTCATTTATTAAAGATACTATCTAGTTCATATATGTTTCCTTGTTTCGTCCGGATATCAAACAAATATAGATCGTCTGACATTTTGTGGGTGCAGGAAAGGCATAAGAAGCTTAGCATTTTCCATTCTACACATGAGCTTGCAACAACCATCAAGGAAGGAGCCTAAAGGATGGAGAGCTAGATTAGAACTTTGCATCAAATTAACCAAAATTGCAGAATCTGATTCAACTTCCAAGTTTGAAATCTGCAGCTTAACAGCAAGCTTTAAACCATAAAATAAGCCCCAGGCTTCAGCATCCAGAACATCACCGACTCCCAGATTAATCTGAAAACCACCAATACATGCACCACAGTGATCTCTAATTACCCCTCCTGCACCAATCTTTCCTGAATTAGAAGCACGACTACCATCAATGTTAAGTTTATAAAACCCTGCTGGAGACATTTTCCATGATAGCATAGAGTAGCTATACATAGTGGCAGCATTAGCTCTATTCTGAGCCTTTTTCCAATCAACAACATAATCTCATATTAGACTCTCAAAACAGGAAGGCATGACAAAGCTATTATCAAATATCTACTTGTTTCTCCACTTCCAAATATACCAGCAAACAAAGATAAAGAGGTTGCACCATTTTATACCATCTCTAACAATAGAATGATAGTGCAACTGAGCATTAATCCAACCAATCCAATCTAAAGAGAAAGAATTAGAGATAGTACCCGGTTTAGAAAAGACTCTCCAAATATGAGCAGATCTAGGACAATCTCTGAACAAGTGTAAGAGAGTTTCATCAGTGGAGTGACATATGGGACATGAGACATCATTGGAAAGTCTTCTGGTGACTCTTTGAACATTAGTTAGTAGTTTCTTATGAAGCATAGTCCAAAGAAAAGTTTAAAGCTTGGGAGGAATGTCAAGCTTCCAAATCAGCTTCTATTGAGATCCATTGGAATTAGAAAAATCAAAATATGAGTTATAAGTAGACTTAATTGAAAAACAACCATTCGCAGTAGCTCCCCAAATCAAAATGTCACTCCCACAATTCTCAAAACCAGTAGGCATATTGATAATTTGGTTAACAACATCAGCTGGAACAACAAAAGTTAACATAGTGATATCCCAACCATCATTATTCCAAAAATCACAAACAGTAACATTTCTATTAATAGTGGCAGAGGGGATAGCAAAATTTATAAGCGCTTCAGGAAGTAACCATTGATCATACCAAAATTTAATAGAGGTACCATCGCCAACACGCCATTTAAGATTTTTTCTTATAAGCTCAGCTCCATCAACAATGCCTCTCCAAGTGCTAGAACAGTCAGAAGGAGGCAAATACTGATCATCAAAGATATTGCAATTCTTAAGGTACTTTTCAGAGAACATATTAGCCCATAAGCCCTTGTCACTCTGAAACATTCTCCAACTAATCTTAGCAAGCATGACTTGGTTCATATCCGCAGTTTTTTTGATACCTAAACCCCCAAGATGTTTAGGGTGACAAATAGTATCCCAATTAACCAAATGAACCTTCTTCTTGTCATCCACATCTCCCCAGAGAAAATCTTTGTTCAGTTTATTTAATCTGTCACAAAGACTCATAGGAAACTTTGCAGTCTGCATAGAATAATTAGGGATAGCAGAAGTGACAGATTAAACCAAAGTGAGTCTAACTGCCATGCTTAAAACCTTGCTTTTCCAACTTTTCAATCTGCTTTGGACTTTATCAAAAATAGCACCATAAGTGTGTTTATTAATTCTAGAGTGAATGAGGGGCATACCAAGATACTTACCTAAGTCATTAGTAAGAGGAGAACCACACTTAGCACTGATGTTGACAGGCATAGTCCTGGGAGTATTAGGAGAGCAGAAGATTAAGGACTTCTCATAACTAATTGTTTGACAAAAGAGAGCACATAAGTTATCTAAGCAGGTCTTGAGAATATAAACTTGATGATCAGTGGCTTCAGCAAATAACATAAGGTCATCAACAAAAAATAAATGGGATATCTTGAGACCAGATTGAGAAGCTCTTACAGACTTCCAACGTCCATAGTCAACAACAGATTGACTCAGATGAGATAACTTCTACATACAAAGAACAAAGATATAAGGTGAGAGAGGGTCACCCTGCTTGATTTCTCTTTGGAAGCTATGTCTTTAGACGCAGTCCAAATACATTTACAGGAATTATAATAATAACCTAAAAATAATCAAATAAAAAATAGAGAAAGGGTAAATGTGGAAAAAAAGGAAGAAAAGTCTGAATCCGTATAGCAGAAGAAGCAGGTTTGAAGTCGAAGGGTAACAAAAATCACATATCAAAGTATGACCTTTCTCATATAACTTGGCTCCCTCTCTCTCTCTGACTCCAACTTGTTATTGACTTGGTTTTCTGAGCGCACTCACTAACTGAACCACAGAGAAGAGAAGAAAAGAGAGATGGCTATGAACGGAGCCGGCGCCGGAGCAGCCTACAATGCCCGAACCGTTGAAGAGGTTTTCAGAGATTTCAAGGGCCGCAGAACTGGCTTGATCAAAGCCCTCACTACTGGTCTCTCCTTCTCTTCAATTTCTGCTCAATTTGCTTCTTCTTTGCCTTTTCACAACACCCAGAAACCCAATTCGTGATTTTGATTCTGGGTCTAGTTTCTTTGTTGATTTCAATTTTGAATTTTGAAAATGTGAAAATTGCCCTATTTTTGAATTGGGGTGAGCTTCTTTTGAATTTGGTTTTAGAGATGGCCCAGGAAGTAAAACTATGCAGAATTACGAGTTTAGGGTAAAGTTTTGTTTTTTGGTTCGAAATAATGTGGCTTTGTTTCATTGAGGTGTGGTTCTAGAGTTACTGGGAAATAACTCTTTGTTGCATTTTGGAATTGGGATTTCGCTTTTTTGGTTTTTTGCGTTCTGTATATGAAGAAAGGGATAGAGGGTTGGTGAATTGAGTTGATTTGGGATTAAAGTTCTGAGCTGTGCTTTCATTTGGTGCCTTTTGTTTTGGTTTGTGAGTTTATTGAGGAACACAGCATGAACAAAATTGATCTTGGAATAGTACGTCGTGTTGTAGCTTCATTGTTAGTTTTCAGGGAGTTTCTTAAGAAGAGTGGCCAGAACGGTACTATATTTATCCTCCAACCTATATGGCGGATGTCATGTCTTTGTAGGTTTAGACTTAATGTTTCTTGAGTCCCTTATAAGCCTAACTAGTGAATTCTTTTGAAAAGAAAATAACCTGTATTGGGATCATTGGATGTGAAGAAAACATGAAAAACAAAGATTAAAGAAGTACATTTTAATACTTAGCATGGGTGATTAGAGCTGTGACAGAAAATGATACTGCGTTATGACTGTGTTTTCTTCTTTGTGACTGTGTTGTTATCATAATGAGTCATTTTCGTTTACTCATAGTATTTCTGAAAAATTTGTTGGAGCTTTAGTTGTTCACAGTAAGAACTGATTTCTGGTTTTGTTTCGGTTTTGAGTGATTTACACGCTGTTACATTGTTTTAATATATCGCAGATGCTGAAGAATTCCATCAGCAGTGTGATCCTGGTAAGTATTTCTCTCTGTGTGCTATTGAAATGCTTTTGAAATTTGGCACGTAGTTGTAGAATAGTGCGTTATATAAATTGTTCCTTTGTTCTTGGGGCTGTAAATGAGAGCCTGCAACAAATATGATCATCTTCGATTTCTGCTTGCAATTGTGCACATAAATGAGCATGTTTAAGATTCTTGTGATTTCACATAAAAAAAGGGACAGTTAAAGTCCTTTCCATTGCTTGACCTTTTATTGTCTAATATTTCTCTTTTTGAAATTCTTGTTGACTGTTATTGAATATATTGAAGTACGATAAAATTGAAATCAGCTATGTCGTTGCTACTTATATAATGTTTGTGCTGTTCCTTTCCCCCTCTGCATGAGTGATTAGTCCTTCTTATACAATTTTTTATATATCTCAACACACATTCATAAAAGCTGTATCTAATAGAATTTTCCAATCAGTTGTCATTTGTTGGTTGCGACTTCTTATTTGTGCTATGTTTTTGAGCCCTTTTCTGTTTACAGAGAAGGAGAATCTTTCCTTGTATGCATTCCCTAATGAGCATTGGGAAGTCAACTTACCTGCTGAAGAAGTGCCTCCTGAGATTCCAGAGCCTGCTCTAGGTATCAACTTTGCAAGAGATGGTATGGCAGAAAAGGACTGGTTAGCTTTGGTTGCTGTTCATAGTGATGCATGGCTACTTTCTGTTGCCTTCTATTTTGGATCCAGATTTGGATTCGATAAGCATGATAGGTGAGTCCACCAACGACGTAAACCAACGACGTAGAGTTTCTTTTTTAGTTGAAGCTGTTCAAATTTACATTCTTCTGTACAGAACCAATGTTTTATGTCTGATACTATGTTTTCATTGCGTTTTCTTTTTGTAGAATCTACAGGTATACTGAAATATATAACAGCTTCTTGCTCAGAAAAAGAAATATATACCAGCTTCTAGCTATATTTTGTTTTCTGGGTTTTCCCATTACAAGTAATTACACCCCTATTATTTTCTAATTCAAATCAGATTTTCTCAGTATGTTAAATGACCAGGAAAATACATATATTATTAGAAAAATGCATGAATCATACCTAGACAGACATCTTGTTTTCTATGTCTTTTTTCCTATTAAATGTTAAAGTATTTTTTTTCCAATTGATTGATGTCGTATTGGAGTTGGGATACAAAGTACTCTATTTGATTGTAGGTTGGACGATGATAGACCAAAATTTCTAGCAGATATAGAGAAATTAATTTAAAAGAGGAATTACAAAACATTACTATACTTATATATAATAATCATATTAGATAATAGAATATTTCATGGTTTTAGAGATTAAGTCTGTGCTTTGGGATGTGTATTTAGTAAAATATTTGAATGAAAAATTAAATAGCTGGTTGTATCACTATCATGT
Source organism: Fragaria iinumae (assembly GCA_009720345.1). NCBI lineage: Eukaryota > Viridiplantae > Streptophyta > Magnoliopsida > Rosales > Rosaceae > Fragaria > Fragaria iinumae. Next base: position 31,266,293 of record CM019122.1, on the reverse strand, counting down.
AGGGAGTGTTTATTAAGAATTTGGGTGTGTATTTAAAATTTCTCATTTCAAAAAAGAAAAAGAAAAAAGAACAACGCAACAAGGGAATTTGTTTGTATGACTTTTTAATATGATATGTGTAGTTCAGTCACAAGGTAAAGAATATTTTATGTTTCATTACCTTCTCTTTTTGTGAGATTGACAACTAAACTGAAAGTCTGAAATACATGCTTTCTCTTTATGTTTTGGCTTCTGTTTAACATATTGCTGTGGTGTGGTGCAGGAAGAAACTTTTTAGCATGATAAATGAACTTCCAACAATATTTGAAGTTGTGACTGGTGTTGCAAAGAAGGAAGTAAAGGATAAGCCATCTTCAAACCATGGTAGCAACAAATCCAAGTTAAACTCCAAAGCGGTAAATTAACTTTTCTGTGCATACTTATTAGCACTCATGCAACAGTTAGACTTAGAGGGAAGCTCATTCTAATTATCCCTTCTTGATAAACTGACATGCTTAGTTTTCTTTTCTGTTGGTGACAAAAAAAACAGAGAGGATCAGAATCTCAAGCAAGACATTTGGAAGTGATGCCAGCAAAAGATGAAGATGAGGGGTTGGACGAAGACGAGGAAGACGAACATGAAGAAGAGACGTGTGGAGCTTGTGGCCGAGGTGGGCCATCTTCATTAGATGAACCCTGGATTTTATGTGATTTCTGTGAGACGTGGTTCCACATGAAGTGTGTGAAGGTGACCCCTGCAAAAGCAAAACAGATTAAGCAGTACAAATGTCCTTCATGCAGCAACAAGAGGGCTCGCGGAATGTAGTTTTCGTCTGATGGCTTTTTAATTGTCCTAAACATACTTTCAGAACACATTAGTGATAGCTTGTTTATTATTTATAAAATCGTTTTGACTGTTTGATGTTTCTATGTAATTCTTAGCATTCTAGTACTGCAGTACATTGCTAAATTCATAAGTAGTAATATCGATGATTATCTCGATAAAGACTGGAAAGGAAGCTTCATGTCCAAATCCCTTTGGGTTAACCTTCGTATGATATCTTGGCCATGGTTCATATGATATCTAGTCTCTATATTAAGACATTTAGAACTTGAGATTTCTGGTGTGTTATAGTTACGACAGGGAGTTTTGGCTCGAGTCGAGTCAAAATTGTAGCATATAGGTTCCCAGTTTTCAAGTCCCTCTTTATCAGGAAGGATTATAATCAGGAATTGTATATGAAAATGCTGACAATCTGTTGGCAACTATGGAAAGCCAGAAATGACAAATCTTTCAGGAATATAAGTAGCCACCCAAGCTCTATTATGGCTGCTGCTGCTACAGTTTTGAAGAATTATACATACGTACTACAACAAAGAAAGCTCCAGTGGTGCTCAGCAAAACAACCTCGGCGGAACACAGAAGGTAACAGGGTTGCAGGTGTTTCTAGGAATATTGGAAAAGCTGCGTTTCCCACAAGAGAAGCTGCAGCTTTAAATAAGAGATAGCCGGGAAAAAAAGGAATTAAACGCTTACTTCCACAAGTTTGAAGGAGACTCGAAGCTTGTCATTGATGCAGTCAACAACAAAACTAACGTGCCTCGGAAGATTGTTCAAGTGATTGACTGAAGATATCAGAAGTCTGGCAAAGAACTTCAAAGAAATATCTTTCAACCATGTCTACAGAGAAGCCGACTTCACTGCCGATGCGTAGTAAACCTGTGACACAACCACAATGGCGAGAAAGTCTGGAATCACCACCACCCAAGTGTTTAGTTTAGTTTGATAGACCAGGAGTACGATGTACTAGAGGCTCCTCCTATATTAAGCTAATACAATGTCTAAACCGTTACCCAAATTCTTAAGTAGAGGGATGTCCTTCTACGTGGGGTAGGTCAGACCAAAATTTGAAAAGTAAAAGACGATGTGAAATAATTAATGAGACACATTTTTATACATTTCTATGGCCTTGTTTCTCCGGCGAAACTTCAATTAAAGGCAAATAGCCTTGTATTTCCTTATGTAAAGATAAAAATAACAGTTTATATCCAAACACACTAAGATCATAGACAATGCAAGTATGTATAGTTCATTGTGCATAACAAATAATTAGTAAGGTGAAAATAACTGTATTGACACACTCGAGACTCGGCGTGTAAATTAACATTTTGAAATCTTATATTTTTTATTCTTTAATTTTTCTTTTTAATTAAAACTCAATAGATGTTTGGACATCTAGCCCGGCCTGTGAATCCAGCACATGTGCCACCTAATCATACAAATCCTGATGGCAAATAGATTCCTTAATAAACAAGTCATGAGACAGAACTACGGATCAGACTAATAGATTGCAGAATATATCAGTTTGTAAGTTTGTTGTTCATATGATCGCGGAGTATAAACCAAAACAAACTAGTAAAGTTGGACCCTGATTAATTGAAAGTTAGGTAGAGTCCCCACCATTTAATCTAGACTTATCCACAAAGAAAGCCACATCAATACAGATTAATCAATGGAAGGGAATTTAATCAATGTTCGGTGGTTCGACGGTGTGGCTCGCCGGCGAGTGTGGAAGGCAGGTGGTTCTCCAAATCATGTAGTGGATCTGGATTATGTCCCCAATCTGTTTGTCTGGAGGATGAGGAGTGGATGCGCATCGGCGGTGGAAGTCTGACGGTTGGGCCGGCGCCGGTGGATCGATGTTTTGGCTCGCTGGATGAGAAGTGTTTCTCCTAATTTCACTTTGAATCTAGATACCGACCCCGATCTTGATGGCTGCCGGGTGAGTGGTGGGCAGGATAGGCGCGCGCTGGTGTTTAGAGACTGTTCCCGACGGTCTTTAAGACAGTACGGCGGCGGCACAGCGGAGTCGATGCAGAGGACGACAACGATGGGTGCTCACGCGTGGGTTCATCACCCCCCATTTTCTTTGGTTCTTGTTCTTGGTACTTAGTTCTTGTTTTCAGTCCTCTTTCGTTAGCCACAACTACTTCATTGTTGGGATTTCGGTGGTTTGTATGGTGTTAGTTTGAGGGAGCTTGTCTTTCGGGGTGTAGGTTTTCATATGATTTGTGTATTGAGATTTGATTGGCGGCAGTTTTTCGGGCAATATTGTTCCGATTTAGTACTCCTCACCACTTTATGGCAGCTGGCGGCGACAACGACGACAATGCTAGCGAACATGGGTGGTGGGTGTGGTAGTTTGATTGGTATTGTTGTATTTATTTCGGTTGTAGGACCTTCGGTCCATAGTATAGCGAGTTGTTGGTTTCCTCTCACTCTTTTTAGTGTGATCGAGTTGGAGACTCATACTCTTTATTATTTGTAGTTTTTCGGCCTTACGTTTACATGCTTGAGTTTATCTTATCCCTTGATTAATGAATTATTCATTTCTCACCAAAATAAATAAATAAATCAATGGACATGTTACTAGCAGGAGCACTTAAGTTCAGCTACTTCAGCACCTTATTAGAATGATCAATAAAAAAAACCATGAAATTCTCAGAAACATTGAATCACATAATGTTAAGTAATTGAGCTTTCTTTCCTATTTGCTAACCCAGAAGTTCTAATTCTGTATAAGATCCATTAAGATTTAACAGCAATTAGGGTATTACATAACTTGCATTGTATTACAATTGATGATCAACAACCTGTGCAGGTTCAGAGAATCAGAGATACACAAAAAAGACAACTTCTTGATTGCAAGAAGAGAAAACAACAATGACAACATTAAGATACAAAATATGCAGGATTAGACCAAAGATGAAGGCATCTTAGTCTCTATAGTTCATCAGGTCAAAACCTCTTGATTCTTAGTGGACATCCGTTTGATTAACTCATAGGTGGTGATCATGGTGGTTGCAGAGAGCGACATGGAAGCCCACCTTGGCCCCAAACCTCTGTAACAAGCCATCCACCCGCCTTCTTTGACCAAATTCCGAGCAGTCTGCACAATGGTTGGTCCTCGCCGCCCATTGTCATCCCCATCCAGAACTTGCAGCCTTGTCTTGACCGTGTCGAGTGGCGTTGTGAGCAAAGCTGACACACTTGCCGCCATGCCTGCACTCGCTCCCTGAACAGCCATTATCGTCTTCGAATCAGGCCTATACGTGTTAACCCCATTCTCATCTATCTTGCTACAATAACTCCCAATTCCACTCCACAGCATCCTCTGCACCACAGAGTACGACGCCCACCACACCGCATTGGATGGTGCATATGTCAAAACCGAAATCCCAAACCCTCTATACAACCCCCTCGGCCCATCAGTGTGCAGAATCTTCCTAAACGCATCATATCCATTAGCATATTTACAAGCAGAAGCTTTCGGAAACTTGGCATTCGGATCCACCTGGCCTTGCACCATCAGCCTCTGACTCACAACATCAACCGGAGTCCACACCAGCTGCGCAGCCATCGCAGAAGTCAGCCCTCCAACTGCATTGGCAATGGCGGCAGCAGATGAATCCGAAAACCCTAACCTAACCGTGGCATTGCCCACATTACTCTTGGTGATCTCAAGTGCCGCCATGTAGAGCGCCCGGGCAGGTATTGTCCCCATCAAAGAGGTCCCAAATCCTCTGTACAATGCCCGAAAACCTTCATGCCTGACGATCAAAAACGCCGTCTTTATACACGAAAGTTGCGACAGAGCTACTTGCTGCCGTGTTTTCAGAACCACCACAGGGTAGAGAGACGCCGACACGCCGGAAAACATCGCCGCTCCGAGGACAAAGAACTTTGATTTATCAAGCATTTCCCAGTCGACTTCGGGCGGGATATGATACTCCTTCGCCGATTCATTCTTCGCCGCTCTCAAATTCATCTTAACCACAATTTTTCACACAAAACTATCAAATCTTGATCCAAGTTCAATGAATCTCTGCCAATTTACACCCTAACTGTACAAAATTTTTACAAAAACAAAAAATCGAAACGAATCTAATAATCGGCGCTGTACAAGCCTTTGAAATATGATACAAGATTATGATTGAATCATAGAATCAACGAAACGGCGTCGGCTTTTTCCTCCTGTGGAACCAGGTCTTGGATCGGAAAACAAGCGCGTCTAACATTGTGGGGCGCAGCCGAAGAACCTTACCGGAAAAGAGGTCATCGGAAACCGGAGACCTCGCCGGAAGAGAAAGCTAAGGTTCCAAAGTAGATGAAACAGAGAAGGGAGAAGAGATTAAAAGGGGGGAGAGAGAGGTGGGTGACCGGACTTCATTTTAGGCAGGAAGGCTAAACAAGGAAATGGGAAATTTAGTGGTGAGAGCGCGAAGGAAGAGGAACTGACACGTGTCGGTTTCAGATGGCTCGTTTAGGGTTTTCAGGACGCCAGGTGGACATGTGTGACGTGTATGATCTTATCCTATGCAACAAAATAAAATATTTTTTTATAAATAAAAAAGACCAATGAAGGTGTCATTCGTGTGGGCTGAGAAACGTGGTGTAAGGAGGTAAAACTGTAAAAGAATGTAGTAAAACGGGAGGAAGACAAGAATTCATTGATGATCAGATGGTTAGTGATATAGTTTCCTGTACAAGTATTCTTTGGTAGGTGTTTCACATACACTACCAAGGTATCATCATCTACTATACAAAATCTTCGTTTTCGTTCTGATTAACAAGGATCGCAGTCGCGTCGCTTGGATCTCAGTCCCTTCTCTGCTGCATGAGCTCAAACCACTGCAAAGCACAGGTGGAAGATTTCAGACAATTGGAACCACGTATGCAATATGCAACAGGTTTTTATGCTTACCTGTCTCAGTAAATCAGCAAGAGTCCGAGGCAGTGCTTCAATATTCCTCAGTACAATGTAGTATGGGAAGGGGAAAGACTCCATGTACTTTGTAAACTTGACCTCCCCACCCTCGTAACATGTTTCCTGTAGGACAGTACGAAAGTAAATACTGGAATTAGACCCACTTGACAAAACAAATTAATTTGTTTTGGAAAAATGTACAACTACGAAACTGAAAAGGAAGTAATAGATTATTACGAGGATGTTCATGACCGAGTTCTGTGGGTTTTGTGGGTTATCAACAAGCAGAAATGCAACCATGCGGTTCTTAGCCAAGGCATCCCTAACACAACTTTTCAACCTCTCCTGCACAGGTGAAGTTTTAACTGTGTTATAAAGAAACATTGAAAATTGAAAAAAGACAGGCTGCACTAATAGCTTGTTGGCCAGTCGAAAGAGAGAAAATGGAAGTTACCTTCTCGTGTAAATGACCATCTGCAATTATCAAAACAAGCTGTTGTAGTGGATTTCGTCCAGAGGGGAGTCTTGATCTTGCAACAGCTGTATCTAGCTTGTTGTTCACAAACTTCAACAAATCAACAACTGGTTCATCAAGAATAGTATTTTCTTGCTTGAACGAGAAACCAGAGATCATCTGCACCATCAGAAAAGTAAATTCAGGCTCATCCCCAAAAGTTACTATCAAAGATCATAAGCTGATATTAAAGGTACCAACCTTAACTCCAGCATCTCCATTAAAGGGCTGATCAAAGTCATGCAGCAACCTTATGTTGCCTTTCTTTCCAAAGCTTGCAACAGCAAGGTTGCCCATTTCCAGTTGTGACATTGCACGACAAACTGTCACCAGAGCTTCGATAGCAACATCCCCACAGCAACTCTCAGACATGCTGCGGGAATCATCAACAGCAATGACAACTTGATAATCACGTTTGTTAGGGCGGGTCCGTCTCAGCCATATTTTATCTTTCTGGTACTCACTTGCTATGTAGGGAATCACCTAATAAATAAACATAATATTACAAGAAAAATCAACAAAATATGCAGAAACACACAACTGTTAGGGCATCTCCAACTATTGGTCTATAACCTAAATTCAAATTTTAGGCCAACCAAACCTACAAATATTCATATGGGTTTTGCATCTCTAACTCATGGAGTCAAGACCCAAACCTATTTTGATTTTTATATCATTGTTTAATCTTAAATGGAGTAAAAACCCAAACATATTTTAATCATTAATTGTTTTATATTAATAAACTATGACACTAGCTCACACCTACTCACTCATTAATTATAGGTTTTGGTCCTATTTGGTTGAGTCAAAATAGGACACATTTTAGGTAAATCCTATTTTAGCTCAACTTGGATAGCGGGTTGGAGATTAGATGGTCTTACAGAAAGGGCTATCTTTCATTTACCTTCTTCATGTTAATCCGTTTCCCAGTCTTATAATCTCCTTCAAGCTTGCTGGCCACAGTAGGTTCCATGACTAGACGCAATTGTTCAGCCAACTCTTGGGACAACCTTGTTGTGACCCTCTCATATCTACTCCAGAGAGCAGTAGCATTCTTTGTAGCTTCATCAGAAACCTCGCCAAGATCTTGCGCCTTCCCCATTTCATCGTCATCTACGGAAAGTTTACTGAGCTGATGTATGTCATCACTCAAATATGATTTCTTGATAGAAACCACATCCTCGACCATACTTTCAGGCTTATCATCATCATGATTTCGCTGAGATCCCTCACCAGGCGATTTCTCTGGACCAAAAAGATCCATCGGATCCTCTACCTTATTTTTAAGGATCGAGTCAGAAATCCTGTTAGGGATTGTTTGAATTTGTTTCTCAATTTCCTTCACAACGGAGTCATCTTTGTGTGTTGAAATACCATCTTCACTGGTCTTATTACCAGAAACATTCTTGTCAATCTGCTCTGATGTTGCAGGACCCAAAGCCTGAGCCGTCCCCTTTTCATACTCCCTAACATATCCAAACTCTTCCACATTTTCATTCTCTATATCACCCTGTGGCTCTAGATCACCCACCTCAAGATCTACAGACACACTAACTCTTTCCTCCCACTCCTTCAGCGCATCCCCAATACTACGGTAAGGATTTGGTTGACTTTTACAAACAGATGGCATTTCCTGCTTAGGCCGTTGACCTTTTGGCAGCTCACCAGCATTTCTGCCATTATTTGATGAGTCAGAGGTCATCAGATTCATCTCAGATGCATTACTGGAAGGTAAACCACTGATTGGTGTGAGTTCATTATCGACTTCATTGCTAGTTGTCCAGGTTGACTCTGGTGCTACATCCCCTGCATCTGATGTCTTTGAGTCACCCTTTGGTTGGGTCGAAGATTCTGCATTAGGCTCATTACCACCGATGGAGTCAGATAATCCTGGTTCGAACGCATCTTTTCTCATTCCAGAATTCATCTCAGTATCTTCCATATCTCCACCAGAGTCCTCCATGTCTGAGGTTGCATCTATTTCTTCTACATTTTCCTCTGCTTCTATCATGTTTTCATCGGTTGGACATTCAAGGTTGTCATCGTGCTTAATATTTTCATCATCATCATGCACTTCAGGATCATCGATGTCCATTTCTCCCGCAGAATCTGGATCCATCCCATCAGGATCATTAGGACCATCAGGATTTAATTCTGTACATTCCATATCTTCTTGTTTATCGAGGTTCCTCTCATCTCCATTCTCCACAGGGTCATCCTGGTTTCCAGTTTCACCCTCTGGTTCATCAAGTTCATCATCATCAAGCTCTCCCAGTTTATTAACAGCATCATTATCTACCTTAGCTCTAAGCTCCCTAGAGCTAGCATCTTTATCAACAACTGAACTCCCAGGTTCATACTTCTCATCTGCTTTATTGAGATTTTCATCTTCATCCTTATTCCCCCGTTTCTCATCAACATCTGTACCATCTTCCCCAGTCGGTCCGACTTCAGTCTCTATTTGCTCATCATCCTCATCATCTTTTGGATTTGTATCTTCTTCAGAGTCATCACTGACACTGGATTTCTCAGCGTCAAAATCCTGTTCCATCTCAATCCCTTTATCATCTTTACTTGGGGCTTGACCTGGGGCATCATTTTCGTCACTGGGCTGCTGAAAAAATGAAAACCAAAAATTAATAACTTTTCAAGGCAAACCACTAATATTTTAAAAAACAAAAATATCTATCAAGTGCCCAAATCAATACCTTTTCTGGTGCCCCAATCAACTGGTCTTCATTCGTAATCTGATCACTGACATCAGTCCGTCCTACACCCTCCCCCATACCTGTTCCATCTTGTTCTTGAGAAACATCACGGGTAGCATCATCCACATTGTCGTCAGGAGATATTGTGGGACCATTTGAAGATAAAGCCAGAAGATTCGCGAGTATATGAGTCGTTAGAGATACCTGTGCACAAGCGTAAATATTTAAGATAAGAAACTGAAGACCACAACAATGACTTGGTAGACTATAAACCTACCAGCATATATTAAAAACAAACAAAAAACAAAAACAAAAAAAAAATGCAGAAGTACCATTTGATACAACATTAATCTCTATTATCGTAAGTTTGGACAACCACAACGTAAAACGATGAAACTAAGGCCAGCACTAGCTGGGTTGATCAACTGGCATTACTTGTCAATCACTAGCTGTTTAACTGAAGCTTTTGTATGTGAGATTGCTGGTTGGTCAAAGGCATGGTTTGATGACAGAAGGGGAGGGGGCGGACAATAATAACATAACACAATGAAGATAATGGTAAACGGTGCATAATACAGGCTCCGTGAGCAGCATTACGCTGATGGAAAGGTGGAAGCCAAAGGACAAACAAGTGGCAGCATTATGCTGATCGCATTTGCGATATACTCAAGATGAACATGCAGGTAAGACCAACTTACAGTTCTCCGCATAGCCAAAAGTTCTTTTAACAAAGCATGGCCAAAATCCAAGATAATGTCCAAACACAGACGCAGCTGCTTAAAATCAGCATCAACTCGGACAAGTAGACTGCTAGATTCACCACCCCTGTGATTCACCAACTTTTCCTGTAGATAGCACATAAAATGATTTATTGGATACTCATCAAGAGGTAACAAATAAACAAAACGTAGATGTGATAGAACTCACCGCAGAAAAAATTGTTCTTAGAAGCTTATTACATAATTGGTCCAAGCTCATATTTTCAACAAATATATCAAATATTTCTTCCCAGGATGTAATTTGCCCCAAAGACTTGTCCAGAAAAACCTGGCCATTACATGATGAACCCAATTTCTGCATTGCTCCCACAATATGTTCGAATGTACTTCTTAGGGCATGCTGATATGCAGCATCTTTTTCACGGTAATCATGCATGTCATGTTCACTGATTGAATCCTTTTTCTTGTCCATCGCTGAATGAAATACACCTTCCAACAATTTCACCTGAAAAATAACAAATGTAACAATGTTGAGTACCAAATCTGATCTAAAAGTTTCATTTGTCATACCAAAAATATTAGATAAGATCATCTTAAGAGTAAGGACAAACTCAAAAATACCTTCTCACATATTTCCAGAAGATGATGGAGCAAAATATCTTTAACAGAGCTTTTTACATCTTGGACAAGGCAAGCAAGAAGATGAGCCTCAAACTGCCTAATAACCTCAAAATTTTGAATGACCAATTTTTCCATCTGTTTTGAAACAATGATGGATTGTGAAGGTCGAATTGTTCTCTCTGGGCCAAGAAGATAATTGTCCAAGGATTCCTGTTATGTTGTGCAAGGAATTCGTGAGAAAGCTACCACATTTTCAGTAAAAGTCTAGAACACGCAGGGCACAGAAACACAAACCTTTGACTTTTGGAGCTCTGGAATAAACTTATCCACAGAAGCAACAAACTCATTCACTTCATTCTTCATAGTATGACATGTATTTAAATGGGTATTCTCAAGTATCTTGAGCAACAAAACCTCATCTTGTGTCATGTCATACAGACTATCAAACAGTTGCTGTAACAAGACATACATTATGAGTAACGTGAAAACAAATCAAATAAATGGATAGTTAAATCCCAACAAGTTAAGGAACTACCTTCTGCTGCCACATACATCTCAACGTGGCATGTTGATTTTGACCAATAGAGCACTTGCTACCATTTCCATCATCAAAAGCAATACAATTTTCAAAAGTAGAAATACATTCCTTCAAACGCCTTAAATTCTCTGTAAACTTATTAGCAGCTCGGTGTTGATCTTGTTGTATTTTGATGAATTGTTGCAGATAAGGGTCTGGCATACCAACCTGCATAGTGTCAAATATTAACAAACTGTTGCGGATGTATATTACAAAGACTGGGGAGAAGAACATCAAGCCTCCTTTTGAAAGCTGGTGCATATTTACCTGTTGTTGAGTGAAAAGAACAGATTCCACACTGGTGAAATAGTATGAGTTGGCCATCCTCCATTCCGTAACTAAATTCTGATGGGAAGAACGTTGGAAGTTGCTTGGAAGAAGTGTATCAGAATGATGGGGCAGTCTACTCTGCGTTAGCAGCAAATGCTGACCATCGGATGATGGTTCAACAAACCACCAAGAATTAACTTCATCCTATCAAATGCAAACAGTAAAACCAATTAGCGTAAAGAATGAGATGAAGTCTCCTCAGACAAACAAATAAACATTACCATATAACATTCATACCTCAGTAAATACATCTCTAGATAAACCACTGCTTTTTAATAGATTTAGAAGGTCAGAAAAACTTCGCGCCTTCTTTTGACTCTTGTTTGCATCCTTCCACAACTCACAACAATCCATCGCCTTCCTAATTATTCTTTGAAGTGTGTCCCACACAGCACTCCATTGATTCGGGATTCCTGTAACCACTGAGCAGATTTCTGAGTTACTATGACCTTAAATATAACTACATTATATATGCAACAATGAAAAGAGAAAAAAAAAATAGAAAACAAAATAATTAGCAGCACCTTCAGATTCTGTATGTCCAAACTCAATTAAGGTACCGCACTGTAATTTGCGCAGGGCAGAATCTGCTTTCTTGACCCAACTAGTATACCACATACACCTAATACAAAGTAATCATGCTAAAACTTTAGACGACTGGTTGCATTGAAATGAAGCATAAGCAATAATTAAATAAGAAACAAGAATTACCTGTCTTCATCATTGAGAACAGTCCAATCAAAAGCAGGATCCATCAACTTAATCTTTTTGTTCACATTATCAATGACGGAACTCTGACCTGGATGAGAACAAGTTTCAGTTCCTTTAGCGGCATCTTGCTCAAGGAAGACAATCACAGGTTGTTCCAGCAGAACCTATATGGGCATCAAGACACATGATTAGTATTGCTCCTTGCAATAATGTGTGAAACTGTGAAAGCACTTGACTAGGAGAGTCTTGTCACCTTCACAAGTTAGCAAGTGGATAAACCACGATGAGACAACAGAATATATCAGACTACTTGACAAAAAGTTTACGCCATGGATAAAAAAAACACTTCCAACATTAGAATTTCTGCATCGTAACTCATACATTACTTCCCATGTAAAATATGTGATTAGCAAAATCCAATCAAAATCATTTTTATGGGGACAAATCATCGAGTTACTAGTTTAGATTTGAGGACCACCGCTGGTTGAAACACTAATCAAGTATTTTGCATTGTATGTAAAATGATTTCAAGCTGATATTAGAAATGAAACAAGATAGTTCATGTGTACTTACTGCGTACTCCTGTATAATCTTCCTGAGCTTCTGCCTTTTTGCTTTGCAGGTATCAATGGACATCAGATTGGCACGTTTCTTCTCAATAACATTCCTGGTGTCCTGAGAACTCTCATGAAGCTCCCAGTGGTATGGCTTGAGAAGATCTTTAAGTTTCTTCTCAATAACACTTCTACCAGATTCTATGTGTGCAAGAATTCTAAAACAAAAAGATTCTATATCAATGCCCCTGTGAGCAAGAGGGAGAGAGAGAGAGAGGGAGAGAGAGAGAGTAATATTATGTGTCAAACTATAAGCAACTCACTTTGGTAAGAATTGAGCGTAATACCCAAACGCATTGTACAAAATTTCCTCATTTTCCTTTTCATAATAACTGCAAAAATTATTACCGGTTAGTTGAGCAATGTAACTGTGGGGAAGAGGTAAAATGTTCATTCATGATTGCCTGTTTGTAATCAAACACCCAAGGAATCTTTGAATTATTCATAATTCTACCTTGAGTAAACTTCCAGGCACACGCCAGCTTTTATTTGGCCGAGGAACGCGAAAAGAAGTTGAAGTCTTCTTTTAAATTCACCTATGTTGGATGTGCGAATGAAATCCTCCACACTGTAAAGTTATAATAGCATGACACACCTCAAAGACTAAGAAATAGTTTTCTACATATAGTAGCTCAAATAATCAAGGAATTAGTTACTCTTAACATACCTCTGGATAGTACATAATTTATAGACAGCAGAATCAGGAGAAGTTCGCTTCCGAAGAACTGAGTAAAGAGGAAACCACAACTGCAAAAATTTCAAAAAAATTTGGAGTGCATAATTCATTACTTAAATCGGGGAAAGCTATGATACCAAAACAAAAAGTTCAAAATCGAAAGAGAGAAACTAATGTATATATTATGCTACAGACTTCCCCCAGCTAAATAGTAAAATCTGAACATTATTTGGATATATCAAAAAAATTGAAATTTGAATTATAACGACACAGAGAAGACTGTAACACATTGTGCAAATTTAAGGTTATCTGGTTTATTATTTCACCAGAACCCAGTAGACAATCTCAGCTCTTAGCCAACTGCATTTCAATATAATCCAACCTTCATAAATGTAATTAGCCAGACTGACCCACTCGAGGATTTACCTTTCCAGCATTAATCTCATACTGATCCTGCACTTCGTCAAGCAATGCTGGCCATGACCCCAACTCCAACTTTCTCCATGACATCACCACATCATAAATGGGGTTCTTCACTTGATCTATAAGCATTCACAAGAAAAACATAGTACACAACACAGAAATTCGAGGAAAGAAAAAAAAACAACTGATTGAGCGAGAACTAGTACCAGCAAAAGAGAATTTTGAGCCATCTTGTAATGAATCAAGACATCTAACCAGAAACTGCAATCCTGAGAGAGGCTGGAAAAGAAAATAAAAATTTTATACAGCTGAATACTTTCCAGATTCCACATAAGATAATTAGCAACAAAAACAAGCATGCAGACTTGCAGTTGCAGAACACATACAAACACACAGCAATCCCAAACAAAGAATAAGAATATCCCTACAATAAACTGAGCCCCTTCTTAATACATGATTAAAAGACAGTACCAATATCAATACCTTAGCTAAGGGGGTTTGTGAAGGAATAGTCAAAAGCATTTCAATTATATCCAATATTTTCTGAAGCTGTGGATGATCTTCATATTCATTTAAAAGGGAATAAATTCGCTGCTGAAGAGGGGCAAGTGCTTCCACCATTTCATACATCGTTGTGGGATTTGGATCCTACAATAGGATGGAATCACAAAACAAGATAAATCAATATATGATACAACTTCAGTAAATTTTTCATATTTCTACTTTAATGTATCCACACCTTGTAAAAATTGTATCTGAAGGATGATTTGTGAGATGAACTGAACATCTGCTCATGCTCCAAACAAATACGAAACAAATTCTCGGGCACCAATTTGGCATCCACACTAGCAAGGAACGAACACCCTAAACCTGGAAATAGAAGAGAGTAAACACATACAAACAAGGAGTATAACCACATCCAACCAGAAAAGGGAATCTTCGACAGCATACCTTTAAGCATCTCTACTCCAAGTGTATGTGAAGCAGTGAACGAATGCGCTCTATCCGAATCTTGGATGAGATAATGACCCGGCTGAAATGAAAAAAATGAAAACATTAGAAAACCTAGAAGTTCTAACAGCATTGAGAGATTTAGTGGTAGAAAACAAGAGGACCCAAGACACTACTTTTGCATAGGAACCAAATCATTATTAAGTTTACAATATATGCTCTGCAAAATAATAACTCTTGAAGTATTAAAACCAACAAAGAGCTTCATTCAAAATGATATTATTGCAGAACAGGAACTGGAACTGATAACAATGCGTGGAACAATTGCTAACATCCTCTCAGGTTTTGCGAGCTCAAAACCCTATGAGATGAAAAGGAAGTCTCATTTTATTCATAATTTAGTTGGATCAATTAAAAACCTAACATAACAATCATGAACTTTTGTTATAAAATTAGAAGGGAAATTCTCAGCAGTAAAAGAAAAAAAAATCCATGGACTTCCTCAAAAATCTTACCGCTTTGACTAGATCACTTGTCCCGAATAACTGATTGTGAATTTCAACTACATCTTTCACACAAGCATCCTCTATATAATTCAGTTCTTCCTCCGAGTTCCCTTGTTCCTTCAAAACTTCCTCCTGAGTTTTTATGGAAGAAAAGGAAAGGTAAGAAACACGGTACATTCAGGCAGAAATCCTTGAAAACATATACAAATAAAATGTGTACCTCTTCAGCAAGAAAATCCTTCCATTCTGAAAAGCTTTCATTAGCTAACGACTTCTCGAGAGATGATATATTTAGTTCAATTATACTCTCGAGCTTAAAGGCACGAGCCCTAAACTTGTATTGCTGAGAAGCATGGTCTTGTTTGGCTTTCATGTGAATCTTTGCACTCATCCAATGCTTGGCAGATTCACTGAATATCTTTTCCAATAGCTGATTCACAACACACAATGCATAATTGATGCCAGCCAATCCAAGAGAGATACCAAAAGAACATCGACAAAGAAAAAGAGAAGACATACCTTAAAAGAGTCACAATCCATCACTCTTGCATTGGTTACAAAGTGGGCGACACGCACAAGAATGTTTTGATACAGAGCACCTTTGAGTTGTGTAGCAGATACCTGCTACATATAGGAACATGTCTAAATCACTTCTGACAGTCGATAATCATAATACACAACAAGAAAAAAAATTCAGCAGGAAACAGCCAAATTTAAGAGAGAGAACACTGAAAGAACAAAAAATGATGTGTAGCACAATATCTTACTCGATTATTAGACCCAACATCGCTTGAAAAGGCAAGTAACTTCTCCAGAAGACCTATGTCCTCAGCACTGAAGGCTGTAGGAATTTCCAAATTAAAAGAAGGAAAATCACTGGAACCGGTGCTTATGTTGACAGAAATGGTCTTGGAAGAAGCTACCCTAGGGAACCTCATGAATGAATAAATAGATCCCTGCATGAATGCAAGAATTTCCGGTCAGATGCCACAAGACCAATAAGTTGAAGCCACAAGATGTTTAAAAATGTCCAAGAAGTACCAAAATCATATTCGTATTGTCCAGCTGAACTCTATTCAAGATTCGGTGTTGCTTTATACTTGCAAGAATCAGTGACAAGCCCAACTTCATTTCATATAATGCAACCAGAATTGGTTGAACAAAGTCACTGTACTCGACGTACTTCTCTGATAACAGTTGTTCAATAAAACCAGTTGCCATTTTCTGAGAACATAATACAAACAGAATTAGTGATTAGAACAGCGCAGCAGCTTAGAAGGAAAAAAAAAAAAAAAAAAAAAAAAAAGGGAATGATTATCAACAAATACATTCATAAACATACCTGCCAGTTGGAACCTTGATCGAGAAGCTGTTGTGAATTCATGGAGGCCTTATCATTTGTAACATGTTGAAAAAACACATCAGAGGTGACACGATCTAGAAATTTATCGCATTCATGTTTTAACCCCTTAAATTTCCGAAAGTCCGAGCGGAAAATGATCTAAAGCACCAAAAAATTTACCATTAGTTAAAAGCAAAGAGACAACTAAGAGAAGAAACTGCAGCATACTATTACCAAAAAGTATAACATAGACTGTTATTCCCCTCCTCTTTTCAAGATCACTGGTAACTTTGTTTTTTAGTTTTTTAAGAGAAGAAATTTAATGACAAAAAAAATGATACTGGTCGACAACCAGAGAAATTTAATGAACATTCATGTCCAAAAACCAATGTCATACTCCCACGGCCAGCATATCGCATGACGCACCATTAAAATCTGTAGTAACTGAAGACCCTAAAGCTGACCAACTTTAACTCCATCTATTAATCCCCTGTGTAAATTCTGCTATGCCGCAACATCTCAATAACCAAAAAAAGCTATCAACACAACTCCAAAAAGATTTTACTTATTCCCATTCCCCAATGCCTTGCACAAAACTCAAAAGGAAATCAAGATGTGAACTGCTGTTCAATTGAGATCCAGAAGATACCATTGCTCATCTAACACGTAGAAATTTAGACCACAAGGTAACCAAACAGAATAATAAAATTGAAACCTTTCTCTGCAGCTTTTTGTGCTCCACTTCAAGCATTTTCAATGTCTGTACCCTTTTTTCATCACATTCTCTACGACCAGTATGCCCAGCTAAATAATCACATTTTTGACGCACCTATAAAAAGAATTATAAATGTTTACTTTGATCATGAAAACATAGCATAGCTAGGTAGAAGTTGAGCTTTTATTTGATCATGAAAACATAGCATAGCCAAGTGAACAGTACACATTTATGTCCAAACTCATGCATAGAATCCTAGTTTATATTTTGAAAAGGAATTGTAGAAAACTTGGCTTATGAATAATAAAAGAATGTTTGAGGACTCAAAATAGACAAGAAGAATAATGCATGGAGAGCAACCTGAGTTTCAAGTTTCAGCAAAGAGATCTTTTCTGCTATCTGTAAATGCTTGTAATAGTATTTCATGGCAGGATCCATATCATCACAGCAAAGCAATAGTCTAAAACGTAATATCCCAAGCCGCAACCAAGCACAACCATGATTAAAGTGAGAATCTGGAGTCAGACAGTAAATAAGCAAGTCAACAACATGATAAAAAAGAAAATGCTGTGGAAAAAAGGACAGTAAAGAAGGAAAGTAACCACAAAAAACAGATATGACATTTTTGACCAATAGGCAAACAAGCTTGTTTTTTTTAATTTTTTTATGAAACAGCCTTTTTTGAAACAAAAAATAAAGTACAATGAGGTGGGCAAGGAAACCGCTTAAATAGCTAAAGAGGGCAGCAACGACTAGAGGCTTTAGCAGTTCAACTATTATGCCAAAACTTAGGGGCTTATACTACAGCTGCTTGCATGTAGAGGATAATGGAAGAAAAATTGTAATCCTTAAAATCCTACGCTTTTCCCTCTCCACCTCGCCATAGGTTTCAAATAATCTCATATTTCTTTCCACTCCTCTCTAATGAATAAACATGCTTGCTATAGATTAAAAATTTACATGAACAAAACAGGTAAAAGACGAAAGATGACCTTTCGATAAGCAATGCGGTAGATACAGGTTATGAAGCAGTGGTTTGATAAACTTATTCACAGAGTCTTTCAGCCCGTGATGACTTGATTCTGAAATGAGGGATCCCAGAAGCTCAATAAAATTTTCCATTGGCTCTTTTATTGCATTGTGTCTTGACTTTAAAAGAAGAGAATCCAGATGAAAGTTTCCCTTCTGTTACCATAAGAACATGTAGAGTGCAGTCAATATTATCAGTTTTGGAAATCAACTTGGTTTCCGATGTAGAGGAATCAATATGATTGGAGTACAATTCTTTCTACATATAGGAGCCATGGTGTACACCAGTTATGTTTCAAAAATTACATAAAAGCAGATAACCATATGAACAATTGCAGCATCTATGAAACATCAAAGAGGTAAAAGGACAATGGAAAACCAATATACAAGCATCTCCCAACAGCATGGATTGACTACTCTCTCGTTAAACAACATACCTCAAATACAGATTTAATTTCAGCAAAGTGATCAGCATCAAAAGATCTTTCATGGGCGTATACAATCTGCAAGGGACCAGAAGATTCAGATGGAGGGAATCTCATTTGATAATGCTATTAAACAAATAAATTGTTTGTATAATGGTATTATACAAATAAATTCTTATAATTCAAAACAAAAGCTACAGAGGAAGTCATAGAAAAAATTGGTCTACCTGCTGGAACAACGAGTGGGCAGTAGATAGTAGAAAACCAGGTAAATCCACTCCAGGGTGTGAGATATACCAAAGATTAGATGATGCAACTCTAAGCTTTAGAGAACCTGCATAATAATCCTGAATAGCAGAGGTGCTGCTTTGCCTATTTTGCACACCAAACAGTGTTATGAAACTTTTATATTTCAGATACACCAAAAGAATGCATGACTTGTAAAATATCATGCACAAGACTTCAAACATTGTGCATATAATGAAGAGAAAGCAGCTCCATTTGGGCAAAACTTTAAACTGGAAACCACAAGATAACCGCAAAGTTCTTTGAGCCAAACAAGCTAGCAGTTGAATAACACTATTTTCTTTTTGTTGAAAAGCATTAGCTTTATCCCAATGTGATTATATATTCGTCCCAAATCCTTTTTACAGATACAAACAATCATTGATAAGAAAATCTACAGTACAGTTACACAACAAGCAAGCATGCATGCATTATTTTGCATCCATTTCTATTCATATGATTGAATAAGTAATCCTAACATGCATGCATATTTTGCTTCCATTTCCAATCAAATGGGAGAATCAGTAATCCTGGAAAGAGAAATAAACATCTTACATTATCTGGAAGACTGTTGCTGTTACCACAGGCTGAAGGAGCACATCAGGTACTGGAATATTATGATCATCAGTGCTTGAGAAACTCTGTACACAATAGGAAGTCCATCAATGAAACATATCAATACTATGACAATACAATAGAATAATTTGATATCCATACCTTGACTGAAAGAGGGCAATAGCTCCACAAAGATTGATGCCACCTGAACCACAGTTCGAGCACAAAACTGGCCATTTTTACATGTGCTACAACACAAGGAAATGCATAAGGGTACAGATGCCAGCACAACTGAAATAATTTAACAGAAAATTCATTTACCTGCATCCACCGAACTCCACACATCCAGTATCCACAAAATCTTTTGATGTGGCGAAAACACTTGAGGCGGTCTTGATGAGTAGTTCAATGAGAAATCCAAAGCATGCTTCAGATGGCCAGATACATTGGCTAAAACCTATCATTTACAGAACAGTATGCAGTTGATATAGAAATGCAATAAGAGCTTTGTATTCAAAGGTAACAACCTCTCTTTTGGGTTCGAAAAGCTGTTGATCTAAAAGGAACTTGAAAAGCAAAACCCCCAAAAGAATTGGGTATCACTAAATTCAAAGACTGTACTCAAACAAACATTTGATATTATCCGTAGGTATATATACGGACAAAGTAAAACAATATAGATGATCTTACTTGCTGCATTCTTTTGGGATCAGTTAAAAGAACATGTGATAGCTCCAGAAGTAGCTTCACATCCAAGGCAAAACTGGTACTGTCAACTAGGGGAGAAGTGTCCCGCCAAGTATCATACCCAGACGCGTAGCCTAATGCTTCATTTGAATAAGAACAACAAATAGATGAATTCGACCTGGGGAAAAGCTTGCTAGAGGATGAAATCTCCTTCGATTTTAATCTTTGCTTTTCAAACATTTGCAGGAGCTTCTGCATAGGGGTAAAAATGTTTTCATTAGCATGGAATTGACAGATTAATGTGCTTATCTCTCTCTTGATCAAACAAAATGATACATATGAGGAGCCAAAACCTGATAAATAACGTCCAACTGCATAAAAAGGTGGTCATCATCCTCAACAGAATCAGATTTTCCAGTTATGCACGACGTTATGGAAACACCTACATGAATAACAAATGTTATTAGGAAATCGGGCTGGTACATCAATGAATAAATGGCAAATAGGATATTTTACCTTCCAGGACACGGGAGCGCATATCCGACGAAACAAAGTCAATAGGATCATCAACTGTAACAACAAAGATCCAGGACCATTTTATTTCAACTAAAAAGTCTCGTTGACAAAAGAGACAAGAAATTATATTACCATGCCCCAATAATTTTGGTGATGTTGGCCATACTGACTCGCAAAGCTCTGAAATCAGGATTTGCTTTTCAAATATTTTAGCAGAACGTGGAAATATAGGATGACCACCATGAATCCACAACAAAGACTTCTCTGAGTGAAATCGCCAAGAAGAGATATCTTCCAGATTGTTGCTCTCCTTCTATATCAGAAAACCAGAAAAATTCAAGCTCAAGGTACATTACAGAAATAATAACAGCACAACTTATTCAACCTACCAGCAGATCATCGACTGCTTCTGGACAGAAATCCTTCAATTTTGTAGCACACTTTAGTACCATATGCCAGGAAAGGAGTGAAAGATCAAATTCAGATGACGCAAGACCATCCCAAAATAATATGTGATCTTCCAGAAGGTCAGTGTACATCCCAATAAATGCATCAAAAGAAGGAGACTTAATGAGAGATAAATCAAAGAATCTATTGATAAATTGCTCCTCCAACTTCCGCAAAGATTTTAGAACTTCCTTGAAACAGCTATCTTTTTCACAAAAGAAGCTGTCCTCAGAATTCCACTGTTGATAACTGACCCTCAGTGGCATTATACAGCACATGGCGTTGTGGAGAAACTTGATGGAATCTTGCGATTCGGGCACATCAACTAATTCAAAATATAGCATCGGCTCTAGCTGCTTTTTAAACTCTTCTCGGTGAAGCGATGTAAGCACATGGTGAGCGTATTTCCAAATCTGATGCTCCACGGTGAGCATAACCGACTTCACCAAGGAATCAAAGAAGTCACAGAAGGGCTGTAATTGAGATTGAAACCAGCTAAAATACAGAAGATAGAGCTTAACATCACTTTCAGTAGCCTGCTCAAACGCCCAGTTTGCAGCAAACAATAGCTTTTTCTCAACCCTAGCCAATGCCTTGTCAATAATGGCATCTTGGGTTACAGAATTAAAACTGGGAGCCTTATGAATCATAGTTTCAGACATCATCTTCATACCCATCAAGTAAGACCCTACAAATCCACAGGAAGTTGAATCCTGGTAAACAGAGCACCTGTTCCTGGCTAGATGTAATTTGTAAGATGCATACTTAGCCCCCAGGTACTCTAGGTACATGCAGTTATTCATCACAAAAGATTCTTTTGAGTGCCACACAAGATCCCTGGGCTTCATAGACATGGGCGATCCTCCAGGCAAACACAAATATGGAGACAGTGATGAGCCAGATTCACACAAGTCGCTAACGGATAAATATGTAATTTTCACATGATAGATAACATTTTCACCAACGGCGTCACCAAATGAACTAAGATATATATGTTCCCAACTTGTTTGTAGGCTCCACAAAGGGTGGCTGCCAGTCTTGAGAAGTTGTTGAAACAACTGAACCCAGCGTGAAAGCTCAAGATATGTTATACACACGTTAAAACGTAATCCTTCCTCTTTAGCATACAAATGTGATTCAGCCATCGCACAGATCAATTTAGCAAAGGGAATACCAGATAGAACAAGAAATCTTTTCACATCATTTAGTTCAATTCTTCCACGACTTCTCATATTCTCATTCATCAGCCAATATGGTGGCATCACAAATATTTCAACTCCTCTGTTCCTCATTGCTCGGGAGACTTCACCAAACCTTGGGTTAACTGTGAGGAACACACGAAAATTAGAATGTGGTTGCAAAACAACTGGCCTTCCATCAATGACCCCGCACTCATTAAGTGTAATGGATCCAGAGGGTTCCACCAAAGAGTTGATCCTATCAAGTACCTAAAATATAAAATGAAAAGAAACCAGATGAGAAAGATTAGTGAACATTGATGAATTGGTAAATTTGTTACTACATTATGACAACAGCAAAGTAACAAGAGACAAAAGATGATTCATCAACATAGCAGAGCATGCGTACCGATGGATTACAACAATTTGCATTTTCTAGGACAATCCACTCCCCTCGTTCTACAGCCTTTATTAGTACTCCTGTCACCCACTCAAACTTTGCTGTCCGTCTCTCATATCCTTCTTGCAACTTTAAAATTGTCTTCATGGCTTTATCGAGTTCTTTGCTTGAACAACTTATGGATAAGTTATTGTTCTCCAACACCAGCTTTAAATGTTTCATAATCTTAACCAACAACGTGAGAATGCTTGAAAATTTCTCTCTCTCCTCCACACGAGTAGATGTGAAACAAGAAACAGAGTCCTCGTCCAAGTTCGATAATAAAGCAAACCATCTAGATACAGAATCATCTCTAATGCTCGATAAAAAAGTTTTGTTTGACGACTCCAATTGCAAACTGCAAAACTCATTTACCCAGAATTTGACCTGAGTAATAACCGAACGCAAATTGCGGAAGGTGTTGTATTGCTCGAAGCATCCAAGCAATTCAGATATGTCAGTCCCGGATGACAGATGTAATTCATTTAGCACGTTTCCAGTGAGCTGCGCCAGTAACCTGATCAATGAGGTCTTACCCGACGAAGCTGGACCAATCAGGATACACATCCACTGATGCTGTACACAACATGCAGCTGCTTCCAAGCTCTGACGAATTTCAGGCAAAATCTGAAGTGCATTGCTAGGGAATGCAGGTGACTGAACACAACTCCTCCTTACAGCAGCATTTCCAACATACAAATACTGAGAATTGAGCTGAACCCGTGGATGAGGATTTATATATGGCTTCATTTCAAATATCTGCTCATACAACTGTAGGACTTTCCTTCGGTCCGATTCTGTACGCATCCTTTGAACATAGACAACATCCAGAAAGCAATAATCTTTGGACAGTGAGGGTGTATCTGAGATTAAACACAACATCTTAGAAACCAGAAACCAGAAACCATAAAATATTAAAGGAATAAATGACAGAAAACAAGCGGCTCAAACCCTTTATTATTTGACAGGATCGAAGCACATCTCGTAGATTAAACTCCCAAGGAGAGCCATCCAGAGCAAACTTGCGATGCATCATGGTTTCTTCATGCATCCGCTTATTGAATAAAATCAGTTTTGAAAGCAGAGATGTACAAATTGAAGGATAAAGTGAACTACAGATAAAAAGATAATCATCATCAACCAACTCCTCCACATAAACCTGAAACAAATTAACGGGCAACCATTAGCATTGATTCAAATAACATAAGCACCAGATTCACATGCAGGTATATTCAAGGACAAATACCTTAGTGAAACGGTTGAGAAAGGATTTTGGAAGGCCTTTTCTGCCGCCACCTTGATGAGAAGGATTTTGACAAGCAAATATTCTGAACGAGGATGGACACTTAAAAGTACAACCCAACTCTGGTATGAAGACCTCAGCTCGATGATCCAGAATAGCATTCAAACCCTGATAAGGATCAATTCCTCATTAGCAATCATGAGCATCACATATTATAATTTGAGAACAAAAAATAAAATAAAATACATATATCGTAGAAAAACATGGATGAGAAATTTGCCTCCAACACAGACTGCGGTGCAAGATTGAGTTCATCAAGCAAAACCCAAGAACCTTCTCTCAAAGCCTGCAAGAGTTTCACAGAAGAAAGAAAATGAGAATCATGAAAACTCGAGTCACGGAGTAAAACATTTTAGTTGAGGTGCTAAACCTGCAGTAAGATCCCATCTGACCAGGCAAACTTCATTCCGTCATCACTTTCAACTGGTAAATCTGATCCCAACAAGTCCATCATATCAGTCTGCACCAGAAGCAGGAGAACCATCATGGGATGCAAGAAAAAGGCAAGAGAGAAATGGAGATGTTTAGAATGAATATAGCAGCACAACAGGTAAAAAGAGAAAAACATACCTGCTCAGACAAATTTATCCTTACAACTTTGTGACCAGAAAATTTTCCCAAGGCAACTACCAAACTAGTTTTCCCAACACCTGGACTACCTTCTAGTAGAACTGGAATGCGTAAACCAATTGAGAATGTTAAAGAGCAAAAAATGAAACAAACAGATTAACTCAAGAGAAAGGGGACACTCAGAAGAGGAACACAAAGGAGAAGATTACCAGGTTTAGGAAGCTGCATAGCTCGTAAAACCCGCAATGCATTTCTCCTGGTGGTTGGTGCCAAAATTTCAAAACCTTCAGCATCACAATTCTCAGAACCTATACAAAGAAATGCAAAAGGACATGTATAAGATTGAATATCTAAAACATCAGAAAGAAACTCATTGGGAAGAGAGTAATATTCAGAACCAAAAATGATTTTGAATAAAACAATTTTCTTTGGGAAGTCCGAATCACGCAAGACACGGTTACCTTTTGCTATGAAGAATGGATAGACACCAAAAATGTTGTCACACTGCATGCTATCACTGCCCAAATTGGCTGTCGCTGTTTCAAGATCACCCCAACCAAAATTTTGCAATGGGTAGACCTGTTTATCAGTGCCCTGGTTTACCGTCCAGAAGCAAGGTTAGATTATATTGATGCTGAAAACACTACAATTATACACTAAAAACTGATAGTTTTACAGCTAAAGGAAAATAAATAAAAAAAAACAAAACAAAAAACAAACAAAAAATGCAATTTTTTTAATAGTTTAGTAGTGTATAACACAATAAGACAGGCTCAGCAGAGAAAGAAGAGTTACAAAAGAAAAGCATACACACCTTCATCTGCATTAAAAGATTTGATAGGCATCGCTCTCTTAGCTCCTCCGCGTTGCTTTTAGACATCCCACTCCCTAAACTTAGTCCATCAAGCAAAACAAGGAATGCACCATGAAGGAATGCATACTCAGGTCCTAATGTGATTTCGGTTACATTAATAAAGTCAACCCAAGACAGCAGATCTCTCACTGTAAGCATCCTCCCTAGTTTCAAGTCGTTGAACCACTTCCAGAAATTCAACATAGGATCCAGGATGCAGGTAAGCTTCGGGGAGGACAATCTCTTCAATGCGATACTTCTGAGCTCAGCTATATCATCTACAGGAGGCACCCAAATCTCTGTAAACCGGTTGCGTAGAGCTGGAGACAGTTCCTTCTTGCCAAAGTCACCCCCAGGATTCATTGTAGCAAGCAAAAAGAACCTCTCATGAGCAACAATTTCCTCCAGCTCAGGACCTCCTCTCTCAGCCAAAGACAGAGTTCTTTCTGGCTCCAAGACACTGTTCAACCTTTCAAGTACACTATCATCAGCAAGGGAAATCTCATCCACGAGAAAGAGATCACCCTTCTTCATTGCCTGAACAAGTGGTCCATCCTGCCACATAAAAGGTTTTTTCCACTCATGGTGCATCTTCGAGAGCCTCACCATCATCTCTTGCAAAGTCGTTCTGTCTTCACTTGTGACATCAGAACGGCCTTTGTAATCTCTGAATATCTTGTCTAGATAGGACAACACTGAAGAGGCTTCACCTATGTCTGAAGAAAGACTCTACAGAAAAAAAAAATAATAAAAAAAAAAATATGAGAAACAACATACATGCAAAACAAAAAATTGCAAATAACTACTTTCATTACAAAAAGATGCATTTTTTTTCACTAGAAATAAATATTAACTTTATAGAAGATGACAAAGAATATTTTTCAAAAGAAAATCCCATTTTTCCAATCTCCTTTCAAAGGATAGACAAAAGCATCTGCACTACTAGACCAATAGTCCACATTCCCTTAGTGCACTCTTAACTCTGAACTAAAAACACCTTCCATACAGATGCTGTAGAGTAGAAAACAACTAATAAGATGCTTACACGGTCCAGATGAAACCGTTTAGACACTTCTGCAGTCATTAGTTCTTCAATTCCTTTCTTAAAATCTGACATCAGTCTTGATCTATCTCGAATAGGATAAAACCCCTGTGAAAAAGTTCATTAACAACCAGTCCATCTACAGAAAAAAATGAGAATACTTTTTTACAAAACAGTGAAACACTAAACACAATAACCTAACCTACCCCAAGGAAATCAGAAGTCTCCGAGTACTGATGACAATTTAAAATGTGCAATTTTGAACGCAAAATAACACTCAATAACTGACAGACAGTTGTCTTTCCAGCCCCTGTTTCACCAACAAGAAGTACAGGCTCCTTCACTCTATAGCAACGGTCCACAAGAAAGTACAATCTCCGCATACTGTTCGTCCAACTAACACTACATACATAATCACTGGCGTGAGTGCAAACAATATTCATAAAACAATCAGAACTACTAACACTAGATTAAATCTTAGAACATACTTGAGATTCTCAGGTAGGTCAGGACAATTAGGCAAGTTGGGAACATGCTCCTGAAATGAAAATAAATAAAAGAGACCAAAATTTAATATAATATAGTGTGATATTTCAACTATGAAAAAATAAAAATAAAAAGCAGTATTTCAGCAAGACTAATTCTTCCTGGACAAAAGAAAAAAGAAAAGGAAGAACTTAAAATTCGTCCATCAAAATAGTAAAGAACACAACCCAGTTCAACTTTAAGAGATATTGACCGATCGACATGACCTAACGTAATAATGTTGACTTCAAAATGAAGTTAAAATGCACGTTGACTTGAAAATAAATTCAAGTGCAAGTTGAAACCCAAAAGAACCTCAAATTAGGATGCCCCAAACACAAACATTAACAAGAACGAGAAGAAAGTAGGTACCTGATCATACAGGTCACCAAGGTCAACACGGAATGTTGCCTGCAGAACATTTTTAACAACACATTTCTCACCTTCATCCCGCAACCTCTCTGCCAGAAGATAATAACCATCTCGGACCAGATCCTCTGGCTTCGCCCCAAGTTCTATGAAACGATCAGCCCAGCGGAACAAATCACGCGGAGTAATAAACCCATGTTTCCCGGCAAAGACGTTGCTTGTCTGCCTCTTCTCTTGCAATTTCTTCATTACAGCAACCATGTTCTTGGCCATCTTTGGAGATAATCCAGGCCGCCGCCTCTCTAAGATTGTGGTCAACTCGGAATCAGGAATTTCATCTACATGGACCTCTACAAAACGATTGCGGAAAGCCCGAGAAAGCATTTTACGCCCACCATAAAGACCGGGTGGATTCTGCGTAGCAAAAAGCATAAAACTGGGATGTGCATGAATGCTTTCCTGCAGCTCAGGCACAAAAAGCTCCCTATTGTCATCCAACAATCGATTTAATGCTTCCAGCACATCAGATGGAGCCAAGTTAAGCTCATCTAGAACAATCCAATCGCCATTTCGTACAGCTTTTACCAGCACACCTTCCTGGAATACAAGGTTCCCAGAAATATCAACTACATAGGAACCAAGATATTCCTGCAAATCTGTGTGTTCGTGATTATTTATCCGTACAAAATTATGATTTGTTACTGCAGCAAGATAC
The DNA here is from genome assembly GCA_009720345.1 of Fragaria iinumae. Lineage (NCBI taxonomy): Eukaryota > Viridiplantae > Streptophyta > Magnoliopsida > Rosales > Rosaceae > Fragaria > Fragaria iinumae. The sequence continues at coordinate 31,238,201 of CM019122.1, read as the reverse complement.
CGGACAAGGCTAGTTTTGCCGCTGGATGTAGGCCCCTGCAAGAGAAGGGGATACTTCTGTTTTTTTGTCCAAATAGCACGAGACAAGTTCCTGAGATGCTCCTCAACACTTTCAGTTATGATGTACTTCTTTCTAAACTCATCAGAGTTCTCTCCAATGGTGTAGCATCTGGACAAGTAACGATCATACGAAACTCTTTTTGGAGACTTCTTCTCCAATAAATGTTCTAAGATCACTTTTTCCATGGCTACAGCACTACTTCTATCCAACAAAGTGAGAAAGAACATACAGAACCCATCATATATCGCTTTTTCAAATCCAAAATACCTTTCGGCCTCCTCTGCATATTTTAAAGCACGGTAGAGAGACCTTAAACTATATTGTGGTTTCTGATTAGCACCATCCTGTAGCTTTTCTTCAGATAATTTCTTCGCTGTTTTGTAAAAACACACAATCTTCTTTACTAAACCTTCTTTTGGCTTTAGGTCTCCAAAAGTCTCCTCAACAAACCGTTCCAGATCTTTATCATCTAAAACCTCATCAACAAAGTACTCTGTAAATCTGCTCCTTAGAGATAAAGGCAAGTCCCGCTTGCCAGCATCAGTAGCAGGATTCATACAGGCAAATACACGGAAGTTAGGGTGTCGTTCGATATAACTAATATCCCCTCTTTCTGCTAAACAAAGTGACCCATGCTCACCTTCAAGAACACCCATTATCCTCTGCAAGGTCTCCGGAGGAGCCAAATTCACCTCATCAAGCAAAACCCACTCACCATTTTTCATTGCAGTTATAAACGCTCCTTCTACAAATGAAAATATCATTCCACGGACATTCTCTAGGTTATATTTAAAGTTTTCCCATGCTTTAATTTCTTCATCAGTCCGAGGTTTCATCCGTTTTCGCTTTTTAAGGGACACATTTTTTGTCTCTTCAACTGACTCGATTCTTTCCTTTTTTACCAACTCCATTCTTTCCTTCACAGACTTCTGGAAATGATCAACAGCCTTTGTAAAGATTTTTCTAACCTTTTCCCAATTTTTTCTGTAAAGAGCCTCTTGCAAATCCGTAAGAAAAATATTGTTATTCTGCACAAGGGCATAAACAAGACAAGTTATCAGAAGACTGTAACAAGCAAGCAGTCAAGCAAAATAAGTTCGGAATTAAATAATACCTGCACCGAAAATGATTTCTTGAATAGATGCTCAAACTCCTTATACAGGAGAGGATACACGAAACTTTCATCCATGGGTTTATATCCCCCTAATAAGTCGGCAACATCACTTTGCTGACTCAAGTTCTGACAGAAATATATTCACATTAAAATTTCGTCAAATGACACCTACAAATAAGGCAATAACCACAGTTTAGAGAGAAAAGGAGATTAGTGACAGTACCAGAACAGTTAACTTCTGATCAAGTCTTCCAGCCAGGTCCTGAACAAGTGTAGTCTTCCCGGTCCCAGTTTCACCAACCAGGAGAACAGGCTCATTCCACTTTACGGATGAAGCTAGTCTCTTGAGCAAACATATGGACCTATCCAAATCAATAAAAGACTTCCTTTTGCCACAAAACTGCAAGGGTACATAGAAATATCAAATCAAACTCTATATCCAACATCTTATCAAACATAATTTTTTCAAGACAATGTGAAAAGCTCAGGACTAACATTGCTCTGAGAGTGACGGAGGGAAACTCTTAATTCTGTTAGTAATTCCTGCAGTACAGTTCAAAATTATGAGAAACTAATGATGCCACCGAATTAATAAACTAACTTCAACACAATTTATTTTTTGAAATTAACTAAGACCTGGAGTTTGTATTTGTGAGAAGGATACAAGGTTTCTGAATAATCTGATGGCACTTCCCATAGTCTGGCGATCTCTTTCATTATAGTTAACCGACTTCTCACAGATGTTGAGAAAGCAGCAAATATGGCAACAGCCTAATATCATAACACAACGCTCACAATCTTTACCAAAGAATATTAAAATGACAGAACGGAAGCAGGGCATTCAAGTGTCACCTCCTCATAGATGCGTACTCTCGTGTCACAATCCAAATTATCTCCATAAAAGCTTAATTTCAGCCCTTCTATGCGTTTGCACCATTTGAGGAGATCCCTGTCATTAAATTCAGTTAAAAGGAATGTTAAAATCATCTAGATCTGAACAATAACTATAGTACAACTCCACTTACCTTGAAGAGAATCTACTTGGGTAACTACCACGAGCAGAGTTCCCGGGTTGATATCCACCAATTTGGTGTAATATGACAGAGTTGACACTTCCAAGTGTTTCTGGAACAGGCACTAGTCAGCAGTCTGTAAGAATCATGTGATAAGAAGTAATTTCCAACACGTTTATAGAGCAAACCTGTGAGCTTGACAGAGAGAGACTCTAAACTTGGATAACACACTTTCACTATCGTTTGCAAGTCCTCAATAGTTGAAGGTGCAACCATTACTCTCCTCCAAACAGCAGAAAGTGAACTCCCACCTGCCGCAAATAGTTTTGACATGAACTGATGAACTGAAATATATATATATATACAGGCCCAATATGAAGCGGACGTCTGCACTGGGCTTAGAGTGCGGACGTCCCTCCGTTCTCCTCCGTCCGGCGCCGACGACGGCGCGCCTCCACCCAAGCGGACACCAGAGGTGTCCCCGACCACTTTCCCTTCCCGGCGAGATCGATTTGAAGGTCTGGGCAGCAACCTCCACCAAAAACTTCAACCAAGATCGATCTCGCCGGAAAACTGGAATTCGGCGGACTCGCCGGGAAGGGAAAGTGGTCGGGGACGCCTCTGGTGTCCGCTCGGGTGGAGGCGCGCCGTCGTCGGCGCCGGACGGAGGAGAACGGAGCGACGTCCGCACTTTAAGCCCAGTGCGGACGTCCGCTTCATATCGTTTTCGTATATGTATATATATATATATAATAACACTTGTTATACGTATAAATGCTACTCACCACTATTATTACAATGGTTGCCACTGTAAGACTCTTTTTATAAGAAAAAAGGTTTATAAACAATATAAATAGAAGAGACACAGACACAAAACAAAAACAAAAGGAGAAAAAACATAACAAGAAAAAACAGAACAAAAATTAAGTACAAGCAATGAAAATGGATTCCAGACAAACAAAAAATAAAATAAAAAACTCTATTCTAGAACAGGTAGGCTTCTACATCTAGAAAAAGAGATGTAAACAACTAGCTAACTCATTCCAACACATCTGCATTTCAGTCCGGTAAAATTAAGTAAACAGAGAGCTCTTTAATAACATGAGAATAGAAGCACATCTTTTTATGAATCCTGATAGGAAGAAATAAAGATTAACAAAAACTTCAGGCCACCTCGTAACTTCCATTAAATCCCTCTATAGAGCCCGAAAAATCACCTATATATTCTGATTTTTAATTCTTATGCTATGTACAATTATTAAGTCTTCGGACAACAAGAAACAGGTAACCAACCTTCTGCAATACATGATACATCAAGATTTGAAGTTGAAATTGTGGAAAATAGTCGGAAACTTTGGGCCACCCTAATTTCCTGCAAATGTGCCAGAAATACTTTTAGAACATTTAAAGGCTAGAATAGAAATGCAAGTAACCCATGCACAGATGAAGAGAACACTTTCGCCGCACATAAAATGAATACATGATACTCACAGTGTAGATCGAAACGAATAAGCAAGGAAATCACGGACAGCAACCAAGAAAAAAATAAATAAAACTAGATAACATAGAATACGGGAAACAAGTACCGAAGCAACTATTTCCTCCGGGCTTTTTCTTTTTTCTTTTTATAGGCAGGAGCATATAGTTACAACAACCAATGACTAAAGTAAGAGAATAGCAGAATGTCGAGGGTCTAATACGAAACACATAGACGCACCGACCAAATGTTGGTACTGATAGAAATATAAGAAAAATGTTTATTTATATTTGACCTTTTCAAAAATAAAATGTCAGGGAAATTGATAATTTACACCATGACTAGAAAAACAGATTTGAATTTTCCCTTAAATAAATTATATCGGTCAACTAAACAGATAGACAGACAGTACAGTTTGCAACAGAATCTAGAGAAACATGTTTACGGTCCCAGAGTGAAATGTCAATGATCGGTGTCTAACAACTATTGGTGGGGTTGTTACTTGGCTTTTGAATAATTTGACCTTGTTCAGTTGGTTAAAAATAAAAGTTCCACAGAATTCTGAACTTCTCCACAGCTATAGAATCAATTACAAAGTAGTTCCTTATCAGAAAGAAAACAACGTGTTCCAGTTCTGATGTTTCACTAATCTACTCCTATGCACCTCTAAGAAGTCATTTAACAAGTGGCTGGCATACTCATTGCGGATCTACTATGGGATGACTGGGATCGCATAAACTTACTCTGATTCAATAAATACATAGCAAGCATCCTCTGACTATGATATGTTTAGTTTCTTATGATCCATGAACAAAGGCTCAGTAGTGATACCGATTACTACTTGACAATAAGAGTGTGTCTGTTTTACTGTGGAGTTGACAATACAAGAAAGGTAGCATATCAAAATAAGCAGAATAACCTGTCCATGCCCTGTTGCAAAGAAGCGTGCACCATCCAGCAAGGGTGATATGATGGAATGCACATCAGATGGTGCTTTGTCTATATCCTCAAAGACAACCCAATACCCCAAAGAAACAGCCTGAATAAGGAGAAGCTGAGGTTAGAGAATATGTGTATGGAGAAAAGAAAATGTATGAAAAAGGTTTACAAACCTGGGTAAGTGACCCCGGCTGCCATCTAAACTCGCCAGGTTTTTCAGTGCAGACATAACTGCCAATGAGTGTTCTACCATCAATTTGATCATCCATGTGAATTGATAAAACTACAATAAGAGAACAGAACCAGTCACACAAGAAACCAGAAACACTTGCCATGAAGAAAATACTAGATGAAAGAGCGCATGAAACTAATTCAGATTTCAATAGAATGAAACTAGAAACACCAGCCATACAAGTAAATCAGTAAGTTCAAAGCAGCATGCTAACCCAAGGACTCTTAAGACATAAGCAGAAATTTCTGTTCAACTTTTCTAGAGCACTTATTTATGCTTGCTGTATCTCAATTGGATGCATGTTACTTTTGTAGTGCCAATGCTAACAAAACACAAAACTCTCATAATGGGAACTATCATTTTCCTTTTACCTAATATCTGTTTTCTTCAATAGATGTTCCGGCTTTTGTGTCAAAACCCAATAACTTCGAGGGATATTGTGTATACGGAAGGGTACAAATAATAGTTTAGGTTCTGGTTTTAACAGTTTAAGGTCTGATTCCAACATAAAAACTGGTACCCAATGAATTTCTCTTGCCCATGACCTACACCAGTTTTGAAAGTATAAGTTATGCATTCCAGACTCCGCCCTAAAGTACTCTAAAGTTGCTTTTGTAAATTTTAGTTTAGAAGTTATGATAAAGATTATCAATTTGCATATACCTTGATTGCCACTGTCCTCAGACAACTTGCTGATGAGAGCAGATTTCCCACTGCCGGTGGTACCATAAAGAAGAACGGGCCACCTTTGATTCACAGCTAAGAGCATCATCTCATAACTTTTCTTCACAGCTGATGTCAAGACAAATGGATTTGCACCTGATATGTCATTGGGCAAAGGATTTGCAGCTGATCTCTCATTCCTAAGCATTATACATAAAAGTTGACATACAGTAGTGAGATAACAAAGAACAGTTGTGAATGCATATGGGGAAAATCCTGGAAATCAAACTCGCTCTACCACTCTCTCTCAAAAAAGTGCAACCACATAGCTCACCTTTGTCTCTTGATTTGTGGCTCAATTGCATAACACTGTGATGAAGGAATAGGCATAGTATTAAGACTAGAAGGCAGCAAACAGCTTATCTGACGATATGCGCTGCTTGCACTCTGTAACTTGACTTCCTCTCGATTGAATGAATCAACAAACAAGCCCACATTTTCCAAAGAGACATCCCGACAAAATTCTTTCCATCTAGAATAATAAAAAAAAGATAAATTATCTACATACCATATAATTAAGTTGGTTATTAAACCTCATCTCCAACATCATGAATAAATGCTAGCAGATAACAACTATTGTCTATAAAATAGAGTGCTCCCTATTTCTAGTATGTTTGGAGATTGATGGTCCCTCCTTGGGGTGGGTGGCTATTGGCAGAGTCAAAACATATGCAAAGGTGTCTTTTAAAATGGTGCTACTTTGGGTGCATTTTCCGGCTTTACAAACCAAGCTAAAGTCTAATGAAGCTGTCTATTCGTAATCAGCAAAAATAAAAATAAATAAATAAATAAAACAGATTTTAGGTTTATGAGGGGGTGGCAATGGAACTGATACGGATCGAATGATTTTTCAGGCACTATTTTACCGTTCTATTACAATCAATCTGCTAGTGGTTGTAAAGGAAGGCAGCTTTTATTGCGTTCTTATTGCTAGTCTTTCGTGTATATTCTCAGCTCTAGCCCGTGGATTCCTCATCCACTCTTTTGTATTGCTCTCTACTTTTAACTACTTAAGAGTAAAAAATAAAATTTAAAAAAAAAAAAAAAAAAAAACCCAACCTCAATAAACATGAAAATGCATCCTCATCTCCGATACCCAAATTTGAAATTCCTTTATCACTGAGCTTAAGAATAAGTGACACTATCTGCAGTCCACACCATCTTATGTCTGTGATAACTTCCAATATATCTGAAGTACTACAGCGCAGATCAAGATTTGCACAACAGCTAACAAGCTCCAAGAAACAAGACAAGTCCCAAAATTTAGAGAATTTATTATATTCCGTTAATAGGAGGCGGTAAGAAATCCGTACAGCATACAATACACCAGTTCCAACCTACAAAAAAAAACAGACATGAAATATGATAATTAGATTAATGTGGATCAATCAGCTGACAATTGCAAAGCAAAAGGTCACCAAAGTGTAACTATGTTTTGTTTCTACATCTTGACCGCTCACTGAACATGTACCTCATTTCTTTTTCATGAAAGGTCGAAGTTCAGAAACAAAACAGAATCATGAAACCAAAATCCAACTGCGAAGAAAATCCTACATTACTGCAAGGCTAGTGCATAGAAGCTAAGGCACATATTCATTTGAGAAAAGGCATGTTGCACAATATTTTGAACACCTATGATGAAATTATTATTTTTTTAGGTTTTGCTGATATACGATGCGTAAGAAATTACGGACAATCAAAAGGAACCAAAACATATATGTAATTGGATATCAGAAAAAATAACAATACTAGATCAACTCTTTCTTAAATATATTTATTGTTTTTGGGAGGCCGCAAGAAAGACATAGATTTACATATTTACAGAAACACTTGCTAGAAAATTTACATACCTCAAAAGAGAGATCAGAATTTTTTGGTCTCTTCAAAATGCGCTCAAATGGTGGTGGAGCAAATTTGAAATAACTTTCTACAGACCTGCAAACATAGGAAAATAGTAGACGGGGTAAATGACACAACTTATACAGTTTTTTTTGAAACACACAATTTATACAGTTAAACTTCCAACATATTTGAACATTATCTAAACATCAAGATAAAGCTGCCTCTACGTACAACAAACGTATAAAGAAAATGCTCAAGATTCAGTTTCCAAAACTGTATCACTTTACATTCAAAAACAAATGAAGCAGGGTAATGACAAAATGAATTGACAGATGATAAGTAATAAACTAAAAAGTTTCACAAATCAATTATTCATATTTTTGGTCACAAGATCTTTGAGATTTTAATTTACTTTTTCTCTTTAGGCTGAAGGAGTGATATCCTTGAGGATTACGAGTCAAGTTTGTTGTATAAGTACTAGCATTAGCAATTTACAATCAGCTTAGATAGCTGAAGGTGAAAATATTTATGAAGAAGAGAGCCCATAATCCACCCTTATACACTAGCCTTCCAAGGGCGGTTGCAGAAAAAAGTAGTTGCTGCAACAGAATTACACCATTTTGCATAGGCAACCATCGTCCATAATCTAAGAGTCCAAGCACCAATATCATTATTGCCCTATAAGCAAGAACAAACCATGTTCTCATCTTTTAAGTTCCATTCCATGGCTGAGATACACACAGACAAGGAAGCAGTCTATAGCATGACTGACACTACTATTTCATCCAAAGCAATGACCATGAATAGTACTCTGTTCTACAATGACCATGAATAAAGTTTATGTTCGGAAGAAAATAACTAGCTTCAATCCTCGGATCACTATTCATTTAAGTTTGATATCTAAGTCAAACCTAGTTTTATGTTCCAATATCTTATCCAAGCAAGTATATCTTTGGTAGTATCAATTTCACACATAAAGAAACAAGAAACATGCATAAAATACATAGATTATAGATTATCATTAGGCTTAAACTTACAAACAGATGAACTTACCCCATCAAAAAAGGAGCCAAATCAAGGGCGCGACATAAGGCCAAACAAGCATGCTCATGAAGATCCAATCCCCTCCCAGCTCTATTGTAAAACTCAACAACACTATACACCTCACTTAAATCACCATCTTCCCCAAAACTTTCAACTCTCGTGTCGGTATTAGTCCCCAAATTGGGCACCAGCCGAAGCAACTCCACAGTCTTAACCACAACCTCCTCAACTATAGGCCGAAAACATCCTACCAGGGGAATAGTATAACAAGGATTCACAAACACCTCCACTAGCGCTTTCACCACTTCATCTTCAGTAACCTTGTCTCCCTGCAGTCACAAAATTCATTCACATCATTCATACTCTACTCATTTTCTGTTCATCAATCTCTTGGGAAACCGAAACATAGCCGAGCAATTGAGAATGGAAATTGTACCTTTTTCGAGAGCCAATCGAAATTCGGAAACGATCGTAGCTTTGGGCAACGAGAGAGGAACCTCTCCAGTGCAGAATCCAGACTGAAACTCCCATCCATGGCGGCTTTGGAAACTCAATTGCAAATGATCAACACAAAAACTGTATATATATGTTAGTAGCTACTGTATATATAATTTCAGAAGCAAAATCAAAACCAAAACAGAGAAATTCGTTTCCAAAACACAAAGCCCGGTTGTTTGTTTTTTTTCAGTCGAAAATGAAATTGACAAAAACTTCTGAAAACGATTTTCAATTGCAAAATTCGTGAAGACGAAGAGGAATTAGGGTTTGGCGTAGTGATATTGTTTTCTGGTTTCCTGGTTTGGCCTGAGAAGCTTGAAAATAGGGTTTACGTGGTCCTTTGGTTCAGCCTCTGAGGTTTTAAGTTTTTAGGGTTTAGGGGTCAGAGGGGTTTTTATATGGGAGAACCGGACACCGCTTAGCCAGGTGACAAAAACAAAATATAAAAAATCACTCAAGAAAATAATAATATTGGGTAGGGTAATGCTATTAACACATTCTATTTTGCTATTCATACACTTCATGCATTTTCATAACACTAAAAATTTAATTATGTTTACGAAATTGTCCATTAAAGTTACTTTATGATTGGTCCACATGATGAAGGGTGTGTGTGAATAGCAAAATAGGATGTTTTAATAGCACCACTCTATTGGGTATAGTCCATGGAAACCCGTTAGTTAATCAGGACCCTTAACTTTAAGACTTTTCGGCTTATCCCACTTTTCGATTTTATGTTTACATCTTGACCGTTCAGTTTATAGGTATTTATGAGTAAATCATTTTTGTAAATTTTCAGCCATATTGAAAATCGTAAAATATTCATAAGTGTGATTTACCAATTATGAACTTGAACGGTTCATGTTTGACAAATTTGGTTTGTCTATTAATTTGATCTAATTTGTTACCTTAATGATGATCGATTTAGCTAAAAATTTGTATGGTTGATCTACACATATAGACTCAAAAACTGAACGGATAAGATGATAAGATGTGATCGAAAAATAGGTCATTGACTATAAACTGAAAAGTCTTACCGGGAAAAGGTAGCCTATCCTAAACCCTACCCCACAGATAGAGAGAGATCTCTCTCCACCTCACTCACTCACTCACTCTCAAATCTCAACAATGGCGTCTTCCTCCCTCTTCCGATCCCCCTCCTTCTCTCTCAAACCCCAAGCCCCCATCTCCCCTCCCTCCCCCAAGCCCCATTTCTCCACCATCAAATGCTCCTCCTCCAAATGCCGCGACAACATCCGCGACGACGCCCACCGCCACAACACCACCCACCCCCACCACTTGTCCGCCAAATACGTCCCCTTCAACTCCTCCTCAAACGACACGTCGTCCTCCGAGTCCTACTCCCTCGACGAGATCGTCTACCGCTCCCAATCCGGCGGCCTCCTGGACGTCCAGCACGACATGTCCGCCCTCAAGAAGTACGACGGCCGCTACTGGCGCGACCTCTTCGACTCCCGCCTCGGCAAAACCACCTGGCCCTACGGCTCCGGCGTCTGGTCCAAAAAGGAGTGGGTCCTCCCCGAGATCGACTCCGACGACATCGTCTCCGCCTTCGAAGGCAACTCCAACCTCTTCTGGGCCGAGCGCTACGGCAAGCAAGTCCTCTCCATGAACGAGCTCTGGGTCAAGCACTGCGGCATCAGCCACACCGGCTCCTTCAAGGACCTCGGCATGACCGTCCTCGTCAGCCAGGTCAACCGCCTCCGCAAAATGAACCGCCCCGTCGTCGGCGTCGGTTGCGCCTCCACCGGCGACACCTCCGCCGCGTTGTCCGCATACTGCGCCGCAGCCGGGATCCCCTCCATTGTGTTCCTCCCGGCGAACAAGATCTCCATGGCGCAGCTGGTCCAGCCGATTGCGAACGGCGCCTTTGTGCTGAGCATTGATACCGATTTCGACGGATGTATGCAGCTGATCAGGGAAGTCACGGCGGAGCTGCCGATTTATTTGGCCAACTCTCTCAACAGTTTGAGGCTTGAGGGACAGAAAACAGCGGCCATTGAGATCCTGCAGCAGTTCGACTGGCAGGTGCCGGATTGGGTCATAGTTCCGGGAGGAAATCTCGGAAACATTTATGCATTTTACAAAGGTTTTCACATGTGCAAGGAGCTGGGGCTGGTTGATAGGATTCCGAGGCTAGTCTGTGCTCAAGCTGCGAATGCGAATCCTTTGTATCTGCATTACAACTCAGGGTGGGACGAGGAGTTCAGGCCGGTGAAGGCCAATACTACATTTGCGTCTGCGATTCAGATTGGGGACCCAGTTTCGATTGACAGGGCTGTGTACGCGCTGAAGAAGTCGGATGGGATTGTGGAGGAGGCCACTGAGGAGGAGCTGATGGATGCAATGGCGCAGGCGGATTCGACTGGCATGTTTATATGTCCTCACACTGGCGTGGCGCTGGCGGCGTTGATCAAGCTGAGGAATAAGGGGGTTATAGGGGCGACGGAGAGGACTGTGGTGGTGAGCACTGCTCACGGGTTGAAGTTTACGCAGGCCAAGATTGATTATCATTCTAAGGAGATTCCGGATTTGGCTTGCCAGTTTGCTAACCCGCCGGTGCAAGTGAAGGCCGATTTTGGGTCGGTTATGGATGTTTTGAAGAAGTACTTGAGTAAGTCGGAGGCTCCAAGGCGGTAGTTTTGTAGAGGGCACTGTGAGTGTGTTCTGCTCTAAGTGCTTCTTGTACTCTAATGTCACTTGTTGTTTTCTTTAGAGCCTTGAGGCATTGATATCGTTCTCTATGTGCCTTTTGCTTTGGCGATTCAATGTAGGATGAGGAACCTGTTTTAGCTTGTAGTGCTCAGAATATGGTGGAGAGAGGGAGTCATTTATAAGGCAGCATTGCCAAATTTTTAGCATGAGTTCTTTAGTATATGAATTCCACCACATTTTTCCTTATAACAAGTTTTCTTCAGCTTCCAAGATATGTGGTTTTCCGTCTTCACTTCATGTTTCTGTGCCTTGCTTTGTTCGGTATCTGATAGCAAGCCGGAGAAACTTCTGATTGCTTCCTTGCTTGCTTATTTGCTCTATTTGGTATTTCATGGCAAGCAGAAAGAGTTTCCGACTGTTTTCAAACTCATTTTTTGGATTCGGATTAGACGAATATCCTAGGAGCATTGAGTTTCTACTTGCAAGTCTTGAAAAGTTTACTTGTTCAAGCAGGAGTATAACAATTAAGAGTTCACGTTTCTGATTAGCAATATGTTAATTATCATGGTACTTTCACACCCTCATCTAGCTTGTCTCTTTTCTTTAATGCTTTCTGCATAATGCTGGCCTCATCGATCTGAGCACTGAGCCAACTCAGGCACTTATTCTCTCAGTTTTCAATTGTCTAAAATGATGGCACTTATTAAACCAATCTATGTGTTATAAAATTAGAGGGATTCACATGATTGATTGCTTCCGCCCATTTATGCCTATGAGTTGACCATATGACGGAAGCAAAGACAGGATAGGGGTCACCTTCATCCTAAGACAGCCTACACAGCCATCTTAGACTTTCTACGCAAAGACACAACTGAATTTCCATAAAATAAATAAATAAAAAGACACAAAACTGAAACATCAAGCTAACCGTCTTTTTTTGGGTCTGTTGAAGTTTTACTCCTATCACTACCAGAGAATAGATATCAGACTCACTTGAATAGCTTCACTACACTAAGCTGCAGACAGAAATGGAACACAAGCAAAGCATAGAGCAGTTCAAAGGCCGAGCAAGGCTACCGAGTTTCGCAATCCCGAAACACTATGATCTCCATCTCAAACTTGATCTCTCTGCCTGCACCTTCTCTGGCACCGTGCAGATACACCTTAGCGTCGTTGAAGAGACCAAGTTTCTTGTCATGAACGCTCTTGAACTAGATGTTCATCAAGTTTGGTTCACCAACTCTCATGGCCAAGTAATAGTTCTGGATCAATGATTCTTAAATTATATTTGGTTTATTTGGTTTTTCACTAAGAAAGATCTTCATTGTTAATTTGCAGAAGTACCACCCCTGCGATGTTGTTTTAGATGGAGATGATGAATTTCTTGTTTTGGTGTTTGATAAAGCACTAGGAATTGGTGAGGGAGTCCTGGGGGTTGAGTTTTCTGCAATCCTTAATGCGCACTTGAAGGGGTTATATAAATGGTAAGAAAACTTGTTTTATTGCCCAGACAAACTATAGATTGCAGCACTCAATGGTAGATTTCAGAAATTTATGAAGTAGTTGATTAGCAGGCTTTTAGAAAAGAATGAAATGCAGGTTAGCATATTTCCCTGTAGCATCATCAGCTAACACACTAAGTTTCTAATGAAAGCATTCACAATTTTCACAGTACTTATTTGGATGGAGGAGAGAAAGAATATGGCTGTTACTCAATTTGAAGCTGTGGATGCGAGGCGATGCTTTCCATGTTGGGATGAGCCTGCTCTCAAGGTACTATGTTTGAAAAAATCCCATAAGTGAAAGTTGAAACTCTATTATCATCTGATAGAACGCCTGAAAATATTATATGTTAATTTCTTCCACCACATATTATCAAACAGTCATAGTAATGTAAAGCACTTTGGTAATTCTTCTAAATCTGGGTTTTTTTCTCTGCTTCAACTGAATTCTGCACAGGCCACCTTCAAGATAGCATTAGATGTACCATCTGAGCTGACAGCTTTGTCCAATATGCCAATTGTTAATGAACAGCTTGATGGAGATGTTAAGACTGTTTATTTTGAGGAATCTCCAATCATGTCAACTTATTTGGTGGCTGTTGTTGTTGGCCTGTTTGATTATATTGAAGATACAACATCTGATGGTATGCATATATAGCAATGGAGAATTTGTTCAATTGTTTAATTCATTTCTTTATAAACTATTGAAACTTCGTTTGCAGGGGTAAAGGTTCGTGCATATTGCCCTGTTGGGAAGAGTGATAAGGGGGAGTTTGCTTTAAATCTTGCCGTTAAGACCCTTGATCTTTTCTCCAAGTAATTTCCTTCCCTCTCTAATGTTGCTGTTCAATTCGGTATTCATATAGATACTTGATAGATAAGATCTCTTTCACTGTTCATTGCTAAATTATACTCTTTCTAACCTGGTTATATCATCTAGATACTTCTCAACCCCTTACTCACTTCCCAAACTTGATATGGTTGCGGTTCCTGAATTTTCTGGTGGGGCCATGGAGAATTATGGTTTGATCACATACCGTGAAAATGAACTCCTTTTTGATCCTTTGCACTCCACAGCAGCAAGGAAGCAGAGAGTGAGTTTAACATCTGACTCAAGATTTCAGCTTTGTTTCTCTTTTGCCATCGCTCCTCTCAATGAATCACAACATTCCATTGTGTCAAGTTCCTCTTTTGTAGCCCTATTCTGGTGTTTTCAGATGGCGATTGTTGTATCACATGAAGTAGCACATCAGTGGTTTGGCAATCTGGTAACCATGGAATGGTGGACTGATTTATGGCTTAATGAAGGTTTTGCGACATGGGTACTTTTGAGACATTCAGCTCTGTACCTTTCAACGTTCTGGTGTTATTTTTCTTTTCTTTTTCTTCTGGATATTGTCTGATTTCTCTATACCTGCTCGATTGTGTTTTACCAGATAAGCTATATGGCCACAGATATTTTGTTTCCTGAGTGGAAAGTTTGGTCTCAATTTCTTCAACAGACTACTGGTGGCTTAGTTATGGATGCCCTGGAACAATCACATCCAATTCAGGTAGCTATCAAGTACTAATTTAAATATATAAAAAAGATGTTCTGGACTCCATCAAAGATTGATAAACATGTCTATCTAAGCATATGCTGCAAGGAAAACATTATGTATATCTTCTCAAATGATCACACCATTTACCACTCTAAAAATTTAGGATCCTGTAAAAAGAGAATTTTGAGACATCATCTAATGTCAGGTGGAGGTAAACCACGCACGTTCAGTTCTTGAAATATTCGATGCTATCAGCTATAAAAAGGGATCTGCTGTTATACGAATGCTGCAGGCTTATCTTGGTGATGACATATTCCAGGTACAAAATTAAGTTCCTTACATAGCAGAAAGCTTTGCAGCACCAACAACTTCATGCTTTCGTAGTGAAGATTATCTGGAAATGCTGTTCTGATCACCCAGCCTGTTATGAAGTCATTCTTGTTTGCAGTATTGATATTTTTAATGAATGAAAATCTATTGGCATTTTTTTGCTTATATCTTTAACCCTGTCACCTGGTTATCAAACCAGAAATCGTTAAGTTCCTATATGAAAAGATTTTCTGGAAAGAATGCAAAGACAGAAGATTTATGGAGTGTTCTTTCGGAGGAATCTGGTGTCAAAATCAGTGAAATGATGGATGATTGGACTAAGAAACAAGGATATCCTGTGATCTCAGTAAAAACGAAGGATCATATTTTGGAATTTGAGCAGGTACTATCGATAACATTCATAATTCTCCAAAAAAAAAAAAATTCATAAACCAATCTTATTTTTCATTTCTTTGTGAAAGTCTAAAATAGTTTTGGTTTGGCAGGCACAGTTTCTATCAGCAGGTTTGCTCGGTGATGGTGAGTGGATTGTTCCAATAACTATTTCATTCGGTTCATACAAGAGGTGCAAGAATTTCCTTTTGGAAACAAAGTCCAGTGAAGTGGACGTATCAGATCTCGTTAGCTCCTCCCATACTAAGTTAAAGAATAAAGAGACATGCGATGAACAACTGTGGGTCAAGGTTAATGTCGAGCAAAGTGGTTTCTATAGAGTAAAGTATGAAGATAAGCTAGCAGCTCGACTTAGGAAGGCTATTGAGCATAATAACTTGGAAGCAACAGACAAATTTGGTATGTACCTCTTATTAATTTTAACTAGTGATGATTGTGTTATTCTATGTATGCTGCATTCATTCAGATAATCACCGAACATTGATTTCTTCTCTTTATTATGAAATTGGCCAATTTCAAGAATTTAGTATGTTAAACATTCTGTGTTCTAGTGTGTGGTTCTCTTCTTACATTATTTACTGTATAGTTAGTATATATGATAAATCAATAAGGATGATGTATAAGTATAACTCCACCTATCATTGCAGGCATTCTGGATGATGCGCATGCCCTTTGTGAAGCTTGTGAACAGTCACTATCATCTTTGCTTTGCTTAATGGATGTATACAGAAAGGAAGTTGATTATATTGTCTTATCAAACTTATAGACGTAAGTATAAGTTTTCTCTGGGTGATTAATTATCAGTTACACTTACACCAACTTCTTAATTATGGTAGCATAACTCTTATTTCATCTGTGCTCTAGGTATGCTATAATGTTGTTAAAGTAGCAAGCGAGGCCATCCCTGATTCAGTGAATGAGTTAAAGCAGTTTTTCATCAATCTCCTCATGTTTCCAGCAGAGTAAGCAGAACGCCCCCATTTTATTATGGCTCTGCATTCTTTGTTTAAACTAAATGAGGATTGTGCCCGAAACTTTTTATGCTACCATATTTACACATCATGTTTGACTGTATCTGCACAGAGCATTAGGCTGGGAACCGGTACCTGGAGAGAGTCACTTCAGTACACTTTTGAGAGCAGAAGTCTTGCAGGCCTTGGTCACTTTTGGCCATGATAAAACTCAGAATGAAGCATTAGACCGCTTTCAGATATTATTGAATGATAGAAATACTACGCTTCTTACTGCAGATACAAGAGCGGTAATTGTTTAAACCTTTGTCTGTATATCATCTCTTCATCCTTTTCAGCATTTTAATGGTTAATAGATAGAAGATCCAAATATTGTCCTGTAGGCGGCTTACATTGCAGTGATGAGGAATGCTAGCAGCTCACACAAGGAAGGCTTTGAGGCTCTGTTAAACGTTTACAGAGAAGCTGGTACAGTGCAAGAGAAGGAACGAATTCTACGTAAGTTTTTGTAACAGTGACCTACAATGCATTCTCTGGCATTTCCATTTCCAATTCCAATCTGTCTCTTGTCTAGTTTAACGTGACTTAAATTTATGAATTATGTTTTTCCTTGTACAGGTTATTTTGCATCTTCTCCAGACCCAGATACAGTTGTTGATGTTCTGAACTTTTTCTTATGTGATGAGGTATCTGTCAGTACACTGACTTGGGGTTTACTTTCAGGTTCTCTGCCACTTTAACAGCTACTTTTGATATTCTTCTTTTTTTTTTCTTTCTTTTTTTCCTTTCAGGTTCGAGATCAGGATATTATATATGGACTCTGTGGTATAAGCTTAGAATGCCGTGAAACAGCATGGAAATGGATGAAGGTATGGGGCACATGACTTCTTCAATATATGTTTCAGATGAATATCACATCATTCAATACCACATGATCAGAAATTAGTATCAGGAAGCCACTTTTACAGTTGTACTTTTGGTTTCTAGTTTCTACTATCTGAACTTTGGAGAGATGAAATTGTCTGGTTATGAATGCAGGAGAACTGGGACCTGATCCTCACCAAATATAGTGCTGGAATGCTACTCACCCATTTCGTGAGAGACATTGTAACACCGGTAAGCAGAATTGCGTCTGCCCTTACAGTGCTAGATAATTGGGCCTAAGAACATATACATTCTCAAGTTAAGGTCGAAAGGTCCAAGAGCTTCTATGCCAATTTACAAAGCATAGAACATTGTTGCTGCTTAGTATACCATTTGGTGTTACTGACAAACTCCTTCCATTGAAAGTTTTGTAGCAATGAAAAGGCTGATGAGGTTGAAGAATTTTTCGCAAGCCGGTTGCACCCTTCCATTGCTATGACTCTGAAGCAAAGCATTGAGCAAGTCCGAATCAAGGCGAGGTGGGTTCAAGGCGTAAGGCAGGAGCAATCTCTTCAAGAACTAGTCAAACAGTTGGCAGGCAAGAAATGAATATTGATATCATCAAATTATATATGTACATCATATTTGCCTTTTTGAACATATTTTCTGATCCGCTCCTTAAGCATCGCCTGTAGGGTTGTAAATATACCAAACTTGTTTATTGGTACGAACACATCCTTCTTCTTCATTATGTAGGAAACCTGTTTTGTTTATCTAGTTTATTCAGCTTGGAACTCAGTATTTGAGGATACTATGTTATTGTTGGATGAAGACTCTCTATCCTCTACTTTCTGATTGATGATATTGTAAAGTGGTATCCTATAACAATGGATTATTGGATGAAGTCCTATTATTTATAATATCTAAATTGGATATAATTGCTATAGGATATTCCGGATGTGTCTTGGTCTTATGCTAATAGGATATGTAGTTAGGTTAGGACTATGTATTACTAATTATTACCATATTAGTACTTTGTAATTCTTTATATAAAGATACATCTCTTTTCACAATTCTCTCTATTCTCTCTTCTCAAATCTCTCTTACTAAACTACGTTATCAACACTTGCCTCAAACTTTAAGCTAATAGCTTTTTCAAAACCCTAAATACAAAATCGTTTTTCAAAAACCAAAAAAAAAAATAAAAAAATTTGACCCTGCCTCGGCCCTGACACCGTCGCTGCACCCGACCACCACTTCCCGGCCGTCGGCCCCGCCTCCGCTTGTTTTTTTCCCGGTTCTCCTTCCCGGCTTTTCCTGATCAAGCTTTAGATCAAGAATCTGCGTTTTTTGAAGAAGTTTTACGGTACGTTTTAAACCCTAAACTTTTCAAAGTTCAATAACTCGGGGGAGATAAAGTGTCTTCTCCCCTTCTTCATCTCCGTTCTATGTTTGGGTTTGTGCAAATTGCAGGTTCAAATCCTGAGTTTTCTCCTTGGGTCCAAAGTTTTGTTTGATCAACTTTGGTTCTCTCTTTTGAAGGTGTGTTTGATCACCTTTACACAGTTTTCCGGGTCGTGTTTGATCGACTTCGGACACTTATATTTTAGGGTTGTGTGTGATCAACCCTCGTGAGACAAACCAAAATAATAAAAGCATCGTATTTGAGTATCTTTCGGGTCTCTATAAAAGAAAACTAATACGACTTGGTTTTTTCTTGTGTGCAGATGGACAAAGGAATCGAATTTGATGTTCTTGATACCCATGGTACTGAGTACCAACGATGGGTCTCAGGCAATATGGTCTCGGTAAGATCTTTAGCAATAAAGGTTTGCTCAATATCCGAGACTCATCGATGGTACTCAGTACCATGGGCGTCGAGGACATCAAATTCGATTCTTTTGTCCATCTGCACACAAGAAAAAATCAAGTCGTATTAGTTTTCTTTTATAGAGACCCGAATGATACTCAAATATGATGCTTTTATTATTTTGGTTTGTCTCACGAGGGTTGATTACACACAACCCTAAAATATAAGTGTCAGGAGTCGATCAAACACGACCCAGAAAAACTAGGCGAAGGTGATCAAACACACCTTCAAAAGAGAGAACCAAAGTTGATCAAACACAACTTTGGAACCAAGGAGAAAACCCGGAACTTGAACCTGCAATTTGCACAAACCCAAACATAGAACGGAGAAGACACTTTATCTCCCCTGAGTTATTGAACTTTGAAAAGTTTAGGATTTAAGACTTACCGTAAAACTTCTTCGAAAAACTCGGATTCTTCATCTAAAGCTTGATTGGGAAAAGCCGGGAAGGAGGGCCGGGAAAAAAAATGAGCGGAGGTGGGGCCGATGGCCAGGAAGTGGCGGTCGGGTGCAGCGACGGTGTCAGGGTTGATTTTTTATTTTTTATTTTTTATTTTTTAAAAAACGATTTTGTTTTTAGGGTTTTGGAAAAGCTATTAGCTCAAGGTTTGAGCCAAGTGCTGATAATGTAGTTTAGTAAGAAAGGTTTGAGAATAGAGAGAATCGTGAAAGAGATGTATCTTATTCATTGATAGGAGTCATTTATATAGAGAATTATAAAATATCAATATAAGGAATGCATAGTCCTAATCTAACTACATATCATGTTGGCATAAAATCAAGACACACATATGAAATATCCTGAATTGGATATAATCTTATTTAATACAGATTTTATATCAATTTATTGTCCCTTTCCGTTTAATAAAAATTAATTTTGATATTAAAGTCGCAATTAGTTACAAATTGAAGTTACGGAGCCATAGCTAACCCAAAATGATCTGCTACCCAATCAAGAACAGACTAACCTAAACGTCCCTCTATATAAACTCGATCATCTGGCCTCCCTAGCCATCCATCCAAAGAGCATGGAGGTCAGAGTCCAACCATCATGGATGGATCGACAGATTCCGCTGCCGTTGTGCGCAAACTTCCATATTCCGGGCAAAAAGTCTTTCTACGGTAAAACCAGATACATTTTTTTCCCATAGATGCTTTGGATTACGTAAATGGTGACTAATAATGTGACATCTTTCTTTTGTTCCAGGTAACAGTACAAAATGTGACAGTGTCACTTTGGGGCGTGGTGGATGAACATGAGGACGGCCACCAACACGACCGGAAAACCGAAGGACGGAGGTCTCGCAGGAGCTATTATACTAATGGGAGCAGAAATATGCACAAAGCCACAATCTCAAACAGCACCCACTCGTACATTCCCCAACGACCCTCAATGTCCATAACTTTCAACGTCAAAGTACTCCAAATGAACATATGTCAACTTTGTTCATGACTGGATGATTAACTATGAACCTTCGGCTATGGACAAGTTAAGTATCATAGTTCATCGCCCTGTAGACTTCATCTTGCTTATGGAAGAGTATCGAATTTGCTACATATTGGGCGTGGAGTGAATCAAAGTTTCTAAGGGATGGAATCATGGAATGAGGAACCCATGCAAGGACGTTGGTGTATTGCATGTATAGTGTTCATGCATGGTACCCTTTGGTGTAGGCTTAAAACGTTTGGCTGGTTAGCGATGCCTGCAACTGATTATGCATGTACCCTTTCACATCTAAAAATATGTACAGACGTAGCTTCGTTATACGGTTGAGAGGGAAGGGATTCTTGCCGGAAGTGGCGGAGGGAGAACACATTTACCTATGGTGGCAAAAAAAAAAAAAAATCAAACATAAAATAACTATTGTGGTTTTTGATGTTCTAACACATCAGAAATTCTCTAACTTTAGGGTAAAAGTCCAAATTGTAAGGCTGTAAGAGAACAATGATAAAACTTCACCACTTTTTCTACTGTTGGGAGCAATATATCTACTCTTATGAGGATACAAACACATCAAACCGACCACTTGTCCAAATTATATTGGGGGCACAAGTCCCCACTCGTCCTTAGTTGGCTCCGCCAATGCCTGCCGGACGGAAGGCTGCTTAGATCGGATTGGAAAATGCCCATCTCCAGTTGACTGATGAGCCCCAAAACCTCATTTCTTAATTTAAACTAAACTTTGTTGCTGCTGCTGTGTGAAACATTTGATGTGTATATGCTGGCATTTTTTGTGGATGGACACAAGAACTAATATTCTTTATCAGTAAATGTTGTAAATATGGAGAAATTTTATTTATCCCTAAATATTGTTCAAATATATTGTAATTCTTGTTCAAGAAGTTGTAGATGATAATATGGTATACATCTCACCGTAGACAACCAATTTAGCTCTTAATTTGCTTTCAATATATATGCAAATTAAACCAATTGTTGATAGAATTGTGTAAGACGGTAAGACCTTTTATTATCTCTACAGTCAGGGCTTTTGTCTTGCAATTTGTAGTTTGTCTCAGACAATATTATTTTCCCAGTTCGTTCAATTAGGGGCTCATCATTGAATGAGTTGATAGGTTTGACTGTAACGGCTTTAGCCATTACCAATATATTTGGTAGGATTTCATACTCTTTAAGAACGAATTGATCCAGCAATTATTGGTAGGCATGAAATGATGAAAACGGATTTCATACTTTCGAAGTTGCAATATTTAGTTTTGTCTCCAAACCAATATTTAGGCCGGATCTTTAGTGGCTGATCTTTGAGGTCCAATGTGTTTGTTTTGGGCCTAGGCTCACTATGGGCTTAGGTTTAGTTTTTTTTTTTTTTTTTCATCCTCACCCAAAAGGGTGTTGGTTGTTTGGTGTCGTTGGTGGTTTTGGTAGAGTCATGTTTGGTGTCATGTCTAGTGACTATCTGTTTTAACATTAGTGTTTTCTTGTTGTCAATCTATGTAAATGTAATAAGAGGTTGCCCTTGCATATATGCTGACAGTTTTAGTATATAGTGCTTGGTGGGGTTGTTTCTTCTTGAGGTTGACTATAATGAGGTATCAAGGCTTCCGGATGGGTTAGGGGTATGTTACATTTGGACCATTTTCGGTTTATGTTCATTGTAATTGTTGGTATGTGAGAAGGAAAGAGTGTGAAGACTTATTGTCCATCATCGGATCTCGTATGGTTGTAATGGTTGATTGTTATTATATAAAGTTTTACCTCAAAAAAAGAAGAAGAAAAAAGAACATACTGCACCAGAAAATATAGAGATGAATGAAACATGCAGGCATGTAATCCACTTTGTTATATATATATCTACTACAATAAAGTCGGGTGTTGAACAAATTCACCAAAATGTGAACTGTCGATTTTGCCCAGTTATCATATTACCCTTACAGCCAAACACGAAGGTAAAGAGATAAAAAAATAAAATAAAATAAAAAAAACAAGATAAATAAAAAAGGAGATAAGTGAGAAGGGAAAAGTGGGAAAGAGATAACTGCAATGGGTGACAGTTATAACTGCCAAAAAACTCCCTAGTCCGCACTACCCACTAACTTCATAAAATGAGAAAAAAAAAAAAAATAGTTACAAATGAGAAAAAAAAAAAAAAAACTACCCACTAACTTCATAAAATGAAAACATTTTCGACACGCGAGTATCGCGGGGTATAAAGGCTAGTTCAAGGAAAGCCGAAATTTTTTTTGTGCAATGACAGGAAATTAACCTTTGCAATTCTTGACTTAACTAAAAATAAAAGGCAAAAAAATCACAATGGTCATTGACTTTTGACCTATTAATCATTTTACTCACTCACATTTCAAAAATATCACTTAACTCATTCACTTTTGATTTCGTCTCTCACTTAACTTACTGTCGTTAAACCTACCGTTAGAAACCGTTAAAATTGAGGGTATATTTATCTAACCACATAAAATGCATTTATAACTTTTTTATTTTATTTCTAAAGTTATTAAATCATTTCCCTTTTTATTTTATGAAAAAGAGTGACTTTATAAAATCTGAAATTATTTTGAAAAAAATAAAAAAAACTATTTGTAGTTATTTTTTTCACGATACATTATTGACTTAGAAATGCATTTTTTTCTTATTTGAAAGTTATTAAATTATTTTCAACTTTAAACAAAAAAACAGTCTGAAATTTCTAATACAAAACAAATGTTTTAGAATTAAAATCTAATGAGAATAAAACAAATTTTATTTTTTGGTGTTTTGACAAATATACCCTCGATGTTAACGGTTCCTAAAGGTAGGTCTAACGGTAGTGAGTTAAGTGAGAGACAGAATCAAAAGTAAGCGAATTAAATGATATTTTTAAAATGTGAGTGAGTAAAATGATTAATGAGTCAAAAATTAGTAATCATTTGTGATATTTCGCCAAAATTAAAAAAAAAACTGAATCACAAAAGAAAGTTCCAAATTAATCCTCCCAAGTAATAGCCAAAACTAAGCCAATGAACAATTAACTAATCCCTTGAAAACCCAAGTTCCAAACCAACTAATTCTCCATGATCCTCCAATGTCAACCATTGTAACTCAAAAACATAGTTCTTTTCCAAACGCCTCAATGTTTTGAATAATTCTGCATCGTCATCGTCATCACCATCACCATCTTCATCAACTCCCTCTTCAACTCCCTCTCCCACTCCCACTTCCTCCTCTCCTCCCACTCCCACTCCCTCTCCGTCACCCACTTGCACTTGCATTACCTCTCCCTCTCCCTCCCCCTCTTCCTCATCCTCATCCTCATCCTTCTCCTCATCTTTTTGTCGATCCTCAACCTTATTATCTTCTTCTTCTACATCATCATCATCTGCTCGTCCATCTTCAGAGTCACAACTACTCTTAGTAATTCTAGCGGAAAATAAGCAGTGCCGCCAACATTTGATACGGCATTCTCTGCAGCACAAGGGATCTTCTTCCCTATCCATTAACATCCGGTATAAGAACTGAAAAATAGCACAAACACGTACAAAAATGTTAAACGTGGATGCTACGTAGATGACACCAATAAATCCTTCAAAGTACGTACGTACATCAAAATATGTATAACCATGCATATATAAGTCCATAACAAAAACTAACATAGATACCTCCTTTCCTATCAGAAAGTATTAGCAAAGTACCTTTATAAATTTTCGGTTTGGTGAATCATATGCTTGTAGTTGTACTGATATGGTGAGTGGACGGCAACTCCAAAGTAAACCATCAACAAAAGCTGTATAATCTCTCAACGATGGAACACCTCTCAGAACCAATTCCCTGATGACTCTTGCCACAGGAGGAAGTTTTAGTTCTTGTAGTTCTTCAAAAGAAAACTTGACCTACACATAACACATGACATGAAATAGTTCAGATAATTGCGACATGTAATATGGTTTATTTGTGAAAATTAAGTTTCAGTTGATCTTTATACTTACTATTCTCTGTATTCTATGATATATTCTGAAACGAAGACGATCACATGCTGTAAACTTCCCTAGATAATCACGCAATTTAAGAAACCATGCACTGTTGAGGTGAGTTCCTCCACATACTCTGAAGTTAACCCTTTCCAACTTCCTAGAATTCACCAAAAATGTGGGTGGAATGTCGTCACCCTCGTGTTGGTAACTAACAAGATTGGGAGCATCTAGATTGATGATCATACTTTGGCAAATGACTTGAGGTGATTACCAAATATTCTAATCTGATCAACATCTTTTGATCCAAAAGATTGGGCATTGAAGAGTAAGTCTTCAAGAAAAGAAAATTTGGAACAGACTTCCTCGATATACTGGTCAGTAAGGGTAGAGCCATGAGCAACTACATCCAGCTTCCTTAAATTGTTGCAAGAGACTGCTTCGATGTCCATTGGCTTTCCATCCTCAAAATAAAGAAGAGATTCAAGATAGGGTGAGTCGATCTTGTAGGTAAAACTATTTCCATTCCAAAGTTCAACCTTCTTTAGATTCGGAAAATCACATAGTTCAACATGTTTTATGTTTCCACAGAAATATAATTCCAATGTCTCAAGCAAAGGGCATTTGATCAGGAGCTCCCCGACGGCTACCTCATTGAAATAGACATGATTTAATATAAGCGTTTTCAACCGAACAAACTTCAAGTACTCGTTCCCTTCACATCAATTAGGGGTCATCAGCAGAGGGAGAGTTAATCTGTTGGTTGTTTGGCTCTGACGACCGAAATTTCGAGGAGCACTACTCAGGTTATAATTTGTTAAAACTATTTCCGATAGTATTTCCGCGATCTGGTGTGCATCGTTCGCTTACATAAATTGATCTTGTATTTTTTTAGTTCTGGACATTCATTTTTATCAGACGCTTAATCAAGCATCATTGGCATAGATTCTAACTTGATAATGAGAATTCGTATACCATTAACAAAGCTTACTTGGTCATTACATTGCAAATTGAGCTGCTCAAGTTGTTGGTCAACCAAAAACAACTAAACTTAGATAGTAATAATTTTCTAAATGAGTTTCTTAATTAATTCTTCGTTTGTCATGCGTTGCAGCCTGTAGACAACTTTTGAGGATCTAGATATGCAATTACATTTGCTAATCTACAAGTTATTGACTGACCACAGGAAAACGAATGTGTCTAATATATTAGCATGGACTATGAACGGGGTTGGTCTTTTTGCTTTAAAAAACACAAGTTGGGTCGGTTCTAAAGTAAGAAAAACTAGATATAATCAGAACCGCCTTGTTAGCTATTACTTGTTTCTAATCCTTTTCAACAAACTACATATTCAGCTCCCTTTGAAAACTTCTATCCTCAATCTATCTATCTTTGGGTGTTATTACTCTCGCTGAAGCGCGCAAGATGCTTGCGAGTTTACGAAATAACATGCATGTACAGCTCACAACCATTACTTGGTCTCATTCAAGTTTATAAAACTGATTCAAGAACTAAGCAATTGATAATAGACGAATGGGCATTGTAGGAAAATTACGGAGGTATAGATAGCATACAGTGTTGAGTATTTGTAAAAGTAAATTAGAGGTCTACTAAGTAGTACTTTTGGAGGTATGAATATAAGCTTTCTTTTTCTTTTTATTTTAAAGAAAGGTTATAATTTTCACTTAAATAACCCCCAATTCAAATTGCAAAATCGATACCGAATCTTTTCATGCTTGTAATTTGTAAAAAAGAAAAAAATGAACTGTTGAATTCCATACAAACTTATATAGTCTGAAAATCATGAAATCCAAATTCCCAGGCTCACAAAATAAAATGAAAGAATTGTACCTCCAAGAACACAAAATCCCTATCTACCTATAAATATTGTGTATACTATCTGTGTACGTCAGAAAGCTCCATACACAACTCAAACTCAAATAACCATTTCTACCTCAAATTGGGCCTAATCTTTCAGTCGAACCCGGGCCCAAATTAGACCTCCCTCTCTCATTCACAGAGTTGATCTTCTCCAACCTCAGACCGGCTCTGAACCTCGCTATGAAGGTATCAGCTTTCGTGTTCACATCTGGGCTCGGACAGAATACTGGTCTCGCCGGCGACTCATTTCCACTCAACGGGCTACTCTCATTGGTCGGCGAATCCTCACCTTCATCGTCTAAATCCGGCGACCCACTTCTTGAGCTGTTGTTGCTTTTGATTCTAACAAAGTCTCCGTGCACAACGAACTTCAGCTCCGGCATTCCAAACGGCGGCAACGGCGGCGGTGGCGGAATGCGAGACACTAGTGGGGAGTCCCCTCCGCTGTTTGCTGATTCATCTTCTACAATGTTGAAGCTCTTCACCTTCACCGGCAATGGCGGCTTCTGAGCCGTCATCGTGGGCCTGACTTGGGCCTTGGTCCTCGACATTCGAGCGGCGGAAGTGACAGGCGGAGACGGCGGCGGCGGCGTCGGCGGTGAGTGTGAAACTGAGTGATGGGATTTTTTGGGTTTTGGTTTCTTTGATTGAAACAAGCTGTGGAAGACTGACGGCGGCGGCGGCGGCGGCGGCGGTGGAGGTGGCGGCGGCGACGGCGGTGGATGTAGTGGCATTGAAGAAGAAGAAGCAGTGGCGGAGTTGAGTAGGGTTTCGAAGTTTTCGACACTCTTTTGTCTCTGCCTCTTCTTCTTCCTCCTCAGTGAAGTGATCAAGAACTCTTTTGTAGTTGCAACTCCTCTTTTCTTCACATTCTTCTCTCTCTTTTGACTCTTCACCTCCACTTCTTCATACACCGGCAATGCCGCCGGTTTCGGTGGCGATTGTGAGGCAGGTACCGGCGGCGGTTGTCGGAAACTACTACTCTTGACCTCCAAATCATCATTTCTAGTCTCTTTCTCCCCCACAGCTTGGTACGTCCTCTTCGGCTTACGCGGCGGCGCCACCTCATGCGGCGGAGAAACAGAAACAGCAGCTTTTGGTGTAGATGATGGTGAAGCTTGTTCTGTACGGATCGCAAAAGTGTCCACCGGAATATTCTTGGTGCGAGTGACACCATACTCTTCATGCCACGACGCCCGACGGCGGTGTCGCTGGACCTGACCGGAGTCTGGAACACGGTAGTTGCTGACGTGGGTATCGTCGTAGAATCGCCACCCGTCATCTCTGGCGACCCAATCGGAGTCTTGTCGGAGATCCGGGTACGAGCTGCTGCTTCTCATGGAGCTCACTCTGTTAACACCGCGATCTGAATACTCGTACCACTGGCGCGGCGTTGACGGGATGGACTTGACCACCTCTTCAGGCTGAGCAGCAGCACTAACCGAAACGCTGCCGTCGTCGTTGCCGGCAGTGTTTCTGCCGAGAAAGCCGCAGAGAATGGCGAAGAGGACGAGGACCAAGTTGAGGGAGTCCCAGCTCTTCTTGACCATGTTGGGTCTGAAAATCTGAGAAGTAAAGGAATGTACAGATGGGATAATGACAAAAATGAAGGCTAGAGCTACGGCAAGGAGGAGGAGGACGAAGGCGCCGGAGCTGAAGAGAAGAGAGGAGGTGGAGCGGCGGGGAGTGTGGGGGAGCCAGAACGGCGAAAACGTGTCTTCGTCTTCTTCCATATTGAGAAATATTTCTGGGCTCTTGCTGGTTTTGAGTTTGCGTGAGAAAGTTGGGAGCTTTTTGAGGTTTTTGTGAGAAACAGAGGTGCTGGTTTTGCTTTAGGTTTGGTTTTTTCGTATATGCTTTTGGGGTTTAGGGTTATATAATAAGAGAAGCGAAGCAAGCAAAGCGAGAAGGGAAGTATCGGTTGTGTGTTGCCTGGCATTACTCGAATGACAGCCAAAATAAATTGTTTGTTTTTTTTTTTTAATATATATAGAGAGAGAGAGAGAGAGAGAGTAAAGCATGTGGTATATAAGTTTGTTCTTGGAATTTTTCATGGTCATACACTCATACACATTCCGCGTATAAGGGCAATCATTGTTCAAGGGAAGCAGAAAATGACCTAATATATATTGAAAATAGAATACTAGGAGTGACGTGCATAAGTGCATTGGCTTATAGAAACTTTGAGTTGTTGAGGCTTCTCGATCTTAAGGCTCCTCCAAGTACCATGTCTCCTCGAATTTTTTATAGTATATGCTAAGAATTATATGGGAACTTCTGTAGCAAGCTTTGGCTGCAAGAAAGGCATGGATTTTGGACTTTTTGGTCGGAGACATGGTGGTCAAGGCACTACGTTTTTGTTCTCATCGTTTGGCTACAATTGAAATCCTGCAAAGGTGTTTTGGCCGATAGGCACAAGTTCATCGAAATTTTGAGGCCATGAGACATGCTCTTCTCAAAGACGATTGAGTAACACGGTAATCGTTTGGTTTGAAGAGGTTTTACAAGTTTGGATCGAATTGTAAATTGTTACGGTTAGATGATGTCTATTCATTATGTTTGTATCAACTTACTTACTAAACTGTGTATGATACGTGACGTGTGTGAGCGACTTTAATTTTAGATTGTAGTTGTCTATTAATATGCAAACTTAAACTTCAAGATCTTCTTCTAGAAACAAATGGTATATATTTCTTAAACGAAAGCATGACATCTAATTTTGAGTGAAAATAGGGAGGTGCCTTACACTCTTGCCCCAAATCCAGCTTGACCCGGGATTGCAAGACGAACAAGTAGTATGTACAGCTTGCATGCAAAAATAGTGAACTTGTGTCTCAAGACACTGTCTATCCCAGCTATAGTAGTTATGATATGATACACGACAAGCTGCATATAAACCCAACTTTCAACCCGCAGAAAAAGAGGGTGCATTCAAAACTGGCAATAATGAAAAATGTGAAAACGACCCTAGATAAGTTTAAGTTGACTTTCATCTTTTTCTTCATACAGATGAGGTAGGAAGGAAGATACTGGATATCAGTAGACGACAGCATGGATATGATAGGTACTATATGGAGTCTGAAGTCTTGAGTCCCTCCAAAACAAGCTAAAGGCATAACAGCTCATATTGCCAGAGCTGGGATTCCAAGCTCATCACGGGATGTACCAATGGTTTTTGTTCAAGCACTCCGACTATATGGTATATAGTTTTTGCAATTGGACTCGATTTCCACACAAACACAAACATGAACTTTCACATTCACATTTGTAAGGTTATAAGCTTTAATTTCTCTGAGCTATATGCAGCTTGTCGTGTATCATATCATAACTATAGCTTAGAACATTTAAACCTGTATCACTATCATTTCTTCACAAAGTGAAAAGGGTGTTGACCACCACCAGAATCATTGCGTTTTGTTTATAGCACTACTGTCCCATTGATGTTGAAAAGCAGCGGTCGTGCCCCATCCAAATGAGAAAAAGGGTGTTCGAATCGACCGACCATGATATTTTATGAAACAATGGGGGCACAAGTGAAGTTGGTGATGAAGGTAAAGGGATTAGGTATCATGACAGATCAGTTTTAACAATTCTGAAAGGCAAACACTATAAGATAATCCTGCAAGTAATGCATGTGAAATGCATATCATCCCAAAGAAGTTACTTCTTTATTTGGCCGGATACATAAGATTTCGTATTGACTAATAAACCAAGAAGAGGCAAAACCAGATTGTTAAAACAGAAGTATACCTTTATATGTATACCTCTTAATCTCTTATTAGTGCAGAGCTTCCAATCAAACACGATCAAAGAAAGTTGTAAACACGATCAAAATGGGGTTTTTAGGAGCTTCCAATCATCCAAAGAAGTTACTTTTGTTTTGGATATACAAGTTTTCGTATCGACTAATAAACCAAGAAGATGCAAAATCACATTATTAAAACAGAACTACAGAAGTATACATTTCTGTAAATATATTTGTTTACGCCTAAATTAATATTTTACTAGACAGTAAATGTCTATGTGAATATTAATTAAATTCTTGGTCCATGTCATACCGGCGAGCCCAAGTTTCTCTAAGTTTACAAGTGATGACCCGCTAGTAGACCACGCGAGCTGAATTACATAGTTCGCGTGCGAACGGGACTTTGCGCGGACTACACAGTTCGCGTGCAAACGGGACTTCGCGCGAACTACATAGTTCACGTGCGGAATTACTATTTGACACTTCGCGTAGGCGAGGTAAGATTGACACTTCGCGTAGGCGAGGTAAGATTGACACTTCGCGTAGGCGAGGCAAGCGGAGTACATCGAGACGAGCTGACGAACTGGCTCGCGTAGGAGACTTTGCGAAGAAGCCACAGGCGGAGTCCGCGTACACCACACTAATCGTTGAAGACTCTCACTAGTTTTTGATATGCTTTGAGCCAATCCCTGTGGCCTTTAATAATTAAAAAGCCTTCTTTTGGCCCGCGCAGGATTAGCAAAGTCCTTGTGAGATTAGGGTTTCGGAATCCAACTTGAACTATGATTATCTTTCTTCTGCCGCAAGTCGAGCTCCACTATATAAAGGGCTTTAGGGTTTGCAGAAACAACTCTCAAACATACACAAAAAACATAATACAAACTGCAAATCAGTTGCCTCTCGAGTTATCTCGAAACCCTAACCCTAAGTGCGCCGCTGCCTTAGTCTCAGTTCCTACTGGACTCTTCCCCGATCTCCCTGATTTCCCTATTGTTGCTCTGCTCGCGTCCTCCGTAAGTATCGATCGCCTTGTTCTCGTAAATTCCTCCTCTGAGGTGGCACCTGGAAACCCCTTCATCTGATCAAGAAGTCAAGCGCATACACACAAACCTTTTCCTCGTCCGCAAGGTGGTACGCCCACAGCACTCCCCCTTCTCTTTGCTCGCTATATACCTCTGCTCCGCGCGCTAAGGATCGTGGCCAAAACAATGTTAAGGCACAGAACTGCAGAAGAATTGCTTGATTGGTAATAGGACCATCCAATATTGTCTGGCCTTCCAGAAGAATAGTAGGGGAACATATAACAGAATCGAATTTTATGCTGCTGATAATTACCAATGGATCAAATATTAATTAAACATGAACCAATCCTAAGTGGCAGCCTCTAGCACTTGACTTCAGTTGCTTCACAGATGCAAACATGTCAAATGAAAGTTTCTCTCTAATGTTGATTTAAGTACTAGTTCTCTACAATCTTTTCTGTACATAAATATCCCACTAAATGGGAGCTAAGCTGAAGCACGCTACTGTACATGTTGCACAAAGCCTGAACTTCTTCAGAAACCAGTATAGTATCCTAACATTCCATGATGCCAATTTTACGTTGACGCTGATATCATTACAGGATGACACAGGGATCTGAGCATCATCATCTTTGGGAGATTTATATGATGCCACTGTTAAGGATTTGGTAACAATAACAGTTACAGCTACCAAGACAGCAACTGTACGTACAAACAAAAGCCTGCAGCAACAATCACGACACAATTGTGATTAGTGATAGGGTGATGTGGAGCATAATCTTCATTATTACACAGTAGCTTAGGTACAAGTACATAGTGTTCAGTAAGTAAAAAAAAAATTTCACTAATACACCACATGGTTATCAGCCAAAAAGGAGGCATAAGAATGAGGATAGTCCCTACGACAGGGAGGAGTAAATTGCCAACGGACTCAAAAATAAGATACGATGTGATCAAAGCACAAGTCAAATAACAATCTGGGCAGGATAAGAAAAGGATCTGGTCTATGCAGGATAGGAGAAGGTTTCCTGACCAAAAAAAATTAGAAAAAGAACTGCTAGTATAAAAGGGACCCAAACATTCAGAAAATATGTTTAAGGTCTTCTAAATAATCCTAAAATACTAGTCCTCGTGCTGCTCCTTTATGCTGGATCGGATCGTACAGATGTCACAGGATAACGACTCTGTAAGTATTGTTTGCCTCTTTTCTGTTATTTCCATTGCTTCCAACTCATCCATGTTTGTTGAAACTCTATTTTAGGCTGCTGCATATGCTTCTTGCAAACCATAGAGGTTTCTATTCAAACTCGTTGAATTAATTGATCTTGAGCCGCTTTTTTCTTTCTTTCTTTTGTATAGGAGGAAGTGGAACATGATAGCAATATGACAACTATTTTTCGGCCAGATTGCGATAGTTGCCAAAGATCAAAGGTTTATTTCATTGGCTCCTCCTGTTCCTATGAATAAATATACCGAGACCCTATTCTATTTAGATAATATGCTAACTGAATTTTGGAATTTTTTTTTTCTTTGATTGCGTATATATGTATACAGGAAGATGGAGAAACAGGATGTCTGGACCTTGGAGATGGGCGAGAACTATGCTCAGACTGCTCTTGATGCGGATCAGGTATCTAGAACAGGCCTCCAACAATCACTCAATAGACACCAGAAATAAGAAGTAGCAAACTCGTATAAGAGGGCAAATCTATGCCGCAAATAAACTGATTTAATTTATAAAACATAAGCTCCCTAACAACTATTACAATACCCATATTTATATGGGTTACAATACTTGGAGAATAAGTAGCTTAAAGCTAAAAGGAAAGCTAATTAAACGTAAATCATAATAATTATAAAATAATTCCCTAAAACTATCTCAATAATGAAATATCAAAGATTACAAATCTATAATTAAATATTGTCTTATATGCTCCTGCATCAGACTCCCTTGGTTGGAAAAAATTCGTCCTCGAATTTGAATCATTGATGTAGAAAATCCAGACAAAATCTTCCACTGCTTCAAATCTTCTCTTGACAAATTCGCTTGCAATTGAATTCTTCCTTTCCAAATAAATAGATATTTGGAATAAATGCTTGATCCTGATCCAATAAATGTTCTCTTCAACTTCAATCTCGCAATCCCAAAATTTCTCCCACTATCCTTGATCTGATTGATAAGATTAACTATGGATTTGGAAATTTGCATAAGGAATGTATTAACTCCAAGAAAATCAACAAAATTATTGTCAATATCCTTCTTCAATGCCTTGATCGCTCCCTTATTGGCATCTTCATCTTCTTCCACACCACAATTACCACAGCAAGCCTCACAAAAACAATCATCATAAATCGGTGGCTTACTAAAATCCACAACACCATCTTTTTTTTCTTTTTCTGAATTATTATTGACTGAAAAAGTAAAGATAGAATTAGAACCTTCATAGTCGAAACTAACAGGTTCTCCCCTTTCACCCGACTCACACAACGGAACACATCGATGAAATGGGCCAACGCATATCTCCTCGTCGGAACCATCACCATCTTGGTTGAAAGTTTCGATGCGATCAATATGTTGATGATAGGTGGTAACGTATCTCTCCCTGTCAGAACTCTTACGACTCCGTCGTCGAGCTTCGATGCGATCGATACGTACCGCAAGTTGCTGAAGCATCTTTTTGATTTCAGCCATGTCGTTGTTGACGTCACGACCCTCCATTCTAAAACCTCCGCCTCTTCGCCCGACCTGAGACATGGAATCCACCAAGCTCTCGCCAGAGCTCTGATACCAACTGATGCAGATCAGGTAACGAGAACAGGCATCCAACAATCACTCAATAGACACCAGAAATAAGAAGTAGCAAACTCGTATAAGAGGGCAAATCTATGCCGCAAATAAACTGATTTAATTTATAAAACATAAGCTCCCTAACAACTATTACAATACCCATATTTATATGGGTTACAATACTTGGAGAATAAGTAGCTTAAAGCTAAAAGGAAAGCTAATTAAACGTAAATCCTAATAATTATAAAATAATTCCCTAAAACTATCTCAATAATGAAATATCAAAGATTACAAATCTATAATTAAATATTGTCTTATATGCTCCTGCATCAGCTCTTCTATAGCGATCACGAACACGAATTCAGACCAATGCAATTCCATAATCCAAAGTGTGTTTGAATTCTACAAAACCCAAGAACTTAAAGGGGATGAAAAAATTCCTATATTTTTCATGGACAATATTCAAATGAGAAGATTCTCTGGATCTAGAGGTAACGTGACTAAACTCTAGAATTATATTGTACACGATTCATCGTTTTACTCTAAATTGCACACAAAAGAGATCAATTTCTTTGGTTCTTATTATATCACAAAACAGTATATGTATTATATTTGACTGATTTCTAATAGTGTCGTCCTTCAAGGAAGACCAAAAGAATGGATGGTTCTCACAACTGTTTAATAGCACAAGTTCTTTATTACAATCTGTTCTAACTTTTTCGTTTTGTGGTACAGATTTTTGTGGCATGTTCCTTCCCAGTATGTGGGATTACTTAAAAATGTCGTCGACTTCTGCATTACCAGTTAAATTAGGGGAAATTTTCGACAGATTTTTCATGCATAGAATGCTCATAGTAAGAGTTTTACCTCAAGAATATTGAATTTTTCTTGTTTTTTTTTTTTTTTTTTTTTTTTTTTGTAGTTGTATATATATATATATATATATATATATTTATGATCTAGACACTCCAAAATTTCTTCAATTTTTCGGTCTCCATATATCATGAAAATATAACTGCATTACAAACGCTTAAGAATATTTAAGATATCTAGTTGAAAAAAAAGATGAACAATCTAGTATAATGTGTCCTATAAAACTATATGTTGGAAATTTAAATTTGTCCTGGGCTATATCTATATATGGATGACCCTATTTATATTTGTTTAATTATCATATTGATTTATATGTGGATTAAAATGGTAAAACAAACAAATGCTCTTTTTTCTCTGACAGGGAGAAAAATATTTGAGGAGTGGAGGAGATATCAAAAAGGTTGGGAAGCTCCCACTAGGACGCGCAATCGTACTTTTGTCTGGGTCACCAGAGTATGTATATACGTGTTCTTTGATATAGTTTACAAATTCTATTAAATTGATCATATTCCTCTTTATAAAATAGCTCAAATATTTTTCTTAAATTTCTGTCCATTTTTCTTTATAAAATTTATTAAATTTCTGTACTTTCATATACAGCATAGTAATGGGAAGAACATTGGCACATGAGATGATGCATGCGTCCCTCCCCCTTCAAGGTTTGACAACGAAAATAATTTATCCTTTCGCGTTTATCGACTTATGTATTTAAATGATTATATATGTCATTGATCATCCATAAACATGGGTATCTATTTGTATATAATTGATAGGTATACCATATGGATGGTGTGAGGACATCTGTGAAGAAGGTTTATGCGAAGTAATGGCTCATGATTGGTTACAGTGGTTTCCTTCCGGTGGTTTTGATAACCTGCACAAAACCGATCAGCAAGTTCAACATACAAAAGAGCTGAAAGAGTTACTAGTAGAAAACATGAGGTGGCGAACTCACAAGGTTTATGGCCAAGGATTCAAAGATGCTAGGGGAGCTATTGAAGCAATTGGCTTTAAGCCAACCCTAGATCATGTCAAAAAATATGGAATTCTGCCACAACCTATACTGGATATTACATGCTCCTCCGCCACATTCACCACCACCGCCTTAATAATCCGGTCTAAAGGATACGAGGTTAAAGTCCGACAATTCATAGGTGGAATACGAGCTATTGGGACAATTGGCTATAAACTTAACCTAGATCATGTTATAAAAAACAGAACTCGACCGCAAACTATGATAGATAGTACGTCGGCCGCCCACGACACTGCTGAGTTAATAAGAAAGAATATCAGTGCCACCCCACAACGTGATCAGGTAATATGCAAGGGGTCCAGTAATACAATCAAATCGTTTTGGAAACCCACGGTTGCCACAACAATTGACTTCATATGGAAGACGGCCACCACCACTTCGCGGATTATTGTTATGAAAGGAGACCTCCTATTGATTGGTTTTGGTTTATTATTTGAACACAGATGACAACTACAAGTAAACTAACAATGTTCGATTTTATAACAGAAGATTTATACAGTGCTGCCAACATCGAACGACTGCAAATGCACCTAAACTAGTATGAATTGCTCGGAATTTATGTTTTTGTCAAATTTACAATGACTTGGGTACTTACCAATGTCTTGCCAAGGTAAAAATCAAACATGGGAGTTAAACATAATAAATCAACGGTGTGTCTATTGCCACCCCACAAGTTACTTTACTCACCTCACGTTCTCTTCACACCTCAATTACAATACCTAAAATATCATTTTCCCAATTCTGCTTTGTTCACCCTACATTCGATCTCTTCTCTTCCGCATATATAATTTTTAATTTAATTTATTCACTCATTTGCAATACACACAATATCAGGCTCTTCCAATTGCCATTGAACTCCAAAAATAAGAAGAAATTGAAGAAAACCATAACATTAATATCATTTGGGTAAGTGAAATCATCAACTGAACAAAAAAAAATCACATTAAAGTATAAATCCCACTTAAAAAGAAAAAACTCTCAAACTTAACTCATTGGTATCCGTCGATGTCAAGATGCACAGTGTTTGTAAATGTATATGTACTTGGAAAAAGTTCCGACACCGATGAAAAAAAAACAAATCGAATATATAAGTGAGCGACTAGACATGGAAAATTTAAATACAAAATTGACATGAGAAATAATGAGTAAAGGGATAGACGAAGCATCAACAAAGAAAAAAAAGAGAAGAAAAAAAAATACAAACAGTTTACCTCATGTTTAGGTTGAATGATAGAGTCTTCAGACTTTATAGAACGACCAAATATGATAAATTATGGGTTAAGGTTTATAAAATACATGTTTATCCAAAAAAAAAATACAATTTTTTTTTGTAATTTGTAACAACTTACTGTCTCTTGCTGTAATTTTACATCATGTATATTGATCTTTTAATAGATAACAAATCACATATACATCCTCTAAAAGGATCTGACATGCAGATAAATCCACTTGTGTTTACTTTAAACAAATAAGGACAGTTTTTAACACTTAAGGACAATCTTTTCTGTGCATGCTATGTGTCATGAGATAGTTTTACTAAATTGCCCCTGCATAACTAACTAACCAATTTAGGGCTGTGAGGAGGAGTATATAAACGCTGGAGGACGATTGAAACGCAACGTCTCTCTCTCAGTCTGTTCTTCGTCTCTTTGTCGTTGCGATCTCTCGGTCTCTTCGTCGTTGCGATTTCGTTTTGCTTCGTCTGCATAGGTGAATTTGCAGGTAACCTTCATGCTTCTTCTTCTCACATGCTTAAGTTTTCATTATTCTCCGTCGATTTCAAGCTTTCTGTTCTACTGAAAAGCTAGTTGTAAATTCGAATTCCTCTGAATTTGATCCAATTTTCATTTAGGTTTACTTCGTTTTTGAATCGGTTTGATGCTTTGATGTTAGTAGTGAGCAATTTGTAGGTTAAATCTCTTGATTCTTTATTCTTATGGTGTTTTCATCTTTTTGAATTGGAATTTGATGACAAGCTATTTCTGTTTAGGTTTTGTGTTGATAATTTTCCGATTGCAGTTATAAATCAATTTTAAAGTTCATTCGAAGCAGATTTGTTGAGCTATTGAAATTTGCAGATGTTTGTTTTTGTTTTGATTCAATGTTTTCAGCTATTGTAGTAGCAGCTGCCTAGGTCGTGTTTGTTTTTGTTTATTTGTTTTGATTCAATGTTTCAGCTACTTGTAGTAGCAGGTGTTTGTTTTGATATGTTTTTATTTGCAGTTTATATGCAGTAGCTATTGTATTTTATATGTTTTGATTCAATGTTTCAGCTATTCTAGTTTATATGCAGTAGCAGGTGTTTGTTTTGGGGTTGATTCAATGTTTTAATATGTGTTGTAACGAGAACGTTTTAGATGTTTTTTTGGCGGTGCAGCGGCACGCTGCCCTTTCATCATTTAGTATGGTCTTTTTGTGGTGCAACGGCATACTTCCTTTTTTTGGATTTTTTCAGTAAATGCAGTATCAGAATATTTTTTGTAGCTTTATTGGTTCTGTGTTCTCAGCAAGTATAGTAGCATATATATACATCTTGTTGTATCAAGTGTTTTGGCCACGATCCTCAGCGCGCGGAGAAGAGGTAACTAGCGAACAAAGAGATGGGGGAGTTGCGGGCGTGCCACCTCGCGGACGAGGAAAGAGTGTTGTGGGGGTGCGCTTGACTTCTTGATCAGGCAAATGGGGTTTACAGGTGCCACCTCAGAGGAGGATTTACGAGCACAAGCGATCGATACTCACGGCGGCGCGAGCAGAGCAACTAATAGGGAGTTTAGAGAGAAAACGGGGGAGAGACCGGAGGACTCTGGAGAAAAACCTAGGCGGCGGCGCTTAGGGTTAGGGTTTCGAGTGGCTCGAAGGGAACTGGGATTCAGTTTGTATTGGTTTTGTGTTTGTATTGATTTGAGAGTTGTCCTTGATTGTCTGTTTAAGAGAGTATATATAGTGGTTCGATCCCCAGCGGAAGGAAGTTAATTTGAATCCAAATAGGGTTCTGAAACCCTAATCGACAAGGACACAGTTTACTCCATGCAGACCAACCAATTGGTGACACATGATCAGTTCGCATACTTTGCATAGGCTTCTGATTCTAACTCGCGGGCCTTTCTAAGTCGCGGGCTTTAGAATGACTTTTTAAATTAAAAGGGGCCACATGGATTGGCCCGAAGCATATCAAAGACTTGTAAAAGTCTTCAACGTTTATTGTAAGACGCGCGGACTCCGCATGTGTCTTCCTCGCGAAGTCCCTTACGCGAGCCAGTTCGCCAGCTCACCTTGATGTGTTCTGCCTCGCCTATGCGGAGAGTCAATCTCGCTTCACCTACGCGGACTGGCAAATAGTAATTCCGCGCGCGAAGTGATCCCGCGCGGGAACTGTATAGTCCGCCTATGTCCATTCCGCGCGAAGTCGTTTGTACGCGAACTGTGTAGTCCGCCTATGTCCATTCCGCACGCGAGCTGCGCGAAGTCTAGTTCGCATGGTTCCCTGGCGGGCCGACATTTGTATTCTTAAAGGACTTGGGCTCGCCAGGATGACATGGACCAAGAATGTAATTAATATTCACATAGACATTTACTGTCCAGTAAAAATATTAATTTAGGTGTAAACATTGCCCCCTAGCCTCGAAGTCATGAAATGTCCAGAATGACTGAAGATGTTTATGTTCATATTGCTCCAAAGCTACTGGTATTGGCTTGGGTCATACATAAAGAACACGGATGGGCCTTGAAACCCAAGCACCCAGCAAGGCAATGCAGCGAACTGCTACACGGCTCGCCTAGGCACCTTGGACTTAAAGGACTTGGACTTTGCCTGCTCCTAACTCGCATTCGCCTGCTCTACTTTTGCATTCACATGCTCTCAGCCCGCATTGGATGTTTGCCTTGACTAGGTTCCAAAAAATGGCCCTTCGCGAGCTCTTGGCGTTGGCGAATCAACTTGGTGATAAACAATGTGCAACAATGGCTGTGTACTTCGTTGCCCCCCAGTGCGAACCAATGAGAGATGAAAATTTTTTAAAGGCCATGCACTTCGCTGCCCCCCAGTGCGAACCAATGAAAGGCAACCAAAGAGTCGGCGAACGGCCGTATAAAGCTGGCGAACCAACTTTAAAAAATTGGAGGAAGCCAAAGGGGTTGGCCTGGATGATGAGCAAAACAACTTGAATTATTTCCTTTATTTAGGGCCTCTAGAATAGGCCCCAATCTTGTACTGGTCTGTTAGTTAGACTTGGTACGTTTACACAGGAAACAAAGAAAGAAATGAAGAAATGAACATAACTAGTTTGCACGTAAAACTTTATTTAGGGCCTCTGGAATAGGCCCCAATCTTGTACCGGTCTGTTAGTTAGACCACGCACGTTTACAAAGAAAAACTAATTGCATGCTTCTCCCTCGGGTCCCTCGGGTTGCCCCCTAGTGTGAGGTGATGGAGCGTAAGCGCGACGGCGCGTAACACTAATAACAGTGGTCGCGGGGTCAGGAGGAGGGGGAGGATCCGCGCGCTTCCAAACACCAGCAATGTGGCGCTTTAAGAAACGACCATTAATAGGATTGGGATGTAGTATACCGTCGAGGTTGCGCAAATGGTATGCCCCCTTAGGCAATATGCGATGAATAATAAAGGGTCCTTCCCAACGCGCGGACCATTTCCCGGGCCTTCGGTTTTTTCCCCAAGTGGAAGCATAGCACGCCATACCATTTGGCCCTCGGCAAAACTTCGCCCTCGAGTGACTTTATCATACGACCGCGCAACGTGCTGCTTCTCAAGGATGAGATTGTTGAAAGCAGTGATGCGATGTTCGTCAAGGTCTTCAAGCTCTTGCCACATTGCGTGGACGTAATCGTCACCAAGCAACTGGTGCTGTTCCTGGACACGAAGCGAGGCGACGTGAACCTCCAGGGGGAGGACGGCATCATGGCCATACATGAGAGCATAGGGGGTGGTATCCGTCGGACCGCGCTTGGAGGTACGGTAGGCCCACAGAGTATGGTGAAGCTCTAGATGCCAAACGCGGGGGTTCAACTCTAGCATCTTGCGCAAGATGCCGAGGATAACTTTGTTGCTCGCCTCCGCCTGACCATTGGACTGGGCATAATAAGGGGTTGAATGCAGGAGTTTGACGCTATAACCGGTGAGGAAAGTGACTACAGAATCCGCCATGAAAGCTGCCCCCCGGTCCGTCACGATGCATTCTAGAATACCAAAGCGGGAGATAATGTTGCTGAAAATAAAGTTGCGGACCGAGGTCGCGGAAGCAACCTTGAGTGGCTCGGCCTTAACCCACTTGGTAAAGAAATCGGTGGCCACGATAAGGAACTTGTGCTGCTCAGAGGAATGGGGATGAATGAGATCGATGAAGTCTATCGCCCAACCTCGACATGGCCAGGGTTTGACGATCGGCTGTAACGGAATGTTTGGAATGTGTTGAACTGGTCCGTGAGCCTGGCAATCCTGACATCCTTTAGCAAAAGTAATACAATATTTGAGAATAGTAGGCTAGTAGTAGCCGTGGCGACGGATTAACCAACGCATCTTGGGTCCAGCCTGATGCGAACCACAAACATCAGAATGCACCTCATACATAAGCCGCTTAGCCTCATTGCCATACACACAGCGGAAATCGTTACCGTCCTCGCCGCACCGGCGAAGCTCACCATTGCGAAGCACAAAGTTGAGGGCGAGAAACCGCATTTGCCTGGAATGGGTAGCGTCATGAGGGTGTTCGAGGTAGGCAATAAACAGTAGCCCCCCAATCTTCATCGATAGGATCTAAGGCAGCGACGTTAAGAGGGTCTGCCTCATATTGCCCCCTAGCAAGAAAAGAAGGAAGTGTACGTCGCTCAACTTTGAGGAGTCTTTCGCGCACTCCATCGCGCAGGCTAAGACCGGATGCGATCTACGCGAGCTCATTCGCCGCGAAGTTGAATTTGTGCGGGATGTGTTTAATGTGAACATCGTCGAAGAGGTCCAAGACATCAAAGGCTTTCCGCAAGTAAGGCTCGATGGACGAACTTAAGCACTTGAACTTCGCCATAAGTTGGTTGACGATCAATAAGGAGTCGCCAAAGACTTGAACCTCGCGGACTCCTAAGTCCAGTAAGATTTCCAGTCCGATGATGAGCGCCTCGTATTCCGCTTGATTATTGGTACATTTAAAGTCCAGCTGGAAAGAGTAAGAAAACCGGTCTCCTGCAGGGTTCTCGATGGCGATCCTGGCACCTGCGGCAAGTTCGGTACGCGAGCCATCGAAATAGAGAGTCCATGGAGTAAGGGAGATTAAGGCGACCTCCAACTCGCGGAATGCTGTCAGCTCGGTTGGCGGGTGATGAGCGAGGAAATCCGCTATGGCCTGTCCTTTAACTGCCTTCTGCGGAACATATTGCAAAGAGAATTCAGACAAGGCCAATATCCATTTACCTATACGTCCCCGTAGGATAGGGCAGGAAAGCATATATTTGACTAGGTCGGACTGAGCGATCACCACCGTGGTAAATGCTAACATGAAGTGGCGGAGCTTGCAACCTGCAAAGAAAAGGGCGAGACACAACTTTTCCATTGGGGAGTAGCGCGTCTCGCAATCGGTCAACACCCTGCTAAGATAGTAAACGGCG
Source organism: Fragaria iinumae (assembly GCA_009720345.1). Taxonomy (NCBI): domain Eukaryota; kingdom Viridiplantae; phylum Streptophyta; class Magnoliopsida; order Rosales; family Rosaceae; genus Fragaria; species Fragaria iinumae. The sequence goes on along the minus strand of CM019122.1, from coordinate 31,195,740 downwards.
TGTTCCACCCCATTCTCATCGTCTTATGCCAAGAGTCTGCCAATAGACAAATCAGCAGCGGCGATGTAGAGCTTAAGCGTAAGGGGGTAGAGACCAGAGGACTCTGGAGAAAAACCTAGGCGGCGGCGCTTAGGGTTAGGGTTTCGAGTGGCTCGAAGAGAACTGGGTTTCAGTTTGTATTGGTTTTGTGTTTGTATTGATTTGAGAGTTGTCTTTGATTGTCTGTTTAAGAGAGTATATATAGTGGTTCGATCCCCAGCGGAAGGAAGTTAACTTTGAATCCAAATAGGGTTCTGAAACCCTAATCGACAAGGACACGGTTTACTCCATGCAGACCAACCAATTGGTGACACCTGTCCAGTTCGCATACTTCGCATAGGCTTCTGATTCCAACTCGCGGGCTTTAGAAGGGCTTTTTAAATTAAAAGGGGCCACATGGATTGGCCCAAAGCATATCAAAGACTTGTAAAAGTCTTCAACGTTTATTGTAAGACGCGCGGACTCCGCATGTGTCTTCCTCGCGAAGTCCCTTACGCAAGCCAGTTCGCTAGCTCGCCTTGATGTGTTCCACCTCGCCTATGCGGAGAGTCAATCTCGCTTCGCCTACGCGGACTGGTAAATAGTAATTCCGCGCGCGAAGTGATTCCGCGCGCGAACTGTATAGTCCGCCTATGTCCATTCCTCGCGAAGTCGTTTGTACGTGAACTGTGTAATCCGCCTATGTCCATTCCGCACGCGAGCTGCGCGAAGTCCAGTTCGCATGGTTCCCTGGCGGCCGACATTTGTATTCTTAAAGGACTTGGGCTCGCCGGGATGACATGGACCAAAAATGTAATTAATATTCACATAGACATTTACTGTCCAGTAAAAATATTAATTTAGGTGTAAACATCAAGATCTAATTACTCATTATGGTTTTGTAATTTAAGTTGGATTTTGTGGTTCAGCAGGTGTAGTTGCAGACATATAACTAATCTAATCTGTGTATAAGCAGCTCTTTAACATTAGTGATTCTTAAGGTTCAGCAAGTGTAGTAGCAGACATTTTACCAGTCTAGTCTGTGCAGTAGCAGACATTAGTGTTTGTTTGGTAGCAGCTCCCTAGCTTGTCTCAGTTGCATTTTTTTTATTTGAGGTGGTGTATTAGCCGGATTAGCGGTGCAGTAGCACGTTGCCTTTTTTGAATCTTTTTTTAATGTATGTGCATAGCTCTGTTTGATAGTGTGTGTGATCATTTTTGTAGGATGTCTAATTCTAAGTTTGGAAGGTTTTCATATGGAGAAGATTCTTTCATTATGTGCTTGTCATCAAGCACTAAGTATGATGATATGTGTGTGACGATTTGTTTGAACTTTCAGAATTTGAAGGTTGGTCAGTATGTCCTAAAATATTCGCTCACTGATCTTCCTAATTGTCGTCTTGACTCTGATGAGGATATTGCCGTAATGATGGAGATTTTTGAAGTGTTGAATTCTCGTTTCATAAATATCCAAATCTTTGATGTTGGATCTAGCTCATCTACCTCTATAATGCCTTCAACAGTTGTAATGTCTGCTACTGTTAGCATTGAAGCATCCTTTGATGATGGTGATGTTAGTAGTGATGATTCTAATTGTGAGGATGATAGTAACATGATCCTAGGGAACTTTGTAAGTGACAAAATGAAGAGGAAGTACATGTCAAGCGAGTGGAATAACTATATTTTCAGGATAGGTCAGTTTTTTACTGGCGGTGTTGTTGAGTTTCGGGATAAGTTGTGCAAATATGCAGTTGAGAATGGATTTCAGTTTCACTATACGAAAAATGACAAGTCTCGCATTAGTGCTGAGTGTGCCAAGAAAAAAAGAGAGAGTTGTCAATGGTATGTGCATGCCTCGTTACGCCAATCCAATAACTTTTCCTCATCGCTAGTTGCTTTTGGAAATTCTTTAGACTCGTTTTCAACAAACTCTTCACACAACCTGAAGTCCTCTGGATCATACATTTTCTCACTTGCAAACTCTTCATGTCCTCCTCCTTGATCCGCAGCCTTATCTTTATTGAAAAACTTCTTCAAAATCTCTTCCGTGTTTGCTGCTGCTTCTTCATATGTTTCACCTTTATCGTCACAGCAGCAGCTTTTTCATTCCCTTCCAGCTGCAAAAAAAAGGACAAACAAATGAGTCAAGTTTAATTCCACTCATATCTACTGTAAGTGTAATCTAACTTTTATACTTACCCAACCATGTAATGTCATGTTAAATGATTCAAGGCCTTCACGAGTATCCTCTTCGGCTTCTGAAGTAGCACCCTCTTCGGCTTCTGAAGTAGCACCCTCTTCAGCTTGTCCACTAGAACCCTCTACGGCTTGTGCAGTAGCACCCTTCTTAGCCACCACAGGAGTACCCTTTTCGGCTTGTGCAGTAGCACCCTTCTTAGTCACCACAGGAGCACATTCTTCAGATTCTGCAGGACCACCCTTCTCAGCCACCACAAAAGCACCCTCTTCAACTTGTGCAGTAGCATCCTCTTCGGTTTGCGCACTAGCTCCCTTCTCAGACACCACATGAGCACCTTCTTCGGATTCTGCAGGAGCACCCTTCTCAGCCACCACAGAAGCACCCTCTTTGGCTTGCGCAGTAGCACCCTTCTTAGTCACCACAGAAGCACCTTTTTCAGATTCTGCAGGACCACCCTTCTCAGCCACCACAGAAGCACCCTCTTCAACTTGTGCAGTAGCACCCTTCTTCAAGTTCTTCCTCATTGCTTTCTTCTTTCCCACCTCATCATGCATAGTAGCACAATTCTTCGGTGGAGGGTTCTCAAAGTCATCGTCACCAACTGCATTATCAACCTGCAATGCAGTGTTTTTCTAATAAATATAGGGTTCTCAGAAAAAAAAAAAAAAGTTTATTTTTGAACAAATAACAACTATGATTTATTTTGTACCAGTAGTTTTTTATTGTTTTTCAGTGTAGTAGCAGTTATTTTTTTCTGTGTTGTAGCAGATTAATGCGAAAAGAATTTGGTAGTAGCAGAACCCAATTAAAAAGCTAAAGTAAAATTCAATAGAGTTGCATAGGCAGTTTTACTGTATCTCTCAATGTCTGTTTTACAATCCCTTTCCCTGCGACATGCTTTTGCTTCTTTGCCCTCTTTGTTTTTTTTCCCACTTCTTGCTCCACCGCAGTAGCTTGGCTTGATGATGTTTTTTTCTCTTCTGCTAGTTGTCTTTTTTTGCCTTTTGGCTTTGCAGCAGCATGCTTTGGTGGATGATTCATAAAATCATCATCACCTTGTTGTTCGTTATCCTTCGCATTTGTCTCATCCTCAGCATTATCAATATGCAATACAAGTTTTCCCAATTAATCTAAGAAAAAATGATCACAAGACAGTAGCTGAGCTAAATGAAAATATAAAATCAAATAGTAGCAGCTACATTTGTTATATGTAGTAGCAGCTTAATGTTTGCAAACTAAAATTATATGGAGTTGCATCCGTTACTTACATCAATTTGATGGACTTGCTTTTTTTTAAACGCCGTTGTCAAAGCAGGGAGACTCCATTTTACGTAGCACGGAGTCATCCCACATCCCCCATCAATTTCACAAAGCACGGTGCTTCTTTCGCAAATCCAGTACTACAAAACAAAAACAAATATGTAAGAAAGTAGTATTAGCAGTAGCACATAATTCAAAGGCAGTAGCAGCAACACTATTGCTTACCGGGATCAATACTACACATCCACTATTGGTGTGCGGCCTCCCATCCTCTGAAGTAGTCAAGCACGATAATAAGTAATCCCTAACTCCTTTGGCCCAATTGTACTTCTTCATGGTGTCATAATCTGTTATGCATTTGACAAAGCTCCAACCAAGAGTCGAACCCGAACTTGCAAACAATAGTGTGGTGAATAAATGCAGTAGCAGGAGCTGTGTGACTCTCATTGGCCATCCATACCTTTTGACTTTCACTTCTGCATCCAGGAGATCTAATATCCTTGACTTTGTTATCCTGATTTCATTGCTGAAAAAAGCTTGCACCACTGAATTATCCACAGGCTTTTTTGAATCTTCAAGTGGGGTCGGTACATTGAGCCTGTTTTTTGGGTTTGGCAGCCTAAAAATCTGCTCTACATCAGACACACTGATCTCAGCCACCTTGTTTTCAAACTTGAACTTCTTCAATTTTGGCACGTAGCAGTTAATCAATCGTTGAATTTCTCTATCCGACTTCTTTGCGGTGGATTTTGACACCAAACGTCTATCATATATTGATATGAAATCCCAGAATGGTGTCTTCATTAGCTCATTTCTTAGAATCTCCTTATCCTCACCTAAGTCCTTGCAAACCTTGGTGAATACTTCTTCAAATGCCAACATGTTGCATCTGAATTGACGAAATTTCTGCTCACACCTTGGCTTTTTAACCTTGTCTACTTCCTTGGCTTTTTGTTGTTGTTTACCCTTCCTTGGCAACTTTTTTCTACACGCTAGAGTCTTATATCGCTTCCCTTTCGGTTTGACATTCATATCATTTTGCACTTGTGCACAATAGCAAGAAAATCAGAATTAAACAACTCATGTTACAACATCACATATACTTCTTACTTTTTACAGTAGCATAAGCATGATCAAGTTAGCAGGAAACAATTGAAACAGTAGCAGTTTAAATTTTACTTTAGCAGGTGTAGTGGCAGACTTATTATTAGTCTAGTGTGTGTAGTAGCAGCTCTTTAACATTAGTGTTTTTTTGTATTTTTTGTAATTCTTGTGGTTCAGCAAATGTAGTAACAGATACATAACTAGTCTAGTCCGTGTAGTAGCAGCTCTTTAACATTAGCATTTTTTTTTTGGATTTTTTGTGATTCTTAAGGTTCAGCAGGTGTAGTAGCAGACATATAACTAATCTAGACAATTCAAGACATATTCTCACTTACAAAACACTCAATACATAGACAACTCATGATACAAATACAGTAGCAGAGATATTACTTTAACAGTAGCATGAGCATGATCAAGTTAACATGAAACAATTGAAGCAGTAGCAGTTTCAATTCTACTTTAGCAGGTGTAGTAGCAGACATTTAACTAGTCTAGACAATTCAAAACATATTCTCAATTGCAAAACACTCAATACATAGACAACTCATGATACAAATACAGTAGAAAAGATATTGCAAATGAGCATGTGCATAGAGAATTACCTGGATATCGGTGGCAGACCCCGGTTCCTCCATTAATCAAATGTATAAAAACTGCTACTGCCTCCAAAAGCACTGTAAAATATGAATTTTGGATTCTTATAAACTCAGTGCTACTGCTCGATTATGAAATCGAAAACGAAATCATGATTTCAAGTTCAAATAACACCAAATCTAAACGAAATGCATAACCACAAAGCCAATCCATGAAATCGAGTTCAAATTCATAGAAATCGATTATTCATTTCTGATTGCTACTATAAAATCGCGAAGCTAAAAACTTAATCTCAGACATGCAGAAGCCATAGAAGATTGAAAAAGTACCTGAATCGTGAGAGACGTCGATCTGCTACTGTGGAGAATCGGTGTTTCGAATGGAAATGGTGGAGAATTTTGGGACGAATCTTTCTGCTACTGTGATTTAGGGCTTGGGATTTTGAGAGAGAATCGTTGTTTTGAATGGAAATGGTGGAGAAGTGTGGGATTTAGGCTTTAGGTGGAGGCAATGGGATTTTGGGGGATGCAACGAGATTTTGGAGGAGCCAGTGGCAGGTTTGTAGTTATTTAAGAAAATATTGTTTTTTGGGTATTTTGCATAAAAATTGCTGACATGGCGTAGGACTATGGATTGTGGGCTTGGGCTTATGTCCTTATTTGTTTAAATTTGTTGAAAGTTGGTTTTTCTATGTTTTTCAACTGTCTATGGTAGTGGTTTGTCATTTTCTCTTTAATAAATCAACAACATGTGAGGGTAAGCAAAATGGTTTGTGGGGTCACAATACACGACCCCTAAATCAATACCAAAATTATTGGATTAGATAGACAGAGAGACTGCGAGAAGGATTACTAAAACCTCAAAAAGAGACGAAGTCACTATTATCCAGAGTCAACCAAATCTAAAACCTCCCTAGTCACTAACAACGCTAAGAAAAAAACATAACAACATGAAAGCCCATAATCATAATCCATTTTATACAAAACCTTTTTGTATAAACCACATTCTCTACAACCTCTTTTTGGATGACATTTCGTACGAAGAAGTCACTACATATAGGATGCTACTAAGTTGTCGTGGCATTTACCATATATATATATATTTTCTGTCAACCGTGCACACAACGCAAAACCTGTTTCTAACAGTGTTTCTAACTACTGTTCGCATAAACATATTTGGGCCTCGTCTTCTGAAGCCACTTCTCGTTATGGGCGTATCTACAGTGACACTAATGAGAAGAACAAGCGCTTTTAGATTTTTAAGGGAAATTGATAAAGTAGTCTGGGGTTCATATCTAAAACCAATTGACAATGGATGGAGTAGCCCAAACCCTTATAAACCCACATGCAATGTCTCATATTCCCGATGTGGGATTGATATCTCAACACGCCAACACGCCCCCGCACGTGTGGCAAATTTTCAAGCCTAACACGTGGACAACATTTGAGGTTGACGTGGAATTCGTGTGGCCATTGGGCTTCACACGTGGACGTGGGTAACCCGCTCTGATACTATGATAAAACAGTCTGGGGTTCACATCCAAAACCAATTGGCAATGGGTGGAGTAGCCCATACCCTTATAAACTCACAGACAATGTCTCATATTCCCGATGTGAGATTGATATCTGAACAGAAATGTAGCAATTGTGGAATCATCCAACAATGATGCGAGCAAACTTTACAAATAAATTGTGAATCAGTTTGCACACCTCAAGGGGCATGAATGTTCCACAAAGACCACTTCGTCCAAGTATGAAACGTGCTAGTTACTGTGGACCGGAGACAGAAAGGAGCAGTAACCCGGGGTTGTTTAGTACCAACTCATGAACACTATGTCGTCGCCTTTGTTCAACTTGTCCATTGACCATAAAAGAAAATACAGAGTCAGAATTCAAAAACTAATTGGACTGTTGCATAGAAACTTTGCGATGAAAAAATAGCCACCAACATCAGATCAATACACCAAATGTTTTAAAGCAAACACACTAAAGAATGGACAGTCCAAGAGCCTGCAGCTAATACATATACATTACTATAGAATGAGTTACCTAACCCCTAACCCCTAACCCCTAACCATAATCTATGCCAAGGAGGCCGGGATCAATGAGTTGGAGTTAGACCACATTCCTTAATTATTAATTAGTCAAAATCAATCTTCAAATTAATATTAGAAAGTCTCCTTATAACAGGCAAAGCTAGCTAGTCAGAGGCCAACGACGCAGCTGATCACGTCAGTTATGTATACTATAGCTCGTTGATTTCCATTACTTTTCTCAATCAATTCAAAATCAGAGCGTTAAGCAGATAAGTACTGATAGATGTATACCAGCCGGCATTATACTAAAGATCCAGTTCATTCACATATATCTTCTTAATTTTCTGCTCTGGGATTCTGGGAAGCAAGGCATGCAGCAATCAAAGAACTTCAAAAATAGTCAAAAATCTGAACTCCACCCAGAAGAAATAATCAAAATATAAAGCCAAAAAAGATGATGATGAATACTATTGATAAGGAATTGAAGAATCCTTTTTAATGGGAAAGTCATTCTCATTACACAAACAATTAAAAATAATCTTGGTGAGGGTGGCCAATTCAATCCGTAAGAGTTTCAACAGATCATATCAGAATAAAATCTCATGTTATTCTAAACTAATAACCAATAATTCCATCTCATCGAACCAGTGAACAATCAAGCAATCAGTTTTATACTAACAGTTTTAAAAAGCTAGTTCCCGGATTTGAAAGCAATATAATGATCAAGAGCCTGCAGCTAATACATATACATTGTTGTAGAATGAGTTACTGTCCGGAGCTTTTAGCTAGATACATCTGCAAGACTGCAAATATATTACATGTAAAATTGAAATCTTGATACATATACCCAATTCATGAAGCTCCAAAAAAGAAAACCCATCTCAATGAATTGTGAATGTTTCACCGTTAATCTCAAGGTGCTGAACCATAGAATGAGACAGTTGAGCCGTAGCTCAAGAAACAATGGAAATATAAATCGATGAATTAGAGAGAGAGAGAAAGAGATGAATACCTGGCCTTTGGATCCGTTGCTTTTGGGAACTAAAACGACGTCAATCACCTGAAGCTTCTCTCTCTGAACCCCAGTCAAGGATTATTGTTGCAAGTAATTAAGCACCTAGCTTATAATTATTTATAGACAAAAACCACAAAACTTTTGAACTACTGTCAAGATCAAAAACAACACGATTCATAATCGATACTCGTTTCTTCATCTACCAAATTGATTGGCTTTGCAGTTCTTCCTTGACTATCAGTAACAATCAGAATATCGATACCTGATCTTCGTATTCACCTTCTGAACTACGGTATCGATCTCCCAATCTCCGGTATTCACCTTCGTATTCATCACTTTCCTTTGTTTATTCAATCGATCATTGGACTTTTGATTTGAGCTGATTCGGGTTTGGTCACTTTTCAGTCTGAGACCTCAAAGATCGCTTGCACCGGTTCCAAGTAAATTGCTTGCTGATTTCAGTTTGATTTTCGGTCAGTTTTTCCGGTTACGTTATAATCGTTACCTGCAATGTACTCAGCTGGAGAATAGTTTAATCGATCATGTAGTGGTTTTAGAGAAAATAAAGTAAACTTTACCTTAATCTTCTTGATCTAATTTTCATGTTTGCTTAATATGAGTTTCAAGGCTCTAATTTTTTTGTTTTGTTTGCTATTGCATGCACCAGAATACAGAATTGGAGTAAAACTGGAGCTAGAGATGGTGAATGTAAGTATGCTAAAATTTTGAATAATTGATTTGATTGTGCAGTTTGAAAGAGATTCGATTGCTTGATAGTGTTGTTATTTATCAGTTTTCTGATACAGTACTGTGCTTGAAGGGTGAAAAATTGTTAGGTTATATCTTAGAAAACATGATCAATCTGATCTGCTTTCAGCATTTGGAATAGTACATGGAATTTGATTTACCATTTACATTTGAGAATTTTGAAGTGATGATATGCATTTGTTATGTAATATTTTAAGAGGCTTCATGGATTTAATTCATAGATTACCTGGTATCATAAGCACCTTTAGGTTGACTGATATTATATTTGCAATGTTGGTCTTTTCCAATATTAAGGTCAGGTTCAAGAAACACTTAGAGATGAGGGTTGCTACTGAAGGGCCGGCCTTGGAGAAGCTTATGTGTGTTGCTTGCTTTTGGGGGATGAGTTAAGCTAACTATTGTTTCCAGAAAGATCATCAGCTTCCAATATGAAAAGGTGGCTTCATAAGTAGAAGATATATCATATGCAAAAGTCAGAATCTTTCCCTTTTCTTTTGACGTCCACTCTTAGTTGATACTGTCAATCCTCTATACACTCTTTTCGGATTACTTTAGATTTGTTTCTGTATGGGAGGTCTACATTTCATGTTTTACTCATACAATTCATTTGTTTGTATCGATTGATGGTATTCAGGGATCTGTAAGTGAAGCGCACTATGAAACGTTTTTACATTAGATCATCGAAGGTGTCCTGAATAAAGAAAGGAACCATATGACTGTTGCAAGCAGCTGTTCAAATCAACCCCTATCAAAATTTCAAAAGAGGTAATTCATCAACTAACAGCCTTTATAAAAAAAGTTGTTTGTTTCCTACTCTTATCTGTTTTCTGCTGATTAAAAAGAGCTCATGTTTAATTCATCTACTATCAGTCTTTATAAACAATGTCTATATCTCTTATGGTAAATGAGCTCATGTTTATTCTTAATTGTATATTTGAATTTCAGTGATTTAGTTACAATCATACAAGCAATGTAGTCCCATGTTCATGCACATATGAATATGATAACTTTGTGTTTGGTCGAGGATATGAATTCAATATGCACCTGTATACACACAAATAACGAATTTGAAAATTTTCAAGCGGCATTCATTGGTTTGAAACCATTTCCTGTAAAGTAATGGATATGAACTATAAGGTTGTATATATAGAGAATTAGATGATTTCCAAGGTAGTCTGACCTAAATTTCAATGTGCCAGACCAACTTTAAAATTGACTTCACATTTCAATTCCACGGTTTAGTCTTTGAGAATCGACTTCAATTTTTAATGCTTAATGTGTATATTTTTAGGTATTGGCTGAATAGAGCGAAGGGTCTCTGGTCTCATTTAAGAGAGGAAAAACAGGGAAAGGGAAGAGCAAGAAGAAGACCCATCTCCATAAACCACAAATCAGTAGAAGAAGAGCCTCCCTTCATAAGTAAGCAAAACCCTTGCTCCCCAAAACATTATTTCACTGCTCGATTTTTATTTTATTTCTTTTAAAATTGGTTGATTGATTGGGAGTTGGGTTTTGCAGAGAGCGAAAGTAAGAGTGTGCCTCTACTAAAGTTGTGTAAGGTGACAATGAAGGTGATGGAGAAGAAAAACAAGGAGCTCGGCTTCCAGAGCAAAAAGGTCACAAGTAAGAAGCTCTCTATTTGCAGCTTTTTATTATCGACTTAATTTACTACAGCTTTCTCTCAATTTACAACAGTTTTCATTTTCTCTAGCACAATCATATTCCCACGCAGGACCAAATGATTTATTGCAAGAGTTCCATTTGCAGAATCTCAACACTCAAAGACTGGTGGTACAAGGCATATCCACACTGCTACAAACAACTGCAACTCAAGGAAAACTGATCTATGAATATGCCTGGAAAACGGCATGCAACTGCCTCTCTCATGGTAAACACCAAACCCTTCAACTACAATTCCTCTATAATCCACACCAATTTATACACTGCATGACAAAAAAGGATTCTCAGATTCAAGCAAGAGAGAGTTATTCAGCAGCGACCCAGAAAACAAACACCGCAGGTAAACCTTTATAGATGACTTCTATTGTATACTTCTATTCAGCAGTCCCAATATTCGCATTCTTGATTTGATTCTATTCGGCTTCCTTGCTATTGTTAAAACTATCTCCTTTTCAATTGTTACAGATTTTATTTTAAACTTTATGAATCATGTTTATAAGTTTGCAAAACTTATGTTCATTCACTTCTTTTCATTCAGTTCTGACAGGAAAGAATACATCAAATGAGAAACATTTTGGAAGCTGCTTTTTGAACACCCTCCATGGAAATGTATCCGTAGAAATGGAGGGAGGAGCCTTTTGAACTACCTCTCTATGGAAAATGTAACATGGCTGGCTTCATAGTTTGAAGATGGTGCATATAAATTTTTTTTAAAAGAAATTGGGAGTGTATTCAACTGTCTATATTGATTGGTTTGTCATGGTGATTTCAGGTAGCAAAAGGATATCTGGAGCAGCTTGAAGACTCGGGAGAGATCTGCAGAGTTCAATGCCTACATGTACAGAAATAAAGCCTTAGATTTTGTAAACTTAAGGAGGTAGAACCCAACAATGAAGTCAAGAAGGATCTTGGTGCTGAGAAACAGTTCGGAGAAAATGAGGCTTCTAATTAAAGCTAGTTGATGCGATGACGGGAATTCTTAAACAGAAAATGAAACTGCAAACCGAGGAGAGATTCCACCACTCATGTAGTTCCAAATGAAATTCATGTATGCATATAGGGCAGAATCTAGCCAAGTGAGTAGATAATGGTATGTATATATACAAATTCAAAATGTTCTGTATATATATATATAGACAATGTATTATTCAAATGAATAAACATCCTTTCTGTTTTGAATGTGGCTATTAAGACCTCTAAATTTGCTTACTAGATCTCATTCTATTGTGAATTATTAAATGACATATACATCCTTATATACAATGACTATTAAAGACAATAATTATACAAAACGAAATATTATATTTATTCTCTTTAGACTTTCTAATTCAATAATAATTGATTTCATTATTTATTATTTTTCTTATATATTTTTGTTTTCTAAATTTTTTTTATTATAGCATATATATAGTTTATAAGAGCTACAAAAATAATCAATATTAATCATGTGACATAAAATTTTGTATTATCATACATGTTGAATCATATACTTGCAAGGTGCATAAATATTTTTGCAAAAAAAAAAATAATAATATCTATCGATTATAGAAAATATATATTTATTGAAATAATTTATTATGAGGTACAAAATAGAGATCAAATTATGCAAAAGAAAAAAATGGAGAAAAAATAACATGTACAAAAGAGAAAAACGATTAAAAATATATATATAATATTTCATGATAGAACATTTTCTGCATAAAAAAAATAATCAAAATTAAAATGAAGGTAAGAATAATGGATGTTGAAAAACAAAAAGGGGAAAAAGAAACAAATGAGAGGTATATTGAGTGAATAAGAGATAATTAATTGATTCAAATATATGTCAATAATTAACTAAGGTTATGTTAGGAATTTAAAATGAGGTATAGTGAGCAAATGCTTATATTGAAAAGTAAAAGGGAGGTGTAGAGAGAATGAGAGGTATAATAAACAAATTTAGAGGTCCCAATAATCACACTCTTCTGTTTTAGCTCCGGCTCCCGCAGCAAAGCGCGGTCATATTTCTAGTATGATCTATTAGATGACCTATTTCTAAGCGGATTTGAGATTTTGAAATCTCTCCTTCCCGCATTTGTTTCCATCCAACTTCCTGTCAAATTGTGTCATTCCACCTAGTGTCGGAGTCCAAACTGTACTCATTATTGGTTTGTTGGATATTCACAAATCAACCAACAAGAAGTATCAAGATTGAAAAAGAGAAAATCGAAACAAGACCATGATAAACAAAATTGCCAATCATACGATTCATACCCAAAAGTTGCAACCGGCTACCATCAACCGGCAACATCATGATATTTAATGAATCAAAGGGGTACAAGGTTTAGGGTTTAGAACTTAAAAAGTAATGAAGGTAAAGGGGATCAAATATAATGACAGATCAGTGTCAACAATTTTGAAAGCTAAACTCCATCAGATAATCCAGCCTGTAATACATGTAAAATGTATACTGGTCTGCCCGCGCGCTGCTGCAGGAAACAGGGCGTGGGAACAATCGAGTGTTGGAAAAGATGGACAGATAATGTATTATAGACAGATGGAAAAAATCACCAACACATTCACATAATGTATTATAAACAACCAAGGATTGCTAAAAAGCATACATACACTACTCATGGCACAACCTATAAGTGCAACAGAATACAACAAATAAGAGCATAACAGATTGAGATATAATCTGAAATTGTAAATAAACTTGCTATTGAGCACTTCCAAGTTTTTCAGATAACAAATCAGTTTAGCAAATAAGCCTCACATTCAACTATTCCAGAAATCGAATCAAATCTACAAGTCTATTACAAAGATGAAGTATCCAATCTACAATCACCCCAATATCCTATACTCAACTATATGCATGTGTCGTGTCGATCCAAACAGCCTTTGAAGTCCCTGCAGCACCAACAATATCCTATACTCAACTATATGCATGTGTCGTGTCGATCCAAACAGCCTTTGAAGTCCCTGCAGCACCAACAACAAAGATGTAAAACTCTATTAGAACTTAAATTAGTAGGCAACATATTATAACTCTTCAAGAAATCCTAACAAATCAGATATCCCCATTCGTCAAATTTTGCAACATACCATAGAACAAACAAAAACAAAAAACATTTTATTGTGGACAATGATTCATACAGAATATGATGGTGATGAATTTTGATGGTGATTAATTTTGCAAAGTAAGGCCGAGAAAACAGCGAAACAAATAACAACAGCAATTCTGCACTAACAGTTGACTTTAGAAAATAAATGCAGCCATCAAAGTATATCTAAAGCATGCATATAAACCAAATAAAGAGCATAATCTGAAAATCAGATATTTTAAATTGCAAGTACAGTAAAAATATACAAAGATGTTCTAAATTGTTAGTACAGTAAAAATACTTACATACCAATACAGATAGCAAGGATAAAACCCTCTATGACTACTCAACACCATTGGTTGATTTCTACCAAAAGAACAAAAACAATGAGAACACTTGTAGTATCTAAGCAGGCTATTTGTGTCTTGTTGGGTTTAGGGGGTTTAAAGAGCAAAAGCAAAGAAGGGACCCAGACCACCACAGAATTTTAAATTTACCTAAAATCATAAAAATCTAAGCAGATATTTAGGCTGTTATTTCAAGAATCTGATGTAACATGGAAGAAGAACAAAAAGACACACAATCCTATCATTTGCCTATCCCTTTGGTCTCATCTTACCCACATGCCACATCACTTATGTGTTCTATATGTTTCATATCTGCACAATAATGAATTTCAAAAACTGATTACACATTCAAGTGTAACTGATTACTCAGATTGTTGTACTTTCAGGGCCTTGGGATTTGTGTCAAACCACACTTCCTTTCCTACCAAGGAGGGTTCTGTATATTCAGATGCTGCACATAGGATTTGTATTTCTCTTGAAATATACTCTAAACTCGTAAAAATATTGCTAAACTGGTAAAATAGACACCAACAACACTACTATAATAAAACCCTCATCATACCTAAAACACTCATAATCATAAATCAATGTTGGATCCCCAGAAAATTTCTATATAGTAAAATTTGTACCGATTACACCACTCTAACAAACCCATGCAAAGAATCAACAAAATTTACCCAACACAGAAGTGCTTAAATCTTGAAATATAAAACCCATGAAAAAATCCAACAAGCTTAAATCTTGGGATCTCTTACCATTCAATCGACCTCATCCATTGGATCGTTGAAATCCAGCAAAAGAATTGGATCACGGGCCACCACGGGCAAAGGTTGACGTTTTGCAGTGAGGCTGATCTTTGGGGCTTTCTGCTTTGGCCATGGCAGGATACCACTCTTTAGGACTTCCTGAGAAAAAATGAACCGAGTACTGAGTAAGAACCGCCAAATTCTACAAGAAGAACGCATATGTTCAATAAAGTAATCCTACCTTCTCTTGAGGTCTACTTATTAACCCAATTCTGCTCGGGTCCATTGGTCCCACCGAGAGCTGGCTGCACAGACATGGTTTCTGGAAAGAGAAGAGGGGTTTGTTAAGGGTAGGGTTTTTTGGTTAGACAGAAGTTGGAAAGAGAAGAGGGGTCTGTTATGGTTTAGTTTTTGGAAACAGAATGTAGTAGTGTGGTAAGGTTTTGGGGATTCTAACGGTATTTAAGTGAAAATGCGAGAGGTTTGAGCAACCGATGCGCCAGTAAGAACATCGCTAGAAGAGTATTTGTATGATTACAACAATGAAGCAATTTATAATTTTATGAAAACAAAAACAACAAATGTAATATAACAAAAAGGCATAGCAATCAAACCATTGTGATAGCCCTTTCCGGCCAAACCCCGCCGGATCTAACCACCCTGTGTATGCCTGATTATTTCCCTCATCAGCCTTTTTGAACCTTCGCTCCATTTTTGAGAATTCAAATCATCGACAAGAGATTTGAATATCAAAAAAGAAGCAAAGCTTAAAACTGCTTGTGAAATCTTCATAGCTTCATATAGTCATACGAGAAGATAGAGGGCAGCAGGCTTCAGATCTAGAAGTTTGAGAGAGAGAGAGAGAGAGAGAGAGAGAGAGAGAGAGAGAGATGAAAAGAAGAGGGTGTTGGGGTCCTCTATATATACGGGTGTGGCCAACAAGACTCCAACAATAATAGGGGTTGGGCCTAGTTGCCTATCTACACGTTTCCTGCGCCTATAAACTAAATACACGTACCACAAGCATTTACCTTCAGTTACGTTTCGTGATTCTCCATTTTTTACGATGGTGATTTTGTGATTCTCATTGATGACTTATACTAAGATAACAAACGATACGAGCTGGAAAACAATAAATAATGACCATTTGCATCAAAAAAACAAAAATCAAAACTCATTCCAATAATAATAAGAAAAGCTAATGGAGACTAAATTTGATATGGTGTATTAATGTTTATAAGAAAACACAAAAGGAAAGAATTAAAATTCAAATAGTGAATAAATCGCTATTTATTTACAGGTCTACGAAATAAATCGTTATAGAAACTTATTTAGGTAACAAAGAAATGTTGAGCGGATTCTACGCACCAAGATGCACTTGCATCATTAATATGCGAAGATCTTGTGAAGATTAGAGACCCTAAATTCATTCTTTTCATTTTCATTTTTGATTCGATCAAATTAAGCGTACATAATAAAAGTACCTCTTATTCGAACTCAAGTCCTCACCTCTTGTATTGGAAACATTTATGACTACTTTTTTTAGGTTTTAATTTTGTTAACGGTATTAGAATACATGCATGATAATGTGACGTGGATGATCAGATCAAAATATTAAATATTAGTTGTTAGGTTCACTTGCACCTTGGTGCGTAAAAGAATTTTTGCAAGTAACTATGCTACAATCAAGGCAAATACTTAGCTCTTCACAAAACATGCGAAAGGACAACAAAGTTAAGACCTCGTTTGGTTCACGGATTGGAAATGTTAGAAAGGAAAAGTTGTTCTTTTCATTTGTTTGACACACCTTTGGTTGATGGAAAGGAAATTGGTTCCTTGGTCTTTCCTATGTACAAAATAAATTTCCCACTAGTTTCCCTATGAGGTGTTTGGGAACATCGGGAAAGTAACTAGAAAATATATTTTACTTTCCTTTCCAATGTTTGGTTTATGCATGAATAGAAAAGCAAGTAACATTAATTTACCGATTATATTCTTAGTATTAAAATTAAATTATATCCTTAGTATTAAAATTAAAATATAGTAAACTACATATTAGTTACTGACCAAATTTCAGTTTATAAATTCATCCTTTACACATTATCTTATACATTTAAGGACAAAAATTAACAAATTAGGACAAACTAATGTCCACATGTCATATGTCATTACATATTTTACCAAACTACCTTTCACTACATATTCTACTGCTACTATGGACGTGCTACTACCGTGTCGATGAGAGACATGCTACTACCGTGTTGACGAGAGACGTGTTACTATCGTGTCGACAAGAGACGTGTTACTGCCGTGTCAACATGAGACGTGTTACTGCTGTGTCGACCAGATACGTGCTACTACTGTGTCGACCGCAAACGTGCTACTGCCGTGTCGACCGCAAACGTGCTACTGTTGTGTCGGCAAGAGACGTGCTACTGTCGTGTCGGCAAGAGACGTGCTACTGTCGTGTCGGCAAGAGACGTGCTACTGTCGTGTCGGCAAGAGACGTGCTACTGTCGTGTCGCCAAGAGACGTGCTACTGTCGTGTTGACTGCAGACGTGTTACTGTCGTGTCAACGAGAGACGTGCTACTACCGTGTCGACCGAAGACATGCTACTGCCGTGTCAACTGCAAATGTGCTACTGTCGTGTCGACGAAAGACGTGTTACTGCCGTGTCGACCGGAGACATGCTACTGTCGTGTCAACCGGAGACATGCTACTGTCGTGTCGACCGGAGACATGCTACTGTCGTGTAGGAAGGTATTACTGCCGTGTCGACGAGAGACGTGCTACTGCCGTGTCGACGAGAGACGTGCTACTGCCGTGTCGACGAGAGACGTGCTACTGCCATGTCGACTGGAGATGTGCTAATACCGTATCGACCGGAGACGTGCTACTGTCGTATTGACCGGAGACGTGCTATTGCCGTATCGACCAGAGACGTGCTACTACCGTGTAGGAAGGTGCTATTGCCGTGTCGACGAGAGACGTGCTACTGCCGTGTAGAAAGGTGCTACTACCGTGTCGACGAGAGACGTGTTACTGCCGTGTCAACTGGAGATGTGCTAATACCGTATCGACCGGAGACGTGCTACTGTCGTATTGACCGGAGACGTGCTATTGCCGTATCGACCAGAGACGTGCTACTGCCGTGTAGGAAGGTGCTATTGCCGTGTCGACGAGAGACGTGCTACTGCCGTGTAGAAAGGTGCTACTACCGTGTCGACGAGAGACGTGTTACTGCCGTGTCAACTGGAGATGTGCTAATACCGTATCGACCGGAGACGTGCTACTGCCGTATTGACCGGAGACGTGCTACTGCCGTATCGACGAGAGACGTGCTACTGCCGTCTAGGAAGGTGTTATTGCCGTGTCGACGAGAGACGTGCTACTGCCGTGTAGGAAGGTGCTACTGCCGTGTAGGAAGGTGCTACTACCGTGTCGACGAGAGACGTACTATTGTTGTGTCGACTAGAGACGTGCTACTGCCGTGTAGGAAGGTGCTACTACCGTATCGACGAGAGACGTGTTACTGTTGTGTAGGAATGTGTTACTGCCGTGTAGGAAGGTGCTACTGTCGTGTCCACGAGAGACGTGCTACTGTCGTGTCCACGAGAGACGTGCTACTGTCGTGTCCACGAGAGACGTGCTACTGTCGTGTCCACGAGAGACGTGCTACTGTCGTGTCCACAAGAGACGTGCTACTGCCGTGTCATTTTGCATAAATTTATTTGAAAAAATAGGTATTTTAGTCATTTTTCCTATGAAAGTCTA
Organism: Fragaria iinumae; assembly: GCA_009720345.1. NCBI lineage: Eukaryota > Viridiplantae > Streptophyta > Magnoliopsida > Rosales > Rosaceae > Fragaria > Fragaria iinumae. Next base: position 31,177,114 of record CM019122.1, on the reverse strand, counting down.
GATCAGATCTGGTACTATTAGTTTTGGCATGGCCTTATGTCTTAATTTGTACAGAAAATATTGAAAGTGGGGTTTTTGTGTTTTTAAATTTGGTCATGTGCTATTATGTAATTTTCTCATTAAAATATTCAAGATTCAAAAATTTTATGGATAATTTAGTAATACATACATTAAAATAATATTTGAAAGATGCAATTAATGTTAGGAAAGTATGAGGGAGATTGAATCCCATGGTGTGTGGGAGGATCCAATTTCTCATTTATTTTCCCATATTGCAGTAAAATCTTTCATTTCCTTAGAGTATTGCTTAATGATGAAACTTTTTAGCTTTTTGTACCCTAATTATGAACACTAATATTTAGGTATGTTTATTATTAATTACATTTAATGATTTAATCCCAACAAAGTTCAATCTGCAGGGTATTGATTCTGAAGCAAACTTTGTTTTGGCAACATGGAAACTAGGGTGCTTAACTTTGTCTGGAACAAGAGACAACATGCTGTCTCTTTGATCCCTCTGCGGATCGATCCTTTCCTCTACCTCTTTTCTTCTTTTGTTTTGTTTTGGTTTCGTTACTATTTGAGGATGTATTGTATGGTTCAAAAATAGGAGATATGGAAAGATTTGGATGGCTTCTGTGCTGTTGTTCTTGCTTGGGATTGTCTTGGTCAAACTCCATGTTTTCGTCGGCTGATCTAGTGACGGTCCTGTGTCACTTTTGGATGTTGATGGTGACGGCGACTGTAACACCCCGGACCAAATTTTACCTATTTACTGGGTATTCTACGAGTTACTGAGGAATTTCACCGTGCTCGGTAATTTGGTAATTTAACACTCGAGTTTATTTTTCGAGTTTTTCTCAAATTGTTAAATTCTTCTTTTAAGGCCCCGAGGTCGTAGCACGTGTTAATATGAGTTCATCGGTGTCTTCGAATTATTTTTGGAGTTTCGAGCTATTTTCTACGATTTATTGAAGGTTGGTGAAAGAAATTAATTTTCTAAAATTGAATAACTCATTTAATCTGGGTCGTCGGATCAAGTAGGGTTTTGATCTTGGCCGTTGGTGTGGGTATATAAGGAAATAAGATGGGTTGACTTTGAAAAAGCCCACACTCGGTGTTGACCCGAGCCCAGGCTTCTCTCCCTTCCTCTCCGGCTGCCTCCTCTGCTCCGGCGTGGCGTCGTTAGTTCCGGCCGCCGCATGCCACGAAACCGCCACCAATCTCTTCCTCTCCTCCTCCTCTACAAAACCCGGTCCATGGATCACACTTTCATCTCGATTCAGTGGTGATCGATCGAAAGAAAGCTCGAATGTGTTCACCGGTTTCCAGCGTTTTCCGGCAAGTTCATCGGGTGCCGATGCCGTCGAGGCTGCTCAGCGCTCCTCCTCTCCTTCTTGAAGTAGCGTCGATCACCAAGGAGCCAAGACAAGGTTATATGGAGACAAAGAGTGTTTCTGCTGCTATGTTGGAGGAGACCCGAACTCAGATTTCCGGCAAGGAAGCTACTGCCGGAGAAGGGAAGCTTTGGAGGCCGCTGTTGTTGTGCTGCATTGAAGTAAGGGGCTGCTTGTAGGCTGTGTGGCGGTGGGAGGCTTTTGCTGATCGACTGGAAGTGAAGGTTGGTTGAGCAGAGGGCAGTGTTGATGTCCATCGGCAGAGTTGATGGCAAGGATGGAATTGTTCTGGTCGGGATAGTGAGAGGCGGAGAACAGCAGGTTGACCTCCGTCAAAGAGAGGTTGATAGGTTCGAGTGGTGAGCGGATTAGAGAGTTTGTGGGGAGGCTATGGCCAAATCCTGGCAAGTCGCCGGAATCCGGCGAACTATTCCGACAGGTCACCAGAATCCAGTGAGGGTTCCGGCGAAGCAGCAGATCCGGCAGAGAGCCGAGAAGACGTGGGATTGGCTAGAGAGTGTGAATAGTTGAAGGCAATGCTGGAGGAGTATTTCGGGCATTGGAAGACTTAGGTCTAATACTGTGAGTGGACGTTTGTTTTCAATTAAATGCATGCAATAAGTATTTATTTAATGATTGAGTTTAATTTATTGAATCTTAATTTTGTGAAATTAATTTCCTTTTATGATTGGTTTCTGCGAAGTATTTTCTGAAGTAAATATTCATATTTTATTTGTTAACTTCGTTATTTGGAAAGTTACCGAAAATAGGATTTTCGGTGGAGTCATATATTTATTTCTTCTTTTATAATTGCTAATTTTTATTATTTTGGAGAGTTACAGAAAATGAGATTTTCGGTGGATATATGTATATGGATATGTATGAGGATAGTATGTATATATAAATGCTAGCTAGCCATACGTACTTTTCCGTCATAATGAGGTAAAATACCATTATGGTGTGACGTGAGCGTTAAACGCAATCGTCGTAGCCCTATATGAATATAATAGTAATTTATATAGGGAATATGCACGTATATATACACCCGTCTTTTCCGCATAATGAGGTAAAATTATATTATGGCGTGACGTGAGCGTTAGACGCAAGCGTCGTAACCTTGTATGAATTTCTATTTTTCTTATATTTCTTCATAAGAAATCATACAATGAGTATGACGAGTGTAAATACATATATATATACACAGGGCTTCTCAGCTGCGGAGGTCCGCACCAATGGTTTTGGTGCGGATTTCCATTTTTGCACCACTATTCGATCGAATTTCTCCATCTCCACCGTCTAGTATCTAGATAATATTGTGTAGATCATCTCTGCAAAATTTCAGCCAATTTGGTAATCGTTAAGGCCCTCAAACTTGCGTTTTTCTGTTTTAAACATGAACGGTTCATGTTTGACAAAATTCAGTCCGTCAATTTGTTTTTCGAGTTTGAGGGTCTTAACGATTACCAAATTGGCTGAAATTTTGCAGAGATGATTTACATAATATTATCTAGACACTAGACGGTAGAGATGAGGAAATTCGATCAAAAAGTGGTGCAAAAATGGAAATCCGCACCAAAACCATTGGTGCGGACCTCCACACCTGAGAAAGGCTGTATATATATAGTTTAGCCTGAGAGGCTGTATTTTATTAAGTTTTGGAGACTAGCAGGAGCTAGTCATGTATTTGCCAGTTTATGAGTTGAGAGCTTTTGAGCTGTCGCATGCAGCATAATTTCTATAGAAATTAAATTGGAAAAGCATAAGAATTATTTCTTTTAAATTTATTTTTGTCCACTCACTCTAACATTTTCAAATATTTTCCCTTGGGCCATTCGTTTTAAAAATGTCCAGTTTGCATGTTAGTTTTGTCGAGGTCGGGCGTACTTGGAGTCGAGGCATAGTTCGTAATATAGCTTCCGCTTATTTGTTATTCTGTCTCTTTTTTTCCTTTTAGAGTTGCTCTGAACCAATGAATTGTTTGATGTGGGATTATAATTAGATTAGTGAATAAATTGGGAGATGTTGTGATTTGGGGAGCACGAAGGCTCCAGGAGTAGCAGGATTTTTAGAAGTGATGCATGTATTATTAGGAAGGGTTGTTCATTTTCAAGAAAGGTTATGCTGAACTTTCGGTAATATCTTCTTTGGAGGTGGTCTCGCAGGATTTACTTCAGGTTTCAAGGTGAAATTCGGAATGAGTCCTGACAGCGACGTCACAACACTTCACCTTGATGCTTGATCAGTTCCTGAGGTTGAAGACTAGAGTGGGTTGCTCTTGGGTTTGTATCTTGGCTCCGTCAGTGGGTCTTTTGCTTTGTTTATAACTTGGTTTTTGTGGTTGAATAAAAATAGCCTCCGTTGCCAAAATAAACAAGAGAAATTTTGATAAATGATCATCTTTTGGTCTCTAAGTTGATTTATAACATTGTTTTCTGATTTAGTTGAAAAATAACCTTTTAGCAGGATAAAAAGTCATTAAGATCCTTACTAAACTCTCATATTATCTGCCTATATATCTTTAAAAAAATTGAAAGCATGTTGTCTAACGTGGTAATCAAAGGTCATGGACAAACCCCAGAACTTCATTTTTGTTGGTGCTGAAAAACGACTCTTCCATCTTCAATATTTTTCCTACATTATCAGAGAGGATATGAAAACTCATCTTTTAGTATTGAGTGAAAATTGATAAAAACATTAAAGTATTAAATTAATGTCCACATATAAGATTATAATATTTTGTTTGTATACAACCTGTTGCAGAATTCAGACCTTGTGTTCAATCCTTGACAATCCTTTCCATTTAATATTTACATAATGAAAAAGCATTTATATGGGGTTCACCCCTTAATTGGCTTCAACAAACAAAAGAAGCAAGCAATCATACTTGCACGGTGCTGCGATCATACTTGCAAATAAATTAAACTTGTAATATTCAATTTCAATCTTGAAAAACCCTTAAATCCTAAATCTTCAAAATAGAAATTCAAAATTTTTTGATTATACTTTTATTTGACTAGTAAATTATAATTCAATTCTATAAAATAAAATCAAAGAGATTAGCGATGTACTTACTTTGAACAAGAAGGTTTTCAATAATGTTCCAAATCAATAAGAGAGCTTAAGTTTTAAATCATAAAAGAAGTTGGGTTATTGTTTGGAGAAAAATAAAGAAGGAGAGAAAAGAATTGCAAGAGGTAAATAGTTTAGTAAGAGTCTTAATGACTTTTTATCTTGCTAAAAGGTTATTTTTAACTAAATGAGAAAATAAAGTTATAAATCAACTTGAAGACCAAAAGATTGTCATTTATCAAAATTTCTCAAAAAAACGGTAACTTATAAATCACACACTAACTACTTATCTGAAAGGAAACTGCTGATTTGGTGTCAGAGCCTCACTACATTCATTGTATTTACGGGGCCGCATGAAAAGGCATGGATTTTGGACTTTTTGGTCACAATTCCTAATGTTCAAGGCATAGTGTTTTTGTTCTAAGCTAGCAATATATAAAATGATAAAATCCTACTAATCAATTTCGATCGGCAATGTATCTTGCATGGGGCGCACAAGTTCCTTGAAATTTAATTTGTTCATGTTAATACACAACCAAGAGTACTTGGCCCTGCCGAGAATGTTGCATAATCACCTGGACACCGGAAGCCATTCCGGGCTAAATGTCACTAGCGGAACCTCTGTCGGCACCTAAGGAGTGGAAGTCCGACAATCGTTTACTTGTGGGAGCCATCTAGTAACGGCTAAATACCCCCGAAAGGGGAGACATTGAATAGGACCACCAAAATAGTCCCACATCGTAAACGAACGACACGACTCCCAATACTAGCCTATAAAACAGGCACAAACTCCCAAAAGAGGTAAGCTCGTTATTCCTCCCTTACTCCCGAACTATACAAGTAGCTGTCATACGCTAACTTAAACATTGGAGAGTCGAAGACTGGGCCACCCCAATCTCGACTCCTGACGCAGTGTTACTTGTGCAGCTACAGGAACTGGAGCCAAGGATTCGACCTCCCGTCCCGTGAACTTGGGAAGAGGTAGAAACAATTGGCGCTAGAAGGAGGGCCCTCTTGTGGAACTCCCATTTAACTTGGAAAGCAAGATGGTGGAAATTGTGTATAACCAAAATGAACCCGAGACACGGTTAGAAAAAGAACTATTCCAATCTGGCGATACGTCCCTTAGCCAAGCCACAGCAACCGCGGCCCCGATTACCCATACCGACACTGCCACAGCCCTCGAAATTCTAAAAAAAGACTTCCATTTATTCCGGAAGCAAGCAGCTAAGGAAAAAGCAGAGGCATAGGCGTACCAGGTACGCATTGCTGAGTTGGAAAAGGAACAATTCTTACTTCGAGCCACACTAGATCATCGTAACGTCTACAATGACACACTGGAACGAGCGGCAAGGGTCACTAACACCCCAGACCCCATCTTGACATCCATCTTTCCTAGCCAAGGACAGAACAGTTCCATGGTCCCTGGAGGCCCCAACCAAATCATCTATGTAACTCATCCACTCAACCACCCATCATTTCCACTCCCAACCCCCCAACCATCTACGGTTACTAATGAATCCATTCCCCTGATAAACCAGTCTGACCCATCTAATCCACCCGTCCCCAATCCCAACCCCACTTGCACTAACACTGTAAACCCACCCCTCGACATGCAAACCCGATTCCTCCTCCAGCTCAACAATTCTGTCACTCAGTTGGCCTCGTGAATTGAAGGCGTTGAGAGTCGCGGGAGCCAGCGACCCCTATTCACAGAATATGGGCATCGCCCAAGCCGCTTCACGCCACGGGTGCAAATGGAAAAGAGGTCACCCGAGGCCAAACCCTTCAAAGTGGACAAGTATAAGGGCACTGGGGACCCTCACCTTCACCTTGAAACATTCCTTTCGTTGTGCAGCTCCACTCGGTACACAGATGCCATGGTTTGTCATGCTTTCCAAGAAACCCTCTCAGATAAAGCACTCAGTTGGTTCCTTAACTTACCTCCTAACTCCATTGACAATTTCGATCAACTCTTGGAACGCTTCCTCAACCGCTTCATACTGCATGCCAGCATTTACCGCAGTGTCAATGCCCTATTCCACATCAAGCAAAAGGAAGGTGAAGAGCTCCATGATTTACTGTTCAGATGGCAATCTGCTACAACACGATGTCATAATCTTGAGCCGCGGGTTGCTAAACAAGCTTTCCGCCAAGCCTTGCTTCCCGGCTACTTCCTGATAGAGATTAATAGGAACCCTCTTGGATCGTATGATGCCCTAATGGACCTTGCTGTCCGATGGGCACGTGCCGAGTTTGCCACATTTGGACATGTTAACCCCACCAACACATTAGCACTCCCAGCCCCACCCCAAAAGCAAAACTCTCAGCAGAAGTATGAGCATTATGACAGAGGACATGACAAGGGTAAGCAACTGGCAGTTCCCGGGATAATAACCAGGGACGAGGCTCGGACCGCCGCCACAGTGGGCAGCGAGGACGTGACCATCATTATTGGTCCCGAGAGCAGAGCCCCCAGTAGCAGCAACGTAGCTCCTCCCCGCCACCCCGTTATGAGTTCCACACTACCTTGACCACAACATACGAGGACATTTGGGCTAAGCACAAAGACCGCATTCCCCCGCTGCCTAAAAGCAAGTATCCAAAAAAGCCCCGGCGGGCAACATGAAACAAATATTGAGCATACCATGATGACAATGGTCACACAACTGAGATGTGTCATGGCCTCCGCAACGCGATAAAACATCTGGTCCGGAATGGGCAACTCCACCAGTATTGCACTCTTGCAACAGGAGCTAACGCCATTGAAGTTCACGGTGAGATCCTCACCCTGCATGGAGGAGCCCCGTGACTTCCCCCTCGTCAACCTTCTGCGAAACGGCAATGTACGGACCCCCTGGAGATCCATGAAATTCAGAGAGGAGTCACTACTACCCCGTCAACATGGGACCAGGTGCCATTTTACAAAAGGGAAGATACAATAAATTGCCATCACAATAAGCCCTTCATAATCAATGTGTAAGTAGATCACTACAGGTGCCACAGAGCCCTTGTAGACATTAGAGCTGCAGTCAGTGTAATGTTTGCAGATTGCTATAGGGGTCTCCGGCGCGACTGAGCTAAGTTATAAAACAACCATGATCCTCTTGTTAGCTTCTCGAGAGAGATTGTGCAGCCCTTGGGCTCAGATCGCTTGACAGTTTCTATGGGGACTAATCCATGTTGCTCTTCTATCACCACACGCTTTCTCATAGTTGATTGTCCTTCGTTGTACAACCTCATTTTAGGTTGCGACATCATCTGGGGACTACAATGCTTCATTGCAGGGTACATGCTACTTATGAAAGTACCTACCCCGAGAGGCATACTAACAATCCATGGGGATAGAGCGGCCATCGAACATTGCCACCTTAATGTCATCCAGCAAGGGCGTGACGCCTATGAAATGTTTCCACTCAGCCACTTTGAGGTTATTGACGACCCTCGGTACGATCATGAGGAGAAAGAAAAGAAGAAACGAGCCCCAAGACCCAATCCAGCAGAAGATAAAGTTTGGGTCTCCATGTCACCCAATGCTCCAGAGAGGAAAGTCCGCATTGGCACTAACTTTGACCCGGATCTCCAGTAAAAGCTCATTTCCTTCCTCCAGGATAAACAAGCAGTCTTTGCTTGGTCCTATGCCGACATGCCAGTCATTTCCCCTGAAAGAGGAATTGAAGCAAACTCAGAAAAGATACAAGCTATACTTGATATGACTGTTCCAACTACTCGGAACAAAGTCCAGTGCCTCACGGGACGCTTGGTAGTTTTGGCTCGTTTCATCTCTCGCCTCACAGATAAATGCAACCCATTCTTTCAATTACTGAAAACCCAATATAAAGAAAATGTGGCATAGGGCCCGAAACATGACAATGCCTTCAATAACATCAAAGCTTATCTCGCAGCAGTTCCTCTCCTATCAAAGCCTGTCTTGGGCAAAGTGCTTTACCTATATTTGGTTGTTTCTGCTACTGCCATCAGTGCTGCCCTTACACGCCATTAGCACAACAATGAACTCCTAGAATATTACTGTGGCAGAGGTTTCGTAGATCCCGAAACTCGCTACCCCGACATTGAGAAACTAGCTTTAGCCCTCATCATTGCAGTATGTAAGCTCCGACAATATTTCCAAGCTCACACAATTCATGTCCTAACTAATCATCCCTTGCGGCAAATACTCTAAAAACATGAAACTTCAGGGCACCTGGTAAAATGAGCAATTGAGCTGGGTGAATTTGACCTACATTTCAAGCTAAGGACAACAATAAAAGGGCAGGCAGCTACCGATTTCATTGCTGAGTTCATTCCCCTTGGTCACGACAGCCCAAATGAAGACGCCCCCCCCCTGGGACGCTATCTGGGAACTCCATGTCGATGGATCCTCAAACAATAGGAATCATCGCAGACCCAAAAGGAAATTCATATGAATATGCTCTCCGGTTTGAGTTCGAAACATCTAACAACATAGCTGAATACGAGGCTCTGATAGCAGGCATCCAGCTCTGTCGGGAACTCGGAGCTCTGCACATTCACATATTCAGTGACTCTCAGCTTGTAGTCAATCAAGTGGCATGAGACTTCAAAGCCAACCAGAATAACCTGGGATCATACAAAAGTCTAGCAGGAGCCCTCCTGCAACACTTCACATCATACAAACTCACACAAATCTCAAGGGCCAAGAACTCCAAGGCAGACACCCTCGCGAGACTCACCACAACTCTTCCCGAGTCCACGCCACCAGATGTGCACATAGAAACCTTGGACAAACCTAGCATCTCGAGAGCTTATTCAGAAATCTTTGCTCTCGAGACGACTAGCCAGCCCTCATGAATGGACCCATATGTTGCCTTCCTCTCTAATGGTACCCTTCCCTAGGACAAAAGAGAAGCACAACGGTCGCGCCACAAGGCTTCACTCTACCTACTCAAAGATGGCAAATTATACCGTCGTGGTCAGTTATGCCCCTTCCTGAAGTGCTTGCCCACAGAGGAAGGACATAAGGTGTTGAAGTCACTGCACATCGGAGTTTGCGGGAACCATGCGGGAGCTCGGAACCTCATGTTCAAAGCACTCAGAGCTGGGTATTATTGGTCATCATTAGAGTAGGATGCAAAAGCAATTGTTCAAGCATGCCTCCAATGCCACAAATTCGCCAATTATGCTCATCACCCACCAGTGCCACTGTCAGTCATCATCTCCCCAGTCCCTTTCAGCCAATGGGGACTGGATTTTGTAGGACAACTACCCATAGCCCCGGGACAACTCAAATTTACAGTGGTAATTGTAGATTACAACACAAAATGGATAGAGGCAGAACCCTTGTCACAATCACAACTAGGGGTGGACTCGGTCCCAACGGTTCGGTTTTTAGGCACTAACCGAAAACCGAAACAAAAGCTTCGGTTTTCTATTTTTTAGAACCGAAACCCATAAAAATATATAAAAGACCGCACTCGTCGGTTAACCGAACATCAGTTTGGTTTCGGTTACAAAACCTATTATCTGTAATATTTTTTACACTTAACCAAATAACATAAAAAATAAAAATATCAAAGTTGTAAACTATCAACACTTCAAATAAGTTAATCTAATAAGTTCAAATAAGTAATCCAAATGAAAAAGGAAGCTAAAATTTATACATAATTAATTTGAAGCCTCCAACATTTATATATAACAAAAGATAAAACTACATGGGCAGGAATTCGGTTAGACTCAAACACTTACAGACATAATCATGTGTGTGAACGCCTATGATTTGTAACTCATAACCGATAAGAACATGACACGTAATGTAAAATTAAGTATTAATAATTAATATATGTAGAATGAATAGATGTTGGTTCGGTTCGGTTTAATCGGTTTTAGGATGCACGGAATTGCAAACCAACACCGTACTACTCGGTTTGTGCTGTTTCCGGAACCGATTGCCTCGGTTTTATTCGGTTTCGGTTACTCGGTGTCGGTTCGGTGCGGTTTTAACCGGTTTCGGTTTTTTCGGTGCCTAAAAGTCCACCCCTAATCACAACTAAGAAGGTGATAAACTTCCTATGGCGTAACCAATATTGCCAGTTTGGGGTACCACAAGCCATCATCACGGATAATGGGACACAATTTGACAACGATACATTCAGAGAATTCCTGTTCAAGCAAGGAACCACAATCTTCTGTCTCCCCAGCGCACCCTCAGACCAGTGGCCAAGTGGAAGCCATAAATAAGCTCATCAAGCAAAACTTGAAAAAACGCTTGGAGGACGCCAAAGGGTTGTGGGCTGCCAAGCTCCCGGAAGATCTCTGGACACTTCGCACCACCCCAACAACAGCCACAAGTGAATCTCCATACCTCTTATCCTATGGCACGGAAGCAGTTCTTCCAGTAGAAATAGAGGTCCCGAGTGAACGTGTCACGACATATGACGCAGAGATAAAAGCCACGAGACTACGCCTCAACATGGATCTCCTAGAAGAGCGCCGGGACAGAGCACACCTCAGGAATGTCAACAACAAACAGAAAATTGCTTAACACAACAACAAGAAAGTTGTCTCCCGCCCCCTGAAGGTAGGTGACTGGGTCATGAAAGAAGTCATTCCTCACCCCACTGGACTCAAAGCAAAATGGGAAGGCCCACTTGAGATAGTTAATGCCCCTGAACCGGCCACATTCTACATTCGGGACACTGATGGATGAGTACTCCCCCGCCCCTAGAATGCCCAACACCTCCACCTCTACCCCGTTTAACTTATCAATCTTGAGAACCGGCACAGTAGCCAGCACTTCATAATCTAGTGTACCTTAGCCCGTTAGCGGCTCAAACTAAATGTACACCTTGCCCATTAGCGGCCTATCCTAAATGAAGATGCCATATTTTCTTATAATATCATCACCACATATCATATCAAGAACATGGGACATGCAAAACAAATCAATCTCATGAATAAAGAACTTCATTCAAATAACTAGAAAAGGACACAAACTGTCAACCTGGACTCCCAGGCAATTTAAAACCTACAAATTGTTCAAACTTGGCTAACCACGCCACAAACAACAAATATTGTTTCAAAAGCAAACAAAAGAAGAAAACAAGTAAAATAGCAAAATACACGTCAAAGCAATCACTTCTCCCCAGTGGATGCACCACTGGACTTGTTCACACTACCGCCACTCCTTGAAGCACTGCCACACCCACGACTCTGGCTGATGATATTTACCGACACCCTCTATCCATAGGCATGCTTAGAGCGATTGCGTGACACTAGGGGAGGCCTCACTGAGACATTAGGGCGCACTAGGGAGCTCACTTGTTGAACTTCAGCGGCAGGAAACTTGCTAGCTGAAGTTTTCTGCACCTCAGCACGCGGAGGCACCACAACCTGAGATACCACCACTTGGGTGGATGGAGACACCTTTGGACGCGGGGCCCTCAGTGGCGAAGCCGCAACAGTTGCTAAAGGCCGAGGCGTGCCCACCCCGGGAACCTCCTTCGACACCACAGGTGATGCGGCACGCCAGAACTCGTGTTGCTTGGCCAAAGATCGTGAGACCTTAGCTTGCTTCCTCTGCTCTGGCGTCATCTGCTCCTAGGCTTTCTTTGCAGCATCCCTCTCGGCATACCACTTGCGCATCGCCGACTCATTTATCCAGCCAGCCTGGTAGCCAGTCTTGCTCAGCTCATCTTGCCCCCTATTATAAGCGCTCAGTTGCTGTTTGTACATATCACTCTCTCGGAAGACCCTTTCCCCAGCCCCGACAACCCTTCCACACTTGGCTTTCCAGACCTTCTCTTGTTCAGCCAGCGCATTCATCAACCTCGTCACCTCAGCTTCCAAAGACGCCATTTTAGCAATAGCCACTTCCCTAGCCTCCACTTGCTCATCTTTCTTCTGCATAGCCACCTCCTTCCCACCTACAGTAGCCTTGTCTCAGAAAACTGCAACGTCCTGCTCTAGCTGCTCAAGATGCTGGGAAAGAGCATGATTATTCTCTTCCATCTCTTTCAGCCGTTGGCACCTAGCCTCAGACTCCTCCTGTAGATGATTCACATCCCTCTCACTCGCGGCGTACATCACCAACGTTGCCTACACACAACAAAAACTATTAAAAAAAAAAAAAAAGGGGAGGGAGGACGAAGAGAAGGAAGGAAAGCTACCAACACATTTACCGAAAGCTTACCCGCGTCAACTTCTCTTTGGCGAGACTCACACCAGCCAAGGGATCAACCTCTTCCAAATCATGGATGTCACGGGAGCGATGATGCTTATTTTACGCCATTTGTGCCAAGTAAGGCTGCACCTCCCCGATCCCTTCCAACGCTTGACTAATCTCAGCCAGACTCCCTGAACTCCCGGAACGCCCCTCCCTTCAGGACCTCTTCGGTTGACCTTCCCGTGAGGATTCAACTCTATCTTTCCTCTTCCGAGTCCTCGTCACGACAACCTCCTCGGACTCTTGAACAATAGGATCCACCAAATCCTCGCCACCAGAACGTTGAATGCCAGTCTGATCACCTGTGTCCCCCAGAGACACGTTCTCTACTCCCACCCGTTCCGAGACCAACTCCTCCCTACCCACGAGATCTTGGTCCTGATGGTCCCCATGATCACCACCCTCGGTCAAGATAATCTCATCATCCACATCCTGGACTCCAAGACCCATAGCTTCCACCACTAAGGGAGGTAGGTAAGCATAGTCCTCATCCGCTAACTTCAACCTCACGAAATCATCCTCGCCCCCCTCAACTTCCACTTCCTTCCCTTCCCCAGTCTCCAAATCGATATCATACTGCTTGGCATGGTCAGCCTCGGCACGCAGCCCATCCAACACATCTTCGTCAGAAACCTTGTCATAGGGCCCTTCTTTCTTTTGAGACCCGCCGTCCCGAGGCATCGTCACTACAACAAACATAAAGCAACATTTATGTATAGTCTAGACCAGATAACACATGAACACATCCAAAGTAAAATACATACCCGGAACCCTGGAATAGTCAAACTGGCTATATATGCCAAGATGACATATCCGGTATGAGCTCCTAGATTGGAATGCCCATATCACCCGGCATATCCGACGCTCCATAAGCTAGGTTAAATTATATTTTTCGGGCACTACACAAAGTCAAAAATCAGCAAGGATAGTACAGTGCAAACAGTAAAAAAACACGAGACACAAAACATGATACCTATTTTTTAAAAGGCCTCGAGAACTCGGAAAGGATGCCCATGCCACTCTTGTCATTGCCCCCCGATGAGAAAGCACTTCCGCTGCCAACTCTCATTAGTAGAGGTGGGCAAATCTTCCAATAGAACCTTAAACTTCCCTCAAGACTTCAGGGTCACGCAACCTTTGTTGCCCTTCTTTGTACAGTACGTCATATGCCAGCAGGCGTTGAACTCCTCAAAGCAGGGGAACTCCTGTCCTAATAAGTGGAACAACACCTCTATCCCCAATATCTGCCTCAACATATTAGGGGTCACCTGCCCCGGGGAGATATGTAGACACGCCAGGGTATACTGAACGAAAGGAGGTATCGGGAACATCAATCCATACCTTAACTGATACTCATAAACTAAGGTAAAGTCATCTGGAGGCTCCCAAAATTTAACACCCTTCGAAAGAGGCCGTAACAAAACCTCATCGAGAATACTCCAGTTTTGCCTAAGCGACACCAATTCTGACGACGTCATACTCTCGCCAAGGGGGGTCCCAGAACGAATCATCGGCACACCGAGAATACGTGAGACCCAACATCCGTAACAAGAATGCCCTCTCCTAAGTCAAGTGCGACTTCCACCATTAGATTATCCAATTCTTCCTCCCACCGGTGCAAGGTGTCCGAATCAGGATCAGGAGAGCTAGAGACAACAACAATCTCCTCGCCGGACACCCACACCGGGTCTGTAATACCCTACATCCTCACAAATTAGACTCTCGCTACCTTAACCTTAATCAATCTCGACAACAAACTACCCATCCCCCTACTCTAATATCACCCAACCAAACTTGCAAACACAAAAACACCATAACAAATCCCCCCCCAAACGTGTGTCAAGACCCACCCTGAATTCCACCCTGAACTTGAAGTAAGTCTTGCGGGGACCACCTCCAAGGAAAATTTACCGAAAAGCTTGGCAAACCTCCCTTGAAAATGGACAACCCTAACCCGAAAAATTTAAAGAGTTACTTTCCTAAATAATATTAAGCATCATCCAAATCAACTCACAATTATCTGGAAGTGAGAATATAACAATTGCAATCTTCGTATATTCTAAATTAAAATCTAGGTCTTATCACACCACCCGAAAAAAAATTATACGATAAACTCCAAGAGTTTTCAGAGCTACTAAACACTAGAGGAAGCCGAAAAATACTTTAGTAGGTTAAACAGGTAACCTACTTGTGGAAAGTGGCTGAGAAGTGGGTAACTATGCCTCGTCGTCTCCTACCAGTACAAACCCGAACTCTGCAGACTGGGCATTTTTAAAACGAATGGCACAGGGAAAAAACATTCGCAAAAATTAGAGTGAGTGGATAAAAATAAATAAAGAAAATCATTTTCAACATTTATGTTTTCCCAATTTTTATTCCAAATAAAACGAATGCATGCTTCAAACGATAAATCTCTTATCTCATAAATATAGAGCCTCTTCAGCTCAAAACTATATATCAAAATATGTATGTATTTACACTCCCCCATACTCCCTATATAAATTAATAATAATCTATATAGGGCTACTACTCTCGCGTCCAACGCTCATGTCACGCCTTAATGCGGTGATTCACTACGCCATTAAGGTGTACAGACGGGTGTATAAATATGTGCGCATACCCCCTATATGAATTAAACACTCATATATGGCTACTACGCTTGCGTCCAACGCTCACGTCACACCATAATGCAGTTATATACTATGTCATTAAGGTGGACAGACACATATGGCTAGCTAGCATTTATATACATACTCTCCTCAAAAATATATTATAATTTACCAAAAATCCCATTTTCGGTAACTCACCACAATGAACAAAATCGTCAAATAAAATGACGTCCAATGCTCCAACAAAATAAACAATTGCATGTACATTATTTAAACCAAAAGTCCACTCACAAATTAGGCCTAAGTCTGAAGTCGATCTGAGGTCTCTTCTGCTCGAGCCTTCTCACCTCCTGATCTAAAAATATAATTAAATCATCAACTATATGCCAACGCTTATATAAAAATAGGCAAAATTAAATGTGGCCTTATCTACTATCATCCTTGCCCAACTTTGCCAATCCTAAAATTAATACAGTCCAAACTTCACCACAAATACCGGCGGCCTTAAATCCACCTTCTACGGCCAAAAAAACAATAATCTAACGGCCGAATTCTATCCAAATTAATGGTTAAAATACCAAACTTCAAAAAATCTCAAACCTATCCAAAATTCCAAAATTAACATCATTAACCTCCCCTTAATATTCCACATCTAAAACCATAAAAATCCCCCAAACAGCGGCGGCCGGAGGCCGACTCCGGCGACCTTCAATGGTTACCAAGTTTTGACAGCATCTTCCTCTCAACTCCCTATACAACTTTTCTAACTAGCACAAACACCAATTTCAAGCCTAACTATGCCAATCGAACGAAAACATTACGAAAAACCCTAGAATTTCAATCACTGATTTCTCCTTACCTAGCTCAAGAGAGAGGGAAGCTCTTAGGGGTTTGCTGCATGGGAGGAGAGCTTTCCAACGAGCCAAGTGGCTCCGGCTATGGTGGCCGGAGGAGGAAGTTCCGGCGACGGGAAGCTTTGGACAGTCGGACCTTTCGGGGTCGATTTCTCCTTCACGGCGGCGCTAGGGAGGCTGCCACCGGTCTAGGATGGGAGCTGGGTCGGAGGCCGACCGTTTGGGACCGGTGCGGCGGCGAACGGTGGCCGGACGACGTCGGACGGACGGAAAGAAAAATCGGTAGGGAGGGGGCTCGGGAGCGGGAGCGGGAGATGAGAGAGAGAGAGAGAGAGAGAGAGAGAGAGAGAGAGAGAGAGAGAGAGAGAGAGAGAGAGAGAGAGAGAGAGAGAGAGAGAGAGAGAGAGAGAGAGAGAGAGTGTGGGCTTTCACCAAAAAAAACTGGCCCGGTCTAACTTAAACATCAACCAAAAATATAACCCAACTCCAAAATTTAACATCCCAAAATAATGCCCTAATAAAACTTACCTTTTTAATTGATAACTTTTTCATGCTAACTCTGATTTTAACGCATAGCATGTCTACGAACTCGTAACAACATCCTCTATGACTTTCATGAAGAAAGTTTTCCCAAATTCCAAACAGAAGCAAAAGTCAACTTTTAGAGTCTTAAATAGTAAACGGTTACTTAAAACGGTAAAAGACCAAAATAATACCAAAGTAAATAACTGTAAAATAACTTAAGAACCGGGGCGTGACAACGTGTCCCTCATAAACTGGCCATATATGACACACATGAGATATGGCGAGAGGCTCGTATCGAATTCTCGAAACTTAACCTAGCCACCTCACGACTCTCGTGTGGGGACTTGGGGACTCGACAGCATGCCTCAAACACCCGGGTAAAGCACATTCTCGGCACAACTTGAAGATAACTCCCCACAAAAGAGTTCTCTCGAACTAAAGATTTAGGGACTTGTTAATACACAACCAAAAGTACTTGGCCCTGCCAAGAATGTGGCATAATCACCTGGTCACCGGAAGCCATTCCGGGCTAAATGTCACAGGCGGAATCTCTGTCGGCACCTAAGGAGTGGAAGTCCGACAATCGTTTATGTCACACTCCAATTTTCGAAGGATAATTTTTAAAAGTTTTGGCATGATATATCTTAAAATATTATAATCCCAAAACCTGTTTCCATAAACTTTATGGAAAACTAAAACTCAAGCGGAAATGTAAATGTTACATAACTCAACACTGAGTTAAATATTACATTTCCTTGTTTACATACTTGAAAGTCAAGAAAATGAAAACACTCTCATGAGTCTACAACTGTCTACCCCAAATATACACAAAGCACAGAGTACAGCAAAACCCAACAAAACTTTTCCGCTAAGCCTCTGCCTCAACCCTACTGATCCTCACCTGTAGGTCTAACCCCTACACCAAGAATTGGTGCACCGGGTTGTAAAATAACAAACCCGGTAAGCTAAAAAGCCCGTATGAGTAATTTAAAAAATAACACAACACTTCTAACATCCAATTTTATCACAAGAGCAATTTAGATCAATAATTCAAAATCCACACTTCCAACACATTTACCAAAGACATGTACCCATGAGTCCCAGATACTAATAAATACCTCTCATGACCTACAACAACAATTTGTGTACTTATGGGTCCCAGATACCATAAAGTATCTCCCATGACCTACACCGACAGACGGACTAGAGCTTTATTCCTAACTGTAACCAATCACCCGGCCAAAGGCTTGGAACCCAGTTTGACTGTCCAATATAATCACAAAATAAAAAATAACATCATAACCGTAACCAATCACCCGATTAAAGGTTTCGAACCCGGTTTAACTATTTTGAACAACCATTCACTATATCACCACATCATCATCAACAACACAAGATTCACATCATAAAATTATATCCTTCACAAAGATATAATTATATGAACAATTAGATTATTCCACAAGAATAACTTATCAATAATCAACAAAATTATGATCACAAGAACCTCAAAAATAAACATATAAGGAAAACTTATTTTATCTTACCTATGAGCCGTTGGCGATTAAGCTCATATGTTTTAAAAAAAACAATTAATAGCATATTATTAAATCCAACATCAACATCAAATGACCATAATAAAATTTGGTCCAAAAGTGAACCATGGTGAGATTTACTCACTTAGAAATCCCGCTGCAATTTCCACAACACAACTTCACAAATCACTTAAAATCACACAATTAATAACCTTAGTAACTGAAGTACTATAGGATATCACCATACCCTTAAACTAACCCTTAGCTCAAGGGAGTACAACTTTCCAAAGTCGTTGAACTCAACAACACGATAAAGCTGCCTGTAATCCTCAAAACCTAAACTCAACCTTTAACCAAGCCAAATATTAAACCTAAGATCCTAACATGAAATCCTTGCTCAAAACCTAGCAATTCTGACTCTCAACAAGCTCACAACAGCAAGAGCTAGCTAACACAGAAAACTAAGGCCGCAACACAGCCGGACGCGCTGCCACGTGCCGCCACAAGCGGCGGCGAGTGAGCCCCACGCGCCACCCCAAAACTTCTTAATTTGGAAAAACTCATAACATGAAACTTGTGAATTGAAGCATGGTGAGTAACTTTAATACCTGGAGGTTCAACTAGTTCGGTCGGAAAACACCTCGAAACACCAACCCGAAATCAATTTCCAAACCTGCAAATCCGGTACCCAAACTTGATTCTAGGTCACCAAAGAGGTATAAACATTTCTAGATGAAGGAGAGGAGCAAGACTCACCTAACTCTCATCGAAATCACCGTCGAAATCGCCGGCTTTCCGACGAGACAGCAGCAGCTCCGCCGCTTCGTGGCGGCCTCTAGGCGGCGAGACAGCGAGTGACGCCGCCCGAGGAGTGGAGAGGAGACCCGTGCCAACCCAACGGAACCGGCGGCGTCCACTTTGGTGACCGGATGAAGGAGAACCGAGTCGGAGAAAAGAGAGAGTGGGGGGAGGTCGAGAGAGAGGAGAACTCCCACACATTTTCTACTTATACAGTTTCCAAAACCGGAAACTGACTTACTCTGACCATAACTTTCTCATACTACATCCGTTTCAGGCGTGCCGCAAGTCTACGAACTCGTATCGCCAAACTCTACAACTTTCGTGAATGAAGTTTTCACAAATAATTCACGAAAAATAAAATCAACTTTTGGCCTCTTAAAAGTCAAAACATCTTAAAATTTACTCCCGAAACTTCAACTTCGCACAACTAAAGAATTTCCACAATTAATCCTTCATTAATTTTAGAAATAATACAAGGAAATTATATGAAAATCTGGGGTATTACAGTTTACTTGTGGGAGCCATCTAGTAACGGCTAAATACCCCCGAAAGGGGACCACCAAAATAGTCACACAATGTAAACGAATGACACGACTCCCAATACTAGCCTATAAAACAGGCACAAACTCCAAAGATAAGTTCGTTATCCCTCCCTTACTCCCGTACTATACAATTAGTTATCATACGCTGATATAAGCATTAGAGAGTCGAAGACTGGACCACCCCAGTCCTAACTCCTGACGCAGTGTTACTTGTGCGGCTACAGGAACTGGAGCCAAGGATTCGACCTCCCGTCCCGTGAACTCGGGAAGAGGTAGAAACAGTTCGGAAAAATTTTAAGTTCGCGAGACATACTCTTTTCGGAGATGATTTAGTAACACGATATTCATTTGGTTTGAAAATGTTTTATAATTTTGGATTGAGTAGATTGTGTGGATGATATTTATTCATTTTATTTGTAACTTTGTATCATCTTACTCAAATGGTGGCTAAACTGTGTATAGTGTGTGACGTGTGTAGGTGATTTTGGTTTTAGATATGCAGTGCAGTTGTCTAGCAATTTGCAAACTTAGAATTCAGAATTTCCTTCTAGAACCAAATGGTATATATTTCTTAAACGAAAGCATGACATCTGATTTGCATTTTTCAAGAAGAACAAGTAGCAAGCAGTACAGCTTGCATGCAAAAATAGTGAACTTTTGTTTGAAGACTCTGTACTTTCAGCCCGCAGAAAAGAGAGAGGGTGCATTGCATTGCATGAACGGGGCATCAAAACTGGCAATAAGGAAAAATATGAAAACGACCCTAAATAAGTTTAATTTATTTTTCATCTTTTTCTTCATACAGATGAGGTAGCTAGGAAGGAAGATACTGGATATCAGCTTAGACGGTATGTATATGATATGTAACTATAGACCTCCAAAAAACAGCTAGGCTTCACAGCTCATATTGCCAGAGCTGGGATTCCAAGCTCACCACGGGACGTACCAATGGTTTTGTTTCAAGCACTCAGACTAAATGGTATAGGCTATATAGATTTTACCATTGGACTTAATTTCCACACAAACACAAACATGAACCTTCACATTCACATTTGTAGGTTATAACTTAAAGCTTTAAGCTCTCTGCAGATTGTCGTGTATCATATCATAATGATATAGCTTCAAAATTTTAAATCTGGATCACTATTTTTTCCTCCCACAGTGAAAAGGGTGTTGACCACCACCAGAATCATTTCGTTTTGTTCATACTTTAGAGCACTACTGTACTGTCCCATTGATGTTGAAAAGCAGCGGTCGTGCCCCATCCAAATGAGAAAAAGGGTGTTCGAATCGACCGACCATGATATTTTATGAATCAATAGGGGCACAAGTGAAGTTGGTGATGAAGGTAAAGGGATTAGGCATCATGACAGATCGGTTTTAACAATTATGAAAGCCAAAAACCTTAAGGTAATCCCTGCATGTAATACATGTGAAATGCAGATCATCCAAATAAGTTTTCGTATATTGACTAATAAACCAAGAAGAGGCAAAACCAGATTGTTATAACACAAGTATACCTTTCTGTATACCTCTTAATCTCTTGTAGTGCAGAGCTTCCAATCAAACACCGATCAAAGAAAGTTGTAAACTAGAGCATAACACGATCAACATGAGATTTTTAGGAGCTTGCAATCAAACAAAAGCAACATTTTCAAGACAGATTCTCACAGATCTGCAGAAGATTGCTTGGTAATAGGACCATCCCTATTGTCTGGCCTTCCAGAAGAATACTAGGGCACATATACCAGAATCGAATTGTATGCTGCTAATAATTACCAATGGACCAAGTAGTAATTAAACATGAACCAATCCTAAGTCAGTTGCTTCACAGATGCAAGCATGCCAAATGAAAGTTTCTCTCTATGTTTTAAGTACTAGTTCTCTACAATCTTTCCTGTACATAAATATCCCACTAAATGGGAACTAAGCTGTAGCACACAACTGTACATGTTGCACAAAGCCTGAACGTCTCCAGAAACCAGTACCCTAACAATCCATGATGCCAATTTTATGTTGATGCTGATATGATAACATCACACATGGATCTAGACATCATCATCTTTGGGATATTTATATGATGCCACTGTTATGGCAGCAAGGATTTGGTAACAATGACAGTTACAGCTACCAAGACAGCAACTGTGCAAACAGAAGCCTGCAACAACAATCACGAAGTTTTTGATTAGCAATAGGGTGATGTGGAGCATAATCTCATTGTTACACAGTATCTTAGGTACAAGTACATAGTTCAGTAAGTAAATAATATTTCACTAATACACCACGTGGTTATCAGCCAAAGAGGAAGGATAAGAATAAGGCCAGTCCCTAAGAAAGGGAGTAATGCTATATGGTGCTTTACTTAATTGAAGTATACAACCTCACTACAAAGATGCAAATTACTGAAGGTCTGTCTCTCTATGACACTATGATCATGGATGCAAAAACCTGAGAAAGGGAAGCCAATTTGAATCACACTCAAATGTAAAACTAACCAAAAATACTGTCGACAGAAGGAAGAAGTGAGAAGGGACTGTAGACAGAAGGAAGAAGTGAGAAGGGATCGGAGGTTACAACAGCTCAGTTATAACTGTTAAATCCAAAGCAGAATTCAACTTTTTAGGCGCTATTATTTCCAGAATCTTGTATGCTCATCATACCCTCACACTCAAAGATTTAAAAAGTTTATAATTTTAACCTCTCATATTCTTTCATTTCTGCTAAGTTTAAATATTGAAAATTGCTCGGTCCAGGCAATACCCAGTCCCATATAGCCATACCAAGGTGGTGCCAGGGCCTGCAAACATTAAAGGGAGAAAAAAGAGAACCAGGGTTCCAAGGGGGAAGGGAGCACCAGAAAAGGGGAAGAGGCAAAAAAACCTATAAATCAAAGCAACTTGAGTATAACCCTATCTCTCATGGGTGCAGAGAGAAGAATGGTACAAATAGATTCAAGCTCAATCTTTTAGAATATAACTTACAGCTACTGCTGAAGCACCAAGCCCTGATCGTTCCCTTGGGTCTTTATCATAATATTTCCAAAAGTATAGAAATGCAGCATAGTACCACATCACTGGAAATACAAATCCAAGCAGAAGTCTGCACAAGAAGGTCCATCCATGAGAGAAGGAGAAGGAGAAGGAGAAGGAGAGACAATAAATACAGAATACAAGAACAGTGAAAGCAGGAAGACTCACGAAAACCATCCAATTCCACAACCGCAAAAGGGAAGTGGTTTGTCAAACTTTTCCAACTCTGGGTCCTCTGGACCACCAATAGGAACATAGTGGCCATTTTTATGGTTCACTGCATCGGTTGAGTGCCCTGTGCTCACAAAATCAGTGTGAGAAAGTAAACCAAGAACATCTTACCATAAATTATTATAAACTGATTAATTATTACTTTCGTTTTTGTACAAGCTTAAGCACCAATGATTATATTGGATAAAAAGAGAACATTATGCTTTCTAAAGTTGCAAGTTTAAAATCTCCCAGATGTTATGGACTTCTAGTCGTCTTCCAAAAACCATTTTTATTGAATGGTCTGACTGTGAAACCGCAATTAAGGACCCTTGCAGTATTAGATAAATAAGCAACCTATATAAAGGAGAACTCCCTATAGTTTTTACACCAATTGAGGTTGAATCTTAAAAACCAATATATAAGCCAACAACAGCATTCCAATTGGAAACGGTCCTAGGTATTTGAGTACTCAACCACATAAGGTGGGCTTGCATGTGTGAGCAGAAATCGGTATGATTGGAACTTTCAACATCTTCCTGCTACCAGTACTAGTGCATAGAATATTAAATAAAAATAGCATCAAGGAGGAGTTCGTACTCTGATCCATGTGTTCCAGAGACTATCCCTCAGCTCTCCTCTCGGCCTCAGAGGTAACTGCTACATGAAGAATTAATTGTATCATAAAAGTGATAAGCTGAAGTATGTGCTTAAGTTGTAAACAGCATCAATCATCCAAGAAAATATAAAAAAGAAAGTGGGAATACAACATAGGTCCCTATAGTTGTGCAAATGAATATTCCCACAAAGAACAGGCATGTTATCTAATCCTGTAATAGGCAGAAATTCAAAATACTTATTAACTGAGTGACACATATTATCGCTTTGGTTTCCAAGCCTGGAGTCTTCAATACATATCAACCCATATATGGCTAAACTGAATATCTGAGATGGGATAATTATAACTCGAGCAGTATTTACTCTTAAGAGATCGTTAACCCTTCCAGTTCATACTAAAATGAGATACAATGCTCCTGAATTTGAAATGTGATCATCACATTTAAAGCCTACTAATATTCCACATGTGCTACAGTAACTGCATTAACATCTTTGACTTAACAAAGAATTTGTAATTAATGTCATTTCCACTCTCAGACATGCGACTTCCAATGGAATTTTCGTGAGACTGAAACTTACATTATACTGATTATCGATTTCCAACAAGTAACAGAACTACCAAAACACAGAACCTTAATACGGTTGATGGAAATAGACTTGTCCTTCAAATAACTATGAAAATATCTTTAGTTCTATAAGAACTGCCCTCATACTGTCATATGTAGCAAATACATGGATATAACAATTCTGATTTTTAGTCGCACCATGCCAAAACGAAAGAAAAATGAATCACCTCTATCCAATTGTTCTCCAAAACTACCAGACTAGTGGTGACTTAAGATGCCAACTACCACACATCCACACCTCCTGAAAGATCTTTACCTCTGTTCTTTAGCTACTCAAAGTAGAACATTATTAAAAGTCAAACTATTTGATTCTAGCGACACCCAGGAAAGACACTCATTGAGAAACAATCAAGTATATAGAAATCGATAAACACTCAGATTGAAACAAACATAAAAGGAACTCAAGTGTTCTGTAGGTCTAAACAGCATTGTGATTAATACCCAAAAACCCTCTAGTAGCAGACTTCGAACTGATTGATTATGCAAATCCCTAACCAGAAAAACAATGTAACAGTACAAACTATTGAGAAGAGACCAAAAGCTGTTCAACAACAAAAACCAAGAAAACCCAGATTTGGGCAAATAATTTCCCTTATCCAAACACCATAGATTACTATACACATCAAAAATTCACCAGTACAGCTAAAATTTCAACAGAATTGAAGTAACAGAAACGAACCCAACTCCAAATATCCAATCTTGAGCCAAAAAAGACTGAAAATTTTACCTGAGAAGCAACAATAGCCGAGAGCTCAATCAGCAGATTAAGCTTTTGGCTGATAGAAAAAGCAAAAGCAGATGGCAAGCAAGGAATGGAGAAATTGGGTTTTTGGTAAGAAGTGATTTTCTGCCTTATTCAAAGCTCCACACTTTCTCTTTCTCTCTCCCCATTAAAGAGCCACTGTTTCTATTTCTTGAAGTTTTAACTTTTAACAGTTTTAGAAGAAAAAGAAAACAACAACCGGTAGGGGGTACTAAACGGCATGTCGTCTTAGCCCAAAACCCTACTAAAAGCTCCTAAAACCCCAAAGCTTCAATCTTTAGTGAAGCAATGGATTCAGACACAGAAGAAACCAGGTCCCAAATGACGGCAACCAAATCAGAGCCATCAACACCATCGAAAAAGCACAAGAAGAGGAAGAGGGTCGCAGCAGAAGCCGACCCAGAGAAGCCCCAACAAGTCCAAGCCACCATAAGAGTCATCCCGGGAAACCCGGAGAGGATCCCACCTCTGGTGGGCTATTTCCCATCTGGGTTTGACCCGACCCAGAACCCAGACCCGGATTCAACCAAAGTTGGAGTCTTTAGGCACAAGGAGAGAGGTGGGACTAGGCTTCAGGTTGTGGTGACCCCAAACAAGGAGCCTAAGGTTGATTTTGTTGGGACTAGCTATGCTGGTGAGGCTCAGGCTGGGGAGCTCTGCAGTTATGGACTTGGGATTCTTGATAAGGCTACGCAGACATTGAAGATTGTGCCTATTGCTAGCAACAAGGTAATTTAGGATCATTTGGTTATTGAGTTATTTGAAGCTTTTGCTATGTTTAATGTGGGGTTTAGGGTCTAATCATTTGTTTATGTTTGGTTTAGTTTGTAGCTGAGTTTAGTTGTATAATGTGTGAAGTGAATTGAGAACCTTGCTTGAAAATTCAAGGATAGAAGAATATGTGTCATATTGTGTACTGAGTAGTTTCGTTTGAACTGTCGTTGTGAGGATAGAACTTGTGGTCTTACATGGTATACACATTTTCAGATATTTAGATTGGAGGCAAAGATTCAAGGCCTTGACTCTGCTGGTAAGGAGCCTGCAGGTTCAGGTATTGGAGAACTTTCTACACAGGAGAAGGCAAAAAGACGTAATGAACTTCATAATCTTTACGGAACAAAGAAGTCCATACGACAGGTAAGATCCCATTGTTCTTTTTCAGTTTTCAAGGGATACTCGCCAGCATTTGTACGATGACAGATTGTGTCTGTTCGTAATAGAAATGTAGATGAAAAAAGCAATTAAAGAAAGAAAAAGATATCTAAAATTTTGTAAACATTATAGTAGGATTCTAAATGTGCTTGAAACAGTGCTTGTGAAAAAAAAAATTGTACTTGAAACAGTGACTAGAGACATATAACTGATATAAGTAACATAGAATTTAACTTATTGGAAATATTCGTTTGAACTTTTGTTTGCAAAATTTTGTGCATAATTGATCCCACTGTGCTGATTTAGTGAAAAGAAATGAAAAATGAGGGGAAATGATGGTAAAAATTCTGCTCCATGTATGAGCATGTCTCTGTTGTACTAAATTCAATTATTAATGTTTGTTTCTCAATATCTGCTTTGTGTTGTTCGGTGGTCAATCATTGCATACTTTTCCAGTATTGAAAAATATATGAACAAAAGACCAAGGGTTGAAGAAAAAATTGAAAGAGAAATAACCAATGTTGATTAGAAATCAATGATGTAGGCATGTAGCTATGGATGTCGTGGATGGTACCTTTCTTCTTGAGTTCATTCTCTCTCTTTTTTTTTATTTCCTACCTTTCAATGATGTAAAATTATAAGAAATTTGTGAAAGGACTTGATATCAACTACATCTATGTCGCTATGTGAGGTTCATGATATTGCAATTGAGACTATTTCAGAATATCTGTCCAATTATATCTTAAGCTGAATAGAAGCATTATGTTAACTTTATTCTTCTGTGACCTTGCAGAATAAAAAAATGCAAACCTTGAAGCAAGAAGATGATCCTGATTCTCAAAATGATCTGGATGCAATCAAACAAGGTATGATAGACAGGGAGGATACTGAAGCTTCTGAAGGCCATAAAGATCGCAATACCCCACCATTTAATGCTTCTGCCACCACTCCCCATGAGGCTTATCCACTGGATAAGATCATCACCACAGAAGAGTGGAAATTCCTCCAAGATATTTATAAGCTTTCGGAAGGTGGAGCAGAAATTTCACAGGATTCTTTTCCAGCATTTGTATGCAACCGGGTCCATAAACTGCAGCTGATTGAGGTAAGGGTGCAAAAGTTACTTGTAGTATTTTAATATACTTCATTGTGTTCTGGTGTGTGTTGTTCAGTGGTCAATCATTTCATACTTTTCCAGTATTGAGAATATAAGAACAAAAGACCAAGGGTTGAAGAAAAAGTAGTTAAAAGGGACAAAACCAATATTGATTAAAAATCAATGATGTAGATGTCGCGGTTACTTGTAATGTTTTAACACATTTGTGTTCTGGTGAATTTTGAAGTTCCACTTCTCATGATCTCTAAACTAGTGTAGCATGATGTTAAATACTTTGATTAATATTTTGCATTATTATATAATTATCCATTCTGTTTCAATAGAGCATATTGAACTGAATAGCCAATCATTTTCAGTTGATTCCCGTTTACAGGTTTGAATACTTGAGTTGAAAGAAAATATTAGCTCTTCTATTATTTAGGAGAACACTTCTTGCCATTTAGATTAGCGAAGCTTGATAAAGTAATTAAAACTTATGTTACTGCAGTATTGTACCAATTTTGTACACTCACCCACTCTCTCAAGCCTATATTTGCCTGCAATACCTTCCATTATCACATGAAGATAACTATTATTTTATAACCCAAAAATGGTTGGTACCTCTTTTCCAGTAATCTGCTGCATACAAACACTATAAAGTAGGCCTCTTTGGAGCAAGTGTTAGTGACTAAGGGTTAATATCTTGTGAACTTCAGTTTTTGATGTTTCCCCTTGATTGCTTGCACGTTCATGTCAATATAGTTGTGTAATCTACTAGCGTAAGAAAACATTAGAGATATGGAGCCATGATATACTTTGATCTAGTGAGTTAAGACAGTTCATGATAAAAGAATTGAACACTGTTTTTATTTTATTTTTGTAGGATGAAGACAAGAGGAATAAGCTGTCTTGTATTTTCTCATATATCACGCATCTTATAAAGTTCAAAGATCTGCATTCCATGGATGGGTTTTCCTCGGCAAAGGGACACAGATTCCCAAGCATGATAAAGGATAAATTTTCAACCATGTTTGATGCAGTGTCAAAGAGGCTATCAACTGAGAAAAATAATCTTCTCATTAGTTTTGTCTTGGTGCTCACACTTTTTGCGGATGAATTTCAAACAAGTATGACGGACATAGCAAAGGATCTGAGAATGAGTAATGCAACTTTAAGGACGCATTATGAGACCTTGGGTTGCAAGGTGTCTAAGAAGAACGATGTATCAACGGTCACCCTTCCTGTGCCCCTCCAGTTTCCATCAGTGAGGCGCAAGCGACGCAATAGATGATCTGTTGGATTTTGTTATTGTGATCATTTGACAGCACATGGAAGAATATGGGTATTTGGCCAGAAAGTGTCTTTGAACTTTATATATTGTTTGAACGTTTTATGTTACTGTGCTTTTGTAGCAGTAATTTAATGGAAGTTTTATCTTGCCTCTTGTTGTTTTCATTAATACATTCTATTGTAGGCTTATTAACCATTGAATCATATTGCGCTATGCTCTTTTGTGTACATACAAGCAAAAGAAAGTCTCTGGTTATGTGAAGAACTTGGAAGTTCAGGGGTGCAAATTTAAATTTGTTAAAATGGCCAATTCTTAACGCACTCTAGCTCTATTCCTCGCATCCAGAGCATCAAAATCTAATTGCAGAGGCGCTCAGTGTCCGTAAATCTAATTGCAGAGGAGCCAAGTGTCCGTATTCGCTTGCTACTTTTACGTCCCCAAACTGCAAGTACTATATCTTCCTCGAACCAAATCCTACCAAGGCTAGAAGAGTAGAAGATGCAACTTCTTTGTTCAAGTGTTGTATCATAAATCTCCCAAGACAACCATGCTAAATCTCATTCAAATTAGAAGACGTTGTGGGACTTGCCGTTATTCAAAACTTGCACGACCTTTGCAGATCATACTGGGTTTTCTTTATCTTTGGTCAAATCTACAAATTTTCAGTTGGCACCTGTGGTGATCATTTCCACTTCCACGCACGATAGTCTATTAGATGTCAACTGAAAAGGCTCATTAGAAAACAAAGATGCAAAATGCATAGAATTTACATTACTGATGCACATTACTGTATATCTAGAATGTTGCAAAGTACACAGAAACAACATATGCCATCGCATAACAAGTGCTACAGTATTACATAGTACATACAGATTTCTATAATTGTACACACACGCAGCCCATGGGGAAAACGAGACTACCATTGATCTATATAATTATATATCTTACGATATAAGAAAATAGCTGAGGCCATAAGCTGTAGAATGTTGCAAAGTACACAGAAACAACATATGCCATCGCATAACAAGTGCTACAGTATTACATAGTACATACAGATTTCTATAATTGTACACACACGCAGCCCATGGGGAAAACGAGACTACCATTGATCTATATAATTATATATCTTACGATATAAGAAAATAGCTGAGGCCATAAGCTGTAGCTAAACCTTCCTCATTCAAGATTTGCTCTTGAACTTTCTTTGAGCTTTCAAGTCGACCAGAACCACAGAGATATTGTCTCTGCTTCCTTTTTGGAGGGCAAGAGTTGAAAGATAAGAAGCCGCTTCCTGCGCTGCTGGATCAACTCCTGTGCCTCTTTCTGCCAGAGGAGTAACCCCATTCTTTTTGTGCCACAGCAATATGCGCCTTCGAGCTACTTCACAAGCTTCCTCGTTTGTCATGACATCCCATAATCCATCACTAGCCAAAATGAGGAACTCGTCGTCTCTGGCTCTAGGGACAATCATGACTTCTGGATCTGGAATAATCCAGGGTTTCAAATATCTATCCCCTGTGGTATGATGAAAAAGGGGAAGTCAATCTAAATCTGAGATGCTGCTCACAGTAAATGCATGCATTTGTTCACACAGCAACATATGAGATCAGTTTCTTTTCTTTTTATTTGCACAACAGGGTAGAGACGTAGAGTATAGACATACCAATGGACCTTGACATTGCAAGAACTCCAAATACACGATGTCCATTCCACTGTATGACCTTCCCTCCAGATGCCTCAATTCTTGCATATTCATCTTCTCTGTTTGGCTGATAGAAAGTCACAAAGTAACAAGATAAAAATGTCAGTTTTGCAAAGAGATAAAGCTTAGGTTATTAACAAGTAAATAGCCTAACACAAACACGCACTTACTTTATGATCTACTGATAATGGTACCGGTTGTTTGCCACGACAAAGAACGGCTCTTGAATCACCGCAGTTTGCAACTATAATATGGGAAGAGCAGACTAATGCAACCACAGCGGTAGACCCCACAGTTTCTGGGGCAATAGGTTCAAAGTTGGGCTCGGAAGCATCCTCATTACTTCCGCTGATGCCTCTGCTGACTTTTCCTCCTATCTCATCATCTACAGTCTGGAAGCAACTAGTTAATGCTTTCTCCCACTTTACCTGCTGAGTCTCTCCCATTATTCCATCAGTCAAGTCATCCTCAATTGTTTGAAGCTCTTCAGCCAAAGCTGAATGAAGGCGCTCACAACAATAGTTAGCAACCTGCAAGAGTGTTCTTTTAAATCAGGTTAACAGATTCAGAAATCTGTTTAGTGTTCCATTAACCATTAAGGGACATTTGAATCCAAATGTTTGTACTCCACTATGAACATGAAAGAAAATAATCATTTCCTAATCTAAATAATGCTTTTCGAACAAAATAAATATATATAGAGAGAGCAAAATTTGTTTGGTAGAGCTTATGCTTCAATTAGTTACCGGTATGCCTTTCCACCACCTTGGTATTCATTTTGAAATTACTGAACCAAACAAATACACGAAACATAACAAGCCTCAAGATTTACTGAAATACATCCAGTTGCAGTACAGTATAGGGATATACTTTAAACTTCAATGAACAAAAGATATGTTTGGAAGAAGGTATATACCTGATGTCCTCCATGCCCATCATAAATGCCAAAAAAATGACTAGTTAGGTGGGTCAAATTCTGGCTCATTCCATTGTACACATGATTGCCAATAAGCATTTTAATTGGAATATTAATGAACCTAGGTACAGCAGCAATTGCATCTTCCATTTCTGGTCTTCTTCCACAGATTGAAATGGAACCCCAAAGAGGAATACAGTCCAGCTCAAAAACACTTCGGATGGCTGCTTTACTAACATTCTTCTCCCCTTTCGGCTGCAAAACCACTGCTGTAGATGCGGCTAAGTCAGTCTCACCAGGCAACTCAGAAACTGGAGTTACTGCTGCCACAATAACTTCACCAGAAGGCACTTGCCCTATAGTAGATTCTACCAAGACAATAGCTTTTGCAACAATCTGACCCTCGCCAGAATTTCCTATCTCCACAACATCTGTCAAGCTTATCTCAGACCCCACCTCGAATGTTAGCAACTGCTCACTAACGATTCCATTAGTATCATATTGAAAGGATAAGATTTCTTCCCCACTTTCTTTAACCACGGAATCCTTAATAACCAAACTGTTTCCGTTCTTTGGCAGAAACTTCAACAAATCAGCTCCTCCACTGTTATCTTCCTGTGATGGGATGGTTACCACACTAATTTCATTCCTAGTATCATTGCCACCTCCATTTGAAATCAATTCTAAAGGCACCACCTTGGTGGTATCCGATGAAAGATTTCCCGGGTCTGTTACTAGCTTTAGCCATGCAAACTCCACATTGGTTGCAATTCCAGAATTATCACACACAGTATTACCTAAACTGACTGTTACCGCAACTGCTGGAGACATGTCCTCCATTAATTTCCTAGTCTTCATACAATTTCTGACAGTCACTCTGAACCCCCCCTCGGTGAATTAACAATTCTTATTAAGTTTAGAAAACAAACCCTCTCTTTGCAGGATCCCCTGATTCTCTCACAATTATAGTGATATAAACACAGTTCTACATCACTTTGACCAAACAAAAGATGGACTTTTCGCTTAACACGAGTAGAACGAAAAGGGTTATCAGATCTGACAAACAACAACGATTCTAACCTCCGAATGACACGAATTTGAAGACTTCACAGGTGAATCAAGTTCCTTAAAAAGCTTAGCAAACACTTTTCCCTCTGGCAAAGACTCAGCCACATGGATTAAAATCCTATCCTCACCACCAACCCTCAAATATACACATAAGCTTCTGAAAATGACTCCAATCCAAACCCTATCTATAAATCCAAGATGAGAAAGCAAAGGGTTCATGAGAAAGAACCTAGGAAAGCAACACTAATCAAATCACAAGAAAACCCCAGAAAAGGTGGAAGCTTTCTCTCACACAAAACTTGGGTTTTCCTGGATCTAAAGGCAATCCATCTCAATCTAATCTTAAAAGGATCACTCTTTTACATTTCTTCTTCTTCTCCTCCTCCTCCTCCTCCCAAGAAACACAGTAGTCAACCCCAAATCACCAACAATCATCACAAAGTTGACTAAATCAAAACACAGATCACCATCTGGGCATGCTATAAAAACATGATCTTGATCAAAATCAGACAAGAACCTTAAAGTGGGGTTAATCTTACCAGGTGAAACAGAACATGACTAACCTCAGTTAGTTGGTCAGTGAAGAGAGTCTTCTCCTCTTCCCCTAAAGCTGTTGTGTTTCTTTTGGGTTATTTGGGAGCAACAGAGAGAGAGAGAGATTCTTTGTGGAAACCCCAAAGGTCTTTTACCTCGCTGGGGGACACGTATAGAGGGTTACACGTACTGTGGGTGACGTCATGGGTTGTGTGGCGACAGAAGATGGTGAGCTGAGACAGTGCTGACACGAAGACAACTACCCCTCGATGGACTTTTTGTGAGACAAACTGTAAGGAGGACACGTGTCCTTTGGGTCTGACAAAGGTGACAAGGACACTTGGGAAGTGACCAATCATGCCTGGAGACTCCTACACTCCAATCCACTCCTCTGCCTCCTCGTTGCTTTGTCGGTTCTAATTACTTGTTTGTTTACGATGATCATTGGTTCTAATTACTTTTTCCTAGTTACAGATTTCGCGTTCACCCCGGTAATTAATAAAATTACCACGCTGTATGATCATTTACATTCTTGGAGTGTCTGTGTGGGCATATCTGTGAAAATATGTGGGCTTCAGTTGTGTCCAGTGAACTAATCCGGCAAAAGAAAAAGAAGGCAACAACAGAGGTTATTAGGTTTTGCGTTCAGCATAGTAGCAAACCAGAAGAGAAAGAGAAAATGGGCAGAGCAACTTCACATAGTAATTTATGTGAAGTTGGCCCTTCTGATTATGTACACTTGGACCTGTGGACCATACACTGCCAAAGCGATATTGCCTCTGATGCGAAAGCGCAGACTAAAAGATTTGTGGAGGGTTGGTGAAGTGGTGGTTTCAAATTGAGCTTGGTGAGAGTTCAGCTTGATCTCGGCAGCTTTTTTTTCCCCTATCTAGTAATTTCAGCTTTTGGAATCTCTGCTGGAGAAGTTTCTCCATGTTAAATCTTTCAAATACATTACCGTTTAGCTGCATTCCTGCTGTTCAGTATTTAGTCTTATCTGCAATTTCAATTTATGTATTTTCAGGTTTCCCATGTAGAGTTGGAATGTATCTTCTGTATTCAGTCTTATTTGTTCAGCATTTAGTGGAACTGACACGCTTCTAGCAAATGTCCATATTCAGTTTTTGAACCCCAAACAGTAAAACTAAGTTTTCAGTTGGCACCAGTTACCAAATTCAATAACAAGCAAAGGGGGAAAGCCAGGAAGACAGGATGAGATTGTTCGAGTTCGTTGAGTTTGTTTTTTTCCTTGTCTCAATAGTCCTATAACATAGCTTTGCCTTTCATTTCCTTTTTTCTTTGTTTTCCTATCCTCCCTCCTTCTCATTCTGCAGCCACCGTCTTGATGATGGTAGTGGTGTTTCTGAGTGTAGTTGATTAATAGAATGGCGGCGTTTTTCCGATCAACTTCTGTGACTCATGACACTGGTCTGACCTTGGTGGCCATTGACAAAGATAAACACAGCCAATGTGCAGTCAAATGGGCGGTTGATAATCTTATCACGACCTCCAACTGCATCCTCATTCATGTTAGAAACAAAAGCTTACATCCTCGTAGGTATCCGTCTCTTCGGTATCACCACCACCATTGTCACAGTTTCACTAGAGATAGGGACACATTACATATACTGATAACCTTGCCCTCTATATAATTTAGGTGTATTGTGTCACGATTAAGCAACTTTACTTCACGACGCATCTTGAAACTTTAAGGTTTCCATGCAGACTATATATAAAAATATGGCCGTGGATCTTTCATTTATATACGTGGAATAATATGTAAAAGAATTAGGGAAGATCAAGATCGTCGCCTCATTTGGCTAGATATACCCTTATGATTGGGACAAGCTTTTGTGATGCGAATCATTTAGTTTTACATCTTTATCTTATTGTTAGGTTGATATATATTGTTGACTTATTTCGTAATATCTTAAATTTTGTGGTCTAATCGGAGTCTTGCTAGGATGTGTCTTGAGTCAAGACTTTAGAACCTCTCCTGTTCTCCCAAAATTTCAATTTGTTCTTTTACTTGATAAGACTTGGTGCTATAGAAGTGATAGCATTCATTACCATGTT
Organism: Fragaria iinumae; assembly: GCA_009720345.1. NCBI lineage: Eukaryota > Viridiplantae > Streptophyta > Magnoliopsida > Rosales > Rosaceae > Fragaria > Fragaria iinumae. Next base: position 31,142,504 of record CM019122.1, on the reverse strand, counting down.
AATTGCCCTGCAAATTATCATGGTCAACATGTACTACATCAATATTGATTGCTCCTTTTACTGTCATTTCTGTATATGAGCATTAACAATGGCATGTCTTTTGATATGTTTTTCCATTTGGTTTTGCAGAGGATACTGGTGGAATCCTCAAAGAAGGTCGCCCTCCAACTGAAGCCGAGTTGCAACAGTTCTTTCTTCCCTACCGAGGATTCTGTGCACGAAAAGGGGTTAGTAACTCTGTATTATACAAAGCCATTTGATATTTAAATTCAATTGACGCCTGATTAGTTCTTTGTAGTTCATAAATGGCCTAAACTTCGATTTTTCCTTGTTGATAATATACATTCTTTGCTTGAGATAAAGAAGTGAATATACAGATTGTGAATGGCTTAAAACCTTTTCACATGGATATTGCCTGGTACATTAAGATCAAAGTGACCTTATTTTTCAATCTTTAACTTCTGAGCATTTCAGATTACAGCCAATGAAGTGGTCCTCCATGACATTGATGTTCCAAGTGCACTTGTTCATTATATTGTTCACAACTCCATCTCCAATATTGTGGTTGGAACTTCTAGTCGCAATGCTCTAACAAGGTCTTTCTCAAAGATTCGTTGATTTCTCTGTGATAACATTATATAAATAGACAGTTCTTGTGATTAACAATCATGGTTCTATGCAGAAAATTTAAAGACCTTGATGTCCCAAGTAGCCTACTCAAATATGTACCAGATACCTGTGCAGTATATGTTGTATCATCCAAAGGAAGACTTCAGGCTAAACGGGCAGCAACTAATAAACCGAAATGTGATACTTCTCAAGAAAACCATCTTCCTCCACATCCTCATGATGGATCAGACTCTGAAGACAGGTATAATATTCTCAACTTCATTACCATTGATGGGTCAAGTTTATGTAACTTGGTTTTGGTTTTGAATTTTTTCTGCATTGCAGATCACAAATTAGTCATGGAAGCTCAAGTTCAAAAAGTACTTCCTCGGACAGAATATCTTTTGATAGACTTTCTGACTTTAAACCGATAAGTCTCCCCAAAGCGCGAAGGTCATCAAATTCACCAAGATTGTCAGTTGACAGTCTCACATCAGAAACTTCCTCCCATCGACACTCACACTCGAGCAGTGATTTCTCAGGGCCACTTAGCTTCCAATCAAATGGCTCAGATAATAATGAGGGTAACAGGAATTCTGTGTCCTCACAAACTCATGTAAGTACAACATCCCTGATTTCTAGGGCCTCTCTTTTATCATCTACAACATCTGGACTAGTAAGTGCTATACTGATGTGTACATCAAATTAGCATGTCACAAGTTACACAAAATAAGCCCTTAAACTCTTTAAGGTTGTAGGAAAAATTACAGAAGCCTGCAAGTTAGTTGATACGAGTGATGATGACAATTAATTGCATCACACCAATCGGTGTGTGTTTTCATCGTTCAGCCTTCTTCTTTTGTTACCAAGAAGATAAATGATGATTCTAAATTTCTAATGCATGTTACATATGTTATAGTCTGGCTTGGATGTTGAGATGATGAGATTAAAGCAGGAATTGAAGCAAATAATGACCATGTACGCTTCAGCTTGCAAAGAAGCAATAGCATCTAAGCAGAAGGTAAGAACATGTTGAGAGATTGTTATTAATATCTTATATTCTATAAGATGCAAACACTTAGACAAGAACTGGTATATAGGCATGCGATCTCCAAAAATGGAAATCAGCGGAAGAGCGCAAATTAGAGGAAGCCAAGCTTGCTGAAGAGGCTGCTGTGGCCTTAGCAGAGATGGAGAAGCAGAAAAGCAAGGCTGCAATGGATGCAGCGCGGATGGCACAAAGGCTAGCAGAGATGGAGATCCAGAAGAGGAAAATGGCAGAAATGAGAGCCAAGGAGGAGTCTAAACAGAGAAGGAAAGCAATGGATGCTCTGGCACATAACAAAGCTATGTATAGGAGATACTCCATTGAAGAGGTTGAAGTTGCAACAGATTACTTTAATATGTCAAACAAGGTTGGGGAAGGTGGATATGGACCTGTTTATAAAGGTGTGCTTGACCACACCCCGGTTGCCATCAAGGTCTTGAGGCCAGACATATCACAGGGGAAGAAGCAATTCCAACAAGAGGTAAAGCATGTTTCAAGTTCATTAATTTTTACAGAAAGCAGATGATGTACCATTTGTCCGAAACAAATGTAAAGCATTGCTTTTTGGTTATGACAATGCAGGTTGATGTTCTAAGCTGCATTAGACATCCACACATGGTTCTCTTAGTAGGTGCCTGCCCCGAGTATGGATGCCTTGTATATGAGTACATGGACAATGGAAGCTTAGAAGACCGGCTCTTACAGAAGGGCATCACGCCTCCAATCCCATGGACTGTCCGATTCAAAATAGCTGCTGAAATTGCCACTGGCCTTCTTTTTCTTCACCAGACAAAACCAGAACCCCTTGTGCACCGTGATCTCAAGCCGGCAAACATTCTGCTAGACCGGAACTATGTAAGCAAGATTGCTGATGTAGGCTTAGCCAGGCTAGTTCCAGCATCTGTAGCTGATAGTGTCACTCAATACCGCCTGACAGCAGCAGCCGGTACATTTTGTTACATTGACCCGGAGTATCAGCAAACAGGAATGTTGTGTGTGAAATCAGACATATATTCCCTGGGAATCATGCTGTTACAGATCATTACATCAATGCCTGCAATGGGATTGTCCCACAAGGTTGAGGAGTCCATTGAGAAAGGTACATTTGCGGACATCCTTGATCCTACAGTGCCAGACTGGCCTGTTGAATTGGCTTTGTCATTTGCAAAACTGGCTTTGAAGTGCTGTGAGCTGAGGAGAAAAGATAGACCAGATCTCGGCTCAGTCATCTTGTCTGAGCTGGAACGGCTAAGAGAGCTTGGGAATAGGGAGGAAGCCAATAACTATGCCATGGTTCCCTATCGAGAAGGGCGTTCGCTTCGACCACCAGTAGTGAGATCAACCACAACTGCCAGTCAGGTTAGTTTCTTTGTAGAATATCAAGACTGATTTGCCTTCAGTAAAGTCACTGGATTGATTTCTTTTTAAGCACATTCATGAAAATTTGGTTGGTCATGTCTGGCTAGTTGTAGTTATTCAGCTTCTGTTGCGCTGCTATTGTTCCAACTTAACCACAGTCTTACCGCAAATTTAAAAAACCTCAGTGCAACATAGGAAGCACCCCAGGCCACTTAGTAAACGCGACGATAGATTATCAGTTATCTAGCTAATCTAATGTGTGAAAAAATGAAAACCATATTTGATCCACACAGATCTTAGGATTCCTAGCAAGCTTTTGAGGGGAGCCACACACATACACAAAGAGCTAGCTAGGGTTGATTTATTAATTGGACATTTCTTTAGACTGACATTATGGATGAGATAACCTAGTAGTAGATTTTCAATTAAATTTGATTATTATGTATAATCAGGAGGGATGAGAGAAAACCCTAACGTGGAAATGGGATTTCAACGTAGATCAATGTGAGAAAAAGGTGGATGCGGCTCCAGTACTCGATGACGAAACTGATGAGCTTCAGGAACAATAGTAAGAGAGCCAGTTCATCATCAGCATCACACAGCAGATTTGGAAAATCAAGCCTGAAGCACGAAGCGCGTTGCTGGTCTTTTGTAAGCCAGTGCTCTACTTCCGTCGTAGCTGATACTCCTTTGAGGAGGTTCAAGTCGTTTTCCTAACACGAATGGGAAGGCAATTTGTACATGCATTTTTTTTTAATTGGCTACGCTAAGCAGAAGACATCTTGTTCATGTACCTTTCGTTATTCACTGATACATTCATCATTCATCATCCTTTTGTTTCTGCAGTCTGCACTGAGATGGATGAACTTTACTGCTTATATCAGTTATATGTGCTCTATTTTGGAGTGATTAACTAGGATCATGCTATGCCTCACAAAAGACAATAACCAATCATGTAGCCTGCAGGAGTAAAAGAAGAAACAAAAACAAAAGAAGAACACATCTTAGAGATCGAATTGGAATCTTAGCTTTGAACATCATATTCCTTTCGGTTCAAAGTTAAAATTTCAAATGGATTCAATCTTTTGTATGTTATATGATGTCTGTTGTTTTTCATATAACTTACAAATGAGTGGCACCAAGAACCCTAAACCCTGTCATTGTTCTTTTCTCATATGTTCTCAATAAGTTGGTAAATATGTGCACCATGAACTACTAATTGTGCATCTTGGTATATTGCTTACACTCGAGTTTGTCATCTGAATTCACCAGTTTGTTGAACAATTTCTAGGGATTGAAATTTCTTCACATCTCTCGAGCATACCTAAATTTTTACATTTTGTCTATTTACATTTACATGTAGAACTGATTTTACTTTTACCATCTCTCTCCCCTTGAAGACTTGTTTGGATTAGTCTTATTAAACAAACCAAACTACACTAACAACTTCAAACAGAGATCAAACAACCTAGAATACAAAGGAAAACGTTCGTATTCCAAAAACGCGTTTTGAGATATTTCTCATGTAGAATCTTTTGGTCGCGTTGGTCATTGGAACTTGACCCGACCCGACCCAAAAAAATGATTCGCCACTCATTTCCTTTTAATTTCTTTTTTTTCTTTTTTCTTTTTTCGCACGAAACTTAATTTCCCTTTCTTCCCCAAACCCTAAGAACTAAACCAAAGCTTGAGAGCTCCTCTTTCTCTCTCCGCCCCACTTTCTCTCTCCTCGCCATGTCTCAGCCCATGTCCTCGGATCACGACCACCACGACTCCGACCCGGTCCCGACCCGACTATACAACCCCTACCAGGATCTCCAGGTCCCAATTGAGAATCTCTACAAGCTCCCAACCTCGCCGGAGTTCCTCTTCGTCGAGGAGGCCCGCCGCCAGCGCCGCTCCTGGGGTGAGAATCTCACCTTCTACACCGGCTGCACCTACCTCGCCGGCGCCATCTCCGGCGGATCCGTCGGCCTCGTCTCCGGCGTCCGCTCCTTCGAGGCCGGCGACACCACCAAACTCCGGATCAACCGGATCCTCAACTCCTCGGGTCACACCGGCCGGGTCTGGGCCAACCGCCTCGGCGTGATCGGGTTGCTCTACGCCGGTATGGAGAGCGGCGTTCAGGCGCTGAGGGATACAGATGATGTGTGGAACGGCGTCGCGGCGGGGCTCGGCACCGGCGCTGTGTACCGTGCCGCGAGGGGAGTGAGGTCGGCGGCGGTGGCCGGCGCGGTTGGAGGAGCTCTAGCTGGATTGGCGGTTGGGGCGAAGCAGGCGTTGAAGCGATACGTTCCGATATGAGAAGAGGGTGGAGGGTTTGATGTGAGTGATGGTATGGCTTGTTCTGTTTAGTTTCGAGTTTCGAGCAATTTTGATAGTACCATTAGGCATCTGGAATTGATAAAAATGTTTACTTTGGCAATGCATGCTGTTGCTATGCTTGGAATTTAAACTTAAAATGAAATTATTGATTTACAAGTAGTTTGAGCATGGGAGGCACATGCAGTTGTAGTTTATTTTTCTTTTTTTGTTAGATTTTTGGTGTAATCTGTCGAATTGTCCCAGTAATGAATAATTTCTGGTATATTTGGTTATATTACAAATGTTCAGTCTTTAGTATGTTAAACTTTGGTATGCAATGTAGTGATTGTTGATTCTGCAATTGTTGATGGCAGGCTAAAGTTTGTGCCTTTGTTTCATTTCTTCTGGTTTATTAGTTGTCCACTCCATTTCCAGCCTATTATGATTAGGGATTAGAATATGCCATGTACTTGTTTCCTTTTGAAATAACATTTCCTGCATGAATATTGAGTAAAGAGGGTTACTTTGGCTGTGACTCATCATTAGGCAGTGTTGCTCAGTGTGTCTTTCGGAAAACATGACTGCTTTGGGCGATGGTCTTTCATCATATATTATTTTCCTATAGCATTAGGTTACATATCAATATATGGAGGCATGAAGGATTGGTCCATTTGCTTTCATCATATGAAATTCGGGGATGGAAGATAAGCTATGTTTTACCTGAGTATGGTTTCACTCTCTAGGTGGCATTTGGAGGGACATTGATTAGTTTGGGTTAGCATGAATATAATGAGTTGTTTTCTTTATGGTTTTGTGTTTATGGTAGATGATCATCATTAAGCAGTGTTGCTCAGTGTGTCTGTAATTATATCGGAAAACATGCCTTCTAGTCAATGATCTTTCACCGTACAATTTTCTCTTATATCACTTGGTAGTGTATCAATATGTGGAGGCATGAAGGTTTGGTACAGTTACTTTCATCATATGAAATCAGGGATGGCAGATAAGCTAAGTTTTACTGAGCTTTGTTTGCTCTATAGGTGGCATTTGGAGGGACATTGATAAGTTTGGGTTTAGCATGGATATAATAAGTTGCAATCTTTATGGTCTTGTGTTGATGGTAGATGACATCCTCTGGAAGTGAAACCCACACATAAGTAGGAGCAGAGTACGAGCACATGCATGCATGTCTGTAAAGATTTGAACTACTTTCATACTTCTGCTACATGGTTATTCATATTGAACTGTGTCATTGCTCTGTTCTCTGCATATCTTTGGAATCTTGATTCCTCTTGGTATTCGAAGCTGGTTTGAAACAAGCTCTGACTTGCTTGTTGCCACAGTAGGTGCTGTCGATAGCTTCAAATGCGAAAGCGACCTTAACATTTCGAGGGGTAGTTTGAGTTTATTGGGGTTTTGTGGAATTCTGTTTATGCTACATTCAGCACTGTATTACAAATCACATTCGGTTCTTACAGTGTATTTGTGAACAATTTACTTTATCTCCAATAAATTCGTCTACTATAGAGCGCCTTCACAACTTTGATAATTGACTCCAGTTTGCCTTGAGTGTACATGTAATTTCTGAACGGTAAGGTTAGTAGAGATTTTGTATTTTGCTTGGTTCTGCTCTTAGTATTCTCGTACTTTTTTAGCATCCTGCTTTTGTTATCAGATTCTCAGATATTCAGATCCCAAGTTAATAGGGTGAAGTTGATCGAGAGTTTTGCATCTATGTTATTGATTTATCATTTTCGTAACAATATTAGTATATTACTAATCTCTGATCAGCTGTAAGGGTTTGTGTGGAGATTAGCCCTATTCCAGTCCATTGCACTGCGCTTGTGTAAATTCATGTGTACTGTAGAGCTATTCTTCCTTTTGATTATCACCGAATCTGAACTGTCAGCTCTATTACAGCTCAATGACCGTAGAAACAGAATTAAACTTTGTTGCGACTTTAGAAGGAACATACTTAAATCATGCAGATAAAATTTTCATACTCAGACTTCTCTTATTTCTTTAGGCCCTTCGCTAGTGACATTGATGGAGCAAGAGCTTATGATGCTCAACTAGGAGTCTCGGACAAGATGTGCAATGACCTTGCAATGTAAGAGTTAAATACAGGGGGAAAATTCTCTATCTTCCAATATTCACAGTAATACGAGAGAAAACAACGTTGAAGACAACTTTCTCATGACATACAAAGGGGGCTTTATACTCTACATAAGCAAACTTAAGTTCAAAATCTGATGCCTCAACAGCCCCTTTTATTTCAAAGATATGCCAACTTTGAATTAATGAACACTGCAAAATGAATTCCTCTGTGACACGATCATCTGAATCCCATGTCAGAGTCAGAGAATAAATGCTGGGATATCATTCAAGTCCCTGGTCTTGACGAGTTACAGATGGGGAAAAAATTATTTCTGTGAAGATCGAAACACCGTTGATTTAGAGCAACATTGACTCTGGATTCTCGATGTAGCCCTTGAATGCTTTTAGCCACTCAGCACCAATTGCGCCTAAAACCAAGAGCAAGCATAATCATTAAGTTGTTATATTAAAGAGGTTCATCTTGTCTTCATGGATTTAGATATTCACTTCATAATTAATCAGATTTACATACCATCTATAACACGATGATCACAGCTTAGTGTTGCAGATAGGAAAGATGCAAACTTGTATTGCTCGGGCCCGGAACTAGGTACAACCCTCTTCTCAGCTGCTCAATGAAAATATACATTAAATAGTAATAATAATAAATAAATAAAAATAATATTGCTCAAAGAAGACATAAAGTTCATATTTTACCTGACCCAATTGCAAGAATGCCTGATTGGGGAGGGTTAATGATGGCACAAAATTGTTTGATGCCAAATGGACCTCCCAAATTTGACACTGTAAATGTCCCTCCCTGTAAAAAGTATAAACCAAGCATCTTTATAAGAATCATGAAGCATCATAAACTGACAACCAACTACTGATCTATATACTATTCTAACCTCGTAATCTTCTGGCTTTAAGCTGTTCTCTTTGGCTTTTTTGGCCAACTGCTTAACCTCCTCAGATATAGCAGATAGTCCCTTTTTGTTCGCATCCTACAGAATTAACCATGCAGATTCAGGTAGAGTTCTATTATAATTAAGTAATCCAAACAGATAAGGCCAAGCCCATACTCACCCTGACGACAGGAACAAATAGTCCATTGTCTGTCTGCACTGCAACATTAACGTTGACGTTGTGATACCTAAGATTAGAAACAAAAGATGGAAGTATTATTACGAATATGATATTGCAACTTAAGTCGCATCCTAATTGTAAAAAGCTTGTTCAAGAACTATGTTGTAAACTCACTGGCGGATGCAATCATCTGTCCATGAGCTATTGACCTGAGGAACCTTTTGAAGAGCCAAAGCAGCAGCCTGCAGTAGTAGTTATTGAGCAGTTAATTTAGGGTAGAAAACAATACCACATACCTCCAGCATACTTTGTTATACTGCTCTTATAAATCATAACTCAAAAATTATTCCAATTCTAGTCATCCCCAGAAGACTCTAACTCATCACTCATTCCATTGATACACCTTTATAGAATCATGGGATCGCTACAATATCTGCTCTAACAGATCATGAGTCCAATTTTCATCATTCTACACTAAAAATTACTACAACCATTCTCATTCTGCATGCAAACATCTCATGTTGGAAAAAAAAAAAAAAAGTTCTGGATAAGCATTACCTTTATTACAAGATCATTGATAGATATCCGCTTCCCACCTGTAGCTTCTTGTAATGAATTGAGCTGGCTTCTCAACCTACAGATAAAGCAAGAGTTCAACAACTGTATTTTGCAATATTCAGTTTGTTTAATTCTTCTAATATGTTCAAGATACTTATACTCACTCAACGAGCTTGTCGACACATGTATCTACCGTCAAATAATAATGAGGAATAGTTTGCTTTGAGAATAATAATCTGGAAGCTGTAACCTGCCAAAATCATACCAGAAATAGCTTCAGCAAGATTACGTTTAGAAGTTATAACAAGGAATGATCAATTAAAAAGATAAAAAGCTTTATTCAATAATGAAAAACCAAATAAAACATGCCAAATCATCAGAGGCAGTTTTTCAGGCGCAAAAAATACAATAAACGTAGTAGTAAAAAGTAACAAATTGATGAAAAATTGCCACAGAGAACGACGATTATTGCAACTGTAACAATAGGAAGGAGTTGAATGGGAGAATTCGGCCTAGTGATTCTACAGAAAAGATTTCATATATCCTCTCAAGATCATTAAATTTAACTTAGTGTATTCCTAAGTTATTCCTAACTTAGTGCACAGTCGGTATTCCTAATTTTACCTTCCGTATCTGAGAATGAGGGATGTCTGTGTAATCCAGTGCTGGGGCTGCAGCACCCTTAGCCTTGGGAGCTGCTCCAGAAACTTGCTTCCCACCAGAAGCTACGTAATAAGAAGAGAAAAAAAAAATTAAATACAATAAAGGAAACAATAAATACAATAAAAAATTTTGTTCGCTACTTTATTAAGTTTTCATGGGGATTTACTACAACAAAGGCAAAAAAAACGGTAGACAATATTAAATGAAATATTAAATACAGAGCTAAATAAAGTAGCGAACGAAAATTTAGGTGACAAGATATATACCTAAGTACTCTTCAATATCAGCCTTCACAATGCTTCCATCCGGGCCTGTTCCTTTGATACTTGAGAGGGGTACCTAGAGCAACACAGAGGTCAGAAACAGCCTAATGACAACATGTTTCTGACAATCAAATGATAACAATTCAGTCATGGCATTGAATGGCACACCTTGTGTTCCTCGGCCAAACTTCTTGCAAGAGGACTAGCAAATACACGATCTCCAGAGGGAGGAGCTACACTGGGCTTTGAAGTCTTTGGCTCAGGAGCAGAAACTGGTGGCTCAACAGCCTCTTTTTTGGGCGGGGGAGGCGGGCTAGAGTCAGATGACCCTTTAGCTTCATCACCACCAGAACCTGATGCTGATGGTGAGTAGTCTTTAAACTTTGCAATATCTCCCTCATCTTCAACAGTTACGCAAATCACCTAAGAATCAAATTGTAGACTTTAGCAAAGTACAAACATAGTTCCTAGATGTTTCCTTCTATTCAGTATAATTTATTTCCATTCTTATTTTTAAACACCACGGACGAAAACCCAAAAAAAAGAAAAAGGATAGAGATAAGTGATGCACTATAAAACCAATACCTCGCCAACTTTGATTCCTTGGGCCCCCTCTCCATGTACGATCTTGGCAAGATAACCGTCCTCCATGCATTCCATTTCAACTGTAGCTTTATCCTTAACAGGTATATGGATGAAGTAAACGTCAGCATGACATCATGAAAAGAAGTTTAGCAACAGACACTATTACTCTAATTCCAGACTTGAGACGCAAACAGTAAAAGAACTTACAGTTTCAACTTCACAGAGCACTTCACCAGGAGAAACTTGATCACCCTCTTTCTTCAACCACCTTACAATATTACCCTGCATATCATAAAATAATGACCAAGGGAAACAAAGTTTGGAAATGTATGTTATCCTGGTAAGCTTCAAAACAGTACATACCTCAGTCATAGTAGGTGAAAGAGAAGGCATTCCAATTTCTTGGTGTGGTGGAAGGCCTGAAGGATGTAGCAGATCCATAATGTGTTAGATGAACGCATGATTCAAGATTATGTTATAGGAAATGAACCAATCAGAAAATAAAAAGATGAAAGAAGGTCACACTTCAAAAGAGATGCAGATGCAATTCCGAAAAATAATCATGAATGTGATGCAACTCACACAATCAAAATTCATTTTCAAATCATGGAGGAAAATTTTGCTGTAGAATTAGAACATAAGAATTTTATTAATTTTAGTGAAAAGAAAAAATTCCACATGGAAACAAGAATAAAAGATACAGTACAATCTAAACACAAATGTCTGTTCAAAAGTAATACCTTAAAATAAGATATTTGGAAAATAAAATAAAATAAAAAGTTTACAAGAAAAAACTGCTTCACCATGAACATGTTCTTGGAATTACGAAATTATTATACACCCCTGTTTTAAGAAAAAGAATGGCATGTGCCGGCCCGCCCTTAAGTCTTAAAAATATTTCACTAATGGAAAAGCAATACCTGAAAACAATAACCATCACAAAAACCCACAATTATCAAAGACAATGGCACACTTTCAGAATCACATGAATAGCCTATTGCTATAAACTTGTATAGTCGAAAATGCTCTTCTCAGGAGAATCAAGTGCATCATCTTATTAGGGGATGCAAATGCTAACGTGCACTAAACGACACATTCCACAGTAAGATACAGAAAACCAAAGACCAAGAGTCATACCTGCATCAGATGAAAAGCCTCTTCTCAATTGTCCCTGCAAACTGGTATAGTAGAGATATAGATGCATCAATAAAGAATTTTGACACACATACGAATTAGCGAAATCTAGAACTATCATACCATGAAATCTGATTGTTGTATACTGATCCACAAATTGAGCTCCCCATACTCATTGTTGTTGAGACATTCCTGGTGAATGTACCCGACAGTGATTTCTAAAAAGCATGACATGTAACAGCGTTATACAAAGGGGAGGCTCAAGATTAAATTGCACAGGGTTCTGATCAAGGCAAAGTTGTACCAATACATGATGGAAACCAGCTGAACTTACAGTGCTACTGCTGAACGACCCACTTTCTCTTCCTGAAGGTGCAAAACCATAACGATGAACCTTACGTATATCTGAGAGAAAATTTGACTTAGTTCAGCTAGACAAAAGCATTTAACCACAGAATTTACTAATCCATGTTCTACGAGCCTTAAATTAAGACTAATAGGAAAGCCCTCGAGTTCAGTTTAAGTGGCCTAAGTACACTAATATTCACTAGTGAAAATCAGACTTCCTGTCAGCACAATTGTTCTTCTCTGAATCCCACTTAAAAGATGTGAAGTGTGGCATAGAAATGTATCTAAATACATATAATCCAGATGAATGCAGTCACGTCAGCAAGTTATCTCTATTTTAGACGGACAACCATAAAAGGAAAAAATGATCAACTTCTATCACAGTCCTACAACACGATATTCTGCTTCTAGCGACCATTGGATCGGTAAAAAAACATATTTTTGACAGCAAGATAAATACTGTTCACATGAGAAACCGACAGAAACACTTAAAACACTTGCAAATATAGAAATAAATATTTATTCATAACAGAATACAGGCATTTCACTTCTCTTACCAGTAGTGGATTGAGCGTTGTGTGAAAAACAACGCACCAAGAGGGCATGATCACGCCGTAGTAAGCTGGGAGCGTTCCGTAACTGCAATTGGACCAAAAATAGCACAATCAACCATCAAGATAACAACAAACCATAAAGTTTCACTCGAATCACACATAGAGAAGTGATACACACCACCGGAAACAAGAGCAATCACTAGACATTATGAAATCAAAAATTCAATTCCGGAGAGCATGCCTCAAAATTAGTGAAATCTAGAGTAAAACCATCCCGGACAGAGTTATTTTAATCTACTCATCTAAGAAGTGAATCTGACAGAGACGCTATCTCCATATTTGTATTCTGTACGAAAAAGACAACAGACCCAAAATCCAACAAGGGAAATTCAGATACTATCTCTATGAATAAACTAAACCACAATTTAAACTAAGAACGTCAGATTAACCACTAGCAACATCATCACTGTGTTTATGAAATAATCAAAGGCGAACAGAATCAACAGCGTAGCCCAGATTACAATCAAAACTGAACCGAGAGAGCGCAGACCTTTCTGGAGTGGTGGATGACGTGAGATGCGTAAGACATTATTGGAGCCAAAACAAAAACCCAGAGAAATTAGGGTTGGTCGATCGAACAGATCGGGGGGAGTGAGTTGTGTGATTTGTATAAGGAGCTGCTGCTACTCAAAATGGAATAAAATCACTTGGGCCGTGGGCTTTTTTTTTTTTGTTTGTGCTGCCGCCCGCCTTTCTGGAATTACCAATAGAGTGAACACACCTAACTCTGCCTCTCCTCTCTCTCATGATCCGTCAAACTTTTATACCTCGTATGCCTCTTTCTCATGTTCTTCTTTTTTGGCAAAGTTTGTACCACTTGTACACTTGTACGTCGTAGAACTTAACAGCACACGAAGTTAACTGTAGTCGGTTGTGCATAAAACCACTTCTCAAGCCCGTAAACCAGCAAGCACCAGCACCAGCACCCTACGGTCAAGACAGTCGAGCCCACCTTGGGGTTCCCGTCCCGTCCGTTTGTATGAGCCAGGCCCGACCTCGTTGGCGGCATTGGGCCGGGAGAGGTTCCAGAAGGCATAATGGAGCTGGGCATTTGAAGTAGCAGCAGAGACAATTGTCCCACATCGGTTTTCAAGTAGAGAACCCACTCTGGGCCATATTTATGGCCCAGCCACCAGCTTGTCAGGTACCATTAACTACCATCATCAATTATATTCACCAAGATACTGACTAACACTTCAGAGGAGGAAAGACCGGAACATCTCGGTCGCCTTTGTTATTGCAGGCCGAGAGGAGGATAACCCACCATCAGCTTCTGCAAGCACCATTCGGGATTGTGCAGAAACAGTAACACAGTATGATCAACACAATATGATTTTAAATTGTTGAATGTCTTCCACTTTTTTTTTTATTTGGTAAAAAAAATTGAGAAAATGTTAAGAATACACCAAGTTTTTGTCACTCAGAATTAAAGTTTCTCAATTTTCAAAACTATCGTATAAGTACATGAAACACATATTTAATACATGTCGTCATTAACACTCTTAATACTGTGTCATTATTCATCTTTCAAAGGGTAGTTTGACATTTCTAATAGGGTGAATACACCGAACACCCCCCCCCCCCCTCTTAATCAACCAGACCAATAGAATATGCATGTCACTGTATCAAAAAAAGATGTCAACGGCCTCTAAACAATTTAGATTTAGAGTCTCTTGTTCTCTAAGGCCACCCACCAATTCCATTTCCAATAACACTTCGAACAATAATATGCATCACGCAGGCGGGCAATTTCAAGCTGACTATCAAATAATACATATAGTATGACATTATGTCATTCACAATTGATGCCCTCTCGCCAACTTGGAAGGTCAATATTCGTAGTTTCATACAACTCAAGTGTCTCCACTATCCGTTCTTCGAGATGGCAAAAGCAAATGGGTACCATGATACAACTCAAGCGTCTCTTTTTTTAGGGTTGATGTTTAGGGTGGTTAAGCACTTGAGCTTGAATCAAAGTTAGTTTTTTTTTTTGTTTTTTGTTTTTGAAACTTTGAATCAAAGTTAGTGACATGGCTGAACAGGGTTAATGTTTGTGCAACCAAAGTTATCACTTGCATGTTAACTTAATGCCTATGTCAATCTGTTTACTTTACTTTCAAGCAAGAACAAACATAGTTAAGAAATTCTCTATTCGTGCAATTATGTTAGTTGATGCAATTTTATTTGAAAGCCTCTTTCTCTTGATCACTATACCATAAAACACAAAAATTAAGTTTGAAAATTAATACACGAATAATGCTAGATACAGTAGCATTCACCTGGTCAGTGAATGACTAAAAGAATCATGGTCAATCACCATTGAATGTAAATCCAATGGTACTAAGTATTATTTTAAAGTTAAGTTGTTTTGTTTTTAACCCTTAGATTTAAATCTAACGGTGTTTGATTATGGATCCCTTGGTCAGTAACTGACCATATAAATATGACTGATGCTTGATATATTGTTAGGGTTCCATCTGCTTCCTACCTCATGTTGTAGCTGAAGTTGACACCACCGCGCCATAAAATAGAAGTATCTGACAAATTAGACTTTGTGCTACCCCATATGGCAAAAAAAAAAAAAAAGCGCTACACATGAGATGAAATGCAAGTGTCAGGCGGTATCTATAAAAGTGATTTGCATCGCATCAATTGAAAAAGAATGAAATTCACTCTCTAATTAAATTATTTTTAATTGAAAAATTCACTCTCTAATTAGCAACCCACACTCTACTTCAAATTTTTTTCAATACTTAAAGAAATACAAAATTTTAAAAAAATTACTTAACAAAGAAAACATAAATTACGGATCCGAACACATAAAAGTGTGAATTTGACTCCCTTTTAAATCCGTTGGCATAAATCAGCTGAGCCAATGGATTGGGCCTGTATCGAGAATTTCGGGATAAAAGGCCACGTAAAGCGGGAGAGAGTAGACTCCACTCCACTAGTCCAGCAAAGATGCCGTCGTCGTCTTCGCGTCGCAAACTGAAACGATTTTCCGAGAGAGAGAAAGAGGGTCTCAGACACGCGCACAGAAAGCTCGGAGTTCGAGGCAGAGAGAGAAACAAGGGTAGATTGGGACACCACAAGCAAAAGTGGACGTCGGAGGAGGAAGCTGCCCTAGTCGCCGGAGTTGCGAAGCACGGCGCCGGCAAATGGAAGAACATCCTCAAAGACCCAGAATTCGCACAACCTCTCAGTCTCCGCTCCAACATTGACCTCAAGGTTCCCTCCTATTTACCTCCATTGCCACTCTAATTTCACTCTTTCCCTGAATTTTGAAATTTAATTGTGAATTTAATTTCCGCTATTTTGTTAGCTGAATCGGATAATGGTTGAATTTTACGAAACATGTAATTGCTTGGTTAGGAAACCCTAGCCCTCCCAATATCTGTTTTTTTGTTTTTTTTGGTCGGTTCCCAATTTCTGTTTAAGCTGATCATATATGAAATAATGAATTTTTCATTTATTTATTTATAATAATGTGTGTGTTTTAGTTATTTTATGTGGTAAAAGCTTCATGGAATGATTGGTAATGCTGTTTTCGCACTCGAGCAGGATAAATGGAGGAACATGAGTCCTAGCCTTGAACAAGTTACTAAGAAGAAGAGGAAGAATCCGAAGAGTTCATTTCATTTCACTGTACCTTCTCTTTCACGTCCTAGTGGACCATCTCGAAATGTTGTCATTGATTCTAAGACTGAAGAAAGGTGTGTTTTTCTGATCCATAAGTTGTTGTTTGTGAGTCCAAAGAAACCGTTTCGTATTCAGTATTAGAGTCTGATTGATAGTGGATAGCACATTATTTGACCCCAATGAATGTGTGGCCTTGTTTAAACTAGAAATTAGGTTGAGAAATATATGTTATGTCTACGACTCTATATCGTGTAAAGAGAACAGAAATTAAAAGGCCTCTCCTATTTTCATTAGAAGATAACTTGAATTAAAAGTTGAAGTACTTGCTTTCAGTGTCTCCGATATTCATACTAATTAAAAGGAGGAAATACTTGCTTTTTTCAAGCCTGATTCTTACTCTGGCTGAAAGTGGTTGACTAGAGCCAGTGTTGACTTCTTTTGCAATATAATATATTACAGTATGAGGACGTAGTATAGCTGGACACTTGACACTGAACTGATCTGCTAGGCAAGGATCCGTATGATATAATTTAGAAGTAGCTCATTGTTCTATTTATTGTTTCAAGCATTTATTCGGTCCTGTGATCAATGACAATACTTTTTTGATGCCTATCAATAAACGTCAAAACTGATTCTTTTGGCTCCTTAATCACTTTTTTTCTTCTAATTTCTTAACAGGTACAGTGCATTGATTTTTGAGGCTCTTTTAACAATGAGAGACCCCGATGGATCTGATGTAGGTGCCATTCGTGACTTTATTCAGGTCAGATGGAAGTCTTTTGTTATGTTTTATTCTCAAATATTAAATTAGATACAGTCATCTACTTATCATGAAGTAGGTTGGTTTATGCAATGTTCCTAGCATGGTTGGGTTTTCTCTGCTGAAATTTTAGTGGATTCTGATGAGAAAAATCTTGCATATCATTAAATCTTCAACTTGACATGTTTAAAATTCAAAGTTTCGTTGCACCACCTAGTTAAGATTCAACCAGTGTAAAGCTTAAGGTTTTCACTGGAAATTCAACGTCAGTATATTATTTTTATCACGAAGAGTCCTATATCTGCTCTTTGTATATTGAAATCCACTTCAGTCTAGATGGGCCATTTCAAGGAAAACCACAGATGCCTGTGGGAAACAATGGTAGAAAGAGTATCACTGTCTGAAAGAAACACTGTCATAAAGGAGATGAAAATGGATTATTATTTCATGCAGTATATCCAACTTTTTGTTCTTTTCTTGCCATATTGGGAAAGTAAATGTTACTTTTGCGCACCTTTCACGGGAATATTCCATGTGGCACAATTATTGTTCTTGCCTTTAACAATTCAAAGCTATGAGTTAGGTAGTAATATATAGCTGTTCTTTTCAAATTTTATCTTAGTACAACGAAAGGTGGTGACCGTCTTGATACACATACTGCAGCAAAGGGATGAGGAGCCCACTCCACAAAATTTCAAAAGAGTAGTGGGTGCGAGATTGAGAAGTCTTGTTTCACTAGGAAAACTTGAGAAGGTAATTATTTCTTAATCTAATGATAATTTCTAGGTTTTCTGCATGTCTTTTTTCCTGTTACAAATGTGCCACATTTGAAAAAAAAAAAATATAATCAAAATGAATTTCATGTTAATGTATCTGCGACGACACTATGAACTAACTGCTGCGAGAGAATGATGTCGTAAAGATCTCTCTTTCATTTGTACTTTGTAAAATTTGAAAGATTTATTTTTTATGCAGTAATTTGGGGATTGATTCTTTTTGTTTTTTTTGCACTCGTCATGTAAAGTTTGCTCCGACTTTAATTTATTCCTCCAAGTGATACGTACCTAAAGTTGTTCTGTTTCCTCCAAATGTAGACCAGAAATGGCTTCAAGATCAAAGAACACTCAATTGTAGGAACAAAAGCCCCTAGTGAGTTGGCGACTTCTACTGAAACAGAAGATGATGCTGTTCATATTACTGCCTATATAATTGCTGATGCTGAAAATAAATCATTCTTGGCTGCTGAAGCGATGAAGGAGGCAGAGAGAGTTTCAGAGATTGCAGAAGAGACCGAGTCTATGCTACTGCTAGTGAAAGAGATCAATGAACAATGTAATGTCAGAAACACCTATGCACACATGTTTGATTTCCAGTCTTTCCAATCTTGATTCGTCTTACCAACACGAGTTTGCCTTTTATCTTGCAGGTTCACATGGTGAGGTTTTCGACTTGGCTTAGGTCAGCGCTGGTAAGTTTAAGTAGTGAGTTATCTTGTAATTTGTAGAATGTGCATGTAAATTCGTCCTTGTAACTTCAGTTATAACTGTAGTCGGTTCCATGTGAGATCAAAGGTAGATTAGCATATAACCGGCTGTTGGTTGTGGCAAAGTAGGTAAATTTTCCATCCTCAAATGGACAAAAAGGTGTAAGAATTCATCTTGTTGGGGATCTGGTATGAATAGATCTATCTCCATGTTATTTAGTGGTGGCAAAACGAAGTTTCAAAAAGATCAGCTGGAGATTTTTCAATCACAGTGGTTTTCCCAAGTGGTGATAAAGAAAATCAAACAGGGTGTCTGACTTTTCTTTTCTATTTGGTAATTACCTAGGTCATTTGGATTGTGAAGAGATTTCGACCCAGATGAATGTAGATCCTGAAGAAGCAATAAGCAATCGCCAATTTTGGAAATGAGAGTTACCATACGACAGAACAATTAAGAATCTTAATCTTATAACGTGAGGATGACACAAAAGAATGAGCTTTACAAATTCAAATTGGATGTGAGGTTTGGCAATGACACCAATTTGGCTGGACACAAGAAATTTGGTGCGGTGGCCAGATTCCTCTCCTATGACATGGACAGCCGTATATGACACAAAAAAGGCGCCAACTTGTTCCTCTTTTCTCTTCAATTCTGATTGGAAAAGGCTACATTCCACATCAGCTGATCTGTTTTCCAGCTCCATTATGTCTTCATGTCCATCGAAAGTCGAAACCACTAAACCTCGACGTTTATAAAGCACTTCCATTGGCGGATGAAATCTCAAATAGGAATAACACTCTTTGCATGTTCCGTATGGAAGCTTGGAATGCAGCAGATAGTTTAATGCACCTCAAAAGGCTTGTGTACCGAACATTAGATTGACATGAAAACTTATGATGCGACGAGCGTGAATAAACCAGGAAAACTTACATACAGTTTAACAAGTCCATATGCATTTTGGAATCAAATGCATATTTAATTAACAATTTTGAGGTTATGTAAGGTGTGTGAGTTATATAATAATTTTTTGTTTGACAGATTAATTATATTTTGGAATCTGATTCAGATCTTTAGTTTGACAGATTACCAAATCAAATCAACAAATCTGGTAAGACATCCCAAAATACAATTAATCACAGAAGAGAAAAAAAGGAAATATATCCTCAGTAATTTGGTAATTGCAAAATTACGAGTGCGGACAAAACAGGTCCCCGGATATAGTGATAAGGGAAAGGGCGTTTCCGTAATCTCAAGTGAGCACACGGACGGTGCTAGACATAAAAAACCTAAAAAGAGTGAGGGGTATAAAACACAGCCTCCAATCTCTCATTTGCCCCCTTTTCAAACTCCACGGCGCAGATCCGAGGAGTTTGCCAAACCCTAGCTCTCTCTCTCTCTCTCTCTCTCTATTCTTCAGCTCTCCTTTCTCTCAAGCTTTTCATCAGCTCAATCAGGTCCGTCTCCTCCTTCCCTTTTCTTTTATATAAAAAAACGTTTGATTTCTTTTATTCTGATATGTTTTGCTGAATCTAGTGATGTGTATGTTGGTGGTTTCGATTCTGTGTGGTTCTGTTTTGGGATCTTGGTTGATCTGTTTTGTTTGGTTTTGTGGATTGAATTGATGTGTTAGATGAGTCTGATTAGGGGTTGTGGTTGTTAATCTGATAATGAAAATGGTCTAAAAGTTGATAATTTTCGGAAATGATAGTTATGTATTTTCATTGATGTGCTGTTTTTTTTTTCTTCGAGCTTTGGCGTGATTTATGATAGGGAAATGATTGGTTACTCTGTTTTATTGGATTTGTTAAGTGTTAGTGTCTACTCTGTTTTTGCTCTGTAAACTTGCGTACTCTGTTTTTTTTCCTTTTCGAATTGCAGAGTTTAAAATTCTGTATCTTTGCATATTTGTTATTTTTTGTCAATTTTTTTTCTTTGGATTTGGAAGTGGTTGAGCGATGTCTGTCTGCTTTGGTTTTGTTCCCTGTATTGCTGATGGTTGTCTGCCCTTTTTCCCCAAAAAAAAAAAAACAGCTTCTCCGGAAATTAGAACAGGAGTTAATGTTTGTGGTCTTTTATATTTGGTTAACAAGTTTGGCTCTTCTGTGACATTCTGACATATTTCCTGGTAATAATTGCTTGAGACTTCTTGGTAAGTTTGGTTATGTTTGAGAGAGAAAGAAGTCCAAGATACCAAATGATTTTCCTCATGATTGTTTTGCACATACATATAACCTTAGCGAGTAGTTCATTTTATGAGATATCTACTGAATCTGAGAGTTGTGAATGCTTTCCTGTTCACAGATATGGCAGGTCTCGCTCCCGAAGGTGCTCAATTTGATGCTAAACAGTATGATTCTAAGATGAATGAGATGTGAGTTTTATGATCAATTGTTTCGTTTTTCTATAATTTTTGTGTCATTTCTTTTCAAGATAACTTGTGACATTTTATGGCTTGATGTCTTTATTGATGTTTTGCATAATTTTTTCCAGCCTCTCATCTGAAGGCCAAGAGTTCTTTACATCGTATGATGAGGTTCACGACAGTTTTGATGCCATGGGTTTACAAGAAAATCTTCTGCGTGGAATCTATGCTTACGGTAGGTACAGATGGTATATTTTCTGTTTATCTTGCTCGTTTGTTTTGTTATAATTTATTCTAGTGGCCTATGATTCCATCATTGTCGTTTCTCTAGCATTTTGCTTCTTTTTGAGATTCTGAATTATTAGTTTTGCAATTGGGATAATTATTCAAAGTGTTGTTTTTCTTATGCTTGTTGGTGTTTAATTTTATATTGTAGGTTTTGAGAAGCCTTCTGCAATTCAGCAAAGGGGAATTGTTCCTTTTTGTAAAGGTTTGGATGTGATTCAACAAGCTCAGTCAGGAACAGGCAAAACAGCAACCTTCTGCTCGGGAATTTTGCAGCAACTTGACTATGGTTTGGTCCAGTGCCAGGCTTTGGTGTTGGCACCTACCAGGGAGTTGGCACAGCAGATTGAGAAGGTTATGCGGGCACTGGGTGACTATCTTGGTGTGAAGGTTCATGCTTGCGTAGGTGGGACTAGTGTTCGTGAGGATCAGCGAATTCTTCAAGCTGGTGTGCATGTGGTGGTTGGCACTCCTGGACGTGTGTTTGACATGTTGAGGAGGCAATCACTTCGTGCAGATTACATTAAGATGTTTGTTTTGGATGAAGCCGATGAAATGCTATCTAGGGGTTTCAAGGATCAGGTTAGCATCTCTTCTTTGTCTGTCTACTTTTACTTGCGTTGGGTGTGATGCGTTTAAGTGTCTGATGTTATGTTCTTTTTGGTCAGATCTATGACATTTTTCAGCTTCTGCCATCAAAAGTTCAAGTTGGTGTTTTCTCTGCTACTATGCCTCCTGAAGCCCTTGAGATCACCAGAAAGTTTATGAACAAACCTGTTAGGATTTTGGTTAAGCGTGATGAGCTCACCCTTGAGGGAATCAAGCAGTTTTATGTTAATGTTGACAAGGAAGAATGGAAGCTTGAGACACTTTGCGATCTCTACGAGACCCTTGCTATCACTCAGAGTGTCATTTTTGTTAATACAAGGCGCAAAGTGGATTGGCTTACAGATAAGATGCGAAGCCGTGACCACACTGTCTCTGCTACCCATGGTGACATGGACCAGAACCAGCGTGACATTATCATGCGTGAGTTTCGTTCTGGTTCCTCCCGTGTTCTCATCACAACTGATCTGTTGGCACGTGGTATTGATGTGCAGCAAGTGTCACTTGTAATTAATTATGATTTGCCGACTCAACCAGAAAACTACCTCCATCGTATTGGTCGAAGTGGTCGATTTGGAAGAAAAGGTGTTGCCATCAATTTTGTAACAAGGGATGATGACAGAATGCTATTTGACATTCAGAGGTTTTATAATGTGGTGATTGAGGAGCTGCCTTCCAATGTGGCCGATCTTCTGTGAGGAGCTGATTTTGCTCTTTTTGTTGTCGAGGCAGATTTCTGGTTCCTGTTTTGAAAGTACTATTTATTTTTGTTTTTAATTTATGCTGTAAAACCTTTTAAGAATGCCTGTTGCATACTTGCTAAGCGATGTCCAATTGGTTTTTCATGTTGTGAAAAGTTTTTATCTTGATACTTGACTAGGTTAAATATGGTGTCTCACACTCTCATTCCCTCCCTTTCCGGGCTTTAGACATTCTGTTTCGGAGGTTGTTCCAGCTTGTTAGTTGAAAATTCACAATTATGATTATATGATGACAAGTTAAATAAGTTGTAATTACCTAACATTGCTATTTGCTTTATCATCAAATTAGTGCGCTCTTGTGGTAACATAAAATTGTTGAAGACTCTCAACTGATGGACAAGACCTTATCACATCCTCGAGTGAGGTTTATGAGAGTTTCGACTCTATGGCATGTAACTATGTATATATAGGTAGCTGATTCATCATGAAGTTTAAATGTATTCTATTATCAAAGGTTTTTCTTGTTAGTTTTTCTGAAAGGAAGGCCGTATTCGGCTCTGTATTCAGTAAAGAGGAATGCATGTACATGACTTACCCAACCTAATAACCTAAGAAGGGTCACGTAAGAATCAAGCCATGCAGGATACCCTAAAGTAGTCTAATACAATCTCGGTGTGATGAAGCATAAGAGAACAAAGAACAATTAAAACCCTAGACTTAGGCTGCGGCCCAAGCGGGTGTCAACGCATCATATATACTCAGAATCTAGTTTTTGATCGTGTGTAGCGAGGATCCTAATCCGTGTAGCTTTGGGTTTCCTATTGCAATCAATCTAATTAATTACCGTACTCGACTTGGAGAGCCCTCCTCCACTTAATTACTTGGAGGGCAAGAAATACGTCTCCTATAAATAGAGGGTAGATCTTTTGTCGAATTGAAGGTTCAAACTATTAGGTATTTTTTGCATCCAACAATTCTGAGAATCAGTTCATACACGACTCAAAGGGGTTTCCTTCTGCCTACAGGAATGGAAGGTGTGCTGCAATTCTACATAAACGTTGAAAAGGAAGAAGCAAAGTTTGAGAAACTCTGCAATCTCTACGATACCTTGTGCATCACTTCCCAGAGTGTCATCTTTGTCAACACAAGGCTCAAAGCTGACTGGCTTACTCAACAGATGCGAAGCAAGGCATACATGGTCTCTGCTATCCATGGCGACACGGACCAGTTCAATCGTGACAGGATTATGCGTGAGTTCCTTTTTGGCACTTCACCTGTTCTGATCTCTAGTACTGATCTCTTGGCTTCTAAAATCAATGCGGAGGTCGTATCTCTAGCCATAAATTATGATTTGCCTACTCAACCAGAACAATACCGACGGATTGAAATGTTCGGAAGAACTGGTGTTGCCATTAACTTTGTGACCAGGGATGAGAAGAGAGTGCTGCACGATATCGAGAAGGCTTGTAATATGGACATTAGGGAACTGCCATTTTCAAGCAGCTAGATTCTGAGTATTGTAACGAGATCATTTTTAACTCTCAATCTTTTGTATACCTCTCCTATTCTTTTCGATTGAATTGTTTTCTGACTTTGTATGTTCAAAGTTGGTTTTCTTATTTTTGGTTTGTGTTTTATATATCCTTCATTTGTAGGGAAAAACAAGTTCCGACTGTATTATCTTGTCCGGCCGTTTAGCATTGCCAAACCAATAAGAGTTTATATAATAGCTAAATCCAACCAATGGATCGGTGTCTTTGATCACAATATTACAAGCAAGATACTTTTTTGATAATCCCCATCCAAAATCCATTACTATTCAGGTGAAACTCGAATGGGATGCGATGATGGTGATGGAGGTTTGGGTGTTGAGATTGGTTTTGGCGTCTTGAAAATATGTGGGTTTAGAGGTTGGTCTCAATTTTGGCAGAAAGAGATAGCGACAATGATGTCAACTTTTTGTTTTAATCTCATTCATTCATTTTTATTAAACTAGATCTGACGGTACATACCATATCCCTTACGATGAACATAAAAAAAATTCCCTCAATAGAAGGGCTCTATATTATAAAAAGCAAATTACAAGACTAATAGTCTATTTTTTATTTATTTCATATTCAGTTGCAGATATTGGGTATTTACTATTTTTACTGGATGTCAGATTGGACTCTCTCTATCTCAATCAATGTTTTTAATTTCGATTTTCATGCATCAACACAACATAACCTTATCCTAGTTTAGGTTGTAGGTTCTTTCGTTGGAATTTTGTTTTTGCTTTAGAGAAATTTTATTAACACATTTCTAATTACTAGATACACATCTCATACTTAATACATTACCTATTAACTTTATTGTTTTAACATTTTACTACATACACATACCCAAACTTCCTACAATACCCTCAATTAAAATACACAACTTATTCCTTAAATACACAACTCATTCATTAAATACACATATTTTTCTAGATCTGCTCCTTAATTATTAAAAAAAATATTCACATTAGTGAGATTTTTCTTAAAATGTTTCATCTTTTCTCACAGTAAAATCTAAATTTCCAACTTCAAATTATACTATCTAATCAAACAACATACCCTAAAATCTAAATTTTGTAGTAGATCAAACTTAATCAAAGACAGAGAAGTCATACCTCGCTTAGGAGTTAAGAAATACCACTACAATTCATTATGTTGTTTTTAGTTTTTGCTTGAAACTATAGTTGTTCATGATAAACGTCGCTAGTTATTTCTGATTAGGGCTTGGTGTCTTCACACACGTTGTTCTCGAAGAGGATAAGAAAACTCTTAAGCGGAATATTTTATTTCAATTCGATTTCTTTACTTTTGATATGAATGTCACTTTTAGTAATTTTACGTATCCACAAAGTCTTAAATAATTTATATAAAAAAAATGATATGTATCTAGCATTTAGGGATATGTTAATAAAATTTTTCTTTGCTTTATCTTCTATTGTTTTCTTCAACGAAACAAAAATAATAAAAAATTGATAGTTTCAAACATCATCATTAAGATTGGAATAGATCTCCATTTATGTAAAATCTAATACCAACAGTTGTTTTCTAACATTACCGACCTTTAAATATCAGGTTTATCATACATATATAGATGTGTATATACTATATACTATACATATATGAGTTGCGAGGCACTCCTTGTTTTTCTCTTATGAGTTTTATGCTTTCGCATTCGAACTTGAGCTGTTTCACATGTGCAAAAACCAAACCAGTCAAACTTGGCAACCAGCTAGCTGCTGCTCATCCAACTCCAGCACGAGTATGAACTATGAAAGCAAAGTTGAATCTTTCCATAAATATTAAAACTCATAATTCCTGATTTCATGATCCTTACTTTATCATTTAGAGAATTTATAATCAAATGGAAATAGGGGTTCAAATTTGTTTATGTCAATTTGGGGTCTAGAAGAATATGGTCGCATGTTACTGTTGTACATTTAAATAAAGAAAATGAAAATACCAGTACAGCAAAAACAAAATTGTGGTACGTGATTGAAAGAACTCTTCCAAGTCCATGTAATAAAGTTAATAATGAACACAAACCAATATGAATTTATTGGAATATGATTTATTGACATCTCTATACAAAATAGAAAAAGTGCGAGCAATGAAGTTCTAATTTGATTAGAACTTATTTATATATGGTTTCATACATGATTGATTTGTTAAGTGAATACATATGTTTTGAATGAGTTATATTGGAGATGATTTCCATGAGTGATTAGTCCTAATTTAGTTAGGATCTCATTACATGATTGTTGTGGAATTAAACAAAGGAAAGGTTGTATTAATAGAACTGATTTGATATCCACACTTTTGACACAGGTTTGCGTATGGAAAGAAATCCTACAGGTTTAGGATATTCTTTTATGTTGCTTCAATAATATCCTATTATTTATTCTCATGATTTGACTCTAATTAGAATTCCTTTCTTGGATATTGATTAGGGCTACGCAAGAATATTGTGAGTATATATAAAGCAGACGCAGACGACTTGGAATCGACATTTTTACATAATTATTCTTAGAGAAATATCTCTGCACGCATAACGTTTGAGGAATAGTATTTCCGCTACAATACTTTGTAAGTTCACAAGTTCAACTGTTCCTTGTTTAGTTGAACTTGTTGTGTGTTTGATTGTGATTCTCTTGTGTATTGAGAGAAGATCATTGAAGAAAGAAGAAGAAGGCCTAGAGATAGGGATTTGTAATAGTATAGAGTTTACAAAGAGGTTGTAAGACTCTACACAAATTCATCTAGTTGAGTTTGTTTTCTGAGCTTGTGCTCCGCTGTGATTTTTCCTCTATTTTGAGGTTTTTACACAACGTCAAAAATCTGGTATTCTTGTTAACTTTTTATCAGTTCGTCGAGGATTGAAACGACTGTTTCAATCCCTGTTTCACGTTCCAGTACCTTTAGAATTTGAGCATTTCAACCCCTTTTTCTTTTTAATCATGTTAGGGTAACCAAATGTTTTTTAGGCTTGTTAGATCTACAACTTAATCTCTCGACATATGTGAAAAAAAAAAAAAAAAAAACTTGTCTGACAAGGGCTGGTCAGCTGTAGCTGATCACAGCCAGTAAGAGGAGGACTGTCCATAAAATTTATAAAGAAATATGCTAAGTGCCCATAACCCCTCTGTAATGTTCTTATATTGCAGTCAAATTTTTTTAAAACGGACACATGTCTGTTTTTCATTGGATGTTGTTAGCTTAAGCTGACAAGCTCTTGTCAGGTAAGTCAGGTCCTATGTGAAATGCTCTAACTATACATTGCAGCATAGTGTTTGATCACTTTGACAGCTTCGTGAATCAAGCTCGAATTGGAAGTAGAGGATGATTTAGTCATCTAGATATATGAAATGAAAATGTTCATCTGTATGAAGTAGGGGATGGTTTTTACCAAATTTAGCAATATAGCCTTTCCTGATGAGATAGTTTTTTTTTTTTTTTTTTTTTTTTTTTTTTTTTTTTTTGTCAAACATTATTAGATAGTTTGGATGCTTGAAATTAATCCGGATGCATACATTGTCATAAACTCATAAATAGATAGGTAGTTTATGGTTGCATGTCAAATTGCACATAATATAAAGAAAAGAAACCAATATCAAACACATTGAACTGTTCCAAATTTGACATAATAAATCAGTAAAATAGTACTAATAGATGGTCACATTCCCATTAAAAAAGAAAAAGTAAAACCAAAACTTTTGAAAAGTCATGCAGCTCCTCCCCCATATCACCATTCATTGTCTTATTCTCATTCTTTGAAACCTTGGAACCAACTCTGTCTCCTCCTGCTCTGTCTACCTGCCTCTAATAACTCCCATGGAGAATTACAGATCCAAGTCCTGTAGAGATGAGAGGAACATGCAGATGGAGGTCTACTATGGAGGCAGCAGAGATGAAAGGAATATGCAGATGGATGTCTACTATGGAGGCAAGGCAGCTCCACCACCACCAACAAGCATGAGAGATCTCAAGAGTTACAGTGTCAACTATGGTGGCTCTGGTAGTTCTGGTGCATACCCAAATCATCAGATTGTTAAAGATGTCAAGATCAAGAAAGGGAAGAGCAATTTGGGGACATCCACTTCAAAGATCTGGAGTTTGGCTGACCCAGAATTGCAGAGGAAGAAGAGGGTTGCTGGATATAAAGTCTATTCAGCTGAGGAGAAGATGAAAGGGTCTTTCAAGAAGAGCTTCAAGTGGATCAAGAGCACCTACACTCAAGTAGTCTATGGCTGGCGATGATGATCATATGGGTATTTTGAAAAAGAACAAAGAATAAATCTTTCTTGGGTTTGTGTACACAAACAGTGTATGTTGTTCTGCAATGTGAAGTTCATTATATTTGTTTTGGAAATCTTGGATGCTAAATAATTTAATTTAATAAAAAGAACAGAATCAGATACTTGTGCTTGTGTTCTGTATATCTAGTTCTGTAATTTCTTTTCCTTGATTGGGTTCCCAGACAGCAGCTTTAGTCTATTTTTCGCTAAGCAAGAAACCTGGGTAGTCTATGTAGACATGGTTATTTATTTTCCTAAACCAATGTGATTGAGATGTGTAGTACCATGATCCATGTTTATGGACTTCAAATTGCTGAAAGGTCTGTTGTAGATATTTCTAGGTTTCCTTGATGAATTTGGATTAGCTGTTAATCTTGCTAGTCTTGGACTCTTTTGGTCACCACTGTTCTGCTGCAGATTTCGAAAACCTACAAATACCCACCATTGTTCAACAAAAAGATGCCCATATTTAACTATTGTAAATCACAATCTAAACAAAGAAAACGAACATCTTTGTAGCAGAAGAAAAAAGATCCACTGCATTCTGAGCTTTCATGGTTTGAGAGTTAGTTTATATCAAAATGTGGATCTTGGAAGGTGAATGAAGACATATTGGAAACACCTGGTGGAATCCAGATGCAATCTACTCGATTGTGTCCATCCAGTCTCCACTCTTTTTAGTTTTTTCAACCACATCTTCATCCTATGAAATTTCACACTCAAAATGATGAACAGATTGAGGATTCTGGCAGCGGAACTTGCCTCGAACATTGGGAGCAACATTGCTTGGTACCCGAACATTTTGAGCACCTGATACGAGTTTTCTAAGGATAACAACCACCAAAGCGGGAGCTGATGGGCACAATGGAGCTCATATGTCACCACCATTTCCTTTCTCATTGCCCAAATTGACTACAATGTCACCGTACTTATTTTAAGCAATGCACTTTCTCCTAATAGTATCAATATAATGCAGTAGTATGATGTCACGGCAAGTTTCACCGCATCGCTCGCCCTTGCCGGCAAAGACGTCCTTGACGATTCTCGCCGATCTGAAGCAGCGCAACACCGCAATATGCAATCTTATCTGCTCGCCAAGCCTTTGATCCCAAAGCGAGGTGATCCAGCAGATTTTCAAGCGTATTTGGATGCTAAACGGGAAATTCAAGGTTCAGGCCAGACCTGTGGGTTTGTTCATCTTCTCGTTTGATCTCAAGCATGATCGGAACCGAGTGCTATGGGGAGGACCATGGTACTATCTTCGTATGTCTATGATTGTGCAAGAATACGATGGTTTGCTGGATTTCGATGAAATTGATATGAATCAGCTATTCTTTTGGGTCCGAATCGAGAAGATTCCTCCAAAATTAGAGGTTCAGAAAACTATTGAGGATGCTGCTATTGTTGGTGGTGACCCTTTGTGGATTTGCCGCTGCTCAACTCAACTGGAGAAGTTCGAGTCCAGGTTTCTAGACCCCTTGATCGGCCTTTCATCTTTAAGAAGGTACTCAAACTTGCCCCTGGTATAGTGAAAAATGTCATTTTTACTTATGAGAATCTAGTTGGCATGTGTTTGGCTTGCAAATTGTTAGTGCATCAAGATGGAGTTTGTAGCTCGAAGCCAGCGGTACAAAAAGAAAATAGAGTTGAGTCTCTAGCAAACTTGGCGATTCCAAACTTCTCATAGGGCATGCTCAAGTTCATAGGGACAAAACTTGGAGAGACAATGACCCCAAAACCACTGCAGCCTCTTGCTAAGTCGAGTCTGCAACGAAAACCAGTAGTCCTAAAAAAACTTACTCTTGGTTTGATCTCTGGTGATTCACAGCAAGATGGTGAATTGAAGTTGGGGATTAATCAAGCTGGTCGGGAAAGCAACAAGATGCCGGTTTTCGATTTGATTCTCGCTGCGTTTGCTAGGGTTTTCGATTTCAATTTCGGTGTTTCTTTGTTATGTTTTAGGTTCCGGCGATTTCTCCTGCGCTGTCGAAGACCGATGAAGTTTCTGACGAGACGACGGTTGTGGTATGTCCCTAAGATTTTTTATTTGATCTCGTTGTTTGTGTTTGTTAGGGGTTTCCATTCAATTTGATCTCGTTGTTTGTGTTGGTTAGGGTTTTCAATTTGATTGTCGGTGTTTCTTCGTTATCTTTTAGATTTCGGCGCCTTCAGCTCTGTCGGTGACTGACGAAGATTCCAACGAGCCGGCGGCCGATACTGAGCCTTCCTAGTCGGTCACCGAGGCCTCCTTGTCGCCGATGCAGATCTCTCCAAGGGTTGAGGCCTCCTTGTCGTCGATGCAGATTTCTCCCATACCCAATCTTCCTGCACAGATCTCTTGCACCTGTGAGGTACAATCTTTACATTCTATTTCATCCAATTTCTCAAAATTCAGGTCAAAATTTTCACTTTTTGATGCTTTAATCTGTTGTGTGATGTTGAATTTAGCTTTGAAGTATTAATTTTAGCTCATATTGCTTTGCATTTGTGTAAAAGTTTTGACTTTTTTTGGGAAATAATGTTAAAAGTGTTGGTATGGATGATAGAATTTTCCAAGATAGTGGCCGAAAAAATCTGATATTGTTCAAAATTTTAGACAATTTTGATGATATAAACTTTTGATGCGGATGTTTTTTGTATTCAGGGTGTTATTTTGTGATGGTAGACTTCGAAATTTTCAGAGATGAGAGAGTTTTTACTGTTTTCGCAAGAGGAACTAACTCGATTGAGGTAAGGGTGCGTAAAGTGGCGACGGGATTTTGAGATATATATATATATATATATATATATATATATATATATATATATATATATATATATATGGTAGGGGTGGAATTTTGAAACCGAAAACCGAAAAAAAACCTAGCCGAGAACCAAACCAAAACCGAAAAAAACCAAACCGAATTAAGAAAAACCGAACCGAACCGAAAAATCGAATCCCTTTAAAACGACATCGTTTTTTGTCTTTATTTTCTTATTAAATATTTGATTTGGAGAATATGATTTTTAATTTTATGTTCTATATAATTATATGTTTATCTTTTTTAATATTTTGCTTTTTATTTTCGTTTGATGTACATATAGAAATTTTCTTAGTGTCGTGTATGCAAAGTATATGGAGTGATATGTTACCTTTAAAATCGAAGACCTCATTCTTGCGAGTTTTAGATGATAGACTATAATATTTAATTTATTTTTTCTTTTTTATTCAAATTTAAGATTTTTAAACTTTAAAATTTAGAATTTATTTGGATAGACTTTAAACTATGGAGTCTATATTTTGCGTTCAAGATGAGCTTAGAAGTTTTAAAATTACGGTTTCATGGTGTGCTGGTCAATTCTCAATACTTTCGAAATTATTGAGTATTAAACTTTTAAAGTATCTATTTGGTTTATAGATTATTGGTTTGTTGGAGAATCATTGTCATAAATTTTATTGATATATTATATGTCCTTATAAAAACAAGCAATGGAAGAAAAAAAAACTTAAAGTACGATAATTTTTTACTTAGCTAAAAACATACAAATTATAAGAAAATTTATTTTAAAAAAGAAGAAGAAAAACCAAAAAAAACCGAAACCGAACCGAATCTTTTATTCGGTTTGGTTTCCGGTTTTAGGTAAAAACCAAACAGAACAAAACCAAACCCACCCCTAATATATGGACCTAAACATGAAAGCCCAGAACACAGCGTATGAGAGAATGAAGAAAAGAAGAAGTAGGGAGTGGGACTTAAAAGACTTTGATGAACAACAATCAAACCTTTCCCATCCAATTTCCTATAGTTAAAGGCTACTGCAGAAGAGAGCATGCAAATTGAACAAATAGATGGAATTGGACCAAAAAAAGCTTTTTTATTCATCAACCTTTCTTCATCCAACACATGGGTCTGGGTTTTCTGTTTTCTGCATTCTTTGCTGCCTGTTTTTCTGGAATTCTGGGTTAGTTGTTCCCTTTTATATTTGGGTTTGTTAGAGCATCTCTAACAGCTTCTCCAAAATTTCTCCAAAATGGGAAAGCAAATGTCAAATTCTCCAAAAAAAATTTGCTCAAGCTCCAACAGCTTATCCATTTTAGAGAATTTTGCATTTATTACAACAATAAAATATTCTACATCTCTAATTATCATAACAACAAAATATTCTTCATTTATAACAAATTTGAAATTACGGCTAGTTTGAAACGGCTAGTTTACAACGGCTAGTTGACATCAAGTTTTTTCTATATATAAGAACAAATCCCATCACTTTTGTTATCTCATTCTCACATTGTTAATTTCTTTGCTTCCTCATCTTTTTCTCACTTCAAAAATATTTTTTATGGCTCGTCAGTCGTTGGCTAGTTGTTATCTAGTTGATACGTTCATGGATGATGACGACGATATTGATGTAGAATATGAAGAATTGTTCCTTGCTCAAATAGAAGAAAAAGATCTTGCTGACAAGAGTTTAAGAAGAGGTCATTGTGGTTCTGTTATGGGTCACCGTATTGTTAATCGTGATCCAATTGAGGGTCACGAAAGACTTTATCATGACTACTTTGCCAATCCTCCAAAATATGGGGCTCGTCTCTTTCGAAGGAGATTCAGAATGAAGCAAGCTCTTTTCATGCACATTCATGATGTTGTCGTTGCACACAATACTTATTTTGTTCAAAGGAGGAATGCTGCTGGGCGTCTTGGTTTGTCATCACATTAAAAGGTAACGACTGCTTTTTGAATGCTTGCTTATGGTGTTCTAGTTGATTATGTAGATGAGTATGTGCAGATTGGAGAAAGCACCGCTATAGAAAGTCTCAAAAGATTCATCACAGCAGTTGTTGAAGTGTTTGGTGATGAGTACTTCAGGTCACCAAATAGTGATGATCTCGCGAGATTACTTACAATAGGTGAACAACGTGGCTTTCCTGGGATGCTTGGAAGCATTGATTGTATGCACTGGACATGGAAAAATTGTCTAGCTGCTTGGCATGGTATGTTTACCGGCCATATTCATGAACCGACTATTATTTTAGAAGCTGTAACTTCATATGATCCTTGGATATGACATGCTTTCTTTGGATTACTTGGGTCTCTTAATGACATCAATGTGTTAGAGCGCTCTTATGTATTTAGTGAATTGGATGAAGGTCGTGCTCCTCTTATTAGCTATAAAGTCAATGGTAGATCATATGACATGGGATATTATCTTGTTAATTGTATATATCCAACATGGGCAACATTAGTGAAGACTATTCCAGCTCCGCAAGGAAATAAGCATCGACATTTTGCTAAAGAGCAAGAAGGAGCAAGGAAAGATGTGGAGCGCGTATTCGGAGTGCTTCAAGCACGTTTTGCAATTGTTCGAAACCCAACAAGACTTTGGGATAAGGATATCCTAAAATATATTATGATGACATGCATAATCATGCATAATATGATTGTTGAAGACGAGCGTGATGAACATGAGCGTAATTGTAGACTTAGAAAGGTACATGAAATCGAAAAAGAATAGGATCATGTTGCAGACATTCCACGCATATCACTTTCGCTTGAGCGTACATCAAGAGACTACTCACTTTCATTCCTACCTGCTCTTTTTGCTAATATTTCCTTTCGAAGGCTGGTAAATATTATTTTAGCTTCCTCACTTCGAGCCTGAAGTTCAATTTCCTTTTCTCTAAGAGCAACTTGCTTTTGCTCAGTAGCAATTAGCAACTTAAGTTGTTTTGTCTTTATGCGGTCACTTTCTAATCTCCTTGCCCTAAACTCTTCCAACTCAGAACAGATTTTTAAAGATTCCTTCTCATTTTTCCCACCTTGTTTGTTGGATTTTGCTTTTTTGTTCGCTTCTTTTGCATTTCTTCTAATTGGCCTCTTCAAGGGTGCAGGTTCAGGAGCATCTCCATCATCATCTTCCAAATTAATTGAAACTTGATTTTTAGCAGAAGGAGCCTTGGACATTCTATGTACTTTGATTTTTCGATGTTCATCCATCCACTTTTGCTGAAACCTCATAAGACCCCAAGAATGGTCAAGTACAAATGCATGACCTTCTCCCTCTTGGTAATCCACTTTTGCCTCTAGTATCTACCGAGTATAACTCATGTAAATCTGTAACAGAAGAATAACTCAAAAAAAGTACTTGCTCATGTGTATACTATAATACAAATATATAAAGGATTGCAAGTTCCACAATGATCATTAGTAGATAAATGAAGGATTCAAATTTTCAGTGAGTAATAATTAACATGAGTAAATGATCATTTCAATTTCATTTGAGAATACATCATCAGTAGTAACTGAAATGGGAATGTAAGATGCTCTAAACTAGATGAGATCACATTATAAGAAAAAAGAAAAAGAAAGTAAGCAACTTATTAATCAAAAACCCAAAGCAAATATTGAACAACGAAAACTGTTCATTATTTGAAGATAATGACAATAATGATAGTGCACACCTTATCTTGCTCTGTGTGACCATTTTCCGTAAGTGTTCAACTGCAATATATTATCCACAAAACTTTTGATTTTTGACCATCTTGCTCTGATTTTTGACCAACGGTTCGTCAATGATTTTTGACCAATAGTTGTTGTTTTCAAAGTATTGAGTAATTCTTTTCCAGAATTGGTTCTTCTTTTGATCAGATCCTCTAATCGGGTCTATGCTAACATTCAGCCATGCAGATACAAAAAGTTTGTCTTCTTCAGGAGAAAATTTGATTGTTCTTTGAGATGCTAACATTCAGCCATGCACTTGATCAGTAAGATCACTAAGATTTCTACCATTCTGATTGTCCAGTTCAATGCTTCAAGCATTGTCATTTCTCTCCCTGAACGGAGATGGGAATGGAAGAAAGTGGCTAGCAATCAAGGAAGACATGGTCTCCAGTCCATTGGCAGCAATTTGCTGACAACCAACAGGATTCACATTTGCCAAGTTTATAAGAACATGCTAAGTAAATTTATGAGCTTCTACATTTCAATATTTCCTTCAATCTGAGAGAGGACAAAGACAGGGTTTCAAACACTTTGCTAGCAGTTAGAAGAGCAATCAAATAGTTACGCAGGGAATAAATCCATGAAGGCAATCAACCAGTGAAATAGTAGCCATGATGAGTTCTTATGGTTCAGAAATAACGACACAGTGCTGCTGTAGTTAATTGTCCTTGAAAGAACTAGGAATAAGAGCAAACAGCGCATTGATAATGACAATGCTTCCAAGAAATGAGAATGAAACATTTCACTTGCTCGAATGATTAATAACAGTGGCTTGTGATGGAATGATACACTTGAGAAGGTAGTGATGTGGATCAAACCATAAGATTAATAACAGTCGCTTCTACTGAGTTATATACTCATATAGTCATATTTGTATAGCCAAATAACGTATTGATCTCAATGCAGAAGAAATACCCTGAATTTAAACATCTGACATCTATTATTGCTATATATGATCATCTATTATTGCTATATATATGTTGAAAAGTACTCACAAACAGACAATTTCAACATCTGGTAATGCATTAGTTTCTAACTAGCTACTCATTAGTCTATGTACTTTCATTTTGTTTTTATGCATTTGCTTACTGTAAAAGAAAAAAAAGGAAAGACATGTAAAACTAGGACAGACATACCAAACCCAGTTTTATTCCCTTACCAGAAGAAGAGGTTCCAAATCAGGGATAATATATATTTACGTATACAGACGAACCAGAACCCTGAGATTCTGCTATCTACTACTGCAAACCTTGCTACTGTACAAATATCAAACAACCCTGAGATTCTGCTTCAATAGATTTATTGAGCAACAATATATATAATACATGCAATACAACACATCAAACAACAAAAAGTAGATGATAGCCATCAAATCTACAAAGAGACAATCACAAACCTAAAAAAATTGAAATTCAATGATCAAACGAAAACAAATAGACGAATACAATTGGAATGAATCAAAATTAGAGGCTGAGGAGAGAGCTCACCTGCACTGTTGTCTTCTTTCTCGGTTGAGAATCAGTAGAATCAGTCGAAGTCGAAAAGTTTGAGTCTTTGTTTTTTTTTTTTTTTTATGAGGAAGAGTTTGAGTCGTTGTTTGAGCCATTGGAGAATGTGAGAATTTATAACAATGTTATCGCCAAATTTTTTGCCGATTGCTGCAAATATGGGGAATGACTCATTCTCTTTCTTTTCCATTCCCATTTTAAGGAACGAGGAAGCTGTTGGACCCAAAAAAAACCCAATATGCCCCAAAAGTGAGAAAACCAATAATATGGGAAGCTGTTGATGCTCTTATTTCTTTTAGTAAAACGTCGGCGGTGGAAATTTCTTGCCTTGCCTTGCCTGTTGCTTTGTTTGCTCCAACTCTAATAAACTGATTCATCTCATATTTCATTTTGTGTCGTTCTATACAGCTGGATGTTTACTCTTCAGATCTCAGACTTCAGTTTGTTTTTTTTTTTAATTTCCTAGCACCCACTGGTGGCATTTAGTTAGGATCCTTTTCTTTCTAAGTTTCGACCAGACTGAATGGTTTCATTGCAAGGTCCAAACAGGGAAGGAAACAATCTTCTTTGTCAGTATACTAACCCACATATATCGTCCAACAATCTCCTTATATGCTTCTTACTGCGGCAGTGCCTTCATGAAAGTAGAACCCAAAGGGCGAAATCCCATACTGATTACCTTGTTGACATATTCCTTAAACTCGGCATGCATTTTATAGGGACATTACAAAAGGGTTAGCTACTAGAAATGAACAGATTGAGGATTCTGGCAGTGGAACTTGCCTCAGAAACGATGTATTGGGAGCAACATTGCTTGGCACTACATTGAGCACCTGATACGAGTTTCCTAAGGAAAACAACCACCAAAGTGGGAACTGATGGGCACAATGGAGCTCATATGTCACCACCATTTCCTTTCTCATTGCCCAAATTTGGAGATTAGTACATTGTCACTGTACTTGTCTTAAGCAATGCTGTTTCTCCTATTAGTATCAATCTAATGTAGTAGAATGATGGTCGTTTTTCAGACTTCAAACGGTCACTTGAGGGGTGTGTTTTAGACTCGTAGAAAAGAATTTAGTCAGTCATGATGTACATCTGAACATTGTTCTTGCTCGATATCTGAAACTAGACTTCTCGATGAATTTCATTAGTTCCTAAGCTTGTTAGTCTTGGTTCCAATTTTTATCACTTGCTCTGTTTTTGCACTTCCAAATTAACATAAAAAATTAAGAAAATACCTGTGTTCTGCGGCAGATTACAAGAACCAAGAACTAGTTATACCCACATTGTTAAACGAACTCCAGACAAAGAAAACTGAACATAGTGGCAACAGTAGAGATTCAATGGCGGCTCTGAGTTTTCATGGTTTGAGAAATGAGTTAATGTATACATATATGTGGATTCCAGGATGTGAAAGAAGATGCATCAAAAACATCATAAGAACAATAGTACAATTGAAATGAAATTAAGAAGCCGACACACCCAAAAGAGTGTTAGACTGAAACTTCTGTTGTGCTGTTTTATGCAATCATCAGACACTAGTCATGCTAGAGAACAGATGCCAATGGTTGTGTAAGGCACGCACTTCTTTTACAATGTTTTCATTGTACATTTTACTTCCCAATTTCTGTTCCAATGCAACCACATAAACATACATATCCCATGTTAGACAACTTTCACTAATAGCATGTCACAAGTCACTACATTACTCAGATATTTCACTGGTGATACCAACAGAAAAGAAAAGGCCAAGTTGCCCAACATCAAGCCTCTGAATAGCAGAGAACCATGAAACCAGAACACTCAGGAAGGATCCACCTCAACTTTATGCACAGAGAATTACAAATTTGAGTCAGATATACTAAATCCCTGTTGCAAAAGATTTTTTTCCTCAAGAAAAGAAACAGAGGCAAGAAAGCTCCAGCGGAACATAAACTGGTAACCCCAGAAGAGATACAGATCATGGTCCCAACAATTGTAAGAAGAAACTAGCACAGTTAAGGTCCTTAAAAATTAAACTTTCAAAGGCAAATTCTAATGAAATCTAGACTTTTGGTTGGTTCAAACTGCAGGTATACTGGTATAGTGTCCAAAACAACCTGATTGCCAATCTACTATGAAGGTTTACTGGTTTAGTCATCATACTTGACAAAGTCATACATAGATACCCATGATAGAATGAGATGATATACTACATACACGATAATTTCGTTTTGTGTGTGTATGTGTGCATAACCTACTGGACCTCTTGAGAAGATGGAACAAACTAAACATAACTTACAATAAATAAGTGATACTTCTGATGTCTTGATAATTGAATCAAGCAAAAGAATAGCTCTCCGTCCTAAGTCATGTTGTTTCACCTGTTTCCTCAAACCCTAAGCCAATGTCTGCAAGACTCATTTTCCCTTGAAAGATATTCAACAACTCAGGTACTTGTTCTTGATATCTGATCACAAACCTATCCAAGAAGTAACTCTTACTGGTAGTCACCGTGCCACCCAAAGAAAACTCTCCCTTCATTATTAAGCCCTTCAACAGGAGCACTCTAATAACTGAACACCTAGGTATAGTCCACTTCTCCAAACTATAAGTTAGAACACTCGGACTTGCACCTACAAGTGCAGGCTCCCAACCCATTCTCTTGACAAGAAAATCAATTTTACTTAAAACTATCTTCTCTGAAATTCCCATGAACATGGGATTTTTTCTATATGCCAAGAAGAAATCATCTTCAGTCCAACCGAATGTGGTCTTGTATACTTCCATCCTTTGTACCCATTTCAATTCATCCACGGCAGATATCACATACAAGGCCTTCATAAAGCTAGATGAGGAGGGGCTTATTCCCATACTGATGACCCTCTCCACGTTTTCCTTAAACTTGTGGGTTTCCCGTGACACTGCGAAAAGGGTAATGCTCAGATACAAATTGACCGAGGATTCAGGCACCTGAACTGCCTTGAGAAATGCAATATTGGGAGCAATATTGCTTAGTAATGGCACAGTGACCGTGAATCCCTGATACAATTTGGAAAGAACAAGACCCCCCATTTTGTCCGGGATCGGTAGACTTCTGATTATACCATAACAGGGTCTGAGATTTTCCTCTAAGCTAAAGGTCAAAAACTTTGGGTTGCCGGAAATGATGTGAGCAAGGGCAGTGCCTCTTATGCCAACAGAAGTGAAAAACTCGAGTTTGGGCATTATGGTCCCTTGAGCATTGTATGAGAGCAGCTCTGGGCGTTTCTTAACAATTTCAGAGACATGTGTATCACTGAATCCATAGTCTCTGAGAAGCTTAATGACCGAATCTGGTTGTTTCGGGGAGTTGAAGTGTACTCCTCGCTTCTTGGACAAAGAGAGAGCAAGTTGTGGGGAGAACCCAAATGAGTTTATCAAGTATGAAGCTGTAAAAGATTGGTGTTTTCCATCTTCTGGTTTATCATCATGTATTTCAGACCCTATCAATGATAATGACGAATATGATGTGCTAAAAGGAGATGCCTTTTGAAAATGGGTCACTGAAGAATCAACAGAAATGCTTGGAACTAGTAATTGCAATCTTCTACAACAGAACCCAAACATAATTGAAGCAAACAATCAGAATGGTAGACTCACCAAATACCAATGCTTCCTCTGCTCAGCTTCAATTGAATCAATGCTTCACTGTTGACGATGACTCCCATTTGGGGTTTTAGGGTTTTTGCTCCTGGGCTCACCAAAGCAGGGACTGAACTCACTCAAGGACTCACCGGTCGCCATAGTATTGTATCAAAAAGGCAAAATACCCAGAATAGTCCCATCACTTTTTTTTTGTCCTCATATTTCTTAATTTACTCCTTTATTTTCGGTCAATTTACCTCTGGTCATCGATTTGTGGTCATATTTTCCGTGATTTTCTTCGAAATATTTTGGGAAGCTCAGTTCTAATGCCAGGCACGCTAAAGTTCAATTCTATTCCAAGAGTGTTACCTCCGCATGAGTTTTAGAAAATTTTAATCGATGACAATAAAATCAAAGGACTAAAATTTCGTCAATCGTGGAAATATTGACGGTTTAAAATATGAATATTTTTACGGATGTATCAGAGATATACCGATAAACATAAAATTTTAAAAAAAATTACCGAAAGAAAGTAAAATATAATTAGAGGTAATATATAGATAATTTACAAAATATAGCATATCTGCAACCCAACAGGGTTGAATAAGGCGTTGTGGTTTCTCTAGCTTTTTTGAATTGAATTCTAAGTGGAAAGAAGGAGCACGTGGCAAGCAAATAGGGTGAGACAAGAATATTCTTAGAATATTCTCTCAAATCTCGAACATATCGTGTAATTTCGTAAAATATTCTGAAATTTTGAGAAATATCGAAAATATCATACGAGAATCAATTGGAAGGAGAAAGATATATCGCCATGTGAAAAAAAGGAAATTTTCAACGAAATTTCGAGGAAAGTATTGAAATTTCAGTTGTGCTATGTGAATGAAATTTCGGTTTCTATTAGGTCCATTAACATGTCAGTCTCTTCTCTTCGGAGTGAGGACAAGTAGTTTGAGGCTAGAGTTATTTGCTCGTAGTTGTAATCCCTTGTTAGGTGGTGTGATTGTTTTGTAACTGCAGTTTATTGAATAAAATTTTCTTTAATCCAAAAAAAAAAAAAATGTGGAGAAAAATGAATATCTTTTTCTTCGAGTTCGGCTTGCTTCACCTGTCTTCTGATAAATTGAAATTAAGAAAATGTTCATATCCACACTTCTATGAACAAATGATGCTAACAATATCCTGACCAGTGAGGCTAACAATGAGGATTAACATATTGATACTCCCTCATGTCTATCAAAAACAAAAAATCAAATTGTTGATACCAATATTACCATTCATATTGGAGAAACATGGAACTGTTCAACAAAAGCAAAGATTCCCTAAACTTACAGAACTAAATCGATTCAATAATTCAGATAGGTAAATTTTCAGAAGTGCCACAAGTTTTCCACACCGTACTCCAAAAGTACACTAAACAGATAGCAACATCAACTTGGTAGTTGGGACATTGTAAAATCAACCAACATGTTGATGCGAACTCAAACTATTCAGCTTTCATACACTTAAATTCCACCCTAAGTACAGATAAACAAGTTATGTACTGTTGAGAAGGCTAGCTCCTTACACTGTATTGTAAATTGGAATCAGTGCCAATCTCAGAGCTTATACAAACGAATCAAAATCTGATAGCAATGCAAGTTTCTATCCTGTAAGAAAAGGAGCTCCGACCATAACCGATCTGGCATTAGAAATGAATGTGTTACCATCTTCAAGCTAAAAGGTACATCTTTTGTGGGCAAAAAAACTCACTGCCTAAAAGACTGAAAAAAAAAAAAAAAAAAGTAAAAGCAATGCTATAGTAATACTCAAAGTAGCAAAATAATTGACAGCTATGGCAGCACAAGTAGTCGTTCTGATACTTGTAATAATGAAAGTATAATGAGATTCACAAAGTTTCATCCTACAATTGTTTCACTCCACCTCTTTCCTCAAATCCTAGACCCAATTCTGCAAGAGACATTTTCCCTTGAATAATACTCAACAGTTCAGGTGCTCGCTCCTGATATTTGCTCACAAACCTATCATGGAAGCGCTTCTTACTGTTTATCAGCATGGTGGATAGAGAAAGTTCTCCCTTTTTGATCAAACCCTTGTATTGAAGAACTCTAATAACTGAACACCTAGGAATGATACACTTTTCCAAACTATGAGTAAGAATATCTGGATATTCAGCCACATCTGCAGGCCGCCAACCCATTTCGTTCACAAGAAACTCCATTTTACTTGAACTTTTCTTCTCTGACAAGCTCATAAACAAGGGATTCTTTCTAAATGCAAACAGAAAATCTTCTTCAGTCCAACCACACTTCTTATAGAACTCCTTCTTTTGTGCCCACTTTGATTCATCCATCTGAGAGACCACTTGTAGCGCCTTCATGAAAGTAAAACTCGAAGGCAGAATTCCAATATTAATGATCTTGTTTACACTTTCCCTAAGCTTGCTAGTATTAGGGGACAACACAAGAGGATGATAGGTCACACAAAATGAGATGGCCGATTCTGGGACCTGAATTTCCCTAAGAACTGAAATATTAGGAGCAAGATTGCTTAGTAATTTGACCCCCATTGCTCGACTTGAGTTCTTAAAGAAAACAGCCACCATGTCGTCGGGGACGGGGACACTTTTGATAATGTCATAGCACGGTTTGAGACTTCTCTCCAAGCTTTGAGCCAAAATGCGTTGGTTGTAATTCATGACCTCAGTAATGGTGGTGGCTGAAAGTCCAATAGAACCCAAAAACTGGAGTTTGGGGGCAAGAATCTTCTCAGGATTACATAAAAGCAAGGATGGTTGTTTCTTAACAACTTCGGGTATCTGGGTATCACTGAAACCATAGTGTTTGAGAAGCCTAATAACCGAGTCTGGTCTTTCTGGAGATTTCAGCCGAAGCTTATGGGTCCTGGACAAAGAGAGAGCCAGTTTTGGGGAAAACCCAAGTGAGTTTATGAGGTATGAAACAGTAAAATAGTGATCTTGGGGTTTATCATCATCAGATTCTAATAGTGATGAGTATGGTCTGCTTAAAGGAGGTAGCTTTTGAAAGAAATGGAAATGGGTAAGTGAATTTGGGACCAGAAGTTGCATTCTTTTACAGTAAACACCAAACATAATGGGAGCAAAAGATTGAAAGATAAGGAAGGAAGGGAGTACTCACCAAATAGAAGTTGGTATCTCTGGGTCGGCTTCACCAAATACCCAATTGCAGAAGCTTCAATCAGAGCTGGAATTTGGGTATTGACTTCAAATTGGGAGTTTAGGGTTTTACTCCGCCGCTCAACGGGGAACTATGACTGTAAAAAAGAGAGAACAGAAATAAATAAAAGAATTAAATTCAGTTTACCCCTCAAATCTTTAGTGTCAAAATCAGTTCAGTCATGCAACTTTTTTTTAAATCAGTTCGCCCTTTTAACTTTCGTAAACACGGGTCCAATTTTTGAATTCCTCTCGAAATATGACGTCACCAAAGCTATTAGAACTGAAAAGGAGACCCATAATTCAGCTTTAAAATAGCCAATTTGACAAAATATTATTAAAGAAGATAAAAAAAAGGATTAAATTCAGTTTAACCCCTTAAACTTTAGGGATAAAATAAGTTTGGTCCATGACTTTTTGTTTTAATCACGTTGATCCTTGTACTCTCAAACATCATTAACTAAGTCCAAAATTTTAATATGGCTCCAAAAATAATATCATTTGCTGACTTGAAACTGACATGGGGATCCACATTTGAGTTTTTTAACCTACAAAGAGGGCAAATAAACATTCTAACGATGAAAAAACGTCATTTTTCAAGGACCAAACTCACCCATTTTTGCACTAAAATTCAAATTTTGGACTTAGATTATGTCATTTGAGAGTACAAGGACCAACGTGATTTAAAAAAAAAGATCAAGGACCAAACTGATTTTAGTCCTAAAGTTTGAGGGGGTAAACTGAATTTAGTCCTAAAAAAATACATCTATTTGGCAAAATGAATAAAAAACAATGAGGGAATTTCAGACATTTCGTTTAAAATGAGGGGATAAAGCCGAATTATGAGTCCACTTGTCAGTTCCAACGGCTTCGGTGACGTCACATTTCGAGGGGAATTCAAAAATTGGACCGACTGATGTGTTTACGAAAGTTGAAGCGGCGAACTGATTTAAAAAAAAGTTGCAAGACTGAACTGATTTTGACACCAAAGATTTGATGGGTAAACTGAAATTTTTTTCTAAAGAAAACCTATCTAATGAAAACAGAATTGAGAAAGACCCAAACGGTAGAGTCAAATGAAAAATAAGTTTTTTTTTTTTTAA
Organism: Fragaria iinumae; assembly: GCA_009720345.1. NCBI lineage: Eukaryota > Viridiplantae > Streptophyta > Magnoliopsida > Rosales > Rosaceae > Fragaria > Fragaria iinumae. The sequence continues at coordinate 31,098,277 of CM019122.1, read as the reverse complement.
GATTTCAACTAGAGTGGAAATTTGATTTTGTGATCATGAAAGTTTTTCAATCGCCCTATTCTTCAAAATGAACACACACAAAAAAGATCTATCAGTTGAAGGCTTTGTATGCGCGCGCGCGCCCCCACACACACACACACACACACTGTTGATGAAATATAAAGGGTAGAGACAAAGATATCTAGTAAGAGAATAGAGAATTATCATCTTATTCATTGATAGGAGCCATTTATATAGGAAATTACAAAGTACCAATATAGTAATGATAAAGAATACATAGTCCTATTCTAACTACATATCTTGATGGCATAAGGGCAAGTCACACATATGGAATATCCTATAACACTCCCCCTTGTGCCGCGCGCTGGTATGTCGGTGGTGCTGATATGTCGTCTCGTTAAAAACCTCGTCAAGGAATAAAAACCTTATGGGAGAAAAACTAAACCTTGATTGTAGGAGAAAAAGAGTACAACGCACCCTTCACATTTGATAGTGACATGTATGTGCTAGACTCCCCTATGAAGTTCGCACCTCCCCCTGATCTTTACATCAATCATAAGACTCTTACTGATTCTTACTAATCACGGAAATTTCGATAACTTAGCATGTCAATGCTCTTTAACATGTCTTCAAATGTGACATTAGGAAATGATTAAATAGATCATGCCGTATTGTTCTTAAACATGATCTTTTACACTTAGATCTTGAGGAGAAGACCGCTTGTGAACTCAAAACATAAGTTCATGTAGGAAATCAGATTTCCGCGCAGCATGACTTTCAATTACTAGAACAGCCGTAACTTCCTCTAAGAAATACGTATGAACGAACCGTAAATGGTTTTAGAAACTAGACGCATTTAGCTATCCAACTGTATATTACACACATTCTGGTTCATCAGGAGCTATTCACAAAGTCCCGTCAAAGTTGACTGTTTTGGCAAAATCAGATTCTCGGACAGATTCGTCATACTTTACGAAAACGGCCATAACACACTCAATATGATAGGTATGATCAAATGGTTGGTGTCCTTGGAAAGTAGACACATAGACCTGTCCAATGGTAATTTCACTATTTTCCAGTGAGTGAGATTTCCTGTAGGTTCCGTGGAAGATGACCTACGAAACTTGGCAGATTCTGATTTCGCTTTTGATGTGTCTTTCTTATGTAGGAATAGAATAAGTCTCAACCTTTCATATCATTAAATATTTAAAAAGGAGTTACTACCATTACATTGGCGTTGTGTGGGCGTACAGCTACACTTAGCTTTACAACTTTTCATAACGAATGAGATGTCAAGTCTTTCGTATTGTGTTGAGTACATTGATACGTCTTATTGTACTTAGATGAGAACTCCATCTCTTAACACATATTTGTCATCTTGCTTTAGAAAAAACAACGGATCTCTCTTTAGAGCAAAGATTTTGACTAATCTATGGGAGTATATGTAGGCCTCACTAGTTATAGAGCGCCTAAGCCGATTGATGGAAAAACATTATCAATACAGTCATCGAGTGCCTTATCGAGACCGTGTCTTCCCAAGATCTTTTTCATTCTAACTATAGATGTTGATACATCTCGGCATCTTTTGATCCATCAAGAGTTCATGTAAATCCGGAATGAACACGCAAAGGCATAATTCACCATATCCCTTCCAAATCAAGTAGAGTCCATGTGCGTTTCAATACCTTTAGCAAACGCGTGCTCCTGTGGTCTGGAGCAATTTGATTCAGATGAATGAAGTCCGTTTAAGATCTTTATGTATATCTCTGATCCCTTAGAGATGATATTATGACCACATTCATAGGCTGCATGTTCAGTTAGTCGATCTTAGTGCCTGTTAGTGAGAGACTTTGCACCATAAGGTGAGTCTAAGCTCTTGTTCTCACTACGCTATCTAACAAAGGCGTAGTTGATAGGGTTTAGCTTGCGGTGTCGGCATCACCTACTCAAATTTGTTAATGCTGGATCACATCTTTCCATTAGGTCAATCAACTAAGTTGATATCCATCAACGAAAGGTGGTTCGATAGTAGACTCATTATCCCACGTCCTCATGTACACTAGTGTAATACTTGTAGAGATCTCTATATGGATTGGATTTGACATTGAGGCGTCCCTCAACGATAATCACAATTCAGACTTCATGAGACGAATTTGAGTATCACTGATCAATGGATCAGGTTGTGCCAAGCTAGCTTTCTTCCTAGTGCGAGAAAGTATCAAACCTAAGGGCCTCCCTCCTTTTGCGGAGCCACACGACCTTGTGACACCAATTTTGCCACTATATGGCGTCACCATATCACCATCCATGGTAATGGCGTCAAGACCAACTCTATTTGGTCGTGCCATGTCCTCTTGATAGGACATCAATCATTGCAGACATATTTGCAGCATGTGATCTCGTCACTTTAACACTTTAAATATTTGATATCAAGATGAGACTTAGTGGGGACAAACCACGACAATTCATGTCGTTCCACTTGAACACTTGTGTTCTTATCTCCCCCTAACGGCGGGAATATTGTCTCATCAAAGTGACAATCCGCAATTTAGCGGTGAATGAGATCGCCTGACAAGGTTTCTACATAAGCGGATTATAGGTGGAGGTTCATATCCAACCTAAACTTATTCATCTCAAATGACCCATCACTGTGCGCAATGACATTGCGATTTGACACCTAGAAATAACATCTAGCCGAGCTCAAAGATTAGAGATCCGTTTCAATCCTGTTTAAGCTGAAGGATTGCAATTTCGTGTAAATCCCGGTACACAGTCATGAGCTGTAGTACAAAAATATTCAATGATGATGGGTTGTAGATGAATAGTAAAGATGCATGCAAATATTGCATAGCCCCAAGATGCAATAGAAAGATTGGTGCGAATCAATAATGTTCGAGTGACAAGCTAAAGTTGTTTGGTCGTAGCCTCGGTGAGACCGTATTGCGTGTGAACATGGGGTACAAGACACTTCAACTTATATCCTGATAAACTTCTTTAAAGAATAGGTAGTGAGCCCGTAGAAATATAAGCAGTAGATAATGGTGTAACACGTGACCAGTGTGTGAACACTTCAACCAACACCAAAAAGCATAAAAAAGTGTCCGCAAGTTGGTTGTATCTATCTACATAGTTTGATGTAAGAATGAAATGTTCACTTTTGCGTCATTTAGTGTAGAATGGTCTCGCTCTTATTTTAGCTAAAAAAAATAGGCTTTCAAAACGAGAATTTCACCATTTACAACCATGGCTTCACCATCATGCTTTATGGAGAAGCTAGAACCCCAATGTCTTCGTTTTGAGCGGAAGAATGGATGTCCATGAGAATTTCTCAAAATTAGGACCATTATGTCTCTTCCAGGATGACTGATTTGGTCAAACCAAAGCCTATATGAGTCGGTGTCTCAAATATCATATTTGGCGACAACATGTGATTTGATATTCGTATAATAGTGACATATAGTCCACTAGATTGACTCATAAACTTCTCTAAGATGCATTTCAGTCCGCATTCATGAGAAGGTATACACAAAAGAACTCTTGTTCATTCTCACAATGTGTTTTCAAATGAAAACCATTAGTATGAATGTCTTTAAAGCTCAACATGGTTCGGTTGCCTCTCAATGCATAGAGGGCATCCGTGACATTGATCATGGTGCTATGATGCATCAAGATTTAAGTTAAACCGCGTTCCTGAATGACTAGTGTGATTCAATCATTGTAGTCACAGAAGATTTACAAAGGCATAAAATCCAAAAATAGTTGCCGGTTCCTTAGAATGTTGTGGATAGTTCCACTATTTGCAAGGCACTCAATGTCTCTATGAGACATATCTATAAAACAAAGTAGATACGAGAGTAAACAGTTTCACTTAAACCATTTAGAAGGATTGAAAGAAGCTACAAAAAGCTGTAATCCCGAGATTGCATAAAAATTTCCACGCAGAATGACCTTTGCACAGCCATAACTTCTTCGTTAAAATAGATATGGAGGAACCATAAAAAGTTCTAAAAACTAGACTCGTAGAGCTTTCCAATGATATAAAGTTCACTATCTAGTTCATCCGGAGCTATTCACAAAGCTCAAACGAAATTTACTGTCCAGAAGGGACAGATTGTTGTTTTTCTTAGAATTGGCATGTGCGAAGCTGTGAAGTTTGTAGGTGGCGTGTAGGCTTTTTCTTTAGCCAAAAGTGACATGTGTATGATCAAAACCAAGTCCTTTCAGTCGTTCAAAGGTCGTAAACTCCATGACTAGTTAGCGAAATCTCCCTGACATGAACATAAACTAACTCAGAGGACCTAGAGGATTCGATCATGATGATAATTGTCCGGTTTTGATAAGTCTTCAACGTCTTTTGCAAGACGGAAATTGGTTTAATAGCGTAGGGAGATCCAAAATCAAAAGCTTTCGATAACTCCAAGTTAGCATGACCAGACATGTCCGTGGAAGGTCGATAGTGCGAGACACACTTAAACCACTATCTCCTTAATTTCGGACAATTCTAAGACATCACACTGAGCTTGGATGAGCCTAGTTGAACAGTTGATAATGGAAAATCCGCTATAGGGTAGAAGACTTAACCAGAAAATACGTGGGCGATCCTCCTTGAGGATGCGGTGCCGTGAGTCACCTTCAAAAGAAGGGACCAAAATCGGCACAATATGCCATGTTTCTAAGAACGATGTAAGAATGTACATCTTGTTTGTAAATCAATGTGACTCATAAGAGGAGAATAGTTTCACTTCGAGAAAATTCTCAAGGCATTCATTATTGCCAATATGAGTACATCGAGGTCTCAAATAGACGAAGGACGTCGATACGACGCCTTATTACATATAGCTTGGAAAGAAAATCAGAGTCTAACCGATGACGTCAAAGTCAAGAGCATCTAGAGCTGGATCCAAATCTTTGAAATCCATGATCATGAGGATGACGTTCTTATCCTCATATTGATTTTCCGTACCTTTTTGTATGCATTCACAATTTGAAGGAGAGCTCAACAACTTTTGAACCAGTGATCCGGAGATCCACAACGGTTGCATTGTCATGAGCTGGCATGAGTAGTTTTGACAAATTGGTGTCTAGACCGGGAGTGTCGCCATTAAGGCTGGCGGCACCTCCCCCTCTTTTCTAGACATCGGCGAGGCGTTTTGTACCGTTACCATGACCCATATGGCCATATTAGTTGACAATCCCAAATACATTTATCGCACTAGCGTATATACAATCTCGTTTGCAATTGTATGATCAAAATCAAGTCTCGTTAATAATCCAAACCAACTTGGAAGGCCTAGAGAACTTGATGATGTTCGAATCCGCTAAAGATTATGGATCATGATGCCACAAAAGATCATTGACAATATGTAGTCATTTAAAGTGGTAAGCAATCCACTTGACTAATAACTCAACAAGTAGAGTTATATGAACGTTTCAAGAAACGCTCCATGAGTGCATTCCACAGTACATTGTGGTCATTACTTTTGCATAGATTGTCATTAAAGGCTTTTGTCGATGCAGCGCGTCAAAGACTTTGAGCGCATGAGATGTGAAATCTCGGCATCTTGGCTTCTTAGCCTGGGGGTCAAAACATGGGGTTTAATCATTTCCAATGAAAGGTTCCACAGATACCAAGCGAAGATTCGCCTTAGGCATCGAGTACATCAAAACTCAAAAGAGCAGAATGTTACATTACTCTTGCATACAAAACCAAGCTTTTATGAGACTCGATAGAGGTCACAAACGATGCTTTTAATGGTTTGTCATTCGGATTGATCATACACAATCCGGAAAAGCCACGAATTGATCAAACACAATTCGGAAAAAAAAAAAAAAGACCTCGGATTGATCAAACACAATCCAGAGAAAGGTCGGGGTTGATCACACACAACCCGGACAAGAAAACAAGAGTGATCAAACACACTCTTGACCCGCGAATAAAATTCCGGGATTTTTACCTGCACGCACAAAATCCCAAGCATAGAATGGAGATGGAGAAGGGAGGAAAGGATTTTATCCTCCCTGAGTTATTGAACTTGGAAAAGTTTAGGATTTTAAAACATACATTTCGAAACTTCAAACACTTAAAGATGTCGAAAATTGTAGTAGGAGGAAACCAACAATCGTCGGCAGGTTGGCAGCCGGTGATGTCGGACGGCGGTCGGGAAAACAGGCGGTGGCGATGGTCGGACATAGGAGCCGAAAAACTTTTTTTTTTTTAGGGTTTCGGAAAACAAATTGTGGGTTATTGGCTCTAGGGTTAGAACAAAGTGCATGATAACGTGATAAAGTATAAAGGGTAGAGACAAAGATATCTAGTAAGAGAATAGAGAATCATCATCTTATTCATTGATATGAGCCATTTATATAGAGAATTACAAAGTACCAATATGATAATGATAAAGAATACGTAGTCTTATTCTAACTACATATCCTGATGGCATAAGGGCAAGACACATATATGGAATATCCTAGAACAACTGTATATATTTTGAGGTACAATGAGAATGTCATTAGAAAATAGAAATTAATGGAATTAAAAATTGTTTAGTCCTTATGGTTTGAAATTGACATTTGTTCAGTCCTTATGGTTTTATTTTAATTTAAATGGTCTTTAAAATCGATTTTTCATCAAAATAGTCTTTCCATCAATTTTTTCTATTAAAATACTGACATGGCCGTTAAAGACATTGTAATTTTTAACGGCCACGTCAGCAATTTAACTGAGAAAATTGACGGAAATACCATTTGGATGAAAAATCGTGACATTAAAGATCATTCAGATTAAAATAAAACCAGAATGACTGAACAGATGTCGACTTCAAACCAGAAGGACTATACAGTATTTTACCCAAATTAATGTTACCACCATAAACAAACATCTTTGACGCATAACCATTTCATGAAGTAATAATAGAGTCGAAGAACTTACAACGTACCAATTCTAACAAACCCCTGCATAATTGAAGTAACAAGCTTTGTTACACAATTGACTTGCTCCAGCTGATTCCTCCAATTCTAAGCACAGTTCCACAAGACCGATTTTTACATTAAAAGATGAGGTTTTGACAGCACCGGTACCCCAACTTTTGTGGCACGGTCAAAGTGGTACCCATACTTTAATAATTATCAATGTGGTACCCAAACTTCTATTTCGCTACCAAGGAAAGGCCTGAGGCCAATTTTCGTTACGGTGCCGTCTGTTTGCTGACGTGGCCAGCATCGGGTCCACCAAAAAAAGGGCAAAAACGACATTTTACACAGTCCCAAATCGAGTCAAAACTCAACTTCCCTCCCTCATCTCCTCTCGAACTCCCTTTCCTCTTCTCTTCTCTGAAACCTAATCGAAATTGCACCTGCATGTTCATCACTTTTTCTCAAAAATATTCGATCAAAGGAGGGGAAGCAGAGATTCGCTACTTTTGAAGAGATTCGACTGCAAAGAGTCATGGAGAGCAAAAAGATGTTTGGGATTTTCAGGGAATCTAGTCCCCCAATACAAGACAGTAAGTTTCTTCTCTCTTTTCGAATCTCTCTTTTGTATTCTTCTGACTCTTGTCTTACTTTTGGTCTGTGTATTGTTCCTCTTGGCATAATAAAAAGGTTGATCGAATTTGGGGTTAACTTTGAATTAGGGATTTATTTAGTTTAGGGATTTTCAGGTTAGTGGTTAATAAAAAATGGATTGAAAGTAATCGATCAATGTGTTCTGGGTTTTTAAAGGGTTTTGTTGTTGGACTGTTGTTGAAGACTTCGAATTAGGGTTTTCTTTTTCAATTAGTTTAGGGATTTTCATGTTAGTGGTTAATAAAGAATGGATTGAAGGTAATCGATCAATGTGTTCTGGGTTTTTAAATGGTTTTGTTCTTCAACTGTTCTTGGACTTTTTTTAAGTGGTTAAATTTCAGTTCCAGTACACTTGTATACCATGGAGATTTTCCATGGAGATTATTTCGACAAGCAATTGGATGGCACGAAGAAGTACAAGGTACCTAGGTTCAACAAAACAGGGGGGAAGATTTATTTGGATGGGTTGGATCCGGAGAAAATTTCATGGGTGGAGATGAACAATATCGCATATACATTAGGGTACAAGGAGCAGCCAATATCCTATCACTTCAAATTTCCAAAAACCCCTGCAAATATGGGGTTTATTCAGATAAAAAGTGATGGTGATAGAGATGGTGAATGCGATACCAAAGAAGAAGAGGAAGATTTCTGTGTACATCACATGTGAAGGGAGAAGGAAGTATCATGAAGCTTTAGCTGATTTTGATAAGCCTGATGACCCAGATTGGGAGAATCCTTTAAATAGCCAAACTGCTAGATATAAGGAGAGAGTTGCTTTTGAAGCTAATTTAATGGAAAGTCAGTTATATAGCAGTAAGGAGGGAATGCCTCCAAGATTTGAAACTTTTCATGTGGTTGAAGATGCTGTGCCACTGCAGGAAATTTTAGGGCCAGCAATTGACTTGGATGATGTTGTGGACTTAGATGGGGATGGGGAGGATGTACATGGGGATGGTGAGGAGGTATATGGGGCTGATGAGGAATTAAATGAGCATGTTAAAGATGTAAATAGGGATGGTGAGGAAGTAAATGGGTCTGGACCAAGTCAAGGAACCTTTGTAGGTTTGTCTGATATAGTAAGTGATTTGCACATGGGTGAAGAAACAACATTTAAGCAATCCAGTGAGAAAGTAGCTGAGAAAAGAGGAAGAAGGGTGAAACATTATGTCAGAAGACCTTGGCCTCTTGGTTTTAAAGATGACCTGGCAAGGGAACTTGAAGAGATAAGACAGAAAGAGAGAGATGAAGCTAACAGGAGAGAAAGAGAAGAGTTGGATGAATTAGCTAGAGTAGAGACTGAGTTGAGAGAAAGTCAAGCTGAAAATGGACTTAGCAGAGAACAAATTGAGACAAGTGCAAGAGAAGCAGAAGAGAAGAAGAAACAAGAAGAGAGAGAGAAAGCAGTTAGAGAAGAGGCTAAAAAGAGAGAGAGAGAAGTTGTCGAAAAGAGGGCATCTGAGGCATTTAAAGTGAGGCAACAGTTAGCTGATGAGTTAGAGGAGAGGTTAAAGGAGAAAAAAAAAGGGGAAACAACATGTTGGAAAAAAATCTAAGAAGAGTGGATATGGAAGGAACCCTGAAGCTGCAAGGTACAACACAAGGAATAAGGGAAAAAAACACTTTCAGTCTGGAGAGGAAGAAGACACTGATGATTCAGAGCTAAGTGACTGGTATACCGATTCAGACTATGAATTGGAGCATGATGTCTTTGATGATGCAGAGTTTGATGAAAATGTCAATGGGGACCTAGATGTTGTTCCAGAATTTGAAGAAATGGGATATGAAGGTTATTGTTCAGATGAGGTTTGTAATTCAGATGGGTTGGAGAGCTTAGCTGGCAGTGAAACCGAAGAAGATGAGGAAGGGAACCCAATCAAGATGCCAACAAGATTGGGTAAGATGAAACTCTACCCTTATATTAGATCTGTGGAGATTAAAAATCCAAGTTTTAAGCTAGGGCTTTTATTTCCTAATGTTGAGCAACTAAGAGAAGCTGTCAGGGAGTGTGCAATTAGGAATCAAATAGGTATGTGGTTTGAGAAAAATACCAAGAAGAAGATGCAGGTGAAATGTCAATGGAGCTGCCCTTTTTACATGTATGCAAGCAATGTCAAAAGGTTTGGTCCAGATAACATGGTTGTGAAGACATTGAATCCCCAGCACATTTGTTCTCCTATGGTAACCAGTCATTTCTTGACTTATAGAAGGGTAGCTGAGGAGGTAAAGGAGAGATTGTTGGTGGATGAGGACTGGTCTAGGAAGGGGATACACAAGCATATAGAGGACACCTATAAAATAGATATTGAATGTCACAAGGGGTAAGAGGGCAGCAAGGAAGATTATTGAATGTCATTACATAGAGCAATACAACAAGTTGGCTGCATATAGAAAAGAGCTTTTGAGAAGCAATCCTGGATCCACTGTGGAGATTATGACAGAGATGGATGAACCAGTGAGAAGATTCAAAAGGATGTTCATATGCTTCCAAGCTTGCAAAGAGGGGTGGATGAAGGGATGCATGCCTCTTAATGGGCTAACTGGATGTCACATCAAAGGGCACCATCTTGGACAGCTTTTGACAGCAATTGTCATAGATGCAAACAATGGGATCTTTCTGATTGCATATGCTATGGTTGAAAGAGAGAGCGAGGGAACCTGGACATGGTTCCTTGAATATTTGCAGCAAGATGTAAAGATTGAGAGAGATAGCAGCTATGTGTTTATGACTGACAAACAAAAGGGATTGGATAATGCACTCAAAGGTAACTATTTTGTTCTCAAAATTTTTTTGTTAACTATTTTGTTCTCAAAATTTTTTTGTTATCTATTTTGTCTAACCAACATGTCATTTGTTATTGCACAGTTTTATTTCCCAATTCAGAGCATAGATACTGTGTGAGGCATCTCCACAACAATTTCAAACAAAAGCACCCGGGAGAGGTCCTAAAACAGTTGATGTGGAATGCAGCTAGGAGCACCACTGTCCCTTAGTTCAACAAGCACATGGATGAAATGAAGATGGTAAAAGATAAAGTAGTTGACTGGTTTGATGACAAGAATCCAAGTCATTGGAGCAGAGCATTCTTTAAGGAGGAAACCAAGTGTGACATACTTCTCAACAATTTGTATGAGTCTTTTAACTCCTCCATTTTACTTGCTAAGGATAAGCCTATTTTGACTATGTTAGAGAGGATTAGGATGGATATGATGGTTAGGAATGCAAATAGAAGGGTAGCTTGTGAGAAGTGGAAGGATGTGGTTGGTCCAAGGATTAAGAAGATGTTGGATAAGGTTGGACAAAGAGCAACACAGTATAGAGCACATAGAGGTGGTGAGTTTGTATTCTAAGTCACTGGTTTTGGTGAGAATGGCAGCCAACATGCAGTGGATTTGGGTCTTCATACATGCACTTGCAAGAGGTGGCAGCTCAGTGGCATACCTTGTGTACATGTCATTTGCTGCATAAGATTCAAGAAACAAGAGGCTGCCTTGTATTGTCATGATTACCTCATGTGTACCACCTATATGCAAGCTTATACCCCAGTTGTAAATCCCATTGTCGGGGAGGATGATTGGGAACCAGTTGACTACCCAATTGCACCTCTTTTGTTTAACAAGCTGCCTGGAAGGCCCAAGAAAAAGAGGATCCCTTCACAAGGAGAAAATGGTAACCCAACACCACCAGCTCCAACTGAGGGAAGATGCCTAAAACTGGTATTACCATGACTTGCAAACTTTGTGGCCAACAAGGACACAACAAGGCTGGATGTCCTATAACAAAAGCCAAGAAAGCAGCTGAAGCAGTAAGTGTCTAGTAAAGTTTCAACTTGTTTATGAATTTAATATGAAATTTATTTGTTTATGAATCTGTATGTATAATTCTTAACTTGTTTTTTCTTTTTTCATTTTGTTCAAACAGGGAGAAGGAACATTTTCTGGTGGAGCAAGCACTAAGAAAAGAGTGAGAGCAAAGGTATGTATCTAGTGGTGATTGGTGATTGTTGATTGTTCTTCTTGTTGTGAAGTTAACTATTGCTGAAATGCTTTGTTAACTGTTGAAAATAATGTTGTTGTTGAATTGTGTTGGAAATGTCTTATTTGTGTTCCATAGGTCCAACGGGCACCAGCCCCACCCAAGGAATCAAGACCTATCAAGGACCAGGTCATAAAGTCTAAAAAGGGATGGAAGAAAATGAAGTTGGCAATGCAAGATAGTTTTGCTGGAAACGTTAGTGGATCAGCTTCAACACAGCCTTCAACACAACCTCCTACTCAAAGCAGCCAAAATCATGCAGCAAGGGGTGCTACAAAGTGAATGTGCTTGCTTTTAAATTAGATTATGTCATAATGTGTATTTCATCATGGTTTGGAATCAATTTTTTGCAAAACAATGTGGTTCCTTGAGTTTTTGGAAACCAATTAAGCTTCAATTATGATGCATAGTATGTTTCTCATTAAGGATGTTGGTTTTAATTCAGTGATATTGGCAGCCTTTTTTGGTTCTATGTTTGAATTTCTATGATATATTTTCAGTTATTGCATAATATTTATTGTCAGCAGATAAACACAGCAGCAGTGCGTAAACTCTGCTGAACTGATCAATGTGATACCCAGGAAAATTCAAATTTAGAGCTTTTGGAGGGAAAACTGTTCTGGAAAGAGTTAGAAGGTTATTTTTGTCATTACATCTTTTTTGGGTGGGGCCCATACCGGTCACATCAGCAAACTAACGGCACAGTTACGGAAATTGGCCTCAGGTCTTTCCTTGGTACCGAAATAGAAGTTTGGGTACCACATTGATAGTTTTTAAAGTATGGGTACCACTTTGACCGTGCCACCAAAGTATAGGTATCAGCGGTGCATTTTCCTCTTAAAAGATCGATCCACAGTAATTCAGGAACTTGCTATTGATACTTGATGATATAACAATCCAAGAAGCACACTTCACTTCTCTTCATCAGAAAGGTACGTAAAGAAAAATCTCTTCATTAATTAATGCATTCAACATGAGAACTTTCATAACCGAATGCCCATGCATGATCTGCTTCTCCAAACATTGTAATGCCTGATGAAACAGGAGGTTCAGACCAGACATCAATATATACACTTGATATGGCACATTGATAATCATCAGGACATCACACTGAGAAATCACCCCGTCATGACAAAGAAACACATGGAACGAGTGATGACATTGATGAGAACACCCCAATTGATGAAGTGAAAGGACCAAGTGTGTTTGAAAGGATGAAGGAAGAAGTCGAAGCCGTACGTTGTGGAGGCGGTAATTCATCCTCGCAAAGATTCCACTATTCATTGATCACTACAGAAGATACGATAATCTTTGATACGTTGTATATGACTCAAGAAAATTGTCATACTAGAACTTGTTAGACTAAACCATATCAAGTGCAGATTTAGTCCATAAATGCTATCAGCAGTAACGATGAAGATAACAAGCATGATTAACCCATGATCATGCAGAGAAAATACGTCATACGACAAGCTTGATCCTGCTCTCTATATCAACTCTATACAGATCAATGGTAAAGAAAAGAAATTGCCAGATCCCGAAGTGTTGTCTTTACAAGTCAATTTATGCTCAATAGAGCAGTAAATGTTAACAAACTAATTCGAGAGCACTTTACACTTTTGAGTTTACCATGCTGAATAGGCAAAACACAAGCAGGCGAGAGCAAACTTTTTGCACCCATGGCTAAACTCTTTGCAACCTACAATCAATCCATATACTACTTGTAACAAGACACTGCCATTTAGATGTTGCACAACTGCAAATGAATCAGTTATCCATTTTCATTTTGGTAAAGATTCAATGCATCCATCTTGAACCTGCAGTTTCAGATTTAGTACAGTACCAGAATGACATTGCATCTAGTTTACTGATCCTGTTAAATGAATGCATCATAGACAAAAGTTTGACGATTTCATCAAAGGAAAATAAAGCTAAGCCACAAGATCTTTGGATTTGAAGTGATCAAACTATTAGAAGTATGATTTAATAAGACTTGCAATTACTTGCCGATTCAAACACTTGGTTTATTTGCACAGAAATATTATTGAATTTGAAGTGTCCTTTGTTGATGAAGAAGGGTTAACACATACCTGTCAAGAATCAGTTCAGTAACTCATTTCATCCTTAGTTTTGTTTTGACACTTAAATCCATATGTTGATGTAGACATTCATTGAACCTTGAAGTTTAGGCAGGATTCGACTGAGTTCAATTTTCAAATATAAACTTGCAGGGCAATCCAATTCAAGTCCCACTCGCCTCTCTGTCTTCAAGAATTCATCTCCAGAACTGAGGATATATTTGGTCTAGTGATACATCGGAAAGTAGTACATGATTTTCTGCTTAGCCATTTAAAAATCTCTCCATACAAGAAAGAACATAGTAAGAGAAATGATGCAGTAGAACTCAATGCTGAGCAAGAATAATAACTACATCCTACAATTTTCACTCGTCATCTTCAGTTGAATCCTAAACCAAATTCTGTAAGATCCATTTTCCTTTGTAAGATGCTCAGCAATTCAGGTACCTGTTCTTGATATTTGATCACAAACTGTTCCAAGAAGAACTTCTCTGTTTTGTGCACAATGGTAACCGTAGATGTATATTCCTTTACTAAGCCCTTTAACTGGAGAACTCTGACAACTGAACACCTAGGTATAATTCGCTTCTCCAAACTATAAGTCAAAAGATCTGGACATGCAGCCAGATCTGCAGGCTGGCAACCCCATTTATTCAAAAGAAAATCCATTTTAGCTGAAATATTCTTCTCACAGAAGGTCATAAACAGGGGGGTCTTTCTAAACGCCGACAATACATCATCTTCAGTCCAACCCCACATCTTATAAAATTTCATCTTGTGTTCCCATTTTGATGCATCCGTCACCAATATCACATCATCTTCAGTCCAACCCCTCATAACTTTCTTAACATTCTCTTTGACCTTCTCAGAGTCAAAGGACAGTGCTTTGAAATAAAAGGAGACCCACAGAGGAAATGAGGATTCTGGCAGCTGATGCGCTCTCAGAATCGTAGTATTGTGAGCAACATTGCTCATTACTTTGAGGTTAAACATATGATAGTTGCTAATGAAATCAGGGACCTTGTGCTTAGGTATTCCTAGAGTCTTCATGATATCGTAACAAGGTCTAATACTTCTCTCTAAGCTCCATGTCAAGATATTTGCATTGAAACGCAAAATCCGGGCAAGGTCATTGCTCGAAGGGAAAAATGCACCGCCGGTACCCATATTTTGGTGGCACGGTCAAAGTGGTACCCATACTTTAAAAACTATCAATGTGGTACCCAAACTTCTATTTCGGTACCAAGGAAAGGCCTGAGGCCAATTTCCGTAACTGCGCCGTTAGTTTGCTGACGTGGCCGGCATGGGCCCCACCCCAAAAAAGTGTAATGACAAAAATAACCTTCTAACTCTTTCCAGAACAGTTTTCCCTCCAAAATCTCTAAATTTGAATTTTCCTGGGTATCACATTGGTCAGTTCAGCAGAGTTTAGGCACTGCTGCTGTGTTTATCTGCTGACAAGAAATATTGTGCGATAGCTGGAAATATAACATAGAAATTCAAACATAGAATCAAAAATGGCTGCCAATATCAATGAATTAAAACCAACATCCTTAATGAGAAACATACTATGCATCATAATTGAGTATGCATCATAATTGAAGCTTAATTGGTTTCCAAAAACTCAAGGAACCACAATTTTTTTGCAAAAAATTGATTCTAAACCATGATGAAATACACATTATGACATAATCTAATTTAAAAGCAAGCACATTCACTTTGTAGCACCCCTTGCTGCATGATTTTGGCTGCTTTGAGTAGGAGGCTGTGTTGAGGCTGATGCACTACCATTTCCAGCAGAACTACCCTCCATTGCCAACTTCATTTTCTTCCATCCCTTTCTAGACTTTATGACCTGTTCCTTGATAGGTATTGATTCCTTGGGTGGGGCTGGTGCCCGTTGGACCTATGGAACACAAACAAGACATTTCCAACACAATTCAACAACAACATTATTTTCAATAGTTAACAAAGCATTTCAGCAATAGTTAGCTTCACAACAAGAAGAACAATCACCAATCACCACCAGATACAAACCTTTGCTCTCACTCTTTTCTTAGTGTTTGCTCCACAAGCAGATGTTCCTTCTCCCTGTTTGAACAAAATAAAAAAATAAAAAACAAGTTAAGAATTATACATACAGATTCATAAACAAATAAATTTCATATTAAATTCATAAACAAGTTGAAACTTTACTAGACACTTACTGCTTCAGCTGCTTTCTTGGCTTTTGTTATAGGACATCCAGCCTTGTTGTGTCCTTGTTGGCCACAAAGTTTGCAAGTCATGGTAATACCAGTTTTAGGCATCTTCCCCTCAGTTGGAGCTGGTGGTGCTGGGTTATCATTTTCTCCTTGTGATGGGATCCTCTTTTTCTTGGGTCTTCCAGGCAGCTTGTTAAATAAAGGAGGTGCAATTGGGTAGTCAATTGGTTCCCAATCATCCTCCCCGGCAATGGGATTTACAACTGGGGTATAAGCTTGCATATAGGTGGTACACATGAGGTAATCATGACAATACAAGGCAGCTTCTTGTTTCTTGAATCTTATGCAGCAAATGGCATGTACACAAGGTATGCCACTGAGCTGCCACCTCTTGCAAGTGCATGTATGGAGACCTAAATCCACTACATGTTGGCTGCCATTCTCACCAAAACCAGTGACTTAGAATACAAACTCACCTCCTCTATGTGCTCTATACTGTGTTGCTCTTTGTCCAACCTTATCCAACATCTTCTTAATCCTTGGACCAACCACATCCTTCCACTTCTCACAAGCTACCCTTCTATTTGCATTCCTAACCATCATATCCATCCTAATCCTCTCTAACATAGTCAAAATAGGCTTATCCCTAGCAAGTAAAATGGAGGAGTTAAAAGACTCGCACAAATTGTTGAGAAGCATGTCACACTTGGTTTCCTCCTTAAAGAATGCTCTGCTCCAATGGCTTGGATTCTTGTCATCAAACCAGTCAACTGCTTTATCTTTTACAATCTTCATTTCATCCATGTGCTTCTTGAACGAAGGGACAGTGGTGCTCCTAGCTGCATTCCACAGCAACTGTTTTAGGACCTCTCCCGGGTGCTTTTGCTTGAAATTGTTGTGGAGATGCCTCACACAGTGTCTATGCTCTGAATTGGGAAATAAAACTGTGCAATAACAAATGTCATGTTGGTTAGATAAAATAGATAACAAAAAAATTTTGAGAACAAAATAGTTAACAAAAAAAGTTTGAGAACAAAATAGTTACCTTTGAGTGCATTATCCAATCCCTTTTGTTTGTCAGTCATAAACACATAGCTGCTATCTCTCTCAATCTTTACATCTTGCTGCAAATATTCAAGGAACCATGTCCAGGTTCCCTCGTTCTCTCTTTCAACCATAGCATATGCAATCGGAAAGATCCCATTGTTTGCATCTATGCCAATTGCTGTCAAAAGCTGTCCAGGATGGTGCCCTTTGATGTGACATCCATCTAGCCCTATAAGAGGCCTGCATCCCTTCATCCACCCCTCTTTGCAAGCTTGGAAGCATATGTACATCCTTTTGAATCTTCTCACTGGTCCATCCATCTCTGTCATAATCTCCACAGTGGATCCAGGATTGCTTCTCAAAAGCTCTTTTCTGTATGCAGCCAACTTGTTGTATTGCTCTATGTAATGACCTTCAATAATCTTCCTTGCTGCCCTCTTACCCCTTGTGATGGTCTGCATGGGAATATCTATTTTATAGGTGTCCTCTATATGTTTGTGTATCCCCTTCCTAGACCAGTCCTCATCCACCAACAATCTCTCCTTTACCTCCTCAGCTACCCTTCTATAAGTCAAGAAATGACTGGTTACCATAGGAGAGCAAATGTGCTGGGGATTCAATGTCTTCACAACCATGTTATCTGGACCAAACCTTTTGACATTGCTTGCATACATGTAAAAAGGGCAGCCCCATTGACATTTCACCTGCATCTTCTTCTTGGTATTTTTCTCAAACCACATACCTATTTGATTCCTAATTGCACACTCCCTGACAGCTTCTCTTAGTTGCTCAACATTAGGAAATAAAAGCCCTAGCTTAAAACTTGGATTTTTAATCTCCACAGATCTAATATAAGGGTAGAGTTTCATCTTACCCAATCTTGTTGGCATCTTGATTGGGTTCCCTTCCTCATCTTCTTCGGTTTCACTGCCAGCTAAGCTCTCCAACCCATCTGAATTACAAACCTCATCTGAACAATAACCTTCATATCTCATTTCTTCAAATTCTGGAACAGCATCTGGTTCCCCATTGACATTTTCATCAAACTCTGCATCATCAAAGACATCATGCTCCAATTCATAGTCTGAATAGGTATACCAATCACTTAGCTCTGAATCATCAATGTCTTCTTCCTCTCCAGGCTGAAAGTGTTTTTTTCCCTTATTCCTTGTGTTGTACCTTGCAGCTTCAGGGTTCCTCCCATATCCACTCTTCTTAAATTTTTTTCCAACAACATGTTGTTTCCCCTTTTTTTTCTCCTTCAACCTCTCCTCCAACTCATCAGCTAACTGTTGCCTCACTTTAAATGCCTCAGATGCCCTCTTTTCGGCAGCTTCTCTCTCTCTCTTTTCAGCCTCTTCTCTAACTGCTTTCTCTCTCTCTTCTTGTTTCTTCTTCTCTTCTGCTTCTCTTGCACTTGTCTCAATTTGTTCTCTGCTAAGTCCATTTTCAGCTTGACTTTCTCTCAACTCAGTCTCTACTCTAGCTAATTCATCCAACTCTTCTCTTTCTCTGCTGTTAGCTTCATCTCTCTCTTTCTGTCTTATCTCTTCAAGTTCCCTTGCCAGGTCATCTTTAAAACCAGGAGGCCAAGGTCTTCTGACACAATGTTTCACCCTTCTTCCTCTTTTCTCAGCTACTTTCTCACTGGGTTGCTTAAATATTGTTTCTTCACCCATGTGCAAATCACTTACTATATCAGACAAACCTGCAAAGGTTCCTTGACTTGGTCCAGGGCCATTTACTTCCTCACCAGCCCTATATACCTCCTCACCATCCCCATGTACATCATCCCCATCCCCATCCCCATCTAAGTCCACAATATCATCCAAGTCAATTGCTGGCCCTAAAATTTCCTGCAGTGGCACAGCATCTTCAACCACATGAAAACTTTCAAATCTTGGAGCCATTCCCTCCTTACTGCTATATAACTGACTTGCCATTAAATTAGCTTCAAAAGCAACTCTCTCCTTATCTCTAGTAGTTTGGCTATTCAAAGGATTCTCCCAATCCAGGTCATCAGGCTTATCAAAATCAGCTAAAGCTTCATGATACTTCCTTCTCCCTCCACCTGTGATGTACACAGAAATCTGCCTCTTCTTCTTTGGTATCGCATTCACCATCTCTATAGCATCACCATCACTTTTTATCTGAATAAACCCCATATTTGCAGGGGTTTTTGGAACTTTAAAGTGATAGGATATTGGCTGCTCCCTGTACCCTAATGTATATGCGATATTGTTCATCTCTACCCATGAAATTTTCTCCGGATCCAACCCATCCAAATAAATCTTCCCCCCTGTTTTGTTGAACCTAGGTACCTTGTACTTCTTCGTGTCATCTAATTGCTTGTCGAAATAACCTCCATGAAAAATCTCCATGGTATACAAGTGTACTGGAACTGAAATTCAAACAATGCAGAGTATTAACCACTTAAAAACAGTCCAAGAACAGTTGAAGAAAAAAACCATTTAAAAACCCAGAACACATTGATCGATTACCTTCAATCCATTCTTTATTAACCACTGACATGAAAATCCCTAAACTAATTGAAAAAGAAAACTCTAATTCAAAGTCTTCAACAACAGTCCAACAACAAAACCCTTTAAAAACCCAGAACACATTGATCGATTACCTTCAATCCATTCTTTATTAACCACTAACCTGAAAATCCCTGAACTAAATAAATCCCTAATTCAAAGTTAACCTCAAATTCGATCAACCTTTTGATTATGCCAAGAGGAACAATACACAGACGAAGAGTAAGAAAGAGTCGGAACAATACAAAAGAGATATTCGAAAAGAGAGAAGAAACTTACTGTCTTGTATTGGGGGACCAGATTCCCTGAAAATCCCAAACATCTTTCTGATCTCCATGAATCTCTTCAAAAGTAGCGAATCTCTGCTTCCCCTCCTTTGATCAAATATTTCTGAGAAAAAGTGATGAACATGCAGGTGCGATTAGGTTTCAGAGAAGAGAAGAGAAAAGGGAGTTCGAGAGGAGATGAGGGAGGGATGTCGAGTTATGACTCGATTTGGGACTGTGTAGAATGTTGTTTTTGCCCTTTCTTTGGTGGACCCGATGCTGGCCACGTCAGCAAACAGACGGCACCGTAACGAAAATTGGCCTCAGGCCTTTCCTTGGTAGCGAAATAGAAGTTTAGGTACCACATTGATAGGTTTTAAAGTATGGGTACCACTTTGACCGTGCCACAAAAGTTGGGGTACCGGTGCTGTCAAAACCTCTTGCTCGAAAGGCCAACAGAACAGAAAAACTGGAGTTTGGGGCAAAGGGTCTTTTCAGCATTGTATACAAGCAGAACTGGCAAGGTCTTAACAATGTTAGAGATGTGGGTATCAGTGAGTCCATAGTGTTTGAGAAGCTTAACAACAGAGTCTGGTTGTTCTGGGGTGTCAAAGTGTAGCTTCTTATTCTTGGAGGCAGAGAGAGCATTTTCTGGGGAGAACCCAAGTGAGTTTACAAGGTATGAAACTGTAAAGGATCGAGATTTTTCATCTTGGGTACTTCCTAACAATGATTTTGATGCATATAATCTTGTAAAATGAACATGGGTGACTGAAGAAGAATCAACAGCAATGCTACAACTTGGAAACAGTAATTGCAATCTTTTACAGCTAAAACCAAACATAATTGGAGCAAACAGTCAGAATGGGACTCACCCAATTCGAAGCCGGTGCTCCACTTCCCTCCGTCAATTTGGGGATTTAGGGTTTTGCTCTGCTTATGTATTGGTCTGTGACAGAGGCTGAAGCCGCTGAACTGATAAACTGAAGGTTCGAGGAATACTACAAGTCATATTCTACACGGGCTCACTTTTTTTTTTCAAATTTTTTTATTAAGAAATTGCTTTTTAATCACTACCATGGCATGCCTTTTTTTTTTTTTTTTTTTTTCAATTTCTAAACAACTTTAATACTACAAGTCTGTTTGACTCACGACCTCCCACATATAAAAGGAGACTTATGCCACTAGACCAAATGATACTAAGCACCATGACATGTCTTTCATTATTAAACATTTAGATTCAATTCCTTAAAAATTTACAATTATTTTGTCTCGAAAAAAGGATCGGTACATTTGTTTATCAGATACAGTTACCATTTCCTTACCATTTGCACATGATAAGCTTAATAATGGTCTTTTATCAAAAATAGACAGAATAAAATGCAAGGAAAGAACTCACAAGACAATCCCAACATTACATTACACTTGAGTAAACCATGTTAAACGAACAAAACCGAAAGACATGTCATCCATGGCTAAACCCTTCCCGACCTACATCATATACTACTCACCAAACACTTCAGTTGTAAACGTAGAATTTCATGCTGGTCAAGACTCAAAATACCCGCATACACATTAATACTGATGCAATTTTTATTTATCAGAGTGAACCATTTGATGTACCAAGTTCACTGATCCTATAAACAGGAGTGCACCAAATATAAATGAGTGATATATAGTTGCTTCAAAGGAAAAGGAATGTAAGCTACACAGCTTTGGGATTTAAGTGTTCACATAATTTATGAATAGGAGAGCTAAAACACTTGCAGAGAAAGCAATTTGATAATAATCAGATCAGAAAGAGAATACAATCTGAGGACCAACACCCAGGTCTCGGAGTTGAAGAAGTCATCTTTGATAAACAAGTGATTTGAGGATAGAAGATTTCATCAAGTGACTACAGTCTTACAAAGAAGTGGTACGTCAATTTTCTGCATAGCCGTTTAAAAGTCTCTCTTTCAAGACATAATATAGTAAAATAAATAAAATTGTAATATCCAAAGAGAGATAGATTTGACTATCCATCATCTGAATCATCGAATACAATGCAGAATAACACGCTTTGTCCTACAATTGTTTCACTCCACCCCTTTCGCTTAATCCTAACCCCAACTTAGCATACTTTTTTTCCTTGTGAGATGCTCAGCAGCTCAGGTATTTGCTCTTGATAGTTGATCACATACCTTTTGAAGAACGACTCCTCATTACACTTCAGAATGTTTTGTATAGATACATCTTCCTTTGCAATTAAGCCTTCTACCTGGAGAAGTCTGATAACTGAACACCTAGGTATGATTCGCTTCTCCAAACTATAACATAGAACATCAGGACATGCAGCCACATATGAGGGCTGGCAACCCATTGAGTTCACAAAGAAATCCATCTTACTCGATATAATCTTCTCACTGAAGTTCATAAACAAGGGATACTTTCTAAATGCCGACAATACATCATCCTCAGTTAGACCCCACTTCCTATATAAGTCCATCTTCTGTTGCCATTGCGATGCATTAGTCACCGATATCCCATACAGTGCTTTCATGAATGTGGCAGATAGAGGTTGAAATCCCATGGTCCTGACTTTCTTGACATTTTCTTTGACCTTCTCAGAGTCCAAGGACAGTGCATTGAAATGAAAGGGCACCCGCAGAGGAAATGAGGATTCTGGCACACCATGTGCTCTCAGAATTGAAGTATTGCTGGCAACAATGCACAATTTTCCTAAAGCAATCCGCCTGAAGTCCCTAAAGAAACATGGGAGCCTTTCAGGGGGAATACGAAGAGTTTTGGTGATACGATAACAAGGTCTGAGAGTATTCTCTAAGCTTAATTGCAAGACTGTTGGGTTCATAGAAAGCACCCCCAGCAAGAGCAGTGCCTGATATGCCAATAGAAGCGAAAAACTCGAGTTTGGGCAGTAGGGTCTTTTGCGCATTGAATACGAGCAGCTTTGGTCCTTTCCGAACTATTTTGGAAACAAGGGTATCACTACATCCATAGTGTTTCAGAAGCTTAACGACCAAGTCTGCTTTCTCTGGGGAATTGAAGCATATCCGTCGCTTGTTAGACAAAGAGAGAGCAAGTTCTGGGGAGAACCCAAATGAATTTATAAGGTATGAAACTGCAAAAGGACGATCTTTTTCATCTTCTGGTTTTGTATCATGTATTTCAGATCGTAATGACAATGATGAGCTAAAAGGATAAGCCTTTTGAAAATGAGTAACTGAAGAATCAACCGAAATGCGTGGAACAAGTAACTGCAAACTTCTAGAACAAAACCCAAACATAATTGGAGCAAACAACCATAATGGGGGACTCACCAATACCAATGCTTCCCCTGCTCAGCTTCAGCTGAATCAATGCTTTACTGTTAACGATGTCTCCCAATTGGGTTTTAGGGTATACAGTGATACTGGGTAACTGAAGTTGGAACTAGTAGTTGCCATCTTTTACAGTAACCACCAAACATAATTTGAGCAAACGATTCGAAAGAAGGGAGTACTCACCAAATACCCAATTGCCTCTGCTTCAATCAGATTGGGAGATTTAGTTATTGACACCGTTTGGGGTTTTAGGGTTTTGCTCCGCCGCTCACCAAAGCGGGAACTGCCTCTGATAAGCGAAAAGGTACGCTTACACTCTCAGTGTGAGACTATGAGCACTCGGCTATTTTGTTGTTTTTCATTTAAGTTTTATTCTTTTTGTACATTTATTTATTTTTCTAAAAAAAAAATCAATTAATTAAATCTTTACAAAAAAACCCGATCATTACACCATGTGTTAAAAACACAATCTTTCCAAAACTGTAAAAGATTAAATTGTGTTTCACTCCATCCTGCTCAACCCTTGAGTCTTCTCATCGGTGGTGGATTTGCGTATACATAACTTCACTATTGTATCTTTCTTTATCTTTTCCGCTCATGGCTTTCCTCCTGTTTTGTTCTCTATTTCTTCCAAGATACTAAAACTTCATTTAAACTCTATTTTAATTCTTATCCACTTTCTCTCGAGTTTCATGCCGTATATACTGGGAGCCTTCATACATACTGGTTTCGAACTTTAGATCAATGATTAAAATATCGACTATCAAAAAAATTTTGATTCTTCAAACAAATTTTGATTCTTCAAAAATACATATCTCGATGAAAAACATCGGATATTATCAATATCGACAAACTACTGGTATGAAAAGATAATGAATTTTATGAAGGAGAAAAAAATACACAAAAAGTATCTGAACTAAGGACCATTCTAAGCTTTCATGCCCAACTATTCAAAATTATCACATTGGTACCACAAGGCTCTAATCTAACTCAACATTCATAAACGCTGTCATGAACGGCGTTAACTAGCAATCTACATTCCTTGGAAGCGAAGCTCGATCGTGAAGGACATCATACATATTGCTACGGGGTTTGAGCATATTTCTTTTTCTCATACTTTTTGAGAAACAAACTTCGTTGTTGATGTTGCTTCCAATCACAGTCATGTTTTTAATCATCCTCAATCTTGGGATTTCAATTTCCCTCATCCGGTCTCTGCTGCTACTTTAAATTTCGACCTCTTTAGAATTAGTTGCTCTAGAGGCTTCTCTTTGTAATTTGAGTCTTTTAGCATAAAAATAAAAAAACTAGCAATCCACATGCCTTATCTTTCGCGGATCTTCCCCTCAACCCATACCTTATCCTTCGCAGATGTTCCCCTAATCCCCTCGCTTCCTTCATCTGGGTTATGTTAGCTTGTGATTGGAAAGTGGATTTGAGTGCTTTATTTGATTTGAGCCTATGTTCTTCCCCTCCTCCTCAATGTTAGTATCTATTTACTTTTCACACTGCGATAGGGATCACTGTTATCTAGCGTTTTATCTTAGATTTTACCTCTGGTTCATAACTGAGTTGTTTGACATTATTTATTCTCTCTGGGGAGCCATGCAGTGTGGAAGATTACACGTTTGGATTCAAGACTTCGATAACGGGAAAGAATTCATCCGCAAGCAGGATATCCATTTATATGGTGGTTGAAGAGCCACCACTCTGGGATTGGAACTTGGAAGCAATTTATGGCAGCTAAGAGCCTAAGACCCCTGCACAAGGGATGCGTTTTTTTTACAAGTTAGGGTTCAAACCATAGACCTATTACAAGGAGAATCAATGCAAATGCAGCCTCACTTACAACCTAACATGCATCCGCTAGACCAACCCCATATGACAGAATATCATTTCTCATAATTTCTCATCTTTAGAAAGTTCATAGGCAAAAATGCCAGCTTGCAAATATGCAAAAAGCCTCCAACCATAGTTCAAATAATTAATGTGAAATCTGGGTTTTGGTTCTTAAAAATATTCATATTAAAAAAAAAGAGCAATCAGTTTTTCTAAGGACAGTAACCAACGAAACAATATCATCTCATAACCTGTTCAACAATAACACATAATTTTTCTTTTTGTTCATGTACAGTTCAACTTTTAAGAAATGCGTAGATTAACTGCTTAATCACCATAACAGGCCATTACCTATACTCAGGAACAGGAACACAATAAAGTTATTGGACATACACGATGCAGGAAAAATAAAAATGAAAAGGCCAGCACATGATGTCACAACACTAATGCTAAAACACATTGTTCGGAAAAACAGGGAAACACTAGGTTGGTATTTCTATATGAAGCCCTAAATCTATGTCATGCATCCAAATACAACCACATCAAGCTTCAATAATATATGCAACAGAAATGCCTAGTCATCAATGGCTTCAACACTCGGTTTACCTGCTATAACTAGGATTACAATATTGTAATGCATCACAAAATCAAATTGTTGCCGTACTTACAGTTTTACAGTGTCTATCTGCATTTGACCCACACATTACAGTGTTTGACAAAAGCACAAACACGCATTTGGATAAGGTATTGAGAAGGTGAAACCAGAGTGGCACAACTTGTGCTGTATTCACAAGGACCTTACCTGGGTGTAGGTCTTCCAGGCATCAAATTTCCACTTCTGTATGTTGTCATTATTGCAAACTGCTTTGAGAGACAACCCCAAATTGTTGCAGCTTTCCTCAAACATAGTACATTTAAGAAAACAAATTCCACCTGAAGTGCGTGAGAACTGTATACCGTTTTTTCAAATTTACAGTGGGCGACATATTGAGAGAAGCGACTGCTAATACTGTACTCTCTCATCGCTATTAAAATGAAGGGTCTCAATACCTCTGAGAGTGGACTCTAAGTTCTTTACGGTCGAAATATTTCTACCAGAAGTTGTACGGTTCTGCTCTGAAGATACAACTGGTGAACCTCTTTGGACAGCAGACATTTTACCTAGTGTTCCAGAACTTGTTTCTGTGGTTTGAGGGCGAGATGGATTGGATTCACTGCCAACAATTACTGCATCCCGACTGCTAGAAACTGCAGCCCTCCTTGATGATCCAGTTGACCGCAAAAAACTAGAACTTGATAACTGCACAAATCCAAGAAAATGACAAATTAAAATGATCCATTTATACACTTAACCAAATCATCATGACGACTGAATTACAACCCAAGGAGTAAATTTGGTACGATTGAAATGTACTTTTTGAGATGGTCAATAAAAAGCAACACAAAATTAGAACAGAAACAAAGATACTTTACCATTGCGTCTTTAGACACAGAGGGATCATTTGCAACAGGACTTTTTTGTCTAGACAAGCTTCCAGGATTCACAATCGGTCCAGAGTTTCTCCTACGTGAGGGGTCTGACAACGACCAACCAGTAGGTCTAACTTCCTCTCCACCTGCAAAACATTAATAAGGTATTGGTTAATGAAGACACAGTAGATCCACAGATACTGGAATCGAGTCCAACTTCAATAGTTACAGAAATCTAGAAAAATACAATGAAGAAAATAATGGCTGCATTGTCTGAGACTATACTAAATAAATACGCAAACACTAAAAGAAAGCTTTCCATGTAAATATGACAGTCATGCATAAAATGAATGATTATAAGAATTACCTGATTGTCTTTCAACATTTGCAACAGGAGGCAGTCCAGAACTCGGTCCAGCACCACCCTATACAATAGTGAATAATATAAGTTTACAAGTTAACTTAAGGATCCACTCAGATAGTAGTAACTGTCACTTACAGGAGCACGAGCTGGAGGTGTGGCAATCTGCGACTGCTGATATTTCAAGATTGTCCAATCAAAGACATAATCAAACTGAAACCCTGAAGTAAGACAACGATATAACAATAAATGTTAAGACCAGTAGGAAAAAGAAGACCACAACAGTAACATATAAGCTATCAAAGAACAATATCTAAAAAGATTTTTGTGCAAGGAAAAACAATCAAAATGAAAAATGTCAAACCTTCACGAATAAAAAGGTCACGGAAGAGTCTCTTCAGATAAGCATAATCTGGTTTATCATCAAACCGTAGAGATCTACAGTAATGGAAGTATGACGCAAATTCGGTGGGATAACCACGGCATAAGGCCTAAGAAAGAATTACGGAAGTAACAGTGAATGTTCCATACTACCATCAAATCAGTATTATGCATAAAACCAATACTACGAGATCAAGCTAACCTCAATTGAGGTCGACACTTTCTTTTCACTGATCTTCTCATACTTCTGCTTTTTAGTTCCAGCCTTCAATCCCTGCCATGGAAGACTATCCAAAACAAAACAAAAAATCATGACATAATTGAATAAGCCAAAGAATCAAAATAGAAAACACCAGCAGGGCATCAGGTGCAATATTTACCTTCCTCTTAGGAAGTACATAAGCACATATCCAAGTGACTCTAAATCATCCCTTCGGCTTTGTTCTATACATCAACAAATTACAATATCAGAGTGCTGGAGGAAGAGAAAAAGGGAAGTAGAGAGAGAGAGAGATAGAGAGAGAGAGAGGGAGAGATAGAGCTTACCGATGCCAAGATGAGTATTCATGCTAGCATATCTTGCTGTCCCAGTCAAATTCTTATTATCCCTGCGTTGACATGAGCACATCAAAACCGTTTCTATGAAAATATTGGAGTTTACAATTCATATGTATCACAATAGATAACTAACTGAATAAAAAATGTCATTTATATATATATAAAAAAAACAAGACACAAGGATTGGCAAGGCAGATAAATATAACAGTATTGAACTTGGTCAATACCAACTGAACACTTGAACAGGAAAAAAATTAAAATGAATACATTGTATGCAAACAGCTGGTCTGATTACCTTACAATACTTCACATCACAAGTCTCAAAAACTAATTAATAATCAACCAAACTTATGTCAACAATCTTATTTTAAAGCTGGAACTAATTCATTTGGGTAGACACCGACCAACACTGCCACCAAAACATCAGCAGTCAAAAGCTAGTCATAGAAAATGCTTTCCTTGCTATTCAAACGATCAAACATACATAAAATACTGGCAGACAAAAGCTGCTCAACAGAAATCATATATTGCCCAAGCAAAAATTTGATATCTAAATTCAATTCCTACACAATGATTGTATCCAATTAAATAGAAAATTGGCATTACAGATTGAATGCGGGTAAACCCTCAGCTTGCTTGAAAATCAATGTGAATCTAATGATGATACTTTAAACAGCTTAGGCCTCTACTCTCAACACATACTCACAAGAGGAAGAGAAACAAACTGACGGAATTTCAGAAGTAGGGATGAGCTGAGAAACAGATCAATATAATTCAAGGAAACCAACCTATAAGGAATATGCTGATGAGTTGATGTGTCTCTGTACTTCTTAGCAAGGCCGAAGTCAATGACGTAAATCTAAAAAACCAGAGAGAAAGTAATGCATTTACAGAGAGCACAAAATGAAAGAAATAGTTACATGGAACATAAACACTGAATCAGGAATTAAATAGAAAGTTCCAAGGACCTGATTTGCCCGGCGACCCAATCCCATTAGGAAGTTGTCCGGTTTGATATCCCGATGTAGAAAAGACTTGGAATGAACAAACTCCACTCGATTTATCTAATATGAATTTCAATGCAAATGTGATTAAAACTACAAACCACACTAGATTCCATAATAATATGCATCCATCACAAAAAATATTCTTACCATTTGATCTGCAAGCATGAGAACAGTCTTAAGAGACAACTTCCTACTGCAAAAGTTGAATAAATCCTCAAGACTAGGTCCCAATAAATCCATCACAAGAACATTGTAGTCTCCTTCAGTGCCAAACCATCGCACATTTGGTATTCCAGCTGAAAAAGTCATATACGTAGGCAAAGAGTTCAGAAAGATAGGTACTTGAACATACATGGTACAGAAAAAGCAAAAAAGAGATGTAAAGGACATTACTTCCTCCCTGTAGTATTTTATACAACTTCGATTCATACAGCAACTGTGGATGCTTTGTCTTCACACTTTCCTGAGAAAGAGAAGCACAAATCAGCAAGAAAAATATAGCAACCCGTATCATCCAAGACAAGAACAACTAGGTACAGCCAAATATATAGATAACAGATCATAAACAGATGTCCATCACTCATTTTGATAACAGTCCGAGGGAGCAAAAGGCAGAAACCAGACTAATAGCCATACTAAAAACTCATAAAAAAGTAAAAACTAGCAACTCCTTCACCTTACTCTACATAATAACACTTCCCCACCCATGGGTGTGTGAAACAAAACGTGTATACTTTGTCAATACACACTGAACATCTATCAAGAGTACCGGGAGAGGTACAGTGTTTAAAATGCACAAAAAAAAAAAACTATAAATCATAATTCTGCTGTAGCTAAAAACCATCACACAAACAAATTCAAAGAACTTCCTATCGTAACATTTTAAGCCAACAAAACTAACACATTATACACCCATCACTCTAATTACAAGCCCTTACTAACAATTGCATAATTCGAAGCCATTCAATCGAAATTACACACATTAAAACCACCCAAAATTTCCACTTGCACAAGTCTCAGTATACTTTTCTTTCAATTCTCCAAACACAATCACAATTTCACAAATTGATCGAAATTCCAAGGTCAATTCACAACAAACTCATCATCAAAATCAAAAACCAATACTACACAATACACTAAAACTCACAAGCTTAATCGCAACCTCCTCGTTCGTCTGAATATTAGTACCTGCAAAAAAATCAAAGCCAAACTTTACAAAATCGAACAACGAAAAAGCAGCAAACAAAGCCGAAAAAAAGTGAGGCAAACCTAAGTAGATCTCTCCGAACGATCCACTACCGATCTTCCGGCCGAGCCGGAACCGTCCCCCAACTCGGGGCTCCATTTCGCGACGACGATCACAGTGAAACCCTAAATTCAATACCCTAAACCGAAATGGGGACCCGAAACCAGGCTCTTGACCAAAACCCCGAGTCTTGGACAAGAGTTGTGGGATTAGATAAAAATCAGCTGCGGGAAAGGAGTGGCATGGGAACGTAAATAAGGCCGGTGGGTAGGGGTAGGATCGGAAACTCAACGAACTTTCTTTTTTGCTTTCTGTCGCGGTTTGATTCGATCCTATCGAATCGGGCATTTTCCTGCGGCGTTTTATACACCTCCCGCGTAACCTTTTCGTCGACCAAAACGACGCCGTCTCGGTTGCTTCCTGGAGATTATTTTTATTTTTTGAATTAGTATGGTTTTTGGCATTTCTTGGATGAGCTAACTGTTACGCTTCACACTTGACAGTTACATACATACATTTGACATGTATATACTGATGTTACTTTTGTTGGTTATACATTATCGACCGATTAGTAGGTTTTTATTCGCGTTTGCTTGGGACGTACTTGAAAACCAAAACTACCGGCAGAGGACACAACCGTATAAAGATGGGACCAACCGAGTTGGTTGCATGTCAAAAAGTGTCGATACGGAAATAATCTAAAACAGTTACATCATTTACCGTCTTTTAAAAAATCAAATATACAACACAATTGTCATTTTATAAATCAATAAAGTGAAATCATTAGGAAGATCTCCCTAGTAAAACATAGGGCAGTTATATCAACCTCACTAGTCACTGCTCATCATGCATGTGAGAATGGCTTTGGTTTTGGAAATACTATTATTTTTGTCAAAACTTAGGTGCAACTAATTGGGTGGCGAGGGTGAGATGTGTTCACTTTAGGGCAAGCACAGTTACATGTTTGGAAAGCAATCAAAACTGCTTAACAATATGGATCATGGGTTAGGTCAAAATAATCATATTCCATGTTTAAATGGGCAACCAAACAAGACTTTTGTGGCTATCAGTCATCACATGAGCTCTATGTATCTGCATTGTCACCTCTATTTGTAAGTCTTAAATGGTGAGAAGGACTTGTACAGTTTTCTGGTTATAGATCAACTTGAGTGCAAAGGAACTTGAGCTTCAAATAGGAATTCAGTTACCGGCGGTCCGGAAAGTCGAGAAGATATGGAGAAACAGGAGAGGCAAAGAAACATGTAGGCAAATTGACATCTATCTTCACTCTTTGAATTTTACAAATGTATTGTACATACAAAAGCTCCTACGCTTTTTCTATAATGAATGGGACTTGAACCAACCCCACGTAAGTGGATATAACAAATATACCAAGAAAAGAATTACAATAGGGCCACAACACAAAACTGCAATCGGCCTCAAACCCTAAGAAAACAAGACTTCCAAAACTGTAAAATCATGCACATTGTCACAAAGGGGACATAGCGTTTGCGTGGGTATGCTTCTTGTGCAGCTTTGCTCTCAACTGTCTGATCTTTGCATCCACCCGAGCTGAGAACCCGATCTTGGTTTCTTGTCTTGCTTTAGACGCCTCCCTCTTCCACATGCGTTGATCCTCAACATCTTTCCGGTAGTATTTGATTTCTTGGATGATATGGTGATCCATTGGATTGAAACTTCTTTGGAAGGCTATGTGGACAATGTAAGGGAGATTACAAGCAAGTGTAACTAATAGGGTGGCTAACCAGAAGATAGGTGCAGGACCGAGGACTTCAACTAGAATCTGGTAGGCATTTCCAGAAAACGACATCATGCCGTATATCAAGAGAAATATGTACCACATTGCAATACTGCCCCAAATAAAGCAGTGCTGAATCCATGTAAAGTGACACATAGCCAGAGCAATCTGGCAGTTGACAGCCCATATGATGCCACTGAACATAGTTGTACCCATAGCAGCCATATCAGCAATTTGGCCATTAGATCTGAAGGACTGGTCTTTGAAGGTGATAATGTTGAGGAAGAAGACAATGAGAGAGCAATATACACCATTGCCCATCCACCCCAATATTCTGTACCAGTCGAAAAACAAATTTCGGGCTCCTTGCTGATACAATGCAGGGAACTGCAAAACCAGGAAGTTTTAAATCTCATTGCAGGGATACCATCAAAGTATGTAGTTATATACAAATAAGAGTGTTGCTAGAAGGACTAACCTGTAAGCAAACCTCGGAAGAAACATCTTGTTCAAATACTCCAAGTGATATGACAGGCAATGAGGTAAGAATAACATTGAATGATAGCATATACCAGTCATCATATATTGATTGCCCCGAAAATCCAGTGAATGCCTCAAAGTAGAAGAGGGTCAGACCGAATGCTATATTTTTGTAGAAGAAATAGCAGATCTGAAAGCAACAGATTTTTATCAATAAGTTGATGAAGTTCAAAAAAAGAAGACTAGGTAGACACATGCTCTCGTGTTCATAAGCGTGTGCAAGCATACAGCATACAGACAAGCACATGCAAGTGGCATTTTAACAAATCTGTGACAATAAAGTACTAAGAAGAGCATACTAATTACCATCTGAGCAATCCTTTTATAGCACCAATGTCCATGGACAACCAAAAGTCTCTCCAAATATCGAAACTGGGCAATAGCAAAGTCACTAGCCATCACAGCCTGCAAGCAATTACCAACTATCATGAGATTCACCATATAAGGAAAAACGGGTTTCTGCTTCCACCAGAGATACATTGCTTCCCATTTAGATATATGATACAAATGTAATCACACATAAGCTAAACTATGTTATATGAATACAGAGCCAGACCACCCTCCACCCACCCACACACACAGAGACCACGGTTTGTGTGTGTATAGTCAGGTAACACTTTTAGTGAAGCACCACATGTCATAGTATCTCTGTTTCCTAGGAGTACTACATCTTCGTGTGTCCTTAACTCCTATTATTGTTTTCGTTACATGCACTATTAACTGAACCTAGCCAATGAAAGACGCAAAAAATATAAAAAAACAATCTACTTTATGCAACTACTGTTTTATCTTTTCAAACATATATTAGGTTTTTGTCCACATTTATCATAAGAGTAAATTATTTTTTCTGGCTCTTGTCCTCCGTTCTGTTTTTAAAAGCAATAAGAAATCATGTTACATACTTACATGAGCAAAAGTTTAAAAGAGGTGGGAAATGTAGCATTGCATTATAGATGCACTATGAGAAAGTGTCAGAAGTTCCACCAACCTGCATACCTTCGACGCCACTGATTCCAACACCAATGTCAGCTTCTTGAATCATTCCAACATCATTTGCACCATCACCTATTGCTAATGTAGTTTTCCCAGTTCCTTGTCTAACTAACCTTGTTACCTAGTGCCAAATTAAACTGAATACATCAAGACAGCGCACACTGCTATACGTATTGATAAGGATATAATTCATTTGACAATTAACATAAAAATGAGATTTTGGAAGAGAGAGCAACAAAAACTCTTACCAATGCCTTCTGCTTAGGGGAAACACGACAGCATATGACAGATGCACAATCAACAGCTAGTTCCAAGAATAGATGCTTCATATCATCCTCCAAAGCATAGGTTAAAGTTTTTCCATCAATAATTAATGCAAACGCCGCATGTGGATCTCTTTCCAACTTGATCATTTGTGAGGCATTTGTAATTTGATTCAAAACGTTGTCTTTCACAGCCTGATCATAAGAAAAAACCAACAAAGACCAACATCATAAAAATCTTCTCCTGAAAAAGAAATTGATGTTCCCTTTTTCACACAAATATGTACCTCTTTTCCATCTTGTCCCAACGTCTCTAAATTTGCTGTTGATATACAGATCTGCTTCATACCCTGTCGCAGCAAACTACATGCAAATCTGCAGACAAAAACCACACCCAAAGAGAAAAGAAACAATCATTACTCTCTTAATCAGGCAGAGTAGAAATGTCTCCTCATTATTCACAACAGTGTATTCTACTTAAATGGTTAGAGACAAACCCTATGTTGATTGCAGTTTCCATCTTATCCCCTGTCAACACCCAGATCTTGAGACCAGCTTGTGCAAGATTGTCTATGCATTGGGGCACCTAAGAGAATAAAAAATGTAACTAAGTTCCTGTAAATCAACAAAAGTAGTTCCTTATTTACTACGGTTTAAAGACGCTCATCTTACCCCTTTTTGCAATTTGTCCTCCACAGCTGTAGCACCAACCATGATCAAGTCTTTTTCCATCTTCTCTGCTACTCGCTCGAGCATCACCTCCCTATCAGCCCCGATAGATGTTTTCGCTTTCTGAAATTCATTGTTCCAAGCATCATACTCGGATTCCTCAAGCTTTCTATAAGCAAGTGCCAACGTACGCAGCCCAGCTTCTCCATATTCATTCAAATGCTTGGTACTAGCTTCCTCATAAATTCTTCCATTCTTGGACAGTCGATCGAAAATGATGCTGTGGATCCAAGAGAATAAGATTACATAAAGAACTTTTTTCTAAAAAATATCAAATAACCATGCTTTCCTCTCCCCCTGTTTGGGATGCTTTGGGGAGGGGGCTGAGAGAGGGGATGAAATATAGTAGAGTCCAAAGAAATGAATGTTACAGCAATTTATTTCAGATAGAATACATCAATTTAGAGTTGTAAGACTCTCACTGCACAGTACACTATATATTATATATAATTGTGGGAGA
Source organism: Fragaria iinumae (assembly GCA_009720345.1). Classification (NCBI taxonomy): domain Eukaryota; kingdom Viridiplantae; phylum Streptophyta; class Magnoliopsida; order Rosales; family Rosaceae; genus Fragaria; species Fragaria iinumae. The sequence goes on along the minus strand of CM019122.1, from coordinate 31,063,614 downwards.
GAGGATGAGATAAGCAGAGTCCAAACGTCTTTGTTAGAGATTAAAGCCTCTCCCAACTACTTTCTTTCTTTTGTTCTTTCTTTTCTTTTCTGTTCTGTTCTTTTCTTTTTTGCAAGGTCGTCTTACTACTTCTCAACCAGCATACTTATTAATGTATTTAACATGGAAACCCCAAGTAAAACATTCAACACTTAGCAACATAAGAAAGCTGCTTGAATATACCACATTATTTGGCCTGAAAGAAATGACCCTAAATAAACATTCAACAACATTCAAAACCAATTCCCTAAGGCATCAAAGACCAGATGTGAGCCTAACCTGTCAGCACCTTTGCAGAAAAGTAATAATTGCCCATCTTCATCACGCACAATTACTGACATACGCTTCCTTTTGCTAGTGAATTCCAATAGATTTAAGATTTTATACTCCCTGTAAGTTTTCCAAGAGATGACCACGTATTAAGACAGAAGAAATTTAATGGATGAGTTCAATAAATTACTTTGATAACAAAAAAAAGCATTCAGATACTCACCTTTCCACTGGTTGTTCTGGATCAGGATACCTTTCGCGGACATACACACTGGATTGATTTCTTTTACAGAACTCAAAACCTAACTCACGGGCTGCAACAAGAAAAGCTCCTTCATCAGGTGACTCAGCTTCATATGTATATTGGCCAGTCTCTTCACTTAGCTCAGGAATTGCAGTATGGCAAACAGCTAATATCCGCAAAAATAATAAGATCACATCACAGGTGGGCTCTTTGATCCAATTTCCATCCATGAGGCGGCTGTCCAAAAAGCTAAACCCCTTTATGGCCGGTTTCGGATCCTTACCATCCTTGGATGTAACAACGGTTTCAAGCTCAATTTCTGATCCTACTTCATTTCCCCATGATGCACCTTCACTTTTCCTGGGAACATTGGCAAGTTCTTCATCATGCTCGTCCTGATCCTCAAGGTCAGTAGCCATCTGTTTTGCTGCTGCAAGTTCAACTTCACTGGAGCGTACACCGTATGCAATGCCAGCAATGCAACACTTAAGAAAGTCCATCTGGTTACAGGTTAAAGTGCCAGTTTTGTCAGAAAGGATCGTGTCTACCTGGCCTAACTCCTCATTCAAATTTGATGTCCGGGCATTAGCAGGAATTCCATGCTCTTCATCATACATGTGTATGTCATTGTTAATGAACCTCGCTTGCAAAACCTTCACAATCTCAATTGAAACATAAAGAGAGATGGGTATTAGATATCCATAAAGGATGAGAGCAGTGACCAGATGGATGAGGCCAGCCACGGCAGGTTTTTTGGGGCTATACATATCTTCTGCATCGTCTGGTCGCAAGTACCATGCCTTTGGCGTATCGCGTTTTGTCTTCACACCAAACCCTATTGAGCTGATCAAGGAGATCACCAAAAGGAGGAAGAAAAGGATGTAGATAATCTTATCCATTTTCTTCTCAATTGCACTCCTTTTTGAGGGGGACTTGGTCGAATTCTGCATGACTTTGCTATCATGACCTGTAAATATCACTACTCCATAGATATAACTAGTATTCCTGAGCTTTGAATCTCTCAGGAGTATCTGACCGGGTTCAAGAGGATAAACCTGCCGGTCAAGATCAAGATTACCCACAAAGGAATAGAGATTGGGATTTGGATCTTCACATTGAACTGTTGCTCTGAAGTCCTTGAAAGCTGCGTCATCATCCAAAGGTGAGGTTGCCTCCAAGCATCTCTTGACCTTTAAATTTGTCTCGCCATCTAAGTTCATAGTCTCAACATAGCAGAACCCATCCTCGTAACTTGACGACAATAGAAGCAAATCAGCAGGAAAGAATTGATCCTTTTCCACTTTCACCACATCTCCGACCAAAATCTTATGCCATGGCCTATGTCCAAAAACACCATCTCCTTTATGAACATGTACTTTCCGGAGATTAACCTTCATGTCCTGCAAGAACCTATTCCAGTCTTCCACAGCTTCCTTTACCATACTGAGACCAACAACAAAAGCCAAAGGAGCTATCATGCTCCAAGGACCAAATGGAGAAACAGGAGTGAGTGAAAGACCGGCAGCCAAAAGAAAATAGATATTGGCAACCCGTCTGAACTGCTCAAAGAGTGCCTTGGGAAAGAACGTGATCGGATTATACTTTGTGGTCGATATGTAATTTGAACGGTATTTGAATGGTTTCTTTTGATGGAGCAGAGGTTGGTTACAATGCACAGTTCTTGAGTACCCAGGACCTTGGATAGGATGAGGTGCCCCTCCTGCCTCATTGCCCTTTGGCTTTCGCAAGAATGTGTAGAGGTGGCTCCGCCGTAGCCTCGCCCTTATTCTCCCTTTAGCCATATATCTCCCTTTGCAGCCAAAACCCAATTACAATTGCCACACTCCCATCACAGAAAGGATTCAAATCCTCACCCTGGGATTAATGCAACCCCTCATCTCCAATTTCTCCTTCTAATGCCTAATATATAAAGAAAAACCAAAATCAAACCTAAAGCCAAGATAGACTCCTCCACATGACAATGTTAGCATATATCACACGCCATATAATTCAGCAAACTTCATGCATTAGAAAATTTAAAGGAAAACCAAATCTCTGAGCTCCTATTCAAATACCTTGCATACTAAGATTTCCAACTTTACCAATTCCAAACCTTCCAGATTTGACAAATTGAACAGACCAAACAAAAAAAACTTCAGGCCAAAACTAACAAATTCTAAAATTACAAAGCCAAAATCTGCAAGCCTCAACCTCAAAACCCGAATTGGGTTTCCAAATTCTTCCAAAAACCAAAATCCAGAATCCAACTAAAACACCATTCCAGCTCAGAATCAAGCAATGCCCAGCTCAATTCACCAAACCAACCCTCCAGATTTCCTCTCCCCCAAAACCCAAGAAATCCAAAAGAACCAATCTTTACCCAGAAAAATTTCAAAATTTAAACGAAAAAACGCAATGGGTACCTGACATCAGAAGCCCCGGCGCCAATTCCGACGAACCCTGATGAAAATGGGCCAAAGATACAAACTTGGGCAGCTGCAGATCACAAAGTCTAGAGAGAGAAAGAAAAAGAAGAGAGAGAAAGAGAAGGAGGGAACAGAAAGAAAAAGGGTAAAAGGGAAAAAGAAAGAATGAGGGACTAGCACACAAAAGCTTCTCTCTCTCCCTCCCCGTCGTGAAGTCCAAAACCAATGCCAGGAATTTCCGGGCCCTCCTTTTCCTATATTTATATTTCAAAATTTTCACACTGTTAAAAATTAAACAAAAAACAAAATAATTGGTCTATTTTTCCTTTTGTCAAGGTTTGGGAGCTATGAAATTTCTTAGAAATGTGACCTGTCTTGGTTTGAGCAGCCACCGAAGAAGAACCAGTCTGGGTCTCCATCTCTGCTTCTCCACTTCTTTAAGGTTTTTCAGTTTCAGAGTTGTGGGGCCATTTTGTGTGCTGACGTGGCGAGTCAGAGAGACCGTATTGGTCAACGAGGGTGTGTGTTTCTTCTTCTTTTTTTTCTTTGGATTGCTTTTATTACAAGTTACAGATTTTTGAAACTGTTCGACGTATTTTGGGGAAGAAATTGAATTTAGCATTATTTTTGAAATTGAATTTAGTACAATTGTTACAGGTTGGTTTGGAACGTTATGTATGGAAGGTGTTTAAGAGGCTGGAGATCTTTCTGCACCCCTGAATTGATCTTCTATCTTGCTTGGGTTGCATGACTTGCATCCCGATCGTTTTGGTTGGCAAAAAGTGAACAAAAACTATCCTAAGTTTTGAGAAGAGATGATGAACTTGGTGTGGAGACACACACAATGCAGTGCTCGATGCTCTTATATATATATGTGTGTGAAATCCAAAAACTTTTTGTAGATCCCTATCTAATTCTAACATATGATATGAAATGAGATTTATGATGTCTAGATTTATGGTAATAATTGATCATAATGATTGCTTTGGTACGAAATTTAAACATGATATGAGTTGTAATTGTTTAAGATTTTAAATTTTCTTCGAAATTTCATAATGATACTTATGCGATATTTGAATTTTGAAATGTATATGAAACTATATATTATAAGTATCAACATTTATTCGATTTACTCGTGTTCTAACTCATACTTTTCCAACTTTTATGTAAATTTAAATAACAATACCGAAATACATAGCCATTTCTAAATTCGAAACATTGAGTTTGGTTAGCATGAAATTTGAGCTACGGGTGAGATATATAGAACATGTTTGGTTTAGAATTCATGTTGATCAACCAATGAACCAATCACATTGGTAACATACTACAATAGACTGTATTTTGACGATTGAGGCTTAGTTTGATCTATTTGATAATTTCATTGATTAATTAATTTTTAGAATGAAATGGTGGTCGCAATGTTCTAAACTTCTCAAGGCACATGCATGACCCTGCATCATGAAAACAAACGTGAAAATCAAACTGGCTCGGCATGTTGGTGTCTATCTAGGTTGTCCCAAATGGAATGAGCTTACTCTAATCATTTCCATCATTTTATAATTAATCGTAGGCAAATTTAAATGGCCAGGTTCTGTTTTGGCAGGTTGTACCCGACTGAATGGTACGAAGTAATGGAACATGATCTGCTTGCCGTATTACAGAAAACAAGTATTGATAATTTGGATTAGTCACAGATAGGAGATTAGTAGTTTAGGACCAATCAATATTAGCATAATTAAATAGATCATATTTCTTTGACCGCCATCTGGGATATTTATATGGGTTTGCCATGTTCTTTTCAACTATTTGTATCCATAACTACCCACTTAGATCCATCACGTCATGGTTCTGAATCAATCAACATGTTATTCATTCTAATTTGTATTATATAGGACGTACATATAAATACAAAACTGTCAAAATTCTTAAAAATCAAACTTCTTGAGATACATTTTTTCGTGAAGAAAACTAGGGAATGCCGGAATGGGCATGAGAGTCTTTGAAAGCGAACCTATATTTATTTCAAAAACTTTAGATCACTCCTTTGATCTTTCATTTGAACCCGGGTTTGGTCATTTTGTATCATGGTTACATCTCATCTTGGTTCACTTCTAAACCAATTTTTTTTTTTTTTTTTTGAGAAGATCGAAGATAAAATTGCATTCAAACGCAATTCAGATATAAATACAAGATATAAGTACGGGAGAGTCAAAAATGACAATCCACAACCTAATGTGAAAAACAAAAAACAAAAACGACTCACAACTAACTAGTTACGATACTTGTACCTTTCACAAAAATGCATATTTATAACAAAGAATGGAAGAAGTGGAACATGGTCTTCACTTCTCCTCCGTGAATATCTAAACCCCGTTTGGTAGATATAACACAAACAAGGGTGACCTCGTTAACATCTTGTATGGATAAAACTCAGTGAGAAAAACTAACAACGATCATCAAAAAGCAGAACCCTTAATACTAAGTAAGGTTGATTAGTTGAATGAGTCCCTCGAAGATTAACTAACTTGATTAATCAAACACCCAAAAGTGACCCAACTTAAATATATAGATACTGTCGGTTGAATACACATTAGGTTCAAAAAGAGTTTGGCAACGGGTCACATACACTTGATGTGTATAATTAGGTCCCTAGCATTATATAATTAGCTAGGGTTCATGGGCTCCATACCATTCATTAACATGGATTTGCAGTTAAAGTATGAAACTATTTTTTTTTTTGAAATAAAAGTATGAAACTAGTTTGGGTGTGGCTGCTGTGCCGTAACTGTATGACATGCCTCACAAATCTGATTCATTCATTACTCATCTATTATTTATTCAAGTAAAGTAATTGTATTTCTACTTTATGGACAATAATGCCTTTATGTTGTTTTTTTACTACCTGCTACAAACAAACAACTTAAAATGAAGACTTTGGTACTGCTCTAGCTCCTTCTGCTCCACTAGGTGATAATAATCTCCTCAAGTCTCAAGATGCTTAGTAGTCTCCTCAAGATGCTCACCTGCTCTGGTCTTTGTTTATTCACTCGCCGATATCATCTTCTCATCCTTCCATCATGTTTAGAATGTTGTGAGCCTCTTCCTCGTTCAAATAGAGGAGATATGAACATATGCTTGAGGAAAGCTAAACAGAGAGTTATTGTGAACCGAAAAAGTCTTATTGATACTGAAAAGGTTACAACCTAAGACTACAAACTAAGAGATGAAGTTTACGACAGAGAGAGAGAGAGAGAGAGAGAGAGAGAGAGAGAGAGAGAGAGAGAGAGAGAGAGAGAGAGAGAGAGAGAGAGAGAGAGGTGCTAAGATTTTTTTCTTCTCTAAGCGCTATCTCTTCTCTTCACTTTGCTTTTTATACTAGATGAAGCTGAGTTTTCAAATTCCACTGCGTTTACGTGGATGCAACATGCAACCTCATGCAAACTCTCATGCTCAGTAAACATATTCTCATGCTCAGGTATAAACTCTCACAATGATATTAAAATCTTTACAAACTCTTATGTAAAAGAGACAAAGTCCTTGGTCAATAGGTCACTTTCGTCATTTGGAGACTCACAAAATTACCTCCTTTTACCCCATTGTGCAATAACCAATTTGTATGCTATACGACTTGTATAGCAAAACTCTCTGTTTGAATCAAAGCTCTACCTACAAAAATATCTGAACTAAATATCTTAACATACGTCAGCATTGTTTGTAGATTCTAGTAAAAGTATGCTAATCTATCCAAGGAGGAGTGATGTTCACTTCCTTCATGATGTGACATGTTTGTTTTAGAGCAATTCCAACCAAGGTCATATTTTGTAACAATTTAATTTATTTATTTTTGAATAAGGGCTAAACTGGCAACCCTCACACCATAACCATTAATGAAACTAGAGTATACAAGGGGGGACATTAAACCTAAACCTCAAAATGTAACAACATCCCGAAATAATATCGGGAGTGACAACCATGCATTCTATCAAATACCATTTAGCAAGCAAGGAGTGCATCATTGACTACATGACTAATTTATCAATATTACACTAAATTTCACACAAACAATTCTGAAAGAGAGTAATAAAGCTGTTCATAGAGTAGCATGACTACATGAGCTGCCCTTTCCTGCCCGTTTTAACTTACTGGGTTTTAACTTACTGGTGAAAATTGGTACTTGCCTGGTTAGCACCTATTGTTATGAATGATTTGAGTTTGTAAGTGAATGGTTTAACAAGGCCATAAAAAACTCCTAGATGTAATTTGCAAAGCAGTAGATGTAGATGTTACCGAAACCACCTTGTACATTGGATTATTTAGTTGGTCATAAAACAAAACAACCAAGAAAACGCTAATCACAGATCAGGAGCATTCCTCAATTGGTCATAAAACCAACACTAGTCTCCAATACTAAAACATTATCACCAGACAAGTTTGTCAATCTGCTGCATCTAACAACTCAAAATATATCAATTCTTTAGGCACTAGGAAACGATACCAAAATGAGTGAAGTGCAACTTGGAGAGACACTCGTCTTTGTCAACTAGTAACAGTAGAGACTAGAGAAGATTAATTAAGTGTAGAAGGGGCAATATATGTCTGTTTTCTTCTTTCTGCTTGCTTGCTAGTTGGTGCAGAATGATTTCATTTTTCTTTTTTGGAATTATACCTACTAGAAAACTTGCAAGTTGCTGCTGGATATTATTGACGTAGCTAGATTATATAAAATGCTCAATTTTGAGTTTTTGACTCTCTAATGATGCTTGACCTTCTAGAGGAAAAATGGTACAAAGTACATCTAATAATACGAGACTGACTTTCATCACACGTGTTACTATATTTCTATGCGTTTTTGACACATTTTTGAGTAAATACTTTAAAACATTCAGGAAGTTGTAGTTGTTTTTGTTTTCGACTATGAAAACTGATTATGTGATTAAATCAGTCTATACACGTAGAAAACTAGTTGGTGTATAGACTGATTTCAATTTTGGAATGATACCAACAACTGCATTATGCTTTCCAAGATCAAAGAGCAACGCGCAAACGTGTGAAACTGCTGGGTGTTATTGATTCGTTAAGACCAAGCAATGGTTTCTAGAGGAATATATGATATAGTACAAATTGAGCAAGTTTGGATCCTAGTAGTCCTCTGTTAACTATGACAGACTGACCTTCCTCCCAAGTGTGGATCCTTATGACAGTGAAATGTTAGAGATTATTCAGACCTTAAGTGCAGGGCTATAGACTTGTTGATGTATAATATATAAGGAAATAGTTGTTTATAGTCTTAAGTCTTAACTACCAAGGATAGCGAACTACGCCACATTCTTAGAAAACTACTTACGGTATGTGTCATGAGTCATGACCAACATGAGCATCTTATAATGTACAATTGGTTTGTGGTGGTGAAATAAAAGTCCTGCTGCGTATGTATACCAGGCCTATCCTAATACATAATTTTGGTTATGTTTCTATCTTTATGTGCAAAATTAGGCATGAACAAACAGATTGCAGGGGCAGGTCTCGGCTGCGGGGATGGGTTCTCGTTTACATTGTAGCTGCAACAATGGGGAGATCCCATGTTGTGATCATTTGATCATATTCGGAGTGACTTTTCCTAATTTGATCAGGAAGTTCTTGATGTGGACAAAACAGAAAACAAAACTTAAACTTTGCCATGTGGGGGTAGAGCCGTAGAGGTGGAGGCAGGGGCAAAAGGAACCCATTGCCTTCATAGCAAGGGAAGGATTTCCTGTTTAAGCAAAACCCCAACAAGGACAAGGCAGCAAAGGGAAGTTTTTAGGCGAGGCGGGAATAGAGCCATCACATTTTCAGCAGGCCAATGAGCCAACAGTTTGCTTTATTTCAATTCAGTAATAAAGAACCTAATTTTCAGACCAACAACTTCTCGTTTTCTAAGATGAAGCAAGATGAATTAAAAGCGACTACTATTGAAGCTCACAAAAAGAATAATGGTATAAGAGCGCATAACAAGTTCATAGCATATGATCCAGCTGATCCAATGAGATCTACAACATGAATTAAGAGAGCACGACCTTGTCAACATCAAAACAATTTCATCAATAACACCAAAAAGTAGGCCAGCTAATTCACTATTTTGATACACAAATCATTTGAGAAGGGTTCTGGTTAGATGTTCCCTTGCTGTAGCCCATGCTTGTGTAATAGTCTGCAATGTTCAAAAATGAGGAGAATGATTAGATTAATAGCCTAGCTGTGGTTTTGTATACCAGTTCGTAAAGTTAGGGTGTTAGTGGGGTTACTGCCGCTTGTAGATCTGAAGTTAATTGTACATCAAGATTTCATGATATTAGATAGCAAGCTATAAACAAATTAGGGCCTGCTTGGGGTGCTTTGGCAGGACGCACTTTTGGTCAACCCACACTTCTGTATGGAAGGACACAAGTGCTAGAAGTGCACTAATCAAGTGCTTCTTGTAATGCACTAGAAGCACTTTGGGAGGAAGCACAGTTGATGCACTTCAACAGCCCAGAAAATACTTCCAGCTATTTCTGCTAAATGGTGCCACAAGCACTTTTGAGCATCTGAAAGCGCTTTTAACACTACCTAGCCTTTGATCTATTTGGTTTCAACTATAGGCCCATCAAACAAAAAGTTTCTACCTGCTCAGACAACGGTGCATCAGCATCCATGGTATGAGTTGCCACCTTTCCTGCGATAACAGTTGGATCTGTTTCAAGTATCATCCTGCAATACAAGTTAACTATATGAGATGTATAATCACATACTTGTTGACAGAACTAATATCAATAACAAACCAAGCCCACTTCATCTATGTGACTTTGCATACTCATCACTGGAAGAGTGTGCAAACTTAAGAGTGGATATATAAGAAAATATTGCATACCCTCCATCAACGATCTCATCAAAGCATAGAAGTATGAGATCCAGGTTCTCTAATGCCTCCCTTTTGTCAACATTGTTTCTACAAATATGACAGGTATGATTATATATATATAGCAAAAGGTCCAAAAATAAATAATCATCCAAAGCAAAAAATAGCAAAAGTTAAGACCAACTCTACCTCAAGAGAAGGGCAACTGCATCAAAGAAACCCTGAAGTACAGTGGCTAAAATGAGTTCATTTTCATCGTCACCTCCAGTCACAAAGAAGTGAAGGTCCTGCATAAACTTGTATATAACAACGTTGCTGTCGAACATCATGATCTCCGCTGCATAAGATACACAACAGTAAATCAAAAAAGTCTGCAAATATGGCGATATCGATAAAAGATAAAGAAAAAAAGAACATGCACTGCATTCACTTCTATAATACCACTGTTGCATACCTTCTATCCTTGCATTTGTCTTTAGAGTCTTAGTAAACACAGATTTTTCAAAAGCTAGCTTTGCACCATTGGTTGGCCAATCATCCGTGTAATACTTGACAGCCACACGCTTCCCTTCAGAGTCTAGAAGAAGAATGTTCTTCACAGACGGGCACGAATCCTATATATAAAATAAAATAAAACCGGATCAGAACACTACGCGTTAAGATCACTCCAAATCCTACACGCAGTCACCCTAATGGATCCATTCAACACACATAATAAGCTCCATTGAAATGGCATCAAGCTTCTATCCAACAACTCAGTCCAAGTTCATACACAAATGCAGCATTTACACATTGTATAGATCTTTACCATTTGGGAATCCCTGGATCTTAAATTCTGATTGAACATAAGCATAATTTCCAGAATTGCACACATCAGTGATGAATTCAGGTATCGATTATCAAGATTATCACAAGCCCTTTCGTGTAAAATTCATAAAGATCTGAAATTTGGGGAAGCACAGAACCGCAGGCAGAGGAACAAATCTAAAATTTAAACGGTGTCGTTTTGCTCCTAAGCAAAGAGATCTATGTGAACTCTACGGATCTTGTGAAACAATTACTTGCTAGGAATCAGAGACGAGTCGTAGAGAGAAAGAACTGGAATCGCAGAAAAGAGAGAGAGAGACTTACACGATAGCCGGAGAGACTCCCCATTTTGATGATGATGAGACCTGAGAGAGAGAGAGAGAGCGCTTTAGCTTACAGAGTTTTGCTCAGCGTTTCAGCCTTATTCTTTCGTGGGGGGTACTTTAGTCAATTTGTTTAAACTTTCTCGTGCTCAGAACGATGTCGTTTTGATGTTGATTATTTTATTATTAATTTTTTTTTTTGAAGCTTAAACTTAGAAAATGAACCGATTATTGATAGAGATGGCATTAAAACCCATGGGTAAAATATGTATTGGGTTTGAATTATGGGTAATGGGTATACCCATTTTCAACAGTGGGTGGGTAGGCTATTTAAAAAAAAAACCCATGGGTGTGATGAATTGGGTACGGGTAATACCCGTGGGTACCCATATAACACCCACATACCTAAAATCTCTCTTCTCAGTTTTCACGATGTCACGCGCGTTCTCTGGCTGCTCTCTGGTTCCCAAACTCGTCTTCTCCGAGTCTCCAATCCAAGCTCAATCTCATACCCAACCGATTGCCGGCTCTAACCAGAATTCGATCGGTTCAGAGAGAGGAGCTTCAGGTGATTGACGTCATTTTAGTTCCTGAAAGCAACGGATCCAAAGGCCAGGTATTCATCTCTTTCTCTCTCTCTCTGTAATTCATCGATTTATATTTCCAGTGTTTCTTGAGCTACGGCTCAACTGTCCCATTCTATGGTTCATAGTAATTGTAGCATACGCTCGCCACAAAGGGTTGGTTGGATCGTGAACTTGGTAAATAATTTTTTTGCTGATATGGGATGAACACAAAATTGGGTGTCAAGGCTTTCAGGTAATGAAGGAACTATAATCTCTTGCTGAGTTTTGGTGATTTAGTACTGCCCGTAATGGCTTCTGTGGTTAACAAGGCTAAGTCTGACTATGGGAATTTTAGATTAGAAATCTCAAGGATGTGCAATTTTGTTGATTGTTGACAACCTTATTAACAAGATTCACTCGCCAGTACTGGCTGTAAAACATTTTCTTGATTTTGTCCATAGTTTTTGTTCTGGTTACACATGTATTTGTTCTAACAAGTATATTCTTTGAATCACCTGTCATATTGGTTGCCGCCAATTCGTGCAATTGTGGTGCAAGTTGAATCTTACATCTCAGAAACAAAAGTAGTCTCTCATATATGATATATCTTATGATTTTCCCAAATAGAAACCAATAGAAGAGCAAACTAGAATCATGAACCGTGATTGACATAGAAAGCTAAACCAAGATGGCGTAAACCATTTCGAACAGATTTGAAAGAGAATTATGGAGCTGCCTTGAACCAAACTTCTGCCTTCGGGTGTTAACTCCATCTTCATAATTGGAGTTAAGTACAACCACTTTCACGAGCTGATACATATTACTTTTACATACGTTGGAGAATCTTGAAAATTTGTATTGCTATTTACTGTGTGATATGCTTCAAAGTTTTGATATTTATTTAGTTCTTTTCAATTCTTGCAGTATGGAAGCGTATAGCACTGCTGATAATGAAATCATGAATGAGGATGTGGAACAAAGTGTTCCACGTAAAAGAAAAAGGAAAGCACTAGTATGAGATAATTTTGAAGTGACATTGATCAGTGGGGAAGATAAAGCAATTTGCAAGCATTGCGGTAAGATCTTAAGTGCAAAAGCTTCACATGGAACTAATTTCTTGAACACACATGTTAAATCATGTAAAGGACTACAATCCCAATCAACAAGGAATCAGGGGAGTCAGGGGACAGTAAGAATGGGACAGTTTGATATGACTCAAGAGACTAATGCAAAGACTAAGCTTGCGAATACGATCATCATGCATGAGTATCCATTGTCGATGGTTGAGCATCTTGGGTTCAAGAGGTATTCTAAAGCATTACAACCTTCCTTTAAGGTTCCATGTAGAAACACAATCAAGAAGGAGATTATGAAGATCTTTGAATTCGAGAAAGAAAAGGCAATGAAGCTTATACAGATTAATACAAGTAGGATTGCAATTACTATGGACATGTGGACTGCAAGTAATCAAAAGAAGGGATTTATTGCCATAACATCGCATTTTATCGATGATTCTTGGATCTTGCAGAGTCGACTTTTGAGGTACATAATATATTAAATTGCATTGTTTATCATCACATTTTATTGTCTTGTTTACTGATCTATATACTTTTATGGATCTTTGTTGTTTGCTTCCTTTTATATAGGTTTGTATATGTTCCATGTCCACATGATGCTGATACGCTTCATAGGGTGTTGATGGAGTGTTTATATAGTTGGAATATTCATCATAATTTATCGACGTTGACAGTGGATAATTGCACCACTAATGATGCTATGATTGATTTACTTCTTGTGACTTTGAGATCGAGTTCCTTATTGGTTGGTGGAAAGTTATTGCATATGCGTTGTTGTGCCCATATATTGAACTTGATTGTTAAGGATGGTTTGGATGTTATTAGGGAGAGTATTGAGACAATTAGGTCTAGTGTTGCTTATTGGACGGGCGGCCCAAAAAGAGAAGAAATGTTTGTTAGAATGGCTTGTCAAATGGAAGTTGGATGTAGTAGAAAGTTAATACTAGATTGTAGGACACGATGGAATTCGACCTACTTGATGTTGCAGACTGTAGTGGAGTATATGACTGTCTTTCCAGCCTTAAAGACTCGGGGGTATAAGGATGTGCCAAGTGAACAAGACTGGAATTTAGTGGTGGAGATTGCCTTAAAGACTCGGGGGTATAAGACTGCAATTATTCTTCAAGGCAACTGAACTACTATCTGGCACGAAGTATCCCACAGCCAACTTGTTATTTCCGAAGATTTGCCAAATTAAGTTGGCTATATCTAAGTGGCTCCAGTCCGATATTTTTGAAGTGGTAGAAATGACAAAGAAAATGGAAGAAAAATTTGAGAAGTATTGGAGTGTGATCGGAACAATTGCCGTTGCCACTATTCTAGATCCTCGGTATAAGCTCAAGTTGATTGAGTTTTACTTTAAGCAAGTTTATCCTCGTAGGGTTGCGTTGGAAGTTGACAGAGTCAAGAAGTTTGCATATGACTTGGTCAAGGAGTATAGTTCTTGCACTATATCTCATGCATCTGATAACTCATCTTTAATTGAAAGTACAAGGCCGAGTGATAATGATTTAGGAGATGATGACATGGATGCTTATGATGCCTTTGTATCTGGCTCTAATAAGGATATTGACAAGTCTGACTTGGAGAGGTATTTGGATGAGACTGTTTTGCCGAGGGTAAATGATAAGGAGTTTGATGTATTATATTGGTGGAAGACAAGTGGGATGAAATATCCAACTTTGTATAAGGTTGCTCGTGACATTTTAGCCATTCCGGTATCTACAGTTGCCTTAGAGTCAGCATTTAGTACTGGTGGCCGGATTGTGAGCCCACATCGGAACCGACTTCATTCAAACACATTAGAGGCATTGATGTGTGGTCGAGATTGGTTGTGGAGTGAGTTACGAGATGCTCCTAGCACATTAGAGGATGATATTGATGCTGATGAGGAGTCTTGCCATGATAGTGATATTGAATTTACTCCACATCAAACGGATGATACTAATACACGTAGAGGGAGTGCAGCTAGAACATGTTCTTCTCCTTTGTTTTAGTATAGGCCTCATTTATTTATTTTGTTTTAGTGATTAACATGAAACGTGTTTATTCTGTATGAGATTTTTATTGTGTCAAGTATTATCTATAGTTAGGGATTTTCAATGTTGTCATTGTTGTGTATATACTTGAATTGGTTGATTTAGCTAATAGCTTCTCTGGTTGAAACAGACAACTTAAACAACAGCCCCCTTAATAGAAATGGATAATAGGTGTGGGTATGAGTTTTACCCATTTAAAATGGGTAGGTAATTACCCAAACCCAACATTTTGTAAATGGGTATTACCCAACGGGTATTACCCGTGAATTTGTCTTCGGTGGGTATAAACCCACGGGTATTACCCAATGGGTTTAAATGCCAACCTTAATTATTGATGGTACAAGCTACTCCCAAGTACCAACTGTACCTCATAGTCCCGAATAGGACCTATTTTCCTTGTAACAAAGTCCTGAAATAGATGAAAATCCAGAAAAAAAGAAGAGATTAATGTGATCAAGATGAAGATACTAACAAGATATTCCTAGAGGTCGATTTGGTGTTAGCATGGTTTTACCAATATTTGTAATTGGTGTTGTTTTACAGTTGGAAATGCAACGGGTGGTGTTGTTAATTGTGTTGTTTAGCTGCAAATCCAACAGGTGGTATGTTAATTGTCTTTTGGGAACACAGTGAATTAAGATCGATCCTTAATCCATATCAATAATCCAAGTTATGGGATCAAAAATGGCTTTAGGTACACAAAGTTTGCCAAATGTGTACCACAAGGAATTAGACCGAGCGATTGTTGGTATTGTTCTAGTGTGAGTTTCATGGATGCAGAATATGAGGGTGGTGGTTGCAACTCCAACAAAGGGAAGACTTGAAAATTGAAATTGCTGTCACATTGCACATTTGCTAATAAGCGATGATGATACCCAATAAAATGATAATAAATAAAGCATTCCTAAAGTCAACTGGAATCTTGATTTTGTACAATGATATGATCACTTTTACAACATAGAATATATAATTAAGGAGCCGAAATGGCTGGAATCAAATTTGTCTAAGGGCTGTAGAAAGAAGGGCCACACTTGCATTTCCAACCCTCTGGCTCATAATTTGCATACTGAACCGTGAAATGGTTTAGCTTCTTGGTATTAGTAGGCACTTGAATAGCTTCACATGGAGTGCATCCATAACACTTGTTCTCACAGCTTGGAGGGCTTGACCCTATTTTGCTTCCCCCTCTGAAATTTGCGATTTCGTTCATCTTTGCCTCTCCACCGGTTGAGTTTGCCAATTCCTAATTTGATAGAAGAACAATGTCAATTACAGTATTACACACACTAAGCTAAGCAGACACTCCTACACAGGGAAAAAGAGAGGGACCTGTTCCAAGGTAACTTGTGAAGACTGATGTGGGTTCTGTCCTGAGCCTGTCAAGCATTGAGAATGCAAGTTAGATGAGAAAGTGTGGAGCTTGTCCAAAAAGAATTAGAGAGGATGGAAATCCACATTGGCAAGATTAGAGAAGAAAATTGGTTTGAACTGGAAAAGGGTGTCAATTCTGAGATAGATGTAGAAAAGTTGCTAGTATTTGATGAAAAAAGCCAACAGAAACTTTTGATTGACAAGCAATTCTGGGAAAAGGGATCCTCTAGCAGTCCATATTCTTAGGAAAACCAAACAAAGCTTGTATTTGTTTTCGTTTTTCATAAAAAAGGAAGAAAGAAAGAGACATTGTTAGGATTAGTGCAAGGTATATTACTGATACAGGTATTCTCTGATCTGCATAAAGTTGCTCTACCTGGTATAGAAAAGCATTTGACTTTGAAATGTATACTCCAAATGTAAGGAAACAAAATACTGAATCTTTCCACTTAGATAATTTGCAAGAAGACACAATCAGTAGAGGAAAATAAAGAAGCTCAATTTTATGCTTATGATTGAGAAGGGCATCTTCATTTTAAAAAAAAGGGGGAAATCAAGTAAGTACCTGCTTCATGAACATCAAGACCATTACTTGGAGGAAGAAGTCTGCTTGTTGCAGAAACCCAACTCATGATTTGAAGAGCTATAACAAACCAATAACTTATTCCCTTCATTTCTTCAAACCCAAAATGATTGTGGTGATTATTGAGGCTGTTAGAAAGGAACAGACAGAAAGAGATTGAATCACTCAGGGCACTTGAGTTCAAGCTTGATTGCAGCTGGGATTCTATGTATAACAAGGGTGGCAAGGCCTAGAATACTAAAATATTCCAGAACCTCAAAAAATTCTTGGTTTTCTCTCTTAGTCTGTGTATCTTTGCATTTGGTACAGAGATTTTGCTTCACAAGCAAGTGATTCTGAGGTTTCTTGTTGCAAGCTTCTACCTCATTTGACAACTCACCTCAAAAGACCCTTATGCCTGAGGAAGATCTCTCTTTCTCCTTCCCCTCTTTCTCAAATCAAATAAATCCAAGAGAGTGGTACTAAAGGTGAGCTGTTCCTAACCCAAAATAACAGCTCCTCTTTTGGGGCCTGCAAAAAATTGGTGTACCCCAAGTTAATCTCTGCACTCAGAAGCAATCTTAGCCTTTTTGTCATAGCTTGCACAGCTATTTTTTTTTTCCCTCTATATTCCAATATATCCATTGCCTTAAAAGGAATTATGTAATTTTGATTCAGTTGTCAGTAGCAAAAGCCTTTATATAAAAAAGCAGGAAGCATCAATGACATCTAGTACAGATCAGAAAATTGAATGAGTTAGTTAAACAGAGTAAATAGAAGGCTAACCGGGTCAACTTTTTTTTTTTACAGTCTTACAAGTTGGTAGGTGGGGAACACCCAGCATAGTGTACCTCCTTGAATCTGGACCCTCAATTTTTTCTGGGTTACAATGGCAGAGTCTAACATTTGGACCTCAAGCAGATTGGCATTTAAGAATCTGGGTAGCCTTGATGATCTTGAAAGGTACTACTGGTTGATCACATTGATTAGTAGCATATTCTGCTCAGTACTATTACACCTACACATTACTAACATCATCTTTGTTTTGTTGTTTTACTCACTTAAGAATAGGCTAGGACTTTAGCATTAAATCTGCAGAAGCATTTTCTTTTGTACAGCTGTAACAGAAGGCAATATTACTATGGTTTTCTCTCATGGTGCTTTAAGTGCATTTTCAATAAGAAAGCACTGGTTTATATCTGTTGAAGTGCTTCTGCTTAATTGTGTTTTAACAGTAAGCACTTATGATACTGAGTATAAATGGTCAAATGCTCTCTGTGAAAGCACTTGATAGTGTTTTTCTTTAAGAATGCAATGCAAATGCTTCTATGGCTCAGAACAACACTCATCTATTTTTACCAGATGTTGCCAAACATGGTAGTAATATTTTGAAGTGTTTTTACTGTTCTAGAAGTAATACAAAGCTGGCCTCCTCTAACATTTTGAGGATCGTGCTTTTTGAAAAAGTAAGTCTAATATAAGCAACCTTCGTTTCACCAATCAGCACACTCCTCCCTCTAGCTGGGTTTCTGTAGCAATATAGGCACTAGTCTACCGTAAGCTAATTTGGGTGTGGATTTGTTTCCAATAGTTTGCCTAAAATGGATAAATTGGCTGGATTAGGGACGTCATAAACAGATAATAGCTTAAACAATTTACAAATGTGCATAAAAAGCAAGACTTGCTTTCCCTTTTTCTGTTTCAGATAAAAAGGTACACTTGTAGGCATAGCACAATGCACAGGTCGACTTCAAATACACATATACATGTATATACATACTGGTAACTTCACTATTGCCTACTGAGGAGTGTACAGTGTACACTTTCTCTTCCACCTGAAACTACAGACCAGAGAGAGTTGAAGAAGGCAACCATTCATTCATTATTGTCCTTGAAAGAATATGAACCAGCTGGAGCACACCAGGATATAAAATTTCCCACAAAAAAAAAAGAAAAAAAAAAGGCCAGGCTTTTATTTATTTCTGGATATGAAAACAGGTGATGACCTGATGTTCATTTCCAGACCTCCCTGTTGAACACCACTTTTATCATGTAAGACTCAATGTGGTGGCAAGTCTATATTCAAAGGAAAGCCAGAGTTTATGTGTACATAAACAATGAAGAAACCAAATAGACATTAATGTGTCACTTCCAACATGAACAATGCTTCTGAAGACACAAAGGCTTAAACCCCTATGAGTCTATCCAATCAGGAGCATAGCTTCTCAAGTGAAGTATATGAACAAGAATAAGACATAGTTTCTCAGCAGACAGGAGATTAAGTACAATTTTCTATGTTAGTCTTAATGTCTTATTGTTGATGAGGAGGTTTAAGTTCAACTATTTACTACTCGATTGAAATTCATGCAGAAGAATTTAGTAAAAAATGAAACTCATCAAGAAGCATGCAGTAGAAAATGATAATCACTGTATTATATGATTCAACTCCCAATAGTCCAATACCATAAAAGATTTCAGATTTGTCAGTGAAGAAAAGAAACACTATACAAAATTACAAATATTGCTATTTTCTCTTTTACTTTTTAAATATCAAAACATTCTACTAGATCTGTAAGGAGGTCAAGATCCTAGTGAGAGAAAGTTTAGAAGACACTAATGAGCGCACCAAAAGAAATGTTCAACATCATACATTCCAACTGGTGAAGTAATGAGTGTAAAACCTTTGCTAAACCACAATTCCTAGTTCCACCCACCTGATCCCCTATGATTTATGTATCCAAAACCACGTAAAATCCAGGGCAATCCACTTGTGGATTCATATTAAGAAAAAAAAGGAGAAGAAGATCATTCCATATTTCAACAATACAACTATATCATTCATGACATGAGTTCATCAAGTGAGTTTCCAAGGCTAGGACATCGTTGTAATTGACTCAATTTTTACAAGATAACAAGAATAAACCAAAAAAGATTGGAAACAGTGTGATAAAACAGGAATGGGATGTGAATCTAGAGCAATCGAAAGCGGATTGTGGTCAACCTAGAATGGTCTTGGAGCTATTTGGTGTCTACATCTTGACAGTGTTGTTAGCTAAGCTTGAGTTTTTGATCATGATAAGAAATGATGGACATATTTGAGCAATCATGTAACATTTTCATTCAAACGGTATCTGCAAACTACAACAACCATGCCCCATATTATGTAAATAGCTAGAATTCAACAAACATTCCAATCAACCAAGTTCTACAAAGGTCGAACATACAATATTAACTTCTGATTCAACAATAGTGGCATACAACCGACGCTTAACCAACAACCAACCTCTCTCACTTAGAAGAAGAGTCATGACTATCAGAATCTATGTGAGGATGAATTACGGCCTCCACAACAGCTTCGACTTCTTCCTTGATCCTTTCAAACACACTTGGTCCTTTCACTACATCAATTGGGGTGTTCTCATCAATGTCATCACTCGTTCCATGCGTTTCTTTGTCATGACGTGGTGATTTCTCAGCGTGATGTCCTGGTGATTATCAATGTGCCATATCAAAAACATATACATATAAACAGACAGCTACAACCGAATAAATCCTCCCTTACATAAATATGCAATCTTTACACAAAACCCATCATCAAGATTACATTTTTATCTGGAATATTAATGGATCAATCTCAGAATATGAACTCTAAAACAGCAAAAGCAACCCAGAAAGCAGATAACAAAAATAGATGAACCCCACATAGATATAGTACCTGAAACAGAGTCTTTGAGCTCTGGCTTTCCTTCTGCCATTGGAGTTTCTGTGAGAAATTATGTGGGTCTTGAATCTCTGGGATAAGAATTTCTCTTCTTCTCAAGTTCAGAATCCAGGTAGCAAGTTTTCACGGTTGTGAAGCACCCACGTGTGACCCACAAAGTTCGTTAACATTGGGCTTGCGGAACTGGGCTTAGGGATTGTGAAAAGATATGAAATGAAACAACGGGTTATTAAAAAGGTCATAGAACCGAGTATTAAAATATCTGCGATATATCCAATATATCTCATGACATTTTTTTTATTTGAATGACCGATATATCTAGAGGAATCAATATCTTATCTTTTACCATATCTCTAATATTTCTCCTATACTGTCAAATATTTCTGATATTTAGGATATTTACGATATATCTCCGATATATTAAAGAAATATCTGTAAAAAAAATTAGATTGATATCCGGAAGAAAAGTAATTCCCTCGAGGTATATCTCAATGAAGAGTGAGGGTCTCGAGTGATATCTGGGATATAAATAATTCCTTCGAGGTTATATCTCAATGAATAATGAGGGTCTCGAGTGATATCCAGAAGAAAAGTAATTCCCTCGAGGTGTATCCCAATGAAGAGCGGGGGTCTCGAGGAGAGCAGAATTCCCTTCGAGGGATATCTGGATGCAGATTGATCTGTTACACAATTATCAAACTTGGAGATGAGTGGAGGATATTTGCACTTGAGAAAGAAAATGAGTACAGTTAAGAAAGATAAGGTACACTGGTGAGACCGTGAGTTCGTGAGAATAAGATAATATAGAGAACAAGTTGCTAAATTATAGAGATGAGAAACACACACACACACACACACACACACACACACACACACAGAGATGTGACTCCGGCAATAACTAGAGTGACAGATCGACAAGAGATTTGCAAAACGTGTTTGTCCAAAAAAGATGAGACCAATTGAACAAATTGTTCAATTATAGAGATAAGATAGAGAGAGAGACATAGAGAGAGATGTGAGAATTATAAAGATGAGAGAGAGGACTGAGAAGTGAGAATTCTATATAAGAGCTTAGCTCTTAGGTACACCGTACATGATACATCACAGACATACTCTAAAGCATAATTCCCAATTTATCAAGAATTGCAATGCGTTTTTTTTAACACAAATGGCTTTTTCTTCAGCTTGTGAGAGAAACTGAAGTACATTTGCTCTTATCTATACGAAGTAAATGAACCGTCTTGCATATCAAAAGTTGGAAAAACATTCTTCATGGAGATTTGAATGAAGAAATTTACATGGATCTTCCTCCAAGATATAATACTTCTACGGGCGAGATGGTGGTGTGCAAATTGAAAAAGTCCCTGTACGGATTGAAGCAATCTCCAAGAGCTTGGTTTGGAAGGTTCACGTCTTTCATGAAGAAGATTGAGTATAGGCAGAGTAACTCATATCATACTTTGTTCCTGAAACACCAATAGGGTAAGCTTACTGCCTTAATCATTTATGCAGATGATATGGTAGTGACAGGTAATGACATTGACGAAATTAGAAGATTGAAAGATCAGTTGTCTTCTGAATTTGAGATGAAGGACCTTGGGAATTTAAAGTATTTATTGGGAATTGAGGTAGACATGAACATGGACTGTATCGTGCTGAGTCAAAGAAAATATGTTCCGGATTTGCTAGCAGAGACTGGTATGCTTGATTGTACACCAGTTGATACACCGATAGAACAGAACCATCGGATTGCAGAGTATCCTGATCAAGTTCCGACTGACAAATCTCGATATCAAAGGTTAGTTGGAAGATTAATTTACTTGTCGCATACTAGACATGATCTTGCTTATGCGGTTAGTGTAGTGAGTCAGTATATGCACAATCCTAGTCAAGATCACATGAATGCTGTGATGAGAATCTTGAGATACTTAAAGTCTGCTCCTGGAAAAGGCTTGGTGTTTTGAAAGCATGGACATTTGAGGCTAGTGGTTACACTGATGCAGACTGGGCAGGGAACATCACTGACAGACGTTCTACTTTTGGCTATTTTACGTTTGTTGGTGGAAACTTAGTCACTTGGAGAAGCAAGAAACAAAATGTGGTGGCCCGTTCTAGTGCAGAAGCTGAGTACAGAGGTATGGCTCAAGGAGTCTGTGAGTTGTTATGGTTGAGAAGTTTATTAAAGAGTTTGGGTTTCAAGTAGGAATGATCAATACCTCTTCACTGTGACAATAGTGCTGTGGTTGAAATTGCACATAATCCTGTTCAACATGATCGGACAAAGCATGTAGAGATTGACATGTACTTAGACAAGAAAAAGCTAGATGCTCGCATAATCTCGTTCCCATTTGTTCATTCGGAGGAGCAGCTAGCTGACATCCTTACCAAAGCTGTGTCGTCCAGGGCGTTCAGTGACTCACATGATAAGTTGGACATTCAAGATTTGTATGCGCCAACTTGAGGAGAAGTGTTAACGTGAGTCTCAATCCTAGTATATTGGGAAGATGTATATTCTGTAATCAACTAGGATTATGTAAATCTTTCGGTGTAATTAATTTCCTTCTAAGGTTAGAACTGTGTTTGTATATATACCTGACTTGAGGTTTGTTCAATACATCAGAAAATTCTCAACCTTTTGTGTTCTGTTTGACGCAACCATTGTTAATGGCTTTATGCTCTAAGAAATATAACGCCTCCTTTACTTACTATATGATAAAGTCCATTATCACAACCAATTTTCCACACGTTGTTACCTAGTATCCAAAGATTCTCGTACCAAATAAATCAAGGGTAAATCAATATGGTACAACCATGCATGGTTCTTGTTTGTTGTTTCTTATTTGGAGTGTGGGGATCGCTCAGATGTGGTTTCGAAAAACCCAAATTCTCAGCATATCCTGTGGCTTTTTCAGTCATTCTTATTCATCAAGATTACAGGAGAAATCACCAGCAGATTGTATAGCTTTGAGATTCCTTTGTTGTTGGGTATGTCATGGTTGTCATTTCTAATAATCCCACTAGCTAGCTTTCTTTCGCCAAGAATTCAGGCACGTACGGTACAGACGTACTCAATTGTGGAATCAAGTATTGCATCTTAAAAATGTTTTTTCTTTCGTTCTTATTTTCTTATGAGGATGACTATCGTACGTACGTGTACACTGTTTGGTAGGGTAAAGATCATATCAACGGATAAATATGTAACACTTAATTTAGTAAAAAAAAAAAAAAGAGGTAAAACATTACAAATGGAAAGACACTTTTCATTTAATTTGTAATCCTTTCATACTTAGGAAAGGAGTAGTTTCTTTTTCAGCAAGCAATCAACCCGTAACAGATTTGATTGCTTGTTCTTCTCCATGATTTCCGGAAACTATTCCTTTTCTGATATTGACAATGACTCCTGATCATTGTCGTACTTTCCATATGACCTAGTCTCATATCCCTATATAAGCAGCACCGTACCATATGCATTTTATATTATTAAAACCAAAACAGTCAACCCTAAATTTCTCTCTTTAGGGCTCGATCAAAATTCTTTTTCTCTCTAATCGAAGTTAAGGAACGGAAAGATGTCAACCACTGAAAACCTAGGGATCAAGAGGCAGGCTACTCTGTTCAAGAAAGCTCATCACTTGTCAGTTCTATGTGATGCGGAGGTGGCGGTCATCGCTTTCACAGGAGATGGAAAGCTTCACGAGTTCTCGAGCACCACCATGGAGCACACTCTTTCAAGATACAAGGGCAAGGCGGAGCAGCCTAAGCCAGGAGAGCGTCACCGCCGCGAACCTGCGAAACCGGAGGAGCCAAAACCATGTGATCATGAGAATCACGTTCTTGAAGAACTGAAGGGACAGCATGCAGCGCTGAGCTTGGAAAAATCGCGGAGGATAGGGAAAGAGTTGGATGGCTTGAGTAGGGAGGAGCTGTGTGCCCTAGAGGAACAACAACTATTGGCGTTGTTAGCTGTCAATAACAAGAAGAAGGAACTAATTGTGGAGATGTTGCAGAGGTCTATGTCGCATAATGAGCAGGGAGCTGTTCTGCAAGAGAAGAACCTGATCGGAGGGTTGGAGGGGAGGATGATGGAAAGGCCATATGTACTTCAAGATCACGGCCTGAATGGGATGGTTTTCGATACGAAATCGGATGCTGTTTCAGTTCACAATCGTCCCTCAGAGGACAGCGACGAGCATTCCGAGATCTTGCAACTGCGGCTGTGATAATCCATTAATTGTCGACGAGCATTTAGTGCTGAACCCTAATGTATTTATTCATGAGTTTATCAATATTGGTCTTGCAATTTCTTTTCTTTGTGCAACGATCAATTTCTTGTTCATGTGTATAAATTATTACATTAATAATATGGAAAGTTATCTATATGATCGATCGATTAATCTTTGTTTCTTTGAGCAGCAATTTGATATTCTTTGTCTTAGCAAATTATGGTCTAACTTGCTTGGAATTTCATTTGCATGTCTAACATTACGTTTGGTATGTTCTTGTAACATCTTGTTCTTGCTTTACTTTCATTAATTTGATTCATTCATGATGTTATTGTCTTTTCTTGTTGAATGTCTAAACAATCTCAGAAACTAGAAGTTCTAAAACTGAGAGATCATGGTTGGCCGGAAAATTAGCTGAAGGAACTTGATAATGGACACCAAGAATAATAATAATAATTAATAATCAAGAACATAGAAGAGGTGGCCGCTGGGCGCCGCAGCACCAAGCTAGTAATGTAAACTAGAATATCCTAAACCTCCATGAGGAAATAGAGGAGACCACCAGACAAAGACGTACAACTCTAAGATGCTGACGATGAACCTTATATCTCTCATCATTCTTCTTGAATTGTCCCGTGCAGGACCCTTATTAGTATTACTGATACAAAGCCATAAGAGAGCAACGGAGAAGATAAATCCTAACCCTTTGCTGCTTAAAATGGGTTTTTCGTACGTAAGCCAAATCTCCATCAATCCCCAGTCTTCAGTAAAAATTTTCCAAGCTTGTCTCCTGAGATATATTCAGAATTTCAGATGCAGATACGTACGTACTAACCCGGTTAAAGAACAACAAGACGATATAACCCACGTCGGAGAGTCCAGAAACCCTGATTTTGTTGATTTTTGGGGGGTTTAAGTTAGGACCGTACCAAATTGCATGGGCCACATATTGTGGGCTTAGCCACACAAAATGACGTGGGTTATCGGATCCGGGTTATGTTGTAAGTGGGCTTTTAGGGTTTTAGCTAGGGTATTTGCTATAAGAGTATTTGAATCTTTTTGAACCCTATAAGGATTCACAGTTCCATTCAGTTTTGGAAAATGAATAAAGTTTCCGTGGAGGAATTAGGACTTGTGTCTATATATATTATATTCCGTCAAATTATCAATCCAAAGTCCTACTCTTTTGTCCATCTCCATGACAATGAGAGAGATGAAGAGGCAGAAACTAACCAGAGATGAAGAAGTAGATTACGAAAGAGATGATGAGAAACCCTGCATCATTCTGCAATTGCCAGACCACATAATCCTAGAGATCTTTTGTAGAATCCCAATAAACACTGTTATCCAGTGCAAGTATGTGTGCAAGTCTTGGCGTCCTTCCTTCTCAGAGCCCGAGTTCACAAAATCCTATTTGCACGAACTCAGGCGTTCTTGTTTCTCGAAGACCGTACTACCGAAAGCCGGAGCGGAAACACCAAACGACGTCGTCGTGGTATGCCCCCGAATAAGCACGTCTTGGCCAACTTGGAAAGTGTTTCGAGCCCAAACAACATGGTCTTGAAGCTTTCAGATCCTAATGCATTATACAACAGGCTTCATCCAAATTTCAGAGGTATCATGGGTTCCTGCAATGGCTGCCTCTGCTTATTCCGCCATAATGATAAAACTGATGCTTTCATCTTTAACATAGCAAACCCCATTACTCGTGAGTGTATACCTCTTCCGGTCAATGAAGAAATAAGTCGTCCACTACCTCACTTTGGGTCCAATGCCCCCCTCCCCCCCCCCCCCCATCGCAGTTCTATACCTCAAATGGGAGTCTTAGGGGTTTTACTTTCTGTAAGTGATGAACGCACGTTTTGGGTAATGATAGAGTACGGCGTCAAGGCTTCTTGGATCAAAGTGCTTCAAATTGGATATGGTACAATTCATTCTCTTACTGGCGATTTTAGAAGCAGTGGTGTCCAAGTTTTGAAAGTTATGGAGGAGCGTAAAGTTTATTTGTTGTTAGCAGATTACAAATTATGGCTCTACACTCCTGAAACCATGAACCTTGTGAGGGTTGATGAAATTGATGGGATGCCATTAGGGCCTTTAAGTTTTGCGGTACACCATATTCCAAGCTTTCTTTCTCCGAAGGATATTATTGAGGATTACAACTCCAAAGTACTTAGTTAAGCATTTTGATTCTCTACGAATGTTGATACTTCTAATTACGTGAAGGTGTATGTTGTTGGTATATATACCGCAAGCATAAGCAACGACCGAGTAGACCGTTCTCCGGCGACGAAGGGTCCCGCCCCTGACATACTTCCGGTAGACTGACATCCGGGCTACCTCGCTATGGTGAAAGATCATCGGTACCACATCAGAAATGTGTTCCTCCAAGCTCCACAAGAAGACACCATGATAATAGTTATGTATAGTTTGTCCCGCATCGGAAACATAATATGTGAGGGAACCTTCCTTAGCTATAAAAGGAAGGCTTCCCATATGTAGAAACTCTCTGTCTCTCTCTGTCTGGCTGACTGAATCTCTCCCTCCCGATCCCTACTCACTCCATCTCGGAGAGCTCTTGTAACACCAAAGGCGTATTGGCCATGATAGTTGATTCGTAAGTGGACGTAGCCATGTCCTCCGATGGTATGGTGAACCACTATATGTCTGTCTCTTGCCCATGATCATTAATTCTGTTCTACCGTGATTCTGCATAGCTTACGGGATTATGCAGAAACATTTGGCGCCGTCTGTGGGAATCATTACAAAAAGTCACGTTGCTCTTCTCCCGAGAGGCATTCCACCCGAGAGACATTCCACCAACACATGGAGGCAGGCCAACCAGCAAACTCATGAAGGAGGGTCAGCCCATGGTGTTCGGTATATAGGCCCAAGGCATCGGGCCCAAGGCATCAGGCCCAAGCCATTAAGTGGCATAGTCCATGACTCGCCCGGGAGCCCTTTTTCACCTGGTCATCACCAAGAGGCCAACTGGCCTGCGACCGACGCCTCCAGCCTCCAAGAGATGATTCAACGAGACCCAAGGGTTCCTCTCCCGGTGGCAGCCTTCGGTTTGTTCCAAATCGCCGGAGGTCTTTGCCGGCGTCGTAAGACCCATCCTGGACCCTTGTCCACTCAGTCCAAGGAGTGACCCGCCCGGGTTCCCGATTGGCAGCTAGCATCCGGGGTCTCGATCACGATTTCATCAAGGTGCGGGTGTGCAGCCCGCTGTACCTCACCGAGATCACCTCCGCCACTCGGCACCAGAGACCGGCGTCGCCGATCGGCCGGGTAACCAGCGTAAGGACTCTAGCCCGGTCCAGCCCGATTAGCTCTCCCGGGCCAAGCTCATCCGGTGCCGCCCAGGAGTGATGCGTCGGGAGCCAGCTGGTAGCGCCCGGGATCCACCGGCAGCGTCAGTCAGTTGCCCGGCTGGGATGGGCACCGCTCGAGCAACTCGGTCAAGGCTCGTTTGGTTTCATATGCAAATCACTATGGCAAATGGGTTCAGCTCCATCAGTTCACCGGGACCCCGGAGCATGTAAGTCTTGCGACATGATTCCGTTCTCCGGCTAAGGAAAGAAGAAGAAGTTGGTCTGGGCACCCGTCTTCTTACTCTAGGCACCCGGCCCGGCAGCAGCATCACCTTTCCGGGGTTCCTGTCTGAGCATATTCAGCCACAGGGAGTAGAGCAATTGAGGAGGGTAGAGAATTGACCCCATGCAATCAACAGGTCTCAGTGAAAAAAAAAAGAAAAAAGCTATGGACACCAGGAGCTATTTGCCTGGAAAAAGTCAACAAATCTTGTAGGCAGCCCGACCGTACTGGCAACAAGGATTCATCGTCCGGGAGTAATACGGGCATGAATCTGCACCTCCTGTGTGCACCCATTCGGCAGCTATTTTCACAGGTAAGTCCCTCATTTGATTGCCTTTCATTGGATTGAAAACACAATCAGGATATGAAAGTCTTTATGATTAGATTGAGAAACCACCGAGAGATTGACATTCGACCGAGATAGGCATTCCACCGAGAGAGAGGCACTCCACCGAGAGATTGACATTCGATCGAGATAGGCATTCCACAAAGATTGGCATTCGACCGAGATAGACATTCCACCAAGATAGGCATTCGACCAAGAGATAGGCATTCGACCGAGAGATAGGCATTCGACCGAGAGATTGGCATTCGACCGAAAGTCATAAAACTTATATCTTCCCTTTAAAAACGGAGCAAGTGGCTTGATAACCCACAGACGACATTAACACCCCGTCACTCGAGTAGTAACACAGGATATGGAAAGGGCTCGCTACCTTTGTCCATGAAAAATGTAACACCTGGATGGTCATAAAAGGATGTTTCATTTGGCGGGGCACAAAGGTTAGAGACCTATCTCGCGTGTCACAGAGATCATAACACATAGTTGGCCAGGTACAAGATCCACCTCGCGTGTATCACCGAGTTACTAGACCTATCTCGCGTGGAACAAGATCCATCTCGGGTGAGTTGCCGAGATCGTCCTTGCACGCATGCAAACTCCTCAGCTTGCGCGGTAGTCCTTGTACGCGGAGCGAGCTCCTCAGCCCGCGCGGTAGTCCTTGTGCGCGGAGCGAAATCCACAACCCGCGCGATAGTCTTTGTGCGCGGAGCAGACTCCTCAGCTCGCGCGGTAGTCCTTGTGCACAGAGCGAGATCCTCAGCCCGTGTGGTAGTCCCTATGCGCGGAGCGAAATCCACAGCCCGTGCGGTAGTCCTTGTGCACGGAGCGGACTCCAAATCCTCAGCCCGCGCGGTAGACCCTTTGCGCGGAGCGAAATTCACACCCCGCGCGGTAGTCTTTGTGTGCGGAGCGGACTCCAAAGCTCACGCGGTAGTCATTGTGCGCGGAGCTGGCTCCTCAGCTCGCATGTAGTCCTTGTGCACGCGAGCTTCTCAGCTTGCGGGTAGTCCTTGTACATGCGAGATCCTTAGCTCGCGTGGTAGTCCTTATGCGCGGAGCACTCCTCAACTCGCTTGACAATTTCAATCCCTTTGCGCAGAGCTCAGCTGGCCCGATGATGTCAGTTCTTGTGTGCGGAGCGAACTCCACGGCTCGCACGTGAGCCCCTCAGCTCACCCGGTAATGTCAGTTCTTGTGTACGAAGCCGAATCCACCGCAAGTGCCCGAGCTCTTCAACTCGCCCGTTAGTGTCAGCCCTTCTGTGCGAAGCGGACTCCGCAGCAAGCACGCGAGCTCTTCAGCTTGCCCGCTAGTCAATCTTGTGCCAAGCGGACTCTACAGCTCGCACGCTAGCTCCTCGCCCGGCCGAATCAGTCTTGAGGGTGGGGGTCGGGAGGGACTCGACGGACTTGAAGACGCGGAATCAGCAAAGACAAGACCCGAGTAGCCCCCATGTATAGAGAATATCAACAAAGCAAGACCCAAGGGCCACATTGAGCATTACCCGCCCGAGCAGTCTTCGAGCAAGACTTGGGGGGACATAGTGAATCTTGTCACTCCACTCCAAAAGAGAAGAAAATCGTGAGAAAAGAGGAGAGGGAAATAATTCCGAGTAAGAGAACCTTCTTCCTCGGAGAGCTAGGGGGACAGGGAGTGTATGCCGTTACTCGGTCGTTACTTATGCTTGGCGGCATACAATTTATTTTTAACTCTCCAAGTAAGATTGTCCTCTTACTCGGGAGTTGGGGGGGACATGTTGTTGGTATATATACCGTAAGCATAAGCAACGACCGAGTAGACCGTTCTCCAGCGATGAAGGGTCTGGCCCCCGACATACTTCCGGTAGACCGACATCCGGGCTACCTCGCTATGGTGAAAGATCATCGGTACCACATCCAGAAGGTGTTCCTCCAAGCTCCACAAGAAGACACCATGATAATAGTTATGTATAGTTTGTCCCGCATCGGAAACATAATATGTGAGGGAACATTCCTTAGCTATAAAAGGAAGGCTTCCCATATGTAGAAACTCTTTGTCTCTCTTTGTCTGGCTGACTGAATCTCTCCCTCCCGATCCCTACTCACTCTATCTCGGAGAGCTCTTGTAACACCAAATGGCTATTGGCCATGATAGTTGATTCATAAGTGGACGTAGCCATGTCCTTCGATGGCATGGTGAACCACTATATGTCTGTCTCTTGCCCATGATCATTAATTCTGTTCTACCGTGATTCTACATAGCTTACGGGATTATGCAGAAATAGTGTATAACAGTTGTTTTGTTTGTTTTAGGGAGGTCTCTGACGAGTGTTGCATTGTTTGTTGTCTTTTTAAATAGTAGTTGGTATATATATGATGGATCCAAAATTGTATCTAACTTCCCAAGCTTCAGAGTAAGCTAGAAAGGATTGGAAAATTTTACTTCGTTACTACAGTAATTGAAGGAATATAGTTATAGTCCTTTCTTGCATAACATAGCATCATCATGTGTTCATGAGCAGTTGCGCAAAGTCGCAAACCGATCTAGCTACTACATATGCTCATATACATATACCCTTCATACTCAAATCCATTCCAACAGTAGGTATATGTCATACTAGGTAGCTTACCCGCGCTTTGCTCAGAGAGAGAGAGAGAGGCGTAATTTTCGGAAAACGGGAGGCAAAACTGTAATTTTGAGGGTGATGGTAGAACTGTAATTATGACGTAAGGAGACGTCATTTTCGGAGAGCGGGGGGCAAAAATGTAATTCAGTGGGTGATGGCAGGACTATAATTATGACTTAAATGAGAACAGAATCGTCATTGTAGAAAAACCGGGGGGGGGGGCAAAAATGTAATTTAGAGGGTGATGACAGGACTGTAGTTATGACGTAAGTGAAGACATGACTGTAATTCTACAGGTACGATGGCAAATTCGTAAATAAAAGTAAAAGCGGGACGAATTGGTCAATTCCTGGAGGGCCTTATGAACAGTGATGGAGGCTGTACGCGTTTTAGTATAGAGTAAATATGTTGTATGGTTACCTCCTTATTCGATCGGGAAGTTTACTTGACATTCTCTATCAAATTCAAACTGGGAGGAATTTGTAATTCAAACTGGGATTCGACAAATGAAGCCATTGACAATTTGGCATCATTTGGACATTTGCAATTTTGCACATGATGCTGATTCGAGTGACATCAACTATGAGAAGGAAATTAAAAGATTATTTTTAAGAACACCGAAACTATTAAGATGCGTCATTCTTACACATAAGTAACACAATATATAATGTCATCAAATGAACTCCTAGCTAGCTTGAAACAACAAGAGAAGCATTGAGACTTTCACATGAAACAAAAACTGCACAACATAAGTTACCCGAAAGAAGCATCAAAATCCACTTATTTAGTCATAGGATTTGGTCATCAAGCACCAGTGCACTATGATGAGGCAGCTCTTTCCAGAATGACAACTCTACCATGGGGAGTAAGGTTGGTCATCCTTATTTCCGGTACTAAACTTGATTGATCAGGTGTAATAATAACAAACATCATCTTCAACTTACGAGCATGCTCAAGCATGTAGCTTGCTAATTCAAATCCATTAGACCCAATGGTAAGTTCTATGGTTACCTCCTCTAGCTTAGAAACAAACTCAAGACCCTCGAGTTCCCAATATTCCCTATCAAATCCAGATACCTGAAAAAGTATCAAACAAGCTAATCAATCCAAAGAATCTTGATCTGATACAAAAGGTATACGTACCAAGATTGAAATTTTGTAAGTTTCACTTTAATCACTTACATAATTTCCAAAACCACAGAAAGGAAACTCGGGGAAAGATGATAGATTCAAAGTAGTCAAATTAGGCACGACCCTGAAAAGAGAAGTCATTGCTGGAACAAGGTAGTCGTCAATGCCGGTCAAAATTGACATTTGCAAGTACCAAACGTTGCTCAATGGTTTAGGTGCGAAATCTTCCCTGAACAAAGTCTACAAGAGTATGATTAAACCAAAGTCAGAACTATTTCAAAATGGATAAATCTAATGGATCAAAATATAAACATACAACTAATTAAGGATCGAGGGAATGAAGTTTAGATAGTGTCTCTTTACCTCGACAGTCTCTTTGTCTAGAAGAAGAACTTGAACACTGCTTATACTACACAAGAACTGCTCACAAACGCTATCCAAGTCATTTACATCATTAGCAGCTCCCAGATAAATCTCAACTTGTTCCAAAGAACTCATTTCTCCAATATGCTGATGATTCAACATATTCCCACACCATTTTAGATACTTTAGATTTGGGGCCGAAATATTTAACAAACTGTTGTTCCGCTTTCTTGAATCACACTCCCAATTTATATCTATCTCTTCAAGTTTATCACTAGAGATTACAAGATAGTCAACGTGTAGATAACTGGGACACTGGATTGAGCATGACTCCAAAGACGAACTTTCAATGGTGATGTTTTCCAACCCACGAACTTGTTTCAGCCCCAGCTCCTTAATAAACCTACAACAGTAGGAGACCCATTTGCAAAACCCTTCATCATCTTCAATAGTTACATTTCTCAAACTCAAGGACACGAGATTAGAGATAGGAGAAGTACAAAAGGAGGGAGCTTCAAGTTTAGTACACTTCATGTCTAGGGTTAAGTACCTCAAAGACTCACAAAGAAAGACACAAAAAGGAAAATCTATACAATCATCCAGAAGAATATCACCGAGAGCTGGCACCAAAGTTGCAAAGAAAACATAAAGCTCTTCAACATTACAATATATTGCATGCTGAATCCAACCCAAAATTCTTGATTTCTCAAGAACACAATGACTTTCTATTTCAGTTTCCCCATGATGGTATTCAGAAGCCCAATCAATGGACAAGTATTTTAGCTTGTTATTCCCTCGTTGGATCAGGAAGCGATCCAAGGAGTTCAATAACTCCAACCGCTTATCAAATTAGGGCTGGGAATATTGAGCCCGAAATGCAGTCACCGCCCGCACCACACCGCAATATTAGGTGCGGTTAACCGAATGTAGGCAAAACGACGTCGTTTTGCGCACACACCGCACCGACACCGAAATATTAGGTGCAGTTGCGGTTCCGAGTATAACACCACCCGCATTCAAACCGACCGACCAGCTTTCATATATGTATTTTTTAGTTTTTATGTATATTATATATGTTGGTGTATATAGAGACCAACTTGGTCTCTTTCTGACTTTCTCAACCTAAATAACCTAGCCGCATCTGCATATGTTTCTTCCCTCCTCACTCTCCCAATTCCTGACCCTAAACTTAGAGACTCAATCAATCAAACCATAGAAGGATTCGAAGCTCTGGGTCTCTTGCTCTCTCATTCCGCCATCACCAGTTCACCACGCTCTCTCAGTTGCGTTGCTATCTTCTTCTTTTTTCTTTCTATTTTTCTGTTTTCCTCTGAGTTCTCTCTTTGAATGATTTGGTCATTGTTGTTTGTGATTCACTTGGTTTCATGTATGCTTGAACATTCCGTATGATCTTATTATTGTTGTTTTTCGTTTGTGGTATAAATGAAATGTTTGGGCATGAAGTCTTATATGTTTCCTTGTTTGCTTTGCACTGCTTGGGACAATGGTGATAGGTGGAGAGGATGTGAGTGATGAAGAAAATTGAAGGCTGCTGGGACTTTTGGAGATTGTGACTTTTGAAGATTGAAGGATGGAACTTTGAAATGAAGATTGATTTGGTCATTGGAACATAGAACTGTCATTTTCTATTTCTTTCTTCATTTTTCTTTCTTCATTTCGATGATTTGGTCTGTAATCTAATTATCTAAGTACTTATTTAATACTATTAGAATGTTGAATTAGTTGAATTAGTTGAATTTTAGTTTTTATTTCAGGTTGAATGTTGAAAGTGAAATATTGTAGGTTGAATGTGGTTTAAGTGTTTAACTATCAGTTGAATGAATGTTTTTATTTCAGTTTAAATGAGGTTTAACTATGTAATGCGGTTTGAAGCAAACCGCACCGAGCTGCACCGAAAATGCAATTCAACCGAAAATGAAGTTTGCATTATTTAAAAGCAGTTGCAGTCTGCAAAATTAGAACACCGAAAATGCAGTCTGCATTGCGGTTTCGGCCTTAAACCGCACCACACCGCACGGCGCCCACCCTTATCAAATGTGATGGTGGACTCAGAGGGAAATGAATCGAAATTCATTGTGGGATTTGATAGATGAAACCCTCTACATCTTTTGGACAATGTGCTCACTCGGGTGACATCGGCCATGGAAAGGAAGGCCATAATGTGATGAGCAACTTCTGGTGGGAGCTCACTCAACCTGTCTACAGAAACCTGAGCTTCAGCCATTGCAAATATTGGTTTGGTTGTTCTCACTTTTCACTAAAGAAATGATTAGTCTAATTTATAGCATACTTGGAGAGAACGGAGGGTTCTGGAGGGTAACATATCTCGAGGAGTTTCTTTGAAGATAAATATGATATGATGGAAGAATGGGAGATATCTTGGAACAAGTTACTTGCCCATTTTAATTAATGGTGTGTCTGCCACACAGTCAATAGTATGAAAAAATGTCTTGAAAGTATAAGCCGCGCCCAGGTTAGACCAACCGGTTGCAATTGCTTCGGATCATTTTTTGTTTTGAATCAGGCCGACCTATATATTTAGGATTTGTAATTTATATTTATTTTAAGATAATTAACGGAGAGGAACGACGTTAGGTTAAACGAAAAAATAACACATGTGCCAGTTTTCTATTAGACCATCTCCCACTATAGGCTAAAAAGCCAAATTTAGCTTATATTTACTCTTACCATAAGCCAAATTTTAATTTTCAAGATAAAAAATTTAGCCTAAGCTATTTGGTAAGCTAAATTTGGTATTCTATTTTCATAAGCTAAAGCCAAATAATATTTTATTTTGTTTTATTTTTTTTCCTTATCTGCCCTTCTAGCTACCATCTTATTTCATTTTGTATCATTTTTAAATTTGAACTACAAATCTTTAATCTCTCACAACTACATAATTAAAAACTCATTTGTATTTAATTTTTTTTACCATTGCGAAGATCTTGACGAGACATTTCATATAAGCCCCATATCTAATATATTTAGATAAAATCATATACTTGATTAATTATTGAATTAAAAAAAGTTATTCATATAAGCCCCATATCTAATATATTTAGATAAAATCATATACTTGATTAATTAGTGAATTAAAAAAAGTACATAGCTTATTCATGTAAAAGGGTTACACACTTATTAAAGGGAGGTGAAATTTACACTCCTTATTTTACAATCCACACTCCCACCTTTTTTTTTAGGTGAAGTTTTCACAAAAAGACAAAATACATGTCACTAAAGACAAAACTTAAGTTATTAAAAGAGAAAAGTGGAAGTGTGGATTGTAAAATTAGGAGTGTAAATTTCAATTCCCTTATTAAAATGTAAACAACATAAAATGCTAGACTTAACTAAATTACAACATAACGAAATAACTAACATAAAATGCTAGACTTAATAAAAACACATATTATTTTTCAATAAAAAAACCCATATTATAATAACCATCAACAATAATTCGGTACTCCGCCGCTTTCGTTACGGGGCTCCTCCTCCTCCGTGTCCATCACTTGTTCCGGTACCTCCACTTCCTCCATAGTCTTTACCTTTTCCATATCCAAAAGGTACTTCATCGCTTGATCCATATTGACTTGAAACTTGAAGTGCATTACCAAAGCTTCCAGAGTTGAACGTAGCTTGTGTGTCACCTTGGAACAGATTTATGTTAGCAAAATTGTCGATCGCCATAGGAAAATTAAAGATAAGAAAGCTTATTATGAACTTCAAGATGCTTTGATTGAACATATTTGGCAGTGACATGGAAGAACATAAGTTTGAAATCGTGATCGATAAATGTTAATTTTTAAATAAATATTTTGTTTTCAATTTTTTTTTAATTTTCGTTGGTTGTATATTCTGTTTACGCCTAAATTAATATTTTACTGGACAATAAATGTCTATGTGAATATTAATTACATTCTTGGTCCATGTCATACCGGCGAGCCCAAGTTCTTTAAGTTTACAAGTGTCGGCCCGCCAGGGAACCACGCGAGCTGAGTTACAGAGTTCGCGCAGCTCGCGCGCGGAATGGACATAGGCGGACTACACAGTTCGCGCGCGGGATGACTTCACGAGCGGAATTACTATTTGACATGTCGCGTAGGCGAGGCGAGACACTAGGCGAGGCGAGGCAAGCTGGCGAACTGGCTCGCGTAGAAGACTTCGCGAGGAAGCAACAGGCGGAGTCCGCGCGCACCACAATAATCGTTGAAGACTTTTACAAGTCTTTGATATGCTTCGGGCCAATCCCTGTGGCCCATTTAATATAAAAAACTCTTTTAAGGCTCGCGAGCTGCAATAGCCCGCGAAATGGAAGCGAGCTTCAGGAGCACGCGAGATAGCATCCTGTGACAGCCCGCAGGATGAATTTCAGTCCGCATAGAACTCTACAGTTGGCGGCGCGGAAGCAATGCCCTATGCGCGGAATAAAGTGTGCGAACTGGACATGTGTCACAAGATGGTTGGTTCGTGTGGACGGAACAATGCCCTTGTGCTATTAGGGTTTCAGGTCGAACTACTATATAAGGGGGCTCGAACAACTCTCAAAAATCAATACAAACACAAACCAATACAAACTGAATCCCAGTTCCCTTCGAGCCACTCGAAACCCTAACCCTAAGCGCCGCCGCCTAGGTTTTTCTCCAGAGCCCTCCGGACTCTACCCCTTTCAGCTTCTCTCTGAACTCCCTATAATTGCTCTGCTCGCGCCGCCGTGAGTATCGATTGCTTGTGCTCGTAAATCCTCCTCCGAGGTGGCACCTGTAACCCCCCTTTGCCTGATCAAGAAGTCAAGCGCACCCCCATCAACATTTTCCTCGTCCGCGAGGTGGCACGCCCGCACACTCCCCCAATCTCTTTGTTCGCTAGTTGCCTCTGCTCTATGCGCTGAGGATCGTGGCCAAAACATATTCTAATTATCGTATATTTCTTAAGGAATAAGATTTATGTCCTTCTCAATATTTGTAGTTTCAAATAATTTTTAATATTATACATATATATGAGAAAAGAAAAAATATGTGTAGAAATATAACATTACATATATATGACAAAAGAATTAGAAATGACTTTACCTTCAGATTTAGCTTGCGGTGAGAGTGTTTTTTAAAGTCAAAAGGCTATAAATTTAGCTAAGAATTTAACTTACGATGAGAGACTCTGATACGCTAAATTTTTTTTTTTTAAAGAATATTCTTTATTTTTTAAGTTAAATTTAGTTAAAAATTTAACCTACCGGAGATGCCGGAGGTGGCACCATGTCATTTGACACATGGTCTGACTGAGAAGCATAAAAAAATTTCTCCAAGAGCTGCAAGTGCGAAACCCCAAATTGAAGAAGGTACAGCAAACCTTAAAACCGCAATTTGAAGAAGGAAGTGATTAACAGCTAGTTACCCAGAGCACCGGCCAAGGTTTGGGTGAGTCGCTTCCTCTTTTCTTTCAAGTACTTGGCCTCTGATTGTGTGTTCCAACTATGATTGGTTTTTGCTGTAGAAGATTGCAATTACTATTGCCAAGTCGTAGCAATGCTGTTAATTCAGTGACCCATCCTCATTTTACAAGATTGTATTCATCAAAATCATTGTTAGGAAATACCCAAGATGAAAAAGATTCCTCTTTTACAGTTTCATACCTTGCTCTCTCTTTGTTCAAGAAGCAGAGGGTACAGTTTGAATCCCCTGAAAAACCAGACTCTGTTGTTAAGCTTTTCAAGGACTATGGATTGGGGGATACCCACATCTCTGAAATTGCCAAGAAACACCCTGAGCTGCTCTTAATCAATGCTGATAAGACCCTTTTGCTGAAACTCGAGTTCTTTGTCTCCAATGGAATTACAGGTACTGCTCTGGCTCAGGCCCTTTGCGGCAACCCAATTGTGTTGAAATCGAGCTTAGAGAATAGTATCAGGCCTTGTTTTGATATCATTAAGACTCTAGGTATCCCTGATGGAAAGGTCCCTCGATTCATTCAGAAATCCCATAGGAGGTTTAATGTCAAAGTACCGAGAAATGTTGCTTGCAATGTTTCATTTCTGAGGTCACTCAAAGTGCCGGAATCCACACTCCTCTTGCAGGAGCTGGGTTATTTCATTGCAATGTCCTTTAGACTCTGACAAGGTCAAAGAAAATGTCAAGAAAGTCATGAGCATGGGATTCCATCCTTCATGTGCTATGTTCATGAAAGCCTTGTTTGTGATGTCAGTGACTGATGCAACACAATGGGAACAAAAGATGGAATTTTATAGGAAGTGGGGTTGGACTGAAAATGATGTGTTGTGCATTTAGAAAGAGTCCATTTTTCATGTGCTTGAATGATATGATCATATCGAAGAAATTGGATTTTTATACGAATGTAATGGATTGTCAGCCCTCAGATGTAGCTAGATATCCAGGTGTTCTGGCTTATAGTTTGGAGAAGCGAATCATACCTCGGTGTTCTGTTATCAGAGTTCTCCAGCTACAGGGCTTAATTGCAAAGGAAGATGTAGCGATCAGTACCATTCTGCAGAGAAGGGAGAAGTGGTTCTTGGAATATTTTGTGATCAAATATCAAGAGCAAGTACCTGAATTACTAAGCATCTTTCAAGGGAAAATTGGTCTTGCGGAATTGGGCTTAGGGATTGTGAAAAGATATGAAGTGAAACAACTGTAGGATGATTAAAAGGTCGTAGAACCATTTTCATTGCTTTGAGTTCTGCTGCCAGTCTGCCACAAATTCTCATTGACACAACTGTATGTATTGATGACCGATGCTAACCTCAATGCGTGGAGGAGCAGATCATGCCCAGGCATTCTGTTATGGAAGTTTCCTCTTGAATGGATTAATGACTAAGAGATTTTGCTTTATGCACCATATTGAAGAGAAGTGAGGTGCGCTTCATGGAAAGTTGTGTGATCTTGTATCAAGCTCAAGTTCCCAAATTACTGTGGATCTTTCAAGGTAAAGTCCATCCTGCGCAACTGTGGTTAGAATTGGAGGAAAGAGCTGGAGTATTCAATTGCATGACGAAGCTTGTTACTTCAATCATGCAGTGGACTGTTAGAATCTGAAGTTGTAACATCTTCAACTCTTGTTCTTTCTTCAAATGGTCATGCGACAAAGATGTGTGTTTAGGGTGGTAAACTTAATTTCTAATGGCATTAGCTTGTACCTTAAGGTTCTTTTTCATCTAAAACTCAGTTTGGCCCTGTTGAATCTCCTAATTGACAGGTAGGAACATTTGGATATTGAATTTTTGAGTTTTTGATGACCCTGTTTGTGCTAATTACTTCCTTTCATTGTCTGTCTGAATTTGTTTGTCTTGTACTTGTGTCTCTTAAGTACAATGGCTTGTTTAATGGCGTCTACTACCTCAGTATTTTTTTTTGGCAAGTATATTTAACACTTATGGAGATGTTATTCACGGACTCTGAGAAAGGTTTGTTCTCGTTAACCCTCTTAGTTCACAATCTTTGTTTTCTTGGATATCTGGTATATGGAACAATGATTCTCATCCTTTATATTTACTTTTATTTATTTGTTTTTATAATGGAGATATGTTTTGCTATATTTTTGAAGGTATGGGATCACAGAGAAACAAATTCATTTTTTCAAAATGAACTGCCTCAAATTCAAGAGGCTGTGTTCATATCAACAGTTGGATTTGAGAACAAATATCTGTGAGTAAAGTTATCGAATTGAGGAAATGTCTTCTTGGATGGGATCCTCCCCTTTTTGATTATATCAAGCTGAACTTTGAGAAAGCTGTTGATGCAACCTTACCCAGTTGTATATATGACTGAAAGTTTTGGTTTACTCCCGGTCTCTGGTAATTGGCATTACCGAGTGCAGGGTGATTCTTTTCTTTTGATGTGAATGCATTTCTTTACTTCTTCAACAACGTTAATCACTTCAGGCATCAATTCAGTAATACATCTTTCCAACATGTATTCCAATGGATATATTGTCATGGACCGAGTTTGAGTGAAGCAAGTCCATGACACAAGTCCATCATGCAAGGTCCAAGCCCAAGGAGAAGTGCCTTGACATTCATGAAGATGGTGGACATGCCTAGAGAATTCTAGAACCCTTTAGAATTCTCTAGCTTAGATAGTTTCTTGTAGATAACTTGTGTACATTCTAGAACATAGAATTGTAGCCATTGGATTAAGTGAATCCTAGTCATCCATTGAGGAGGTGCTAGGCTATAAATAGGAGGTGAAGGCTCTTGGCCAAACCATCCTAGGAGCACCTTGTAGAAAGCCTTGTAAAGTTCTCATACTCTAATACAAGTTCATTTCTCCCACATTGCCTAAGTGTTTGCTTTGCTTAGCTTTGCCTAGCTTAGCATACTTCGCACACTTCTAGCGTTCTTGCTCTTTGGTGTTGTGTTTGTTTCCGCTGCGTAGAGGAGAGGCTGACTTAGAGGGTTCGAGGAGGTGAACAACTCTAAGGCCGCACGGTTGAAAGAGAAGCGAAGTTCTCATCCCGTGACAATATAGCTGCAAACCATCGAGCTCGTATAAATCAAAAGGTCTATCATACTCGTTTCCCTGTGTATCTCTTCGGTGTTATAGTTTGTTCTCTGTTGCATTTTGATAAAGCCTTTGTTTGGGTTTCCAACATTTTATACTGCATTTCATGTAATTAAAAAGAAAAAGAAAAAAAAGGCAAATGTTGATCAATTTTTTCTATAAGATTCTCACAGTACTCGAGGGGTTTGGTCTAACGAAAACTGGTTAAACTTGCAAGTTGGGTGAATGTGAATTGAATACTCAAAGAAGTCTAACGTTCGATCATTCTTTTGAAAGACACGTTTTGGGAGTTTTTTTTTTTTTTTGTCGAAGAGTTTTGGTGTGAGGTTTACCCAAACATTTATACTATATACTAAAACTCAGTTCCAAAAGGAACAGTACCCGTAGGGCTGAAATTACGATTTCATTTTTGTTTTTTCTTTAATTACAGCTCTGTCATTCTCAGTGTCATTAGGTAAGAAATTATTATTTGGTCATTCTTTCCGTTTTATTACAACCTTGTCACTCCTCTGATATGTGTAATTTACATTTTTGTCTTTACTTTTCGTTTTATTACAACCTTACCATTTGAGGATCAAAATTATCTTTTTACCATCATATTCGTTTTTACATTTAATCTTTTTACAGGTTTGATACACTGTCTAGTTTTAACTAAGTGAGATTTTGATGTAGGGCATACGTACCATGTGACCATACATCCGGCTAATAGAAACGGGTATATGAGTATTGTATATAATTCATAGCTAATTGAACAAAACAGTTATATGCAAAACAAAGATAAAGTAAAATAAGGCTAAATACTAACACTGCTGAAACTTGCAATGTTGTTGGAGGAAACACATCCAAAGTTCTTTATCTGTCACCGATTCAAATCATTCAACGGCCTCCAATGACCAGACCTACAAAATTAACCTTTACTAATTACTACTTACTATTGAGTTATATTTACCCTTCAGTATAAAGGGAAATTGATATCACTTAGCCTTCAGTATATTTACCGTACTAGCTTAGCCTTCCTAGCTGCTTTGCTGAGCGGACCTACAAAAACCCTAAAATCCCAAATTGAAGAAGATACAGAAAACCCTAAAACCCCAATTTGAAGAAGGAAGTGACCAATTCAATTGATCAACAGCTAGCACCAACCAGGGTTCTGGTGAGTCGTTTCCTCTAAGCCTGTGATTTTGAGCTCCAATTATGATTGGTTTTTGCTGCAGAAGATTTCAATTACTATTTCCCAGTCGTAGCAATGCTGTTAATTCACTTACCCGTGCTCATTTTACAAGATTGTATTCATCAAAATCATTGTTAGGAAATACCCAAGATGAAAAAGATTGCTCTTTTACAGTTTCGTACCTTGTAAACTCATGTGGGTTATCCCCAGAACTTGCTCTCTCTTTGTTCAAGAGCCATAGGGTTCAGTTTAAATCCCCAGAAAAGCCAGACTCGGTTGTTAAGCTTTTCAAAGACTATGGATTTGGGGATACCCACATCTCCGAAATTGTCAAGAGACTTCCAGAGCTGCTCATAGTCAATGCTGAGAAGACCCTTTTGCCGAAACTCGAGTTCTTTGACTCCGTTGGGATTAAAGGCACTGCCCTGGCTCAGGTCGTTTCTGGCAACCCAATTGTGTTGAAATTGAGCTTAGAGAATAATATCAGACCTTGTTATGATATCATCAAGACTCTAGGTATCCCTGATGGAAAGGTCCCTCGTTTCATTATGAAATCCCATAGGATGTTTAAGGTTAATGTACTGAGCAATGTTGCTCGGAATGTTTCATTTCTGAGGTCAATAAAAGGGCCGGAATCCACTCTCAATCTGTGTAGGCCCGAGACTCTTTTTACAATGACGACCGATGCTGATGAGTTTAATGAAAATGTCAACAAGGTCATCAGCATGGGATTTCCTCCTTCAAGCTGTACATTTGTGAAAGCACTGTACGTAGTTTCTGTTATGGATGAGTCAAAGTTGGCACAGAGGATGAAGTTTTATAGGAAGTGGGGTTGGACTGAAAAGGATGTGTTGTTGGCATTTAGAAAGAATCCTCCATTTATGTGCTATAGTGAGATGCTTATATCTAGGAAATTGGATTTTTATATGAATACAATGGGTTGCCTGCCCTCAGATGTAGCTGGATATCCAGGTGTTCTGACTTATAGTTTGGAGAAGCGAATCATACCTCGGTGTTCAGTCATCAGAGTTCTCCAGTTACAGGGCTTAATTGCAAAGGAAGATGTATCTATAAATACCATTCTGCAGAGACGGGAGAAGTGGTTCTTGGAAAGTTTTGTGATCAAATATCAAGAGCAAGTACCTGAATTATTGAGCCTATTTCAAGGGAAAACGGGTCTTGCGGAACTGGGCTTAGGATTTGTGAAAAGATATGAAGTGAAACAACAGTGTGATGATTAGAAGGGTCGTAGAACCATTTTCATGTTTTTGAGTGCTGTTGTCAGTCTCATTAATACAACTGTATATAGTGATGACTGGTGCTAATCTTCTATTTATCTGGCATTACATTCTTTGGAGAAGCAGATCATGCCCAGGCATTCGGTTTTGAAAGTTCTCCTGTTGAATAGATTAATAACTAAGAGCTTTGCTTTATGTACTCTTCTGAAGAGAGTGAGGTGTGCTTCTTGGATAGTTTAAACTCCCAATTGACTGGCATGAAACATTTCAATTTTGAAATTTCAAGTTCCCTTTGTGCTACTTACTTCCTTTCACTCTCTGGGTTCTGAATTTGT
This sequence comes from Fragaria iinumae, assembly GCA_009720345.1. Lineage (NCBI taxonomy): Eukaryota > Viridiplantae > Streptophyta > Magnoliopsida > Rosales > Rosaceae > Fragaria > Fragaria iinumae. The sequence continues at coordinate 31,019,756 of CM019122.1, read as the reverse complement.
TTATCTTGTAGTTAAGTCTCTTAGGTAGAATGGCTTATTAAATGGCGTCTGCTATTTGAATACTTTTTTTTTGGTGTGTGGCAAATATCCTGAAGTTAATTTAACACTTAACGAGAGGTTATTCTGAAAAATATTTGTTCTTGTTAATCCTCTTGGTTCATATTCTTTGTTTTCTTGGACATCTAGTATTTAAAACAATGATTCTCATTCGTTTTTTTTTTTATAATGGAGATATGTTGTGCTATATTTTGAAAGTTAGGGGATCAGAGACACAAAATGATTCTTCAAATTGAACTCTCAAATTCAGGAGGTTGTGTTCATATTAACAATTGGATTTGGGAACATAGTATCTATGAGTAAGTTATAGATCAAGCTGTTGATTCAAATGCGGGAGAGAATACAGGTTTTGATGATTCAGATGGTAATGCTTGGCCTCACCAAATTGAAGATGGCCGAGGTTTCGTTTTTCTTTTTCTTTTTTTTTTCTTCATTTTTTTTGGTTTAAAGATGGGGTGCTTTCGATGCCATTTCTTCACTTCTTCAACAGTTTAATCACTTCAATGGATATATAGCAGCAAACCATCTATAGCAAGTATAAATAAAAAGATCTATCAAACTCATTTCCCTGTACCTCTTCTTTGTTACTTTTTTATTTTTATTTTTTATCATCATTTTTTTTTATAAAGGCTTTGTTTGAGTTCTCAACCTTGTTATGATGTATTTCTTGAATAATAATAATAATAATAATAATAATAATAATAATAATAATAATAATAATAATAATAATAAAAAGAAAAGGCCAAAGAGTTTGATCTAACTCATCTCCCAACCTTGGCTGGCGAATATGAGTTGGATGCTGAATGATTTACATTCAATCATCCACTTGTGAAATACACATTCCGATGAGAATTGTATCCGAGTCAGGCCCCAGCTCTCACCTTGCAACCATTTTGTAACAAAGCTAAAAAATTTCTAAGAATTGACTCCGTCTCAAATCACAAGATTTGCTTCAAGTAATTTTTGAGGAAGTTGCTTATATATTGCCTTCGGGAACTGCGTAAAGTAGTTATATGCAAAATCATACAGAAAGCTAAAGAAGGCTAACTACATGTATTTAAGGAAGTACATCCAAAGTTCTTTATGAAAATCTTACAAATCAAAAGACATATTTAACTTTTATGGACAAACATCAAGACCTTCTATAATCCATAAAACGACTGATATATATATATATATATATATATATATATATATATATATATATATATATATATATATATATAAGCAATTCCGCATGATCAAAACAATTGATGCTAAGCTATAGAAAATCCAGGGAGGGGTTCTAATGAGGACTATTTGGTTGATGACTATTTGGTTGAGGACTAGTTGAAGCCTTCTTCGTTAATAGTTTATTATATCCACTTTTCAACCATATTTTTCTATCTCAACCGTTCCGTTTTTAGGTATATATAGGATCACTTATACAAATTTTTAGCAAAATTGGTGATTGTTAAGGAATCGAACTAAATCAAATCAATAGACGATCCAAATCTGTCAAAGAGCAGCCGTTCAAGTTTATAAATCGGTAAATCACATTTATGAACGTTTTAATGATTTTGAATTTGGATGAAAATTTGTAGTGTTGATTTACTCATATAAATCTATAAACTAGAAGGTCGAGATGTGAATATGTGATCGGAAATGGGGTGAAATGAAGAAGTCTTCAACTAGTTCTGAATCACATGTTCCTCATTAAAACCCCTCCAAGAAAATCCATATCAAGTTATATATGTATATATCTCTATCAATGTCTCATAGTATGCGATCAAAAAATGGGCGAAATGAAGAAGTCCTCAACCAAATTATCCTCGTTAGAACCCCTCCTAGAAAATCCATATCAATTTATATATGTATGTATGTGTATCTATCTCTCATATCTCTATGTAACTATATAAAGACAACTTCACAGCTGCAGCTAAATTTCTAGGTGACACACATGTCCTCCTGGCAGAGAGTATAGCTTTGAAGGAAGCATTGCATACGACTTGGTTACAGCATCACACTTATATTGTCATCGAAGGTGATTCCAAAGTTCTGATTGATTGTCTCAATGGGAAAGCAACATGATCGTGGTGGTTAGCTTGGTGTTATGAGATATAAGGTGGTTAGCTTCGTACATTTCTCAGCCTGCTACTTTAGACACGTCCATAAGGAGGCTGATTTTGTTGTAGATAAGATAGCAAATCTAGGTCTCTCTATGGTTTCTCCTCTTGTCTGATTTAACTGTTTATCCTTTTTAATGTCCCAATGTTTCATTTGGATCAGTTAGGAGAGGTGTTCCTCATGGTTTCTTGTTGTAGTTTTTGTTGTTGTTGTTGTTGTTGTTTATTCTTCAAAAATTATATAAAGACGAGGCTTCCCGTATGGATAATTTTCGAAAGAAAAAAAAAACCAACAAATGTACCAGCTCGACATTTGCAGTTTTACGTGTAGAATTGACTAGGTGGACAATTTTTCGTCGGTAGGTTTTACCTTTTACAGTACACAGTTTTACGGTTATATTCCGTCGATTTGCCTACAAAGCTTCAAAGTTATAACTTATAACTTCAAAATCCGGACTACTTACTATTTAGTTAAATTTACTCTCGAGTATAAAACCATACAAATTTCACTTGCACACATAATTACTACTGCTAGCCTTCCTGCTTTACTGAGCTGAGCTTCAAAAACCCTAAAACCCCAAATCGATGAAGATACAGAAATTCCTAAAATCCGAATTTGAAGAAGGAAGTGATCAATTCAATTATCAACAGCAAGTGTTTCGGTGAGTTGCATCTTCTTTGCTTTCAAATACTTAGCCTCTGATTGATTGTGTGCTCCAACTATGCTTGGTTTTTGCTATAGAAGATTGCAGTTACTATTTCCCAGTAGCAATGCTGTTAATTCAGCTACCCATCTTCATTTTACAAGATTATATTCATCAAAATCATTGTTAGGAAATACCCAAGATGAAAAAGATTCCTCTTTTACAGTTTCATACCTTGTAAACTCATGTGGGTTATCCCCAGAACTTGCCCTCTCTTTGTTCAAGAAGCAGAGGGTACAGTTTGAATCCCCTGAAAAACCAGACTCTGTTGTTAAGCTTTTCAAGGACTATGGATTTGGGTATTCCCACATCTCCGAAATTGTGAAGAAACTCCCAGAGCTGCTCGTAGTCAATGCTGAGAAGACCCTTTTGCCGAAACTCAAGTTCTTTGACTCCGTTGGGATTAAAGGCACTGCCCTGGCTCAGGTCCTTTCTGGCAACCCAATTGTGTTGAAATTGAGCTTAGAGAATAATATCAGACCTTGCTATGATATCATCAAGACTCTAGGTATCCCTGATGGAAAGGTCCCTCGTTTGATTATGAAATCCCATAGGATGTTTAAGGTCAAAATACTGAGCAATGTTGCTCGCAATGTTTCATTTCTGCGGTCACTAAAAGTGCCGGAATCCACACTCGATCTGTGTAGGCCTGAGACTCTTGTTACAATGTCAACCGATGCCGATGAGTTTAATGAAAATGTCAACAAGGTCATCAGCATGGGATTTCCTCCTTCAAGCTTTGGGTTTGTGAAAGCACTGTATGTAATTTCTGTGATGGATGAATCAAAGTTGGCAAAGAAGAAGGAATTTTATAGAAAGTGTGGTTGGACTGAAGATGATATATTGTTGGCATTTAACAAGAATCCCATCTTTATGACCGTCTCTGAGAAGAATGTTTCAAGTAAAATGGATTTTCTTGTGAACAAAATCGGTTTGCAGCCGGCTGATGTGGCTAAATATCCCAGTATTCTAATTTATAGTTTAGAGAAGTGGATCATACCTAGGTGGTCAGTTATTAGAGTTCTGCTGTTGAAGGGCTTATTAAGGAAGGAACAATTTTCTTTAGTTGGCAGCGCATTAATGGGTAGGAAAGACCAATTCTTGCATAGGTTTGTGGACAAGTATCAAGAGCAAGTACCCGAGTTATTGAGCATCTTTCAGGGGAAACATGGCCTTGCAGAACTGGGGTTAGGATTTGAGGAAACAGATGGACTGAAACAAATGTAGAACAAACTTGTTATTCCTGTTTGTCTTCATTACAATAATCATAAGAACTAATTTTTCACTAATCTGGTTTTTGCTGTCACAAATAGTAAAATTTTCTCATCTTTGGCATTACCATAGCCATAGCCTTTTATGTCACTTTAAATTACCTTACCAGCAATTTTTAAATGTTTATGCACACAACAGTTCATTATTCTATGGATTGGATTTCACCCGTTTGTATTCCGAACTCCTAACTAGCTGAGCATGAATACATTTGAATTTGAGCCGTTTCTTCCTTTATTTGTTGGATTACTTTTTGAATAGCGTCTAAGTAAGACATGTCTTATCGACCGTCCCATACAGTTTTTAACGTTTTGCTAATTTGTGCACCGGGCCCTTTTGTTTTGCTGTATACAGTGCATTGCAGTAGTTAATTTAGTCTTGAATTTTGTCTACAATTTGGACATTCAGTTTGATGAAAGCTAGAATCTGAAAAAAAATGAAAGTCAAACTTGATGTCTAGAAAGATTCAGGTTCTATGTTGAAGCATTGGGATTCTGGTATTAATAGTATGGTTAGCAGAAGTAAGGAACAGTAGGATTCTGATTTTTACTTTCAGCAGCTGCATTCTGATTTCCTGCTACTTTATATGTTGCTCTACTGGTTTTTCTGTTTTCGTGTTAGTTATACAAGGTTAGTTCCAAAGGTTATTCTAAGTTAAGATATGATCCTTGAATTTAGAGAAAGTTGGTTTATTTATGCAGTTATGTGGTTTTTCATTCTATTTTAAGATATACAAAGTTTGGGTCTTTGGTTGAAAGTTCTGTTGTTAGTAGAACAGTGTAGAGGGATGGTGATGGAGCAGCCATAAGCTGGCTGGAAAATAAATACCCTCTTTGGAAGCCAAGACTAAGCCCAACCTTTTTGGGTCCAAAAGAAAGTCCACTTGGTAGTTTAAGGGTCTTTGCCAGGTTTATTTTCAGTTATAAAAAATAATTATGAGTCCTGTATTAAAGAAGAGGACAAATTGCCTGACGATCATCACAAATTGCCTGACGATCTAAAACAGCGGACGAATATCAAACGAAGAGCCCCGCGCTTTTTCTACTACAAGGAGACTCTTTATCGACAATCGTTTGACGGGTTACTTCTCAGGTGTTTGGGATAAGAAGAGGCGTCGAAAGCCATGAAAGAAGTTCATTCCGGAATATGTGGAGCTCATCAATCAGGCCATAAATTAAATTTTCAAGTAAGGCGAATGGGTTACTACTGGCCCACGATGGTCAAGGATTGCATGGAGTACGCACAGAAATGTCAAGCTTGTCAATTCCACGCGAACTTTATCCATCAACCGCCTAAGCTATTGCATCCTACGATCGCTTCTCACCCATTTGATGTCTGGGGGATAGACGTTGTGGGACCCATAAACCCGAAATCTTCTGGAGGCCACATGTACATTTTGGCAGCCACAAATTCCTTCTCAAAGTGGTCAGAGGCAGTACCGCTTAAAGAGATAAAGAAAGAGACCGTTGTAGACTTCATCAAGACATGCATCATCCAGCGATATGGTGTGCCACGTTGCATCATCACGGATAACGCCAAGTATTTCTCAAATAGTGCTATGCAAAAACTTAGCGAAAAGTATCACTTCAAGCTACACTTTTCATCGATGTACAATGCACCAGCTAATGGTTTGGCAGAGGCATTTAATAAGACGCTCTGCAACATCTTGAAGAAGACCGTTGGCAAGTCACAAAGAGATTGGCATGAGAAGATGGGCGAAGCATTGTGGGCATATAGAACGACATATCGAACTGCCACAAATGCCACACCTTATTCCCTGATGTATGGTGTTGAAGCCGTCTTGCCATTAGAGAAGCAAATTCCCTCATTAAGGATTGCTTTGCAAGAAGGCCTCACAAATGAAGAAAATATCAAGCTACGACTTCAAGAGTTGGAAGCTTTAGACGAGAAGAGGCTTGATGCGCAACAACATCTAGAATGCTACCAAGCCCAGATGTCGCGTGCCTTCAACAAAGGAGTTCGCCCTCGATCCTTTCAAATTGGTGATTTGGTCCTTGCCGTGCGCAGACCCATCATCATGACACACAAGACCGGTCCCAAGTTCAGGTCAAAGTGGGATGGCCCTTATGTCATCAGCGAAGTCTACACCAATGGAGCTTATAAAATCGTGGCTGAAGACGGTTTAAGAATTGGCCCAATCAAAGGCAAGTTCTTAAAGAAATACTATGCCTGAAACAAGTAAAGATTGCTCCTTGTCTGCACGAGCATAAACTGCGAATGACAAATAAAGGCTCCTTGTCTGCACGAGCTTAAACTGCAAATGACAAAAATGCTCTTAGCCTGCATGAGCCTAAACTGCACAAGGTACAATCTAAAAAAAAAAAAGAGTTCTAAATCCTCATCCTTGAACTACGTTATGACTTGATTCTTTCTTTGGAAGTATACGTAGGCAGCTTGAGAATTATATTCTTAAGTTCAGTCACATCAAAATTTTTTTATTTTTTTATTGCATAATGAGTTCTATTGTCAAAATGACTTGTTACATGCGCAAAAAAAAAGGAGAATAAATCATAAGTTACTAAAGATAACGAGCCCTTCACATCCAAGATAGGCTTTTGAAGCCGTTGCGTTGCTTTTCAAAGTCATCTCGGAACCTCTTTGCTTCCTCAAGTTCTTCAACAGTCAACTCAGGGGTTTCCTTGATTTGGACTTTCTGCTTCTCTAAATCGGCAAGCTTTTTGTCATGAAGTAGAAGACTCGCATCTAGGGAGGCTATCTCCTGCTCCAACCTCTGCTGCTTCTCCTTCAAATTCTCCAAGGACTCAATCACAGCTTGACGTTGACCAAGATCAGTTTGACGAAGCTCGATCGACTTGGCAATTTCAACCTCCTTATGAGGCAAACGTTGATCACATGTGCCTGGAGTAGCTTTATGCGTGCATACAAGTCTCGCCGCATTGTATTGAGCAGCACAAGTCATCAAGTTTTCTACCTTGTCTTTCACTGGCGAAGGATCAAACCCATAACACTGAAGTTCGGCCACCATCTCGCCAAGGTCTTTCTTTTTAGAAAGAATGGTTCTTGATGAGTGCTTTGTGATGATGTCTTCAATTTGTCCACAAATTAGAGTGGCGGCCTGCATACGAATCTGTCGGAGCCCTTGGTTAGTGTCCATGACATCAACTTCACCGCGGGTGATATCAGAGAGTGCCATATTGCTTAAAAGCCTCGGAGGATTCACCAAAATATCTTCACGATTAACTTGTTGCGATTCATTTGGTTCGCATGCATCATCTTCGTGAAACGAGTCAGTCTTCATTGGTTCTGTTGAGAGGACGCAAACCTCCCTCGAACAAGCTTCATCTTCAAAAGGTGGGAGTCTTTCTATCTGAAGGTAAAGAAAATGAGTTCAGATCATGCATATAATGTTAAAAAAAAAAAGATGCGTGGTGATGGTGGTGAACATACCTCAACACGATTGGGAGTTTGTTGCGAGGGACCCGGGACTTCGCCAAGAAAATTGCGGTTAAGGAGAAACTCATCGTCAGGATTGAAATAAACAGAGCCAAGGTCGGGTTCAATCATTCGACGCTTAAAGTTCACATCTTTAGAACTGTTGCTACTTCCACTAAGTCTTTTTGCTTGCATGTTGGTCCCCTTTAATTTAAGGTGACTCCTGGCGAGTTGATGATCAGATGAATCCCCATGACCTTCTAAAGCTTGGTGTGGTTCATTCAAAGAATTTCTGCTTGGGGGCAACGCCTTGACAGACGATGCGTGAAGATTATTGTCAGGTTCAATCTCGCGGGGAACCACTCTCTGACAAGATGGCACCTCGCGGAAAACTACTCTTTGGCGAGACAGCATCTCGCAAGACACCACTCTCTGTCGAGACGGCATCTCGCAACGTACCACTCTCTGACGAGATGACATCTCGCGGGGAACAACCTTCTGTCCAGACGGTATTTCGCGTGGAATCACTTTCTGGCAGGGCAGTACCGCGCGAGCAGCGATCTTGTCTTCCTGCGCTTTTAGAAGCTTGTGCGGCGACCCAACAATAGGCATTGTCGCTATAGTCATCTTGGGCACAGAACAATATACTTTGGACCACCATTCAACATAATCACGAGTCACCATGTACTCTTTTAGAGCGTTCTCAGGCGGCAACATCAGTGTGCTCCCTGTCTCACGTTTAGTAGAACTTTCCCAATGCCAGTACGTCAAGGACAATGCGCCTGTCCGAGTGTCCTTATGAAGGCTTCCTGGCACATCTTGAACATAGCCGAACTGACGGCTGAAGCGGTAAGGACTGTAAGGTTGAATGACTCGCCGGTTGCCCTGCCTAAGGGTAAGAAATCCGGATCGAAGGCAGGTAAGATAGACAATGTCTGAACAGTTAACATTCGCACAATCAACGATCATTTTGCGTTCTTTAGAGACTCTGGCTAAGATGTCCATCTCTACATTGCCACATGCATTGAATAAAAAACGAGCTTGTGCGTCTCCAAAATGCTTGGCCGAAAATGCCCCTGAAAAGTGAACCATGCGTGGTTTAAAGTCGTCAGGAAGAGGAGAATAAAAATGGGTGCCGAAATACTCTGCCAACCACGTATATACATAGTGAAAGGGCAATGTAGCCGAACAATTTCCTGGGTCTTTAGAAGCAGAAATCTCGTTCAAGCCTTGGTAAATATTGGCCAACACAGGTACAGCTAGACATAATTGATAGCCTTGGGACATTTTGCTGGCAATTTTAAACACGCTAGGTCGGATCAAGCCTGTATCGTCCATAGGAAAGACAAACAGACACAACCAGCACGCGTAAAATGCCGCCAAGTAAGTAGACTCTATGTCTTCGTCATCCACGCCCAAATCATCAAACGGTGCGGAGTCATCATCAGTTCGAGCTTGAACCTCACGGATTTCGCCAGACGGGTTGTACGTATTCTGAGGTGCACCTTTCTTGTTCCGTACACTCTTGGCGGGCGGCCTCTTGTATCTCAAACTTCCTTTGTACCAGTACTGGATCCATGATGCAATCTTCACTTTTTGCCCTTTATCGCAAAGCTTGTGGTACGCAAGAAATAAGAATTTGCAACTCTTGGGAAGGATTGGCTCACCGCCCTTACCCTTAGCTGCAAATTCTTCAATAGATGGAACAACTTCGTCGTAGAACCTTCCAGTTATGGGCAAGCCACAAATATATGTCAAATCCCTCAAAGAGATAGACATCTCTCCACACGAGGTATGAAGAGTATTCGTGCCAGGGCACCAAAACTCACAGAAGGCCCGCATCACAGGCGCAACACGATCATAGCTGAAGAGCGATGCAAACACCGCTCGGTAGAGACCAGTTTTGTGGATAAGATCGCCGCTTCGGCTCAGGATGTCTTCTAACCACTCCCAGTAACGTTCTGTGTAAGAGAAGGTTCCGTTAGCACGAAATCCTCTCCATTGCACTGAACCATTGCGCATACGGTCGCTAAGAAGCACGAACGGTGTTTGAGGAACGCTATGGTCATGATGAGCAGACTTCAACATTAATACGTCTGCGCTTCGCTTCTCGCTGGTGGATTCGACTGATTGAAAGGTGGCTAGCTGACGCGGTCGTTGGAAAGTCCACCGAGGAATATGACTCGAACCATCATATTGGGGAGACTCAAGAGAGTGCGGCCCAGTCAATGAAGGATAGGTATATAAAGTGGTGCCATCACTTTGAACATCATTAATATCTTTAAGGATGGTGATTGTGCCTCTCTTGAAACTTTTGAAAAAAGCCATGCGAGGTGGTGCACGTCTACTTGTTGGAAAATTGCGCTTCGCTGCCTTAAGATTCTGTTGCGCCTCGCTGCCTTGAACTTCTACCGCGCCTCGCCGAGTAAGGATCCTGCTGGCACTAAAGATGGATAACTCAGAAGTACCTCGCGACCTAAAAAAAAAGAGACGGATCAGCAAATCATATAACTCCGCACCAGAGCAATCAAATTAAAAGGAGAGAGAGAGAGTATACTGTTGATCTCACAGCGAGATGGTTGTAACTTTGTGATGAGTAATGTTCAACCGGAAGCTCTAATTTATAGTGCAATCTTTCCTCATTGAAACTGGAAAAGTATGGAGAATCAAGCAAATCAAGAAAGGAATACATCAAAGGTTTCCGCCCACTGCTTGGAAGCTTTACCAAATCTTTCTGTTCGGAGAAATCCTTGCGAATTAAGGAATCCCTACAAAATTGGGTATCCTATAAATTCGAGGAATTTCTACAAAAAGATGGGGAATCCTTACAAAATTAGGAATCCCTATCAATTCGGGAATTGCCACAAACCCATTAAACATAGACTTCAAGTCACGCCTCTGGCACATGACGACACCATGGCTACGACGCACCTTGAAGTGGGGTCATTTGTAGACATATAAAATTTAACGACAATAATAATCGTTGGATAATCCAAGTAAATATGTGGCATGTGAGTCAACAACATTGGAAAGCCGCCAGAAATAACACGTGGCAACGTGGAAATGATCGGCCTACAACAAAACCTTAAACCCCCAATTGAAATCAATTATCAAGTGTGGATTGACGATGTGACTTCGCCAAGTAAAATAGACTTTGCCAGACGAACAAGACTTCGCCAGGCAAAATAGACTCCGCAAGACGAACAAGACTTCGCCAGGCAAAATGGACTCCGCAAGGCGAAATGGACTTCGCGAGGCGAGCTAGGCTTGGCGAGGTGAAATTGACTCCGCAAGGTGACTTTGACTTCGTAAGCGAAATGGACTTCGCTTAGGCGAGCTAGGCTTGGCGAGATGAAATTGACTCCGCGAGGTGACTTTGACTTCGCGAGGCGAACTAGACTTCACTTCGCGTAGACTTAAACAGTGGCGAGGTGAAATGACTTCATGTAGAGATAAATGAAGGCGAGGCGAACTGGACTTCACTTCGCGTAGACCTAAACAGTGGCGAGGTGAAATGACTTCGTGTAGAGATAAATGAAGGCGAGGCGAACTCGACTTCACTTCGCCTAGACGTAAACAGTGGCGAGGTGAAATGACTTCGTGTAGAGATAAATGAAGGCGAGGCGAACTAGACTTCACTTCGCGTAGACTTAAACAGTGGTGAGGCGGAATGACTCCGCGTAGAGATAAATGAAGGCGAGGCGAACTGGACTTCACTTCGCGTAGACTTAAACAGTGGTGAGGCGGAATGACTCCGCGCGCATGTACGTGAAGGCGAGGTGGAATGACTTCGCGCGCATGAAGGCGAGGTGGATTGACTCCGCGCGCGTAGTTTCACGCGAAGGCGAGGCGAGTTGGCTCCGCGTTGGGAAATTCGCGAAGTAGCTAGACGACACAGTTCGCATGCATGCAGGGATCGGAAATCACGGTTCGCTTGGAAATCAAGCCTCCTCGCGGGATACTTTCCATGTCCGTGAGATAGCTCGCCCCTTACTAAAGATCTTGTCCAAAACGGGACATTCAATCCAAAAGCGATCTGGGCATATCTAAATCTCAAGATTTGATTGATTTGATTATGTTAAAATCGGCAAGTAGATCAATCAGTCAAGATTCATTGATTCGATTAAGGAAATATTATTAATTCAGAATCTTGATTACTTGCCTTAAGTGGAGGCATGTTAACACTATAAATACCCCCTCTCATACCAAGAGGAGGAGGAGCAAAAACCAAGAAGAGCATAGAAGAGAAGCAGCGAACTAGAGAGAGAGAAATCCCTCCGCGAGCTCAGAAGTCTCCCCTAAACCCTTGAAGAACTATCAAGCTCCCTAAACGGCCAGTTCTTCACCAAATCCATAAATCTTGAAGAACTATCAAGCTCCCCAAGTAGCCAGTTCTTCACTAAACCTAAATCCAAATCCCAGATACTTGTTACGAGATCAACCCCGCGTAACCCTCAAGAACAAGTGTTTGTCACCCTTGAGTTAAACCTAAACTCGGAGATAGAATCAGAGGAGTTCACAAAGATTGTAACCCGCATTCGTATTGATTTAAATTAAATTATTCTTTGTACACGTGTTGTTCTGTTATTTGTTACAGATATTTTCGTGTGTACAATATCAATGACTGGTATGTCGTCCTCAGGCAAGCGGCTAACGTCCTCTTACATCAGTCATTCAGGCATTATGTTATTTATAGAAGCATATCATACCTAGGTTTTCAAGTTCTCCTGTTCAAGGGGTTAATAGTAAGGGAAAATGCAATACATGAGATTTTGCTTTATTTACTATCCCGGATAGTTCACAAGTATCCGAGACCAAGTCCCAGAATTAGTGAGGATCTTTCAAGATGCGGAACTGTGCTTAGAATGTGAGTAAAGAGCTGGAGGAGATCAGTTACAGAACAAGCTTTTCAATGCCATACGAACCGTGGAGTTTGAAAAAAAAAAAATTGATTCTTGTATGGATTCCAGCATCAGACGTTCGTACAGCAGTATCCAATCCAGAACGTCTTTGCGAGCTCCGTAACAAGAAATGTTATGTTTTGTTACAGAAGTTGTGTGTGGTTTTGTTACATTAATACATTGATTCCCTGGTGAAGTATATGAACACATGTTTAAGTAAGAGATGAAATTCAAGTAATATGTGTTTCTTTTTTAAGGAAAATTACTTAATATTAATAGGAATCAGGAACTCAGATGTTCACATTGCTACTTGTTTACAATATGATCAAGTGCAAAAACATGATCGGATACAGCTGTTGGAAAGGTTATGAAAACTAGAGATCCAACTGAAAATTAAGCTTTTTGATTGGCTCTTGATCAGCGGTAGGCTTAAGACAAGAGATAGGTTTTCCAGGTTTGATTTTATTGCTGATATCTCTTGTCTATTTTGTAACAATGATAATGAAACACCTGATCACCTCTTTGGCTATTGTGACTTTACTAAAAATGTTTGGACCTTTCCAATGTTGTGCCCCCAATTGATTAGGAAGAGGGTTTTCTTAATGTCCTAAAGGAACTCTTTATTTCACAGCCATATGATGTTGATTTGTTTGCAAAAGCGATAACCACTTGCTGGCAAGTCTGGAAAGTTAAAAATGACACGGTTTTTAAGGGAGTTGTTCATAATTCTCTATCAACTACCTTAGCAGCAGCTTCCATGATTTCAAGTCAAAGTAATCTAGCGAAAGAGTAACTGGGGTGCATTCTCAAAACCATTACACCACTATCAAATGACAAGTACCTCTTAACTTTTTTGTTAAAATTAATTTTGATGATTCAGTCACAAGCAACGCTTGTGGTTTTATAATTTGAGACGCCAATGGAAGACCAATTTCTGCCGCCTCTTGTTGCATTGGAAGTGCTTTAGTCCCTATTGCTGAAGCTGTGGTGTTAAGAGACAGCTTAATCAAAGCAAAGAAGAAAAACTTCACCAATTGTGAAGTTGAAGGTGACATCAAGCTTGTGATAGACACAGTGAATGACCGCTTTGAGCCGTCTTGGAGATTGATCAAACTAATGCAAGACATCATAACTTTAGCTATTAGTTTTGATTTCATTATCTTTAAGTATGTCTTCAGGGAAGCTAACTTTGTTGCCGATGCGATTGCCAATTTAGGTATTCTTGTAATTCACTTTTATATTGAAAATTTGGAATGATAAGCTAGTTTGTAAGGCTTCAAGAGCCTTATTTTTTAATATTGTGAACCTTGGTTGTCTTACAAGCTTCTTAATGCAATTTCTTTATTTTTTAAAAAAAAAAAACTCAGGTGTACACATCAGAAAGTTAGTAAATCAAATAGCCATGGTGGTTCATATTCGAGCCGTACCGGTAATGCTGCTAATACATTGGTTGCCCATTACACACTTAAACCTTTTTAAATGAATAGCTTTAATAGCGTTAAGATCGATAAGTAGTATTATCTGATCAGGGTTATTTGATTATCGAGATGAATTTGCACTAAGCGGTGATTCGATGTCACTGCAAACTGCAAAGTAATAATATAAGCTAATGCGCCTTCAGCCCTCGCACATAGCTGACCGCTTACCCATCTCAGTCCGAGGAGCAAAAACCCTAAATCCAATTGGGTTTCATCGTCAACAGTGAAGCAGTGATCAATTGAAGCTGAGCAGAGAAAGCATTTGTATTTGGTGAGTCCCCCATCCTGGTTGTTTGCTCCAATTATGTTTGAGTTTTGTTGTAGAAGATTGCAATTACTAGTTCCAAGCATTTCTGTTGATTCTTCAGTGACCCATTTTCAAAAGGCGTCTCCTTTTAGCACATCATATTCGTCATTATCATTGATAGGGTCTGAAATACATGATGATAAACCAGAAGATGGAAAACACCAATCTTTTACAGTTTCATACTTGATAAACTCATTTGGGTTCTCCCCACAACTTGCTCTCTCGTTGTCCAAGAAGCGAGGGGTACACTTCAACTCCCCAGAAAGACCAGACTCGGTCATTAAGCTTCTGAAAGATTATGGATTCAGTGATAGCAATGTCGCCGAAATTGTTAAGAAACTCCCAACCATTCTCCTATTCAAACCTGAAAAGTCCCTTGTCCCCAAACTCGAGTTTTTTGGTTCCATTGGCATTACCTCACTCGGCTCATTTGCCGCAGCAGTTTTTTAAACCATAGCATCGAGAGGAGGCTCATACCTTGTTACAATATCATCAAAACTCTACCTGTTGGTGACAGAACGCTCGGTCTCTTCATGAAGGGGTGGAGTCGGATGTTCAATGTCAGAGTACTAGTCAATGCTGCTAACAATGTTGCATTTCTGAGATCACTTCAAGCCCCAGAATCCTCAATCTATTTGTATGAACCCTATTATATTTTTGCAGTATCCCGTGACACTGCCAAGTTTAAGGAATATGTGGAGAAGGTCGTCAGTTTGGGATTTTGCCCTTCATCCACAACGTTTGTGAGAGCCCTGTATGTGATTTCTATAATGAATGGAAGAAAATGGTCACAGAGGATGAAATTTTACAGGGAGAGGGGTTGGGCTGAAGACAATGTATTATCTGCATTTATAAAGAGTCCCGGATTTATGTTCTTGAGTGAGAAGAATGTTTCAATGAAATTGGATTTTTTATTTCAACAAAATGGGTTGGCAGCCAGCTGATGTAGCTCAACATCCCACTCTTCTGACTTATAGTTTGGAGAAGTGGATCATACCTAGGTGGTCAGTTATTAGAGTTCTGCTATTGAAGGGCTTTATAACGAAGGGACAATTTTCTTTAGTTGGCACCGCGTTAATGGGTAGAAAAGACCAGTTCTTGCATAGGTTTGTGAACAAGTATCAAGAGCAAGTACCCGAATTATTGAGCATCTTTCAAGGGAAAATTGGCCTTGCAGAACTGGGGTTAGGATTTGAGGAAACAGATGGAGTGAAACAAATGTAGGGAAAACTTGTTATTCCTGTTGTCTTCATTACAATGATCATAAGAACTAATTTTTCACTAATCTGAGTTTTGCTGTCACAAATAGTCAACTTTTTCTCTGGCATTACCATACACTTTCATGTCACTTTGTGTTTCCTTACCAGCAATGATTTTTAAATGTTTATGCACACAACATTGTAGTTTATTATTCTCTGGATTGGATTTCACCCATTTGTATTCTGAACTCCTAACTAGCTGTGCATGAAGATATTTGCCTATATTTATGGCCTTCTCTTCCTATATTTGTTGGATTAATTGTTGATTAGTGTCTAAGTAAAACATGTCTTACAGACCGTACCATATAGTTTTTGCCAATGTGAGCATCCAGCCCTTATGTTTTGCTGTATATCGTGCACTGCAGTAGTGAATTTAGTCTTGATTTTAGTCTACAATTTGGACATTCAGTTTGATGAAAGCTAAAATCTGAAAAACATGAAAAGCCAAACTTGATTTCTAGAAAGATTCAGGTTATATGTTGAACCATCGAGATTCTGATTTTAATAGTATGGTTAGCAAAAGTAAGGAACACTAGGATGTTTTCTTTCATTTTCTGAACCCTGTTATTTGTCTCCCTCCATGTCTATTAAGCAGTTATTGCAAGAGAATTGGGTCGACACTAGTACATATTTCATATTTGCTTCCCATGCTAATTTGAAGCCACCCGAGCCAACAATGTCAGGGCAATGATGCCTCGACCAAAACCTTCAACTTACTCTATAACCAAAATTAGAGGTCTCTACAGTACAGGCAATAAAAAAATAGGTGGTCATGGGACTCGTGGTCTTTAGTTAAAGAGCAAGTCACCTCCCCAGCATAACATTGTGCTTTTGTTTCTTGTCTTTTTTCTTTCTTAGGTAATATGCTAACTCCAAACTTCAAAAAGAACTCCTGCTAGGTTATTTTTTTTTTTTTTTTTTTTTTTTGGATACAAAGATCTCCGGCTACTTTATATGTTCTCTACTGCTATTTTAGAGAGCGTATTTAGGGAATATGTGGGGAGGTCATCAGTATGGGATTTTCCCTTTCATCAACAACATTTGTGAGAGCCCTGTATGTGATTTCTATAATGAATGGAACAAAATGGTCACAGAGATGGAATTTTACAGGAAGTGGGCCGGGTTGGGCTGAAGATGATGTATTGTCTGCGTTTAGAAAGAGTCCCGCATTAATGTTCTTGAGTGAGAAGAATGTTTCCCTTAAATTGGATTTTTATTTGAACAATATGGGTTGGCAGCCAGCTGATATAGCTTGACATCCCACTGTTCTGACTTATTAGAATTCTGCTGTTCGGTTTTTAGAATTCTGCTGTTGCAAGGCTTAATAAGGAAGGGAAAATATTCTGTTTCTTGCATAGGTTTGGGAACACGTATTAAGAGCAAGTACCTGAATTGTTGAGCATCTTTCAAGGAAACCTATGCAAGAAATCGTCTTTCCTCAGCATCTTTCAAGGAAAAATTGGTCTTCCATGATGTTGAGGAAAAACGATTTCTTGCATGGGTTTGTGAACACGTATCAAGAGTAAGTACCTGAATTATTGAGCATCTTTCAAGGAAAAATTGATCTAGCAGAATTGGGCTTCGGATTTGAGGAAAAAGATGGAGAGAAACAAGTTTGGGACAAAGCTTGTTATTTTGTTTTGTTTTTTTGGATGATTAGGAGAATCATGAGAACCAAGTTTTCCTTGTTTGAGTTCTGCTGACACAAATAGTTAGATCTTGCTCGTCTTGGAATTACCATAGCCTTTATTTTACTTTGGTTTACCCTGCCAACATTGATTTGATAGTTACTTGATCTGAGAAAGGCATGCTTAGAAGAGAGAGGTCTTGCACTGTAAATTTGCAGTTTGATTGATTCAATTTTAAATTGATTTCCATATTTTTAACCGACTTGCAGGGTAAATTTGCAGTTCTTGCTAATGTAAGCATCCAGTGGCTGTTGTTATGCTGCTATATGATCTGTCTGTTTATTTTTTTTTATTTTTTTAGTCTATGAATTTAATTAAAAGCTAAGAAATAAGCCAATGCCAATTACTCCCGGGCAGTCTCCACTCTAGGTGAAACATTCAGGTTTGTTGTAGATGGATTGAGATTCTAGGAGGTGATACAGCATCACCTCTAATTTCCTGCAGACTTGATTTGTTGTTTCACTACTTTTGGCTTTCCAATGATAAAAGGTTAGAGACTCAAGTGCTATTTGTTTCTTGTTTGAAACTTGAGTGCAGATGGCGTGTCAAGGCCTTTTCCATCCCTAAATAAAATGTATCTCGATTCGTTATAGTTTGGAGTATCACTAATTCACTAGATTGCAATGTGTCGTTGTCATTCTATTTAAAAGGTGCAAGGGAAATTTGTTATCATCTGCAGGGGAGGAGTTTATGTGAAAGCCATAGCGAGTCCATCCTAACCTACGCAATGAGCGGTTTTCAGCTGGCACAATCGATTTGCAGGGATCTCACGAGAAATATTGTATAGTTTGTGTGGAAAGAGATGGAATCCCCACTCAAGTGGAATGTCCATTCCTTCATCTTCGTCTTCAAGCAACTTGGATGCCTGCAGTGCTACATATAAAGCAAGAATTTTAGACAAAGCAGGACTGGAACGTCTAGTACAAACTACTCGATGTACAACTCATGGGACAAATGAATTGATCGAATAAACTCCCTGGCCAATATTTGCCTGAATCATTTATGGATCTAGAGTTCTAACACCAAGGGAAATTGTGGAATATGGCAATGATGGTATGATTTTGCTTAAAACACGAAAACAACACGTACTTTTAATCTAATAGTCATCTCAAGGTGCTAACAGAAATAGCCGATGGGGTTACAGATGCAATGTGTCAACCATGAATGGCGGATGTTCTTTTGCCGGAAACCACTTGCCTCCGACCGGTTGCTCTCTGTTTTGCGGATGCGATGTCATTTGCAGTTTTAGCTCGGTTCATTCCTAAATTACTTACCACTTAATCAATTAACGATTGTGAACCTTATTTGCTTAACATATAACATAATCTAATTGGTTTATGTTCCTCAAGTCTAGGCTGTCTAGCATAAAAACACTACATCTTTTTTTTTCCTCGAGTTCACCTTTGAAGAGTCTGATCATTGACTGTCGTTTTCAAAGTCTTCCTTTCAGTGCCTTTCGATACGGTATTGAATGGAAATGGATAAGAGCCTAAAAAGGACCAAAGAGAAAAAACAACAGCGCGGCTACAAAGATATTTGAGCCTTTTTCTTTGCCCCCAGAAGTAGTTCATATATATATATATATATATATATATATATATATATATATAGCCATTTTTAACAAGAACTCCTTAGTTGAGGACTTGTTAAAGACTTTTCAGCTTATCCCACCTTTTGATCTTATATACACATCTTGACCGTTCAATTTATAAGTGTTTATGAATATATCATTTTTCCAAATTTTCAGCTATATTGAAAATTGTTAAGGCATACATAAGTGTGATTTATCAATTATGAACTTGAACGGTTCATATTTGACAAATTTGGTTCATCCATTAATTTGATCTTGATTGTTATCTTAACGAACACCAATTTGGCTGAAAATTTGTAGAAATGATCTACTCATATAAACCTAAAAACTGAACGGATGAGATGTTAAAATATGATCGAAAAATGAGTTTTTTAAACCATAAACCGAAAAATCCTCAACTAATCCTCAACTTAAGAGTCTTCACTAGAAAAACTCAATCTTTATATATCTATATGTATAGGTGATATATGAGACATGAGCATACGTACGAAAACAAAATGGGAGTGAAGGTATTGGACCTGAACCAGTCGTGACTCGTGAGTCAAGACTTGGGGATTTGAACCCTGTGTCATGACTCATAGCCTTTGACATTGTCTCTGTCTCCATCTATCTCCATCTGTACGTCTCTCTACTGGAAACCATTGAACACTTTCTTTCTTGACAAGTATTACTAGAATTTTCGATTGAGCTTAATGTTGTAATATATATTATGTTTGACCACCTCTGCATTATATGATAATTTATGTACTTTTTATACACGTAAACTACGTACAAGAATACATGAAACTTTGAAGCCTTCAAGTGGTGCAAGAATCAAACCTCTCCTCTCCTCGTGGGGTTGTCGAAATCAAACCCAGCTTTCGTTTTTCCATGTAGAAAACCCTGTTTAATGGGAAAAAAGTTTCCAGGCTTGCCATGCACTTCTAGTTTCAGCAATCTTAGTCTAAAATCTGAATCCGTGTTAGAAGGTACCAACTACCAACTAGTCAACTCCAATGTTGAAATTTTCATTGTTGTTTCGACATGATTATGTAGTATTTAAGGAGAGAACTGATTCATGTAGAGGTACTATACTACAACCGACTCATTGCTTCAGATTAGGAGACATCGATCAGTTTTCATAATAGGTAAGCAGTCTTCATCTTAATCTCTTTCACTTAACTAGCTGTTTGTTTCTAAATGCATGCTTTCACAGACATACAAATAGTTTTGGTTAAGATCAAAGCTTGACCAAGGTTTATGTTAATGTCATATTTAGTGTGAGTTTGTATCATGGAGAAAGCATTAAGTCTATCTTAATGCAGATAATGGGATACACTACCTTGAATTCGGCTTTTGTGTACATATTTCTGAGGCACATTCATTTTGGTTTGACAGAAATTGTAGAAATGGTGACGCTGACATCTATCAAGAGAAAGAAGGAGATTTCAAGAACAGTAAGCTTTGATAGGAAAACCGATTCAAGCAACACCACCAGATCCAATGGCGTAGTTGAACTGGTTTTAGAAGAATCTGTAAGCTACAAGAAAAGGAAAGCAGGACAACTAAAGCTTGATACTTCAACTTTGCTACACAAGGTAGAAGGTTGTGTTTATCCACAGACCCCACGTGAGCTTGATGAAGCTGCAATCAAGCTGCAGAAATTTTACAAGAGTTACCGAACTAGACGAAACCTTGCAGATTGTGCGGTGGTTGTTGAGGAGCTATGGTTTGTTCTGTTATCATTTCCTATTCTGGTTCTTGTTAAGTTCAGTCATATAGATATCACTTATATGCTTATGCTGATCATGCATTTTCTTATAATTGTTGTAGGTGGAAGGCATTAGACTTTGCTGCACTTAGGCGTAGCTCAGTGTCATTCTTTGAATCTGTTAAATCAGAAACTGCAGTTTCCAGATGGGCAAGAGCAAAGACTAGAGCTGCCAAGGTGATCTTAATTTCTATATCTTGCAGTTAAAAGTTACTTGGCTTTGACATGATAATATTTTAATACCATTCAGTTCAACTTTGGACCCAATCAGTCCTCTTTGAGACATTTTACATTTAGAAATCGACTTTACTGTGCTTTGACCATGACCAAAATAATTGACTAAATCAAAGTTTATAAATTCTTGTAAGAACTGGGTACTTTCTAGTCATTAACTGTTGAATAAGTTGAATATGTGATTGTAGGTTGGGAAGGGTTTGTCCAAGGATGAGAAGGCTCAGAAATTAGCACTGAGACATTGGCTTGAGGCTGTAAGCTCCTATTAAGAACCTTTATCCCATTATTACATTATGTGTCAAATGCATTTTGAGACTGGTTTAAACTATACTTTATCAGAAACCCAATATGAAATTGACTTGTAGGAACATTTGATTCACTAGTACTGCTTGATAATTTAACTTAAATCTCATTCTTATGACAAACAGATTGATCCACGACATCGATATGGACACAATCTGCACTTGTATTATGATGTCTGGTTTAATAGCGCGAGCTCTCAACCTTTCTTCTACTGGTACAGTTTTCACTAAATCTGTATCATAATGTTATGGCTTATCTTTTGTTACCTTTCTGATTATGCACCTGAAATTGATGTAGGTTGGATGTTGGAGATGGGAAAGAAGAAAATCTTGAAAAGTGTCCAAGAACGGTTCTGCAACGCCAATGCATCAAGTACCTTGGACCGGTGCGTACTAATTTATACATATCGAGAATGGATCTTAAAACTGTACTGTGTTTGATGTGTGGTAGATGATATCTTATATTGCTATTACAGAATGAGAGGGAAACATATGAAGTGATTGTGACAAGTGGGAAGCTTGTATTCAGACAAAGTGGGAACCTTGTGACTACTACTGAGGGGACCAAATGGATCTTTGTTCTCAGTGCATCGAGGATTATGTATGTTGCGGAGAAGAAGAAAGGCTACTTCCAGCACTCTAGTTTTCTATCCGGAGGTGCCACCATTGCAGCAGGGAGATTAGTTGCTTCTGATGGGGTTCTTGAGGTATATATGCTTCTTATTTTTCAGACACAGTCCATTGCCAAATGGACGTTACATTTCTCGATGTATAACTTCTTTTCTCACCGGCCTACTAATATTTGTTCTTGTAATCTTCATATTGTGCAGGCTGTTTGGTGCTACAGTGGTCATTATCGGCCGACAGAAGAACACTTTTTGGAGTTTATTAGCTTCTTAGAGGAGCAACAGGTGGACTTGACAAATGTCAAAGTAATTATTCAAAATCTTTCCTAATGCCAAAGCTTGATAATGGATTAATGGAACTTCTTTTCTATGTGATAGTCACTAAGTCTATCTGCAATCATTTTTCTGTGCAGAAACATCCAATAGATGATGATATTCCACCTTCAGAATCTACCAATAAAGATATGAGAACCCTTGAGGATATCCCATCAGCGAACATTGACCCGAGTACTAATGAAAATGAGCATGCCATTGGCACTTCCATAGAAAGTGATCACAATCAAGACATTGTAGAAGAACCAAAGTTTGACATAGGAAGGGGATTGCCTTGCAAATGGGCTACAGGAGCTGGTCCTCGAATTGGATGTGTGAGAGACTACCCCGCACAGCTCCAATTTCAAGCACTTGAGCAAGTTAATCTGTCACCTAGAATCAAAGCAGAACGCCCTGCAATCAATAATACCCCAGTGCCTTCACCAAGACCTAGTCCCAAGTTCCACTTATCACCTAGACTTGCATATATGGGACTTCCTAGCCCAAGAAGATTGCATAATTTAAGTCCTGCTAACTCCCCACTAGATCTTTCAGCAACTAAACCCCATTGTTCTTAACTTCACAAGGGTACTAAGGTTTCAAGGGACTGATTTGCCTAGAATGACTTCCTATTTGGTTCTTAATTTCTTGACCTAGAAGAGGTCATCTACCTAATCACTGCACCTTTTCCACTATTTTTTATAAACCTATTTCAGGGCTAGCTGACCTTTTTCATTGTATCATTCATTTTTATAAGCATTGGAAGAGATACATTTCAAAAGTCTCTTTCCATGCAAGTTTTTGTATTGTATTCTTAATTCAAATTTCAAATAAGAGTATATATAAGACCCTCTGCATTTGTTCAATTCCTATGTCCCTCTCTAATCTCTAGAATTTGACAATTTTTCAAAACCAAAGATACATCAATATTTCACACACTAATCAAGCATCAATGATAAACATCCATTGTCGGAAATTTTTGGACTTAATTTGCTTATCTTCGTTCTTATCTTCAATTATGTTAGAATGAAGGAAAAGAAGATAAGAAAAGTTTCAGTTTTTGTTCCACTGTATATGTATGTATATATATTCAGTTATATACAGAGACTCTTGTGCTAAAGCTAGAAAAATAAACATTCCTACTTTCATGTCCTTAACCATTCGACGACAACATGAAATTTATTCTCAGATCTGTTACAAAATAAACATTCCTACTTTTATATATTACTGTATCTGCAGGATTCTCTGATGGCAATATTCTTTGTGGAGGAGGCACAAAAAATGGTATCTTACACCTCTGACAATCATGGAGTATCATCTTTGCCGCTGTCATTAGGTCAGGTTCGCCACCCTTCAAAAGCTTCCTGGATGATTTGCATAGCTGAACTAAGAAGTCATTGTCATCCTCCCAGTCCTGTATCTTATATGCTCTTTGCAAATGCTCTTTCTTAACTCGTTTCAGAACTTCTGCTATGTGTTCCGAAGCATCCTGCAAGTTTTTAACACGTACCACGCCCTTCAGTACAATATCTGTTTCAGAATCGACATTGGTGTGACACACAACTCCGGGGCAGTCAATTAAGAAGATTCTCTTTGTGTTATATATTGCCACACTAGTTTCCCCTGGAATAGGTGCAACCTTGCAAACATTTTTTGTTCGCAATGTGTTGATAACAGATGACTTTCCGACATTGGGATACCCAACAAACCCCACAGAAATTATCCCTTCACAATTATAAGAAAACAAAACCAATAACAAAAAAGAACACCTCGTCCCTCCACAATATGGCCGAGGGGGAGGCCTGAGATGATGACTGTTAATACCAAAAGTGTCAATTTGAAGGGCCAACAGTACCGAGCTGATGGGAAGCACTTTTCCACGTTGTTACGTTCTAAAGTCATCGATTGATTCAGGCATGTCTTACGGGTTAAGCACACCACTCTACGCATTAGTCGAAATATTCGTTTGAGCTCACCTATACTCAAGAGATTCAAACCTCTGAGGTAAAAAAACCAATCTATTACTGTACTTACTACAACTCGAGCTATCGATAACTTGAGCGTTAGTGTACCTTTTGCACGTACCATTACCCTTTTCTTTTCTGAAGCCTGATTCGCTGTTTATGTTGCACATTATGTCACGCAGTCACTTGATTTTCTGTACCAAACAAACACAACGAATATGTAGCTTTCCTTTTTGTTCCTATATACCCGTACCCGACCCGGTGCAATTGACTCTTTAACCGACCCGCTACTGGACCCAGGGACCCACTATTCCCACTTAAACCCGTTTCGGAAGCTTCCATCGAAACGTCGTCGTTTCCGCGAAGGGAGCGGCATGTATTAAAACCCTGTTTCAAAACCTATCCGTTACAAGGTTTAATTGACTTTTTTCAAATTTCGAATTCAAAATAGTATTAAAACCTTTACCCAAATAAATAATCGATTTCTGAGGCCCCTTGATCGATACTTTAACACGAACCCACGTAGATCTGTCCTCCAAATTCTTCAAAAACCTCAATCCCAAAAAACCCAGACACAACTAACCCTCTCTCTCTCTCTTTTGGCTCTCTGCTTCAGGGTTTTCAGAGTACTACAAAATCTCTGGAAACACTTTTTCACAACCCACTCAAGGTTTTAATTTGTTTGTTTTTCTCCAAATGGGTACTCCTGGAAAATGGCTCAAGTCTCTCATCAATCCCAAAAGGCCCACATCAACTGACCAAGTAAGTAACTCATACATTTCACCCTCCTCTGTTTTTCTTTCCCCTGTTTTCCTCTGTTTTTTGACTGTTGTTCGATTGTTGTAGGAGAAGAGCAAGAAGAAATGGAAGCTATGGAGGAGTTCATCGGATGGGTTTGGAACATCGAGCAAAGGTGGTGTGAAGAAGGAGTATGTGGCCTGTTCAGAGGCGTTGGATTCTGCAAATGTGATTGATCATGAGTTGGCTGCTGCTATGGCTACTCTGCTTCGAGCTCAGCCTAAAGATTTCAAGGTAGTTAGGCGAGAGTGGGCTGCTCTTCGGATCCAAACCGTATTTCGGGGATTCTTGGTAAGTAATTCAGTTTAAATTGTTCTATAATTGTACTGAATTTAGGTATAAGTTGTATAATTCACCATGAGTACTTGTTTGTGGAGTTGGTTAATTTCTGCTCAGAACTGTGTAGATTGATCTATGAGAGTTAAATACACATTTTTACAGTTTGATTCTGAGGGAAACTTGAATTTCCGAAGTGGGCATTTGCCAAGATACAAACTATTTACTTATACAGTTACTAATTTATGTGCTAAAAGAAATTTAAAGCTAGATTTGCAATTTTTCTTCAATTGAGATGCTAGATTTGTGGATTTTCAAAGCTATATTTACCGATGGGCTGGCTCATAGCTTCAAAATGAAGAGGAAAAACCAATCAGGATCAGCAATCTACAAATTTGGATTATTATCCATTCAATGAATGAGGCAACGTGAACTTTGAGTTTGAGGGGCATTCAGCATGAATTATATTTCTTTCATGAATATACCAAAATTTTCAATCTATCTTCGCTCAGTTGTTTTCTTTCTGTGGGTACATTCTCTCATTTCTTTTAATTGCATTTGGTAATCATTAATGTCATGAGTGCAGGCGAGGCAGGCTTTGAGAGCCTTGAAAGCCTTAGTAAGGCTTCAAGCTATATTCCGTGGGAGGCGAGTCAGGAAGCAAGCTGCTGTTACATTGAGGTGCATGCAGGCCCTTGTTCGAGTTCAGGCTCGAGTTCGAGCACAGAGATCCTCAGAAGCTGATGAACGTCAGTCCCAAGCTGATGACCCTGTTAAGCAGGCTGAGGTACTATCATAACTCTCTTGCATTCTAAACTTCATTTATGCGTACTATCTTGAGTTCTTGACAATTCGGTCAGTAAATTTTAGTGTAGTAGGAGACTAATCTTTTGTATTATTATTGTGTTTACATCATTTCAGCAAGGATGGTGTGATAGTCCAGGAACAGTGAGTGAAGTTAGAGCAAAGCTACAAATGAGGCAAAAAGCAAACCTAAAGAGGGATCGAGCAATTGCATACTCCCTCTCTCAACAGGTAAGAAATTTGGCCTCTTTGTTTTTATGTTTTTTCTTTTGGTATGCAAACATGGTTTAACTGAATGTGCTCACAAGTACACCTGAGAACTTAAGCTTAAGGGGACTAGTGAGTGTCTGACTGGGTATCAAAGTCTGGTTCTAGGAAGCATTGGGTTGGGGAACCTCCTAACCCCATAGCCGAGTAAGTATAGGGATGCTGCTTTTATACTGCTTTTATTTGTCTGCCTAGCTCTCTACGTGCAAGGTGAGGTTGCGTGTGAGGAATCATTTACCTCAACATACTTTGTTCACCTATTAATAATGCTGTTGGGAATGGGTTCTTGTGTTTGTCTAATATTGTGAAGTTTTCGTCACACATTATGAAGTTTATTGAATGGATATGATTAACATCTAAGCTTTCTGAATCAATTTTGAGAAGCTTGAGTATTTTGTTTTTACAGAAACCAAGATCATGTTCCAGTCCATATAGCAGGACTAACAAGACAGCAAAGGTTGCTAAGAGCCCAAGACTAGGAGATAACAATTCGGAATTGAACTGGTTAGAAAATTGGATGGCGACCAAGCCATGGGAAAATAGGCTGATGGAAGAGGTCCAAATTGTGCCATCAGAGATGAATCCTTATAATTCCAGGAAAAGTGGAGATGATTTTGATGGCTTTTATCCATTTTCTTCAGCACAGAATTCTGTGAAAGTGCAAAGGAAGACTGTCACAACCAGAATTTCTCCTAGGCCCTCTCACTCAATGAGTCCGAAAACTCATTCATCTTCTACCCCAAGTACTGATTATCTAAAGGACGGGAGCTCATCATCGACTTCATTTACTTCTGCATCTCCTACTGCAGTGTCTAGCAATCCTACCAAGGTAGAAGAAAGTAATATGTGCAAACCAAGCTACATGAATCTCACAGAATCAATTAAGGCGAAGAAGAGAAGTTCCAATGGTCAAAATTTGCAGAGGTACTTCATGGAGGAGTATCGGTTCCATAGCAAAGCACTTTCTAATGGGGATACAAGGAGCATCAATGGTGGTTCTGATTTTTCGGCTAATTTATGCAATGATCTATACCCTCCGGTATCACAGGGAAGAGCTGAAAGAGCAAGATATTGATGACAGTAGCGGAAGCTACTCAGAATTGCCTTCACACTTCATTTAGGAAAGGTTTGCATAGTTCTTCTATAATTCCAACAGCTTGTTGTCTATAATTTCTAGTTACACTGAGATTTGCATCAAAACGGTTACTGAAAGGATTAGTTGGTTATTAACTTATTATATAGTCAAATACAGGTTTTTGGGAGTGAGAGTGATATCAAGGAATTCAATAGTATGTGCAACTTTCATCAAGTCTGAGTTGGTGTGTCGTCATAGATCAGTTTGTCTGTGATCTGAAATGGCCGGTTCAAATTGATTGTTACCAGTACTTTTACCATATTATGAAAGTTTTATTTACAGCATGCATGAGGATTGAATGAGTTATCTTACCAATCTGGGGACTTTGTTTATCTGGGGATGTCTTTTCCTGGTTGGAGTACGTCAAAGTTTGAGACAGAAATTTTAAGATGCTTCGCGAGGACTCCAGAATGCTTACTACAGCCTTAGTACCCCAAAAGCAAAAGACAAATTAATCTGTACATACAAGCATGCATGTTGATTTTCACATTTCTCTTTAACCTCAATGAGATTTCCTTTCTTCATTTTTCTCTTTTGACAGACCCTACTCTTCAAAGTGTGTATAATTGCAAGAGATTCTTACTTTTTCCAATAATGTTAAGGAAAAATTAAGCTTTACAAAATTGAGGAACATAGATAATAATGAAGATCAAGTCCAAATGGAATAAGCATATATGGATCACCAATAATGTAATGGTAAAGCATGAAAAAGAAAAAATTCACCATACAATTTGGTACTTACCAAGTGTTTTACACTGACAAATTTTGGTCCTTCTGCAGTTCAAATACATAATCCATGATGATGCTATTAGATATGTAGTTGTCTTGATCAAAAGAACATTATTTTCTTTCCGAATTGAACATTATTATTTTTTATTTTTTTTTGGTCTGAGAATGGAACATTATATAGTTTTGTATATTCTGTTTTTGGTTTTTTCTTTTCTTCTATCTCCCTCCTCTTTCTCTAATGTTTTTTCACTCTTGAAAAGCATTGCATGGTAATCTGTTTCCCAAACAATAATTTGGTTTAGCTGAAAGACCACATTGCACTATTCTGTAGCCATCTTCAACTCTTGAAGGGTGGAAAGGATTGAGTGATGGAACTATTGAAGAGACATCAGATAAGAAATTAGACACAGATCAGACTTCGATCGATGTGGTTCGTGGGTCAACTTCAGAAGCAGTAGACAATTTCAGAAGTTCTTGACAGTATCTTGGGTCCGTTAGGGTTTGACTTCGATGATCTGCCTGTGTACTGTGTTTGCGAATGGCCTACCTTTGCCCTAAAACAGTGCACTGTGATCGTGTTCACGTGAAATAGAGATCAGGATGTGCCCTAACAAAGACAAGAGATCATGATGCTACCGAAGGCTGTGAAATTTGTTGATGTCATTTTGGATGGGATCGAATCTGCTTGTGAAATAGAGAAGAGTAGTGGTGCGTCTATCTGTGAATTGGAAAGAAGAAAGGGATGGGGGGGTTTGCCATGAAGAGAAGCAAAGCAGTGTGGGGTTGTATAGATGTTGTAGTTTTTGTTTTTTTACACTTGATGGAGTAACAGATTACTGTCATAAGATTTTTATTTTTATTTGTTTACGAAGTATTGGTATATGTTTTAGTTGGCATTTCTATATCAAAACAAATTGGACTTTATTGTTATATATCTCTTTGCTAAATGAAATATTATTCCAGGTGATACTAGTCCTTTTTGGTGCGTGCGAATCATGAAGACAAAGTCCTAAATTAGTTAGGATTTGTATTCATTATATATATGATTAGTTGATCTTTAGTTGAAAGGAAAGAATCCTATATTGATTAAGTTCTATGATCTTTGGATTATTACGTCGTATTAGTGCATGGCAATGAGATCTTGACTTATATCATTGATCTTAATTGTGATATGCATACATGTGATCTTATTATAATTGGAATAAGTTATTTGCAAGTGATATTTCTGTGGAGTAATTGAGTCCTAACTTGGTTAGGATCTCAATATGTGATATGATTGTGGAATCAAATAAAGGCAAGAAGATCTATTTTGAATAGGTCTCATATGCTAGCTGCGTGAGGAAGAAATCATTCTCTGACTGGATAACTTTTATGCTAGCATTTTAATAATATCTTTTGTTATTATCCTATGATTTGAGTCCTTACCAATTTTCCTATTTGGAATCTAATAGGGCTGCATTACGGATAACCAGGAGTATGTGTGCGCAAACATATTGGAGACATATATAAAAGAGGCGCAAGCATATGGACTACACATCTTTGCACGCTTAGCATTTGAAAGAGAGTTTTTTATTCCGCTGCTCATCTAAGTGCACAAGTTCAACTGTTCCTTGTTGTGTGTGTGATTGTGATTCTCTCGTGTATTGAGAGAAGATCATTGAAGAAAGAAGAAGAAGACGTTCTGCCTAGAGATAGGAATTTGTAACAGTATAGGGTTTACAAAGAAGTTGTAAGACTCTACACAAATTCATCTAGTTGAGTTCGTTTTCTGAGTTTGTGCTCCGCTGTGATTTTTCCTCTATTTTTGAGGTTTTTACACAGCGTCAAAAATCTGGTGTTTTTGTTAACTTTTCGTCAGTTTGTCGAGGATTGAAGATCCGTTTAATGGATTCCATTCTTGTTCCACTCTTTCTTTGACGTTTTGTGTCAGCTGACATATTGTAGGGGTAAGTTAATTCGAATTTGAATTTGAATTTGAGCTATTAACATGTAATTTCCAGCCTAGCTAGCTATATAATTAAACCAAATGTTGATCCGAATTTCCGCTATTGAAAAATTTCATATGATCAAGGACTCACATATAAGTAGCTAACTCTTATAGTTTCATACAATAATCTTTTATCATATTTGATTGGATATGGAAGATCGAATACAAATTTTGTGCTTGTTTGAAGTTTGATGTTGAAACTTGAAAGTCCCAAAATTTTGCTGTCTTCCTGGCTATATATACTTACGGTTTTCAACGTTTCGCATGCACCTACACACACACACACACA
Source organism: Fragaria iinumae (assembly GCA_009720345.1). Taxonomy (NCBI): domain Eukaryota; kingdom Viridiplantae; phylum Streptophyta; class Magnoliopsida; order Rosales; family Rosaceae; genus Fragaria; species Fragaria iinumae. The sequence continues at coordinate 30,989,510 of CM019122.1, read as the reverse complement.
CACACACACATATATATATATATATATATATATATATATATATATATATATATATAATTATGTCTCATAGTAAAGACATACGTATATCTATATATAACACTGCATGCTAGTAGCATTAAAAAAAAAATAAAAATAAAACACTGCATGCTTGTTTGGAAGGCGATGATGGATTCTCCGATGGTGGATCAATAGGATCGCATAAGTGAAGATGCTAATTTTTAGGGTTCATATACTGACCCTTCTTCTTTATTGTGAAAGATTGGTAGGATTTGTATACGTACAGGGTGATGATGAATTGATCATTCGGGAAAGAGATGGTGGCTGGTTCTGCTTGGATATATTGTACGGGAATGTTTCGAACGTTCATGTTGTGCAGCTATATTTTGGGTGCAGCAGCTTCTGAGTCTTCTGATTATTTTGTCGGAGTTAATACTTAAGCTGCAAATTTCTGGATCAGCTTTTCTAGACGTATTTACGTAGAATGATTACACTGCATGTGTACGTGAATATGCTGAAACATATATATATATTTTCTCAGCCACAAACGTCTGCACCAATGGTTTTGGTGCGGATTTTTATTTTTGCACCACTTTTTGATCGAATTTCCTCATCTCCACCGTCTAGTATCTAGATAATATTGTATAGATCATCTCTGCAAAATTTCAGCCAATTTGGTAATCGTTAAGGCCCTCAAACTCGAAAAACCAATAGACGGACTGAATTGGCTGAAATTTTGGCTTACGTAAGTTGGCTGAAATTTTGCAGAGATGATCTACACAATATTATCTAGATACTAGACGGTGGAGATGAGGAAATTCGATCGAAAAGTGGTGCAAAAATGAAAATCCGCACCAAAAACATCGGTGCGGACGTCCGCAGCTGAGAAAAATGATATATATATATATATATACAGTCTTTCTCATGTGCGGAGGTCCGCACCAATGGTTTTGGTGCGGATTTTCATTTTTGCACCACTTTTTGATCGAATTTCCTCATCTCCATCATCTAGTATCTAGATAATATTGTGTAGATCATCTCTGCAAAATTTCAGCCAATTTGGTAATCGTTAAGGCCCTCAAACTAGAAAAACCAATGGACGGACTGAATTGGCTGAAATTTTGGCTTATGTAAGTTGGCTGAAATTTTGCAGAGATGATCTACACAATATTATCTAGATACTAGACGGTGGAGATGAGGAAATTCGATCGAAAAGTGGTGTAAAAATGAAAATTTGTACCAAAAACATTAGTGCGGACGTCCGCAGCCGAGAAAAATGATATATATATATATATATATATATATATATATATATATTGAGATCGAGCTAGTGTCGACTAGGGTTAAAAAGATATCAACTTCGATCTTCCACGAGGCTTGAGTTTAGCTATTATTAATTGTTGCTTATGTAAGTTCACAAGATCGAATGTGAAACTTTTTACCTTTCAAAATTTGATTGAGTCTCACTGTCAAAACAATATTCTAGTCGAAAATGACCTATACCGGAGTCAATTAATATCATATGGTAAAGGACAACGAACAGTGACCTAGTCATTCTTTCATGTCGATCGATATTCATGAATTAATTCCTCAATAATTTCTTTCAGCACAAGCATTCCTTTTACCTATATATATTCTCAATCAGAAGCAAGCTATTCAATTAGCTGCTCAATTTCGTGAAATGAAGGGTTTGCTTTTTCATAGACAAAATTCGAAGTAAATTAAATGCAAAACATGTGGGCTTCTTACCTAGCTAATGTGATTGATCGATTGATTAGCAAACTGCCAAACTACATAATTTTTTTTTATGCTAAAATACCGACATATTAGTTATTAATATTTCAGTTTATAAATACATAATTTGCATATTAATTTACACATTCAAGAACAAAAATTAACAAATTAGGAAAAACTAATCTCCACATGTCATCTGTCATTATCTATTTTACCAAAATACCCTTCTCCATCATCTATAACTTAGACAAGAAAAAATCAGAAATTCTCCAAATTAAAATTCTGAAACTCGATGTGATCAACCTCTCTTATTTTCTCTCTTCTCTGTGACGAACATAGAGGTTGTATTATCGCCGGAGAGATTTGCCGGAAAATTTTCGTCACCAAAGAGCTCAGCATAGAATCTGATCAGGCACGCATCAGTTATTTCTTCTCTCTTCATCAACTTGAAAGGTGCTACTGCTGAGTAGAAAGGTGCTACTGCCAGTGATATTGTTGAGTATAAAGGTGCTAGCTACTGTTGGTGCTACACCGAGTAGTGAGGTGCTACTGTCGGGTAAAAATGTGCTACTGTGACAGAAAAGGTGCTACGTATTGTCGATTGAAATATTGTACACATCCCCCAAAATCTTGTCATACCTGGCGACCTCTTCCCCCTCTCATACTCCCCATCGTTGTGACCAAAAGCCCTAAAATCCCTACCTCAATTCAACTACTCAAATTTTCCCTAATCACAAAGTCCATAGAACCATTCAATCCTCACGAATCTACAAGAACTACCTGTGCCCTATGGGATCCGGGAGTCGTCGTTGTCAGTGTGATCCGAGCGTCGTTGAGCAACAAAAAGAAGACGATAAGAGAGAAACACATATGAATATGACTTTGAATTTGATTGGGAGTAGAGAGAAATAGGCCAAGGCATTGATGGCCTTGATGATGGAGGCATGTTAGGTTGGGTCGGTCTAGGTTTTGAGGTCGGGGATCTAGTCGGCGATTATGGCAAAGAGGTTTTGCTTGGCGAGGTGGAATCAGGATTGGCTCGATCTGGGATTGCAAAGAGAGAGATGAGAGTAGAAAAAGACGATGAGGAGAGAGAGAGAGAGAGAGAGAGAGAGAGAGAGAATTCAGATTAGGGCTGGTGTTATTTGTTTTGGGCTTGGGCTCATGTCCTAAACAGTATAAAAGTTAATGAAAGTGGGTTTTTTGTGTTTTTAAATTTGGTCATGTGCTACTATGTAATTTTCTCTTAATTGATTCTGTATAATTTATAAATTACTAGCTAATTAAAGAGAATTAACGTGATGCAATACTGTGAGTCGAACTCACTTATAAGGAGAGAATTATGCCACTAGACTAACCGGTATTGAGTCGTCCCAATGATTTGGATTAGACGATTTGGACCAATTAAAATATAAATACAACTCAAATCAGAAATCATCGAAACGAAAAGGTTGCAGACAATCAAACAAAAGTAGTAGTTTACATCTGTAAATTAAGAAAGAATCCTTAAAACATGCAGAATGTAAAAGCAAGTGCTTTCTTTTTTCATCGTTTCCGGCTTCTTAACAAAATGGAGCCCTGAATTGTCTTAAAAATGAGGCATCTTGCCTTTTATCTTATGCAAATTCCCGTTAATTAATGGTGTCAACCTAGAGAAAAAGAGAATCAAGCAAGTTAAGAATGCAATTAAGTTGGTGAAACGTGAAACAAATGGAACCATCGACAAGTAAATATTGTTCTTTATAGCCGGTGACTTAAGAAGCTGTGACATGTTAACTACCTGAACTGTTATAATAATATTATAAATATTAGGAGTTCAAATCTTATTATTGAAATCAAATATTTTTAGTAATATTGTAAGAACTACGTTGAACGAAGCATGTTGGATAATCAAAGCCTTTGGATCCATCATCCAACATGGAGATATAATTTCTGATGAACAAGGAAACTAATCAAAATGATAGCTAGTTTAGGACTTTACTTTCAACTAATTGATATTTTGTATGTACTCCCAAAAATGGTCATTCGGACTTGTCAAATATTACATGCATGCTTGTATTTGTAATGATAAATAGTTTGGGATCGTTTTTCTCTTGCGCAGGGTTCTCTATCTTTTGATTAAGTATATATATATATATATATAGGATATTAGACGACGGCCTTAGACGACTGTCCTGCACTACGAACACCGGCAGCTGGTTCGGGATCCTTCTGCCTGCAGATGAAATGACACCGCTGTCTCCTCTCCAAAAAAAGACTCGTATTAATTCCAGATCGAAGAGCTCCGCCCGTCTATCTTTCTTTTATTCATAAAGAAGAACAAAGGAATGCATCTTTGAGCTGATAATTAAAGAATGTAAAGTTGAATTATTAAGGTGTGATTGACACAAAGTAAAGAGGGACGGGGATTCACATTTAGGATTGCTCGATCATACTATGAATTTCTTGTTCATGATTGGATGATTTGGATCCAACTTGATCAAAAACGTCAAAAATGGTATACAAATTTGATTTTTGTAAGCCTTCAAAACCATATATATATGTAAACTACTGTTATACCAAATGTTACAGTTTCATACTTTCGTATATAGTTTATGATCATCGATCACTCGATCAGATTCTGGGTAGTTTTCTTCTGGGTATAATACGTACGTTTAGGTCGAAAGGAGAGTGAGGACCCGCCACTCTGCATGGGAAACACGTGTGCAACCAAACCCCATATCTCTGAAAGGGGAGCTGGGGCTAGCTATGGGTTCCATTATAAGCCATACAAGTCTCGCAGAAGGATGCTGCAGTTTTTAGCCTTTTTCCACAAACCCTAATAGTCGGGCCACCATATATATCACTCAGTACTGCCACCCCTCCATTAATCTCACCACCTCATCTGTACTTGCTCTTCCATATGTCATGCATTTTTTCTCAGAACTAATAATTCTCATTTCTTCACAGTTTCAAACAATCGTATATATTATAACGTATAGCTCGCTCTCTTAGAGCTGAATACTTAGAGAGTGCAAGCTTAGCTGGAGAGCTTTTTACTTTGCTTTATATCTCTTTGTGGTGTTCATTTTAAAATTCATATTCACAACTATATATATAGATCCCAATATTGCTGATCTTGTTCTGCCACTACTGAGGTGCATGCTTTGAGAGAGATGGGACATCACTCATGCTGCAACAAACAGAAAGTGAAGAGAGGGCTATGGTCCCCAGAAGAAGATGAGAAGCTCATCAACTACATTACGAATTACGGCCATGGCTGCTGGAGCTCAGTTCCAAAACTTGCTGGTAATCTATAATTCTATGTAATATGGCCATTTTAATTGGTTTGAAATATATATTTTTTGGGGTGAACGTACCCATATAGTTTGTTATTGCTCAAATCTAGCTTATTTCTGTTTACTTTGGGTTTTAATGTTGTTTTATAACTGATGCAGGTCTCCAAAGATGTGGAAAGAGCTGCAGACTGAGATGGATAAATTATCTGAGACCTGACTTGAAACGCGGGAGCTTCTCTGCCCAAGAAGCTGCACTCATCATTCAACTCCATAGCATTTTAGGCAACAGGTATGTAATATATTTACGTACGTCTATATAAGTATATATATAATGTGTTTGTCTGATAATTAGCTTCATCAGTTTACCAGATTCACGATCATTGTTATCTCTAATATGTTTTGCTCGTGTAATATTTGACCAGATGGGCTCAGATAGCCAAGCACCTACCAGGAAGAACAGATAATGAAGTGAAGAACTTTTGGAACTCGAGCATAAAGAAGAAGCTTATGCCCCATGAAGTCATTCCTGCTTTTGCCTCGTTCTCTCATTTTCTTAACCCTAGTACTGCTGGTTCTGATCAGGAAAGTTTCTTCACTACTCTAATCACAAACCCTAATTTGGGTCTTCAACAAGAACAGCCTTACCTTCCCATTCCAACACCACTGCCACCATCTAGTTTCTACCATGGTGATTATAGTATATTCAAGTTAGACTACACCAATTACAGTTCCAACCGTCTTCATTTTGCTACCCCCATTCAGTTACCATCAAACTATTCGTCGTCATATGACTCCTCGTGGTCATTGGGTTATCAACCCCATCTATTTGATTCAAATAATCAACAAGCTCATATTTTCAACAGCATTGAAGTTGCTCCACACTTTAGTATTGGAAATGAGCTTATGGTTCCAAGTGTGGCATCTCTACCAGGTTATGATGATCATGAGAATCTATCAGTTTTACCCACAATGCCTCAGTTTTGTGAGATCAAAATTGATGGTAATGCTTGCAGAGAAATACCATTTGATCCACCTGATGATCATCCTCCACAAGAACTTGACTCACTTGCAAAATTATCATCATCTTTCGGCCCATTTGGTGATCATGGCTCTTATAATCCTTTCGATATGCAGATTCCGTCAAATCAATTGGAAATAGTTGATCCCGTCGTATCATCATTGCCAATATTATCACAGCCTGCTTTCTCATCATCTGCGTCTTCATCCTTGTCGCCGCTGCTACCGAGTAGTCAATTATTCATTGCGAACCCTAATGTTCTTTCAAGCTTGGGAAGCATGGCAAGCTAGCTCGCCAGGCATATATGGCACTACAAATTTCAAATTAGTTACCTTGATTATATGGTTGGAATTTGGAACTAAAGTTTATAAACCAAACAATGCATATATTTATTTCTGTGATTCAAATAAGGTGTTGTTATTCCCATAATTAAACAACCTAAATGTTGCTAGATGAGGTTCTTTGAAGGAGTCATGCTTTCTGAATGTATAAAGATATCTACTTTCTTTCACATGGTTCTGTTATACTGATGTATTCCTCTCAAAGAACTCTCTATATTTGTATATCACTTGTACTCTACTCTAGCAACTGATCCATTATTATTTGCCTACTCAGGAACTCCCTCTGTTCACTATTTATGAAAATCAAATAAAACCAGATCCTGCTTATGTCTGCTAGCTATTGTCAACTTTGTATGACACATGCAAAATGTTTCAATCAATCTGCACTTGCTTCATACATGTCATTCACGTTGACATCTAGAAATAGTATATTTGTCTTATTTCTCTGTTACGTCTCTGTGGACCAAAAAAGAAAACAAGAACAAAAAATAGGATGTTGAAAGAGCATCTGAAAGGTTCTCATTAGAAGAAATGATGCAATGCGTCCTTTTGTTGTGAAACACTATGTATAATCACATATCGCATCCTATAACTGCTATTGCGAGCGGATTGGATAGTTGATGGTACAAAACTAAAATCAGCTCTGCAGGACTTTTTGACATTTCAATGCTATCCAAGCAAAAAGAAGGCCAAACAATTAAACCTCGCAAACATTATGAAATACTGAGGTAACAAAACGATCTCTGAAAAATAACATAGGAAAAGCCTGGGAGGCTATGAGCAACTACAGGCACCGAAGATAACCATGAGCTCCTAAACTAGATTTCCTCATTGGATCAATGATGACTAGGTCGAGGAAAGAGATGCTAAGCTGTAATTCTTGCTCGACCCTTTGCTATTCTTCGAGCAATAACTCTTCGTCCACCTTTGGTTGCCTTGCTGTTCATATGATTACCATGTTAGTCATTCATGCAAAATGTTGACCAATGTTGACAAAATTGTTCAGACCACTTGTTCAGAACAAGCCTAACTTTTTTTTTTTCGGTTACAAACGAGGCCAAAAAATGCCTAAAGAACAAGCCTAACTTTAAGCATCTACTATCCCGAGAATTGAAATTACGTGGCTGTAAATATGCTAATTAATATTGCCATCACAGAAAAACGTTCTGATCGAGGCTATGGGTAGCACTTAAGCCAACTACAGTCAACTTATTCCATCACAAAACTAGCTAAACCTAAATTTTGCAATATAAGACTGCTTAAACTAAAAGCTGTCTACGTTCAACATGGAGTACAATATCATATATCAGATGGTAGTATAAGTATGCAAGTGTGTGTGTGTGTGTATGAGAGAGAGAGAGAGAGAGAGAGAGAGAGAGAGAGAGAGAGAGAGAGAGAGAGAGAGAGAGAGAGAGAGAGAGAGATACCGAGCAAAAAATCCATGGTTCCTCTTACGCCTGATAGTACTAGGCCGGAATGTCCGCTTCGGAAATAACATCATCGGCTCATTAGATGAAGACTCGTCTCCTGAGGAATACATTATATACCAAGTAAGTAGAAACAAATGAGAAACAGAAACTGTGTCCTAATAACTTTTGTGCAAGCCTTTTATCCGGGGAAGAAACTAGCAGAGAGTTCGGCTCCAAGTTTACGGTGCCAATCAAACTTCTAACAGGGGAAGAAACTAATTAATGCCTTATCCAAAAGAAAGAAGGAAAAGGAAAGACGGAACAAAGAAGAAGAAAACCCGGCCCAAATCCTGATCTATATAATGTAAAAGCGAGTCGTCCCTGGATCGAAATAACAATCGAATCGAAGGAGACGCCGAACCCTAAATGAAGCCAGCCATGACCTCGCTGCCGTACACAGCCGCGGCACCGTCAGACCCATCCGCATGGAACCCTATCCCACACAAGAGGCTGAAACCACCAACGGAGCCCCAGGACCCAGCCAAGTAGCCGAAGCTGAATATCACCGAGAAACCAGATGATGTATCAGACCGCGTACGAGATGCTGTAATAGCCCGCATACCAGATGATGTATTATCCCGCATGCATCTAACTCGCGAGGATTTCAAGCTCTCTCGGGCAGAGCGGAAGAACAAGATGGTGTTGGGTTTTAAGCAAGGTATATATATATGTGCTCTTGATCGAATTATCTGCAAGTTTAGGTTCAGGCTTCTGTTGTATTTTTGTGCTTTCTGATCTATGAGAGAATCAATACAATTGTCTGCAACATTGCATTGGAATTAATGAATTCAAGGATAGGAAAGTAACATCGATCAAGTTTGCTCGTTTTGGTTATAATCAGAGTTAAGGGTTTAATTATGTCCTCTATACCTTACCTGTGTGACTTCATTGATCCACTAGATCGCTAAGGAGGCCGCTTAACTTTGATGAGGGCCTGTGTAACCGTGTTTCTCATTCGATTTGACTTTGCTCCTCAATATTCTCTCATTTCATTATTATTACGACTTTTCTATGTTTTAACCTAGCTTCTGTTTTTCCTTTTCTTTTACTGGGTGCTCAGAATTGGGTGAACAGGATCTTCCTGAGGAAATCGAATTTGATAAACCAAAAGATACTTTACCAAAGGGATATGATTGGGCTTCTTTGTGTGAAGGGACTGGACACAAAGATTATATTGTTCACGTGGAATGCTCTATCTGTCACGTGTCTCTAGATCACTGGACTGATGACTGCCCAAAAAGAAAGGGAAAGGGTACTGTTCAAGAGGAATTTCAATATATAGATGTGTCGCATTATAACTGTCCACCCTACTTATCCATCCATGACGTTAATAATCTTATGATCTACCAAGTCTGATTTTCGGAACTTAGTTATTATCTTGTGTTTGTGAACTAGGCTAAAAACCTATTGTTGTTTCACTTGTGTGAGTATGCCGGCTCTATCTAATGTAATATCTGTTATGGCAATGCTTCGTACTACCTCTAATGACATGCATTGTATTACCTTGTTTAATGATTTGTCTTTCTGATCAACTTTATGCGAGTATGTTTGAAATTACCATATATTATGTAGCCTCTCAAACAGCAAACTAGAACCTGTATGCACTCATGTTTGAGGAATAGATAGACGGTCAAAACTATGTAAACTCTGATCATGGCTAAATTGTTAACAACGACAATGATGGTTACGCATTGTGGAGTCATGTGCAAGAAATTCACTTTTCTCAGCAATATCTTACAATTGAAGAGCTGCAACTTACATTATGTCACTAATTATGTGTTCATGAGCCAAATGTGGTCCATATTCTACATAAGAAGCTTCCTATTTTGATGCTGTAAGTATGAAAGCAGCTAACAATTCCGAATGAGTTTTATGCAATCCAAACCATCAAGCTTCAGTCGGAGTACCAAATTGCCTGTTGAAGTTGAGGTTTGTCATTTTTTCACCAACTGGTCATTTTTAAGGTGTTAATGAAACGAACAGCTGCATTTACAATACATTGCATTGGTTGTAATGAACAAAATAGTAGAGAAAGACTTGACATCAGAGCACCCGATGCCAATGCTTCTTACTTTGTCTTCTCTCAGTAACATGTGTAGTTTAAGCTGTCAAATTAACCACTTCTCTTCTCAGCTCGGAAGAGAAGGCTGAGAAATTAACTTTTTTATTTTTTATTTTTTACTTCACGAGTGCCATTGTTACGTATGAATGGTTTCATACTAGTTCTAGCTCTTTCATTTGATTAAGCTGCTTGTACCAAATTGCAGCGCAATCCTCAGTTGAATGTTGCATTTTTCTTTTGTCAGATATGTAGGACTTTGTAAATCATCACCGGCTATCAAGTTCGTAAGACAAGATGGAGAACATCAACCACCAGGTAGAAAATGGCCAAGAATAAAAAAGATATTTGATCCACGAGGACGATGCCTTCAATGTGGAACAAGATATGTGTAATCTCATGTGTGTTTGGTCTCTCGTTGGATCCTTTGTTCTTTTACATTCCGATCATCGACAGAGACTTCAAGTACCTCAAGCTGCACAACAGGTCGAAGGACATAGCTCTAGCGTTAAGGTCATTAACGGATCTCTTCTATATGGAGGACCTTGTTTTACAAATTGTTCTTAATCTTCTTATATCGAAAGTGAAGACATCGACTAAGAATGTTCTTCCCCAGGACATAAAACAGGTGAGGAAGTTCCTTCTGCAAGAAGGAAACCAGTTACGGATTTTGTGGAAATAGCTAAGAGGGCATTTCTGGTAGCCAAGAGGGTTTTGCAATCTTACATCATTGTAGTTGACATTTTAGCTGTTCTTCCCATCCCACAGGTAATTATATTTCTCTGGAGCCATTTTTTTTTTTTTTTTTTTTTTTTTTGACAATTTTGGCAATAGTACAAAGGTCAATATATTGATCTATTGAGATTTGAGACACATGCTTGTCACCATTAGATATCTGTCATCTGTTTCAGGTAGAGCTCTTCATTTTCTTCTTACTTCCATGTTTATTATCTGCATTTTGCTAATTATGAGTGGTTTAAGAATAGGATGTTGAAAGATTATCTGAAAGGTTCTCTCATTAGAAGAAATGATGCGATGAACAATGCGTCTTGTGAAAGACCACGTATAATCACATCGCATCCTATGTCTTTGCTATTGTGAGCCGATTGGATAGTTGATGGTACAAAACTAAAATCAGCTCTGCAGGACCTGTTGACTCTATATGCTATCCAAGCAAAAAGAAAGCCAAACAAACCTCGCAAACATTATGAAATACTGAGGTAACAAAACGATCTCTGAAAAATAACACAAGAAAAGCCTGGGAGGCTATGAGCAACTACAGGCACCAAAGATAACCATGAGCTCCTAAACTAGATCTTCTCATTGGATCAATGATGACTAGGGCTGGGAAGGAGATGCTAAGCTGTAATTCTTGCTCGACCCTTTGCTATTCTTCGAGCAATAACTCTTCGTCCACCCTTGGTTGCCTTGCTGTTCATGTGATTAGTATGTTAGTCATCCATGCAAAATGTTGATCAGTGTTGGCAAAATTGTTCAGACCACTTGTTCAGACCAACAAGCCTAACTTTAAGCATCTACTAGCCGAGAATTGAAATTACGTGGCTGTAAATATGCTAACTAATATTGCCATCACAGAAAAACATTCTGATGCTATGGGTAGCACTTAAGCCAACTAAAGTCAACTTATTCCATCACAAAACTAGCTAAACCTAAACTTTGCAATATAAGATTGTGCTTAACTAAAGGCTGTCTACATCCAACATACAGTACAATATCATATATCAGATGGTAGTATAAGTATGCAAGTGTGCTGTATAGTGTGTGTGTGTGTGTGTGTGTGAGAGAGAGAGAGAGAGAGAGAGAGAGATACCGAGCAAAAAATCCATGGTTCCTCTTACGCCTGATAGTACTAGGCTGGAATGTCCGCTTCGGAAATAATATCATTGGCTCATTAGATGAAGACTCGTCTCCTGAGGAATACATTATATACCTAGTAAGTAGAAACAAATGAGAAACAGAAACTGTGTCCTAATAACTTTTGTGCAAGCCTTTTATCAGGGGAAGAAACTAGCAGAGAGTTTGGCTCCAAGTATACGGTGTCAATCATACTTCTAACAGGGGAAGAAACTAAACAACTGCCAATGCTGATAAGAATGACCTCTAACTTATAAAACAACTTCACAAAGACATGCAAATGATCTGAAGCTTTTAACATACTTTAAGAATATTGTCTCATTCTTCAAAGCAACTTCACCCCCACAAACAATGTATATCACAAAACAAACTTATGTCCCCACATTAGCATAAATACATTGATCATAAACCTAGTATATGACTATTGAAGTATGTCGATAAGCAGGTTGTTTCTTTTTATCAGGATATGGGAATTCATATTTCAACTTCTAGAATCTAATTAAATTCATCTTCGGGTTCGCTATGTAATCGTTGTTAGTGTGGCTCTTAATAGTTGAACTCCAGTTCAACTCAAGCACTTTCTTACTATTTCGCCAATATATCACAAACTTAATGGCACATGTCAAGAAACAGAGATTTCAATTCCGAAACACAATGCCTCAACAACATAATCTAATTACAAAACCAAGCTCACGAAACTACTTAGCCAAGTTCAACATCCCATCAAAAAACACAAAACAATCGCTGTAAGCTCAACTTGAAGCTGACAAGGACAGGCATGCTTATAGGTTAGAAGCTAACACCTTGTTCAACTCAGAGCCTAAGACATTACTATCGAAAATGCTTCCTTCCCTCTCAACTCTATAAATTCATTCACTCCTATTCAACACAAAAAGACTTATCCAAACTTTCTCAGCAAACCAAGCAAAAATCCAATTCAAATTGATCAGGGCACCCACTAAAACCCTGAAAATCTCCTCCACTCTAACTAAAGCCGCAAACTTTATCACCTTGATTTCTTTCATACAATTTCAAGAAGCCAAAGAATTCAAATTTCTTTTAACAAATCCGAAATGAGCTTAAACCCTATCATGAATTCAGAGGACTAGAGAGAGAGTACCTTCAGGTAAGATGAGCGGGAGATAAGGGAGGCCGCAAGGGTGGACGAAGCCCTCGTTGAAGACCCTGGTGATCGATTCGGCGTCGTTTTGGGGAAAGCGGAGGGAGATGTCGAAGTTGGAGAGGGAGGGGAACAGCTTGGGAGTGATTTCGAGGGCGTGGGATACAACCTGGTGAGTCGAATTCGGGTTCGGGTTTGGGTGGACCAGTGGCTTTGATAGGAACCGGTTCATCAGAGAAGCTCCGGTTCGAATTAGGGTTTTGGACGCCATTTTCTCTGTTCAACAAGACGGAGCTCTGGAGGGACTGAGAGAAGTATAGAGAGGTGGAGTGGACTACAAAAGCTCGCACGACGCCGTTTTTATTGTCCCTGCGCATTCTGCATTAACGACGTCGTTTGGCTGACTGTTTGTTTTTTTTCCTTTGTGCTAAACACATTATGTATAGAGTACAATGCAGAGTCGGTACCCAACTCTTATAACACGGTCAAAGTGGTACTAGATTTTAAAAATTATCAATGTGATACCTAAACTTTGTTTTTGTTACCAAGGAAAGGTCTGCGGCCAATGTCACGAAACTTTGTTTTTGTTACAAAGGAAAGGTCTGCGGCCAATGTCACGGTACCGTCTGTTTACTGACGTGGCCAACATCGGGAAGCAAAATCAAATGTAAATGACAAAAATAACCCTCGTGAGCTTTTCTTTATTTTTCTTTTATTTTATTTCTTTTCTCTTTTATTGTATTGCTTTTCCTCTGCAACTCGTCAAAACCAGATGTTTTAGAAACAAGAACCCAGAACCCTTTGATTATCTTCCACCCACCATTGATCATCGCCTTTTAATGAGCATACACAGTCTTTTTGCATGATCAAATCAACAAAATTTCACATTTAAATTCATCTGCTGTATATGAACTAATCTTGCAATCAAAGGTTGTTCCCTCATGTGTAAATTATACTTGAAAGAATCTCAATCTCTACTTTTTTTTTTTTTTTTTCCCGATTAAAACACAGACAACTCAATCTCTAGACATCTTACAAGAGGATGTGCATCATAGCATGGCTATCATCAAAGGCAACTGAGATTGCTCAAAGAAACCCAGATGAAACAGAAAAAAAAAAAAAGTAAGTAATCTGATCTAATTAAAACTACTGTGTCACCAACTTCACCACCCTCATGGTGCTTCCTTTCCAACCCAATCTTTCTGACCAAGCTTTTCAACCACAAATCCTCAAACCAACCGAGCCAAATTCAGACTACCGTCGTTGCACACCCAAGGGCACGCGCAACCTTGCCTGTTCTGAGGAGCAAAGGTGCACCGGCGCTAGAAGCACGATCCGACATTGATTCTTAGATCTGCACCGCCGCCTTCCTTTCTCCCCCACATTCGACCTCTCACTCGCTAAACGCCGGCAAAAGCCCCGCCCACCGCAGTTTGATTGCCGCCACCCCACCCCATCCCCTCTCGCTCGCTAAACGCCGGCAAAGGCGAATCTCTGCTTTCCCTCCTTCGAACCAAATATTTCTGATAAAAAAAAGTGAGGGAGGTATGATTTGGGAAGCGTTTGGGTAGGATTTAGATCAGGTTTAGAGATAAATGGTATTTTGAAAAGGGGAATACGAGTCAAATTAGGTTTTCAATTTGGTATATTCTCAATCCAAAAAAAATTTTAATTTAGTAAAATGACGTTTTTACCCTTGTTTTTGTGGACCCGATGCTGGTCACGTCAGTAAACAGACGACACCGTTTTCCTTGATAGTAAAAACAAAGTTTAAGTATCACATTGATAGTTTTTAAAGTCTGAGTACCACTTTAACCGTGACACAAGAGTTGAGGTACAGTTGCTGTCAAAACTTCTTATATATATGTTGAAAGAATACGGGAGGCATACCATCCGGACCTGGTGATTTGGTTGGATACATTTGGAACATAGCATACATTGATTTCCTCTGCACTATACGCCTTACAGAGCTGCTCATTCATATCTTGAGTAACACATGGAGTGATAGCTTCCAATGTAGTTTGAACTGCATCGTAATCAAGTATAGAAGCCTGAAACATTTTACTAAAGTAATCGGTAACAACTTCCTCAATACCGGCATCATCTTCCTTCTAATTTCCATACACATCAAACAAACTTTTCAAGGAATTTTTACGCTTTCTACTTGCTGCCTTCTTGTCGAAGAAATTTGTATTACGATCACCCTCTTGCAACCAGAAAACTTTCCCTCTCTGTTTCCAGAATGCTTCTTCTTGGTGTAGCAAAGTTTATAAATTGCAATAAGCCCCTTTTTCTTCTCCTAGTCTGCCACAGTAATGGCAACACCCATCAATTCCTCAAGTCTATTTTGTATTGCCATCATCTTGATGTGCCTCCCACGAAAAACTGTTTTTTGCCATTTACCTAGTTTCTGGTCTAGTATTCTTAGTCTTCTGTGCTACTGCAAACATCGGAACCCCTTTTTGCTCCCCAGGCCTCTTTTACTATACTGTCTGACAGTCTCGTTTACCTAGTCAGTACACTGTTATATCAGTTTCATTTAAATCCAAAGGTTGAGTGATAATGAGGTTAATTAAATTAAAATACTATGTTTAATCATTTTTAAATGACAGTTATTAACAACTGATAAGAAAAGACCTACACTTCATCAGTTCATCTCCCTCTTCTCCTCCGCTTTCTCTTCTCCCATTTTCTGAAAACTCTCTCGTCGCCGCCTCCAATCCTATTTCATTCACCGTCAAACTCCACCATCCACGTCGATGATTCCAAACCATCGGAAGTTGCTCCTCCTCTCTAGTTTTTTTTCTTCAAATGCGACAAACTCGTCTCCCATAACAATGCCAAAACAAAATCACTAACGCTAGAAATCAAACCTCGTAAGACTACCAGCAAAAACCCTAATGCGGTTTCTATGTGCATGCAAAGCATGGAGTGATATGATCAGCAGCCCTGATTTTGTCTCTAAAAATCTGAACACAAATTTCACGAAACGCAAAAATATGCATCTAATCTGCCTCCACAAATTTTTGGTCGATACGGATGATCCAGATTACGACCAACCTATATGGTCTTTCTTATGAAACATTTGAGCAGGGCTTCAGGTTAAGCCATCCCTCAGGGAGCACAGAACATTATGGGATTTATGGTTCGAGCAATGGATTAGTTTGCATTTCGCATACTGAAGAAGCTTTGAGTTGCAGGAGTCCTATAATCATATGAAATCCATCTATCAATAAATTTAAGACGCTTCCTTCAAGCACAAACAATAAGTTCCGATACATGTCCCTCCAGTTTGGGTTCCATCCCGGCGATAATGACTACAAGGTAGTAAGAATGATCTGGTTTAATAAGGAAGTTTTCGTAGTCGAAGTTTATTCTCTTAGCAGCAACTCTTGGAAGATATTTGAAGAAATTCCTCCATGGTTAAAATACAATTTTAAACATCATGAAGGTATGTATTTTTTGTTTCATTTGTTCCAAGCAACAAATCGACCCCTAATTAACCTATTCTAATGCTAAGTTGCTAACTCAAATCTCATCCTCGATCCATCATGAAGGTACATTCATAAATGGAGCAGCCTACCGAATTCTCGAGAAGCATTATATGTATACCCTCATGTCTTTCGATTCAGTCACGGAAGAAATTGAAGAATTCATATTACCAGAGTCTGTCATCAATTCACATAATTTACATGTACAATCTTTCGAGGAAAAGCCTTGCTTGATGTCTCACTGGTACTGTTCTGATGAGGAGGACTGGGATAGAGATGAGTTCTGGGTCCTTGAGGACAAACATTGGAAACGTAATCGTCCTTTTTATTATCCTAAGAATGGTTATAGTACAATGGGGGTTATAGATGATAATGTGCTTATGAAAAAAAATGATTACAGAAATGGCGTAGTAGACTTGTTTTTTGTGAAGTACGAAACCAGGGAAGATCGTACAACAGGAATTAAGTTGGCCATCACGAGAATAGGCTATGAAGAAGTGTTTTATGTATTTCCCTACACAGAGAGTTTGGTATTACTGAACTGATTGGTTTTTAAAGACTTGATACCTTCTGGCATGTAGAATGAGATGAGTGTTTTAGATACTTTATGAAATATAAAGAATTTTCGCCCATAAGTGACTATTTTTCTTGTAGTGAGATTCTAGGTATCATGATAATATGTTTTGTTTTACGTTATTGTTGTTCATTGCTTTCATAAGGTGGGAGAACAATTTGTTTTATTTTTCTAACACGAAAAGGAAAACAATGACGAAGTAAGCTATTAGCCACAGTTTGCAGCTAAAGGCAATTGCTTGGAGTCCATAATAAGAGGGTAAAGACTCGAAACAATATCATTTTCAGCTACTCAGTTAATTTTCAATATATACCAAATAGCAAATCACTAGATCATGCAATCCCCAGAGGCTATTCATTTGGGATTTTTTTTTCTCCCGGAAAATGACCTATAAACAGTGGTAAGTTTCTGAGTGAATCTTTTGGTTTGCAAAGACGCGATATTTCGTTCTTATGACAATATCTACAAAAACTGCATCCACTTTCTACATAAACAATGACTTTTTGGGTCTCCCAAGTTACTTCGGAGTGAAGGAGAAACATTACACACACCTCTCCCCCTCAAAATGAGCGGCCAATTTGTAATACTACAACCAGGTTGCTTCCACAAAAGCACGATCGCCTCCCTATTTTCTTGAGTACTGCAGCAAGGAGCTATACAAGCTCATCTACAAATCTGATAACAATGAGTTATAAGTTGAATTACAGACATTTCACTCATTCAGAACTGAAAGCAAAAGAGGGAAGAACAACGCTTGCGCGGCATACAAAGAATAACATTATTGATACTTGTAGCTGTGTGCCATATATTAATCAGATTCTCAAAATTTATGCATTTGAATCAAGTATCGGTGACATTAAGCTTTAAGTTTCCAATATCATTACCCTGGAGAAAAGTTGCACCCAATATGGATCAGAGCTGAAGATGGTAGTAGCAGTACCGACAACTGAAACATGGTAACCACACTACTAAAATTCTAATGTTCATCATGGATGAAGAAGACTCACATTGTTGGTTTTGTATGTGTTTGGTGAAACTATCGTCTCTCGGTAAGTGACTGTCCAAAAATCCACGTTTTTCTCGACCTCATCAAAATGCTTGAATGTCTTCTTCTTCTTGAGATTACATAATACCATGATGCCTTCATGAGTGCAACCAATCTTTTTAATCAGAACTATACCATTCTCTAAAATGCACACAGGCATGAAAAATTCTCTAGAATCAATATTATAACTATTTATTACACAATTCTCCAAAGAAAATTGTACTACTTCAGTCCAGGATTCCTTGACCCCCCCCATATTCTTTCATCATCCATATATTGAAACTGTTGATTCCAGTTGGGCAAGTAAATACACAGAGACAATTTTTATGAATCAAGGGATCACGAAACCAGTCATCATTGGGTAATGGAATCGTTTTCTGAAATTTCTCTGCTCCTAAATCAAAAGACAAAATTCTCGAGCACCCTTGGCGTACCCAATATAACCAATGCAGAGCTCCATTGAAGTACAACCCTTGTTGCGTAAGAACCTGAACATAATCAATGTCTTTGACAGTCCTCCATGAACCTCGTTTCAGTGAGAAGATGTGAATCGTGAATTTCGAATGAGCACCATCCCAATAAGAGAAACCCCGTATCACCTTGTAGTCGTCATTAGCAGAATCATACCCGAATCCATAAAAAGACAAATAGTGAACTCGAGGAGGTTTTGGTAAAACCTTGGAGTCTCTAGTGCAAGGGTTCCATAACATAATGTCGTTCGAGTCGACAGTACCAGATTGTGACACACATACCAAGCCATTGCAAGCACCAACAAGATTTCTATAACCGAAATGACAGTCAGTTTTAAAGTCCAACCGAGTGACAAACTGACCACCACAACCACCATGAACATCATCACCCTTAACACTTTCCAAGGCTTCACAGTCCAACGCAAAAGGAGGACCCAGCCTGCAAATGAGCCCGTGAGCGCTCTCGGTGATGCCTCCCTCTCCGTAGCTGAGGTGTTTCTTTACAAAATAGGAGTCGGAGATCAAAGCACGCCATGACTTGCAGAAGCACCGGAATCGCATCAAGGATTTGACCGGCAGCCTTGCTAGGATCTCGGCAGTCACATCTTCATCATAGTCGCCTAAGTCGGTATGATCTCGCTTAAGGACCTCGTCATTGCCGTCCCCCATTCTCGAAACCCTAGATTGAGTACTGAAAGAAAACCCTAGATTCAGTAGATTGTACAGAACACAAAAGCGTGTTAAAGTATCGAAACCTACAAACTTGGGCCTTTTCCTTATCATGTGGGCTGGATTTAGATACTTATCATCCAGTAGATTGTACGGATTAGTAGTCACATGCCCTAGTTATAAATGTTGTGTTTTGCTGATGAGAATACAAGTAAAGCATAAACTTTCTTTACAAAGCTCATAAATAGCTCGAATTGCATAATAGGATATCAAATTTTGCTTATTTGTTCAATCTGTGCTACAAAGATCGTTCAATGATTGAATAGAGGCAGCCTTTTTCACAAAATAAGAACAAGAGATCAAGTGCGTGTCATGACTGGCAGTCTGGCACACAAGGAAATCTGGTCCTTCTTCACAAAATGTTGATGTGAATGCATTCCAAGATAAGCATGAGTGAGACACCAAGGTTTGAAGGTGAATAATAGAAAGTCACAAAACGGCAAATTTTATCATCAAGTGGTACCAATCTACAGAAGTAGTTACATTCAATCCGCACGGTTATAGTTAAGTTGGTATTCTGCAGTCTGAAAATCTTCAAGGATAACTACAAGCATGTAGCATACGGCTTCAACATTTCAGACGAACATAGTGAAGGGCAAAACCAAAAATTCTACATAGGTAGCTGTTCCACGCCAAATATGATCCTCACGAGATTAAAATTTAAAAGATATTCCAAATGTCTTCTCCTTCTGATTATACAATATATCAATACTCGTCAAAACTACATCACTCACAAACAGGCATAAAGGCTCCACTGAAATTGAATTAGAAGACACGGGCAAAAGAGGTTCGTTAAATGCGAGCAATCCAACAACCAACAGGGCATTCTATACTAGGTGATGTTTGATGCTAAAGTTTTAAAACTGCTACGGTTTCTCTACCTCGTAGCCAGAGTAGCTTCTTCACAAACACCAGGGCAGAAATAGGGGAAAAGTAGCAGAAATTGACACTGTCTAAGAAGAGATGATAGCTTTATTTGATGATAGGCACCTTGACTCTATCTTGTAAAATGGCTATAAACTCATATAAAAGCAAATTCCACACCAAAAATTGAATAGCAAATCACATATACATCCTCCAAAAGAATTTGAAACACAAATAAATCCATTTGTGTTGTTGTTAAACAAATAAGGACAGTTTTTAACAATTAAGGACAATCTTTTCTCTACATGTCATGTGTCATAATTTAATTTACCAAACTAACCATACACTAATTAAATATACTTTTAGAAGAGAAAAGTCTCTTATTTTGAGATTTTTCAGTAAATGGAATACAGTAGCAGATTTTCAATAATTTAGTGTAGTAGCAGTTAATTTCAGTAAAAGTAGTAGCAGGGGTTAACATTCCAATAGAAGTAGTAGCAGGGGTTAACATCCCAGTAGAAGTAGTAGCAGGAATTAACATCCCAGTAGTAGTAACAGTTAATTCCAGTAGAAGTAGTAGCAGAGGTTAACATTCCAGTAGAAAAGTAGTAGCAGAGGTTAACATCTCAGTAGAAGTAGTAGCAGGTTTTCAGTAGCTCAGCTAATGTAGTAGCATGTTTTGTTGGAAAACTACACTTGCTGGAATGTTGTTTCTACTATACTTCCAATAAATGCAGTAGCATATTTTTAGTAGTTCAATTAGTGTAGTAGCAGCTTCAATAACTACAGTAGCAGGTTTACAGTGGCTCAACTAATGTAGTAGCATGTTTTACTGGAGAGTTAGCTGTTACTACACTTCCAACAAATGTAATAGCAGAGTTTTAATGGTTCAGCTAGTATAGTAGCAGCTTCAGTAAGTGTAGTAGCAGGTTTTTAGTGGCTCAGCAAATGTAGTAGCAACATCTATTTTCAGTACGTGTTGTAGTAGCAGGTTTTTATTGGTTCGGCTAGTGTAGTAGTATGTTCTGTAAATGCAGTATTGACAGAAAAATTCATTTATAACTGCTATTATTGATAGGAAAAGTTCATTTATGAATTATGCTACTGTTCGGTTCTAAAAATCACTCGTTTTTTTTTTCTACTACACTTGTTGTAGTTATGCTACTGCACTCATGTTTTTCAAGTTTCTGTCACTACATGAAGATTAATTGAGTCTCATCCAATTCTACGCAAGCACAAGACGTCATCTCCTTCGACCCACAGACCATCAAGCCCTTGGACCAAGCCCAAGAAGAAGCTCAGCTCCTCAACTCATCCGCCGCTTCTTCGTCGCTCATCACTCTCCCGCTCCACCCTCGTGAGTCTCTCTACACCTCCAACCACAAGGACTACAAGTCGTTGGTCCTCACTCGACTCGGCCGCGACTCGGTCCGAGTCAACTCGCTCAACTGGCTTTGCAGGGAGTGAACCGGGCGGATCTAGAGCCCATGCAGACGAAGATCCGACCCAAGGACTTGTCAACTCCCGTAACTTCCGGGATCAACTTGGGAAGCGGCGAGTACTTCACACTTGTCGGCGTCGGTAGCCCGACGAAGCAGTTCTACATGGTGTTGGATACCGGCAATGACGTCAACTAGCTCTAATGCCAGCCTTGCTCCGACTGTTACCAACAATCTGACCTGATTTTCGACCCGACCGGAGTCGATCTAGTAGTGGCGGAGTCGATCTAGCAGGCAGCGGAGTCGATCGGCGTCGTGTGGTGGGGAGAGAGAGAGAGAGAGAGAGAGAGAGAGAGAGAGAGAGAGAGAGAATATGACATATATCAGAGAAAGAGAGAGATAAGATATTTTTGGTTGGCTGTTTAGTAGATATTTTAGAAAATATTGGTTTTTTTGGTAAAAATTGCTGACTTGATGTGGTATTATGCACTGTGGGTCTGGGCTTATGTCCTTATTTGTTTAAATCTATTGAAAGATGATTTTTTTGTGTTTTGCAAATGTCTATGGTAGTGGGATGTCATTTTCTCAAAATTGAATGGTAGTTCAGAAAGAAATAAACAAGGTGATATTGACCAAAAGAGTTCTTGGGAATGAATATTGCGTCAAAATATTAATGATGTTACCATAATGAATTCAAAATTTATGCAGTTTAAAACAAGAATAGAGAGGAGATGGAACATTTCTAATTTTACAAACACAAGATGGAGATATAAGTGATTTTTATATACAGTATAATTTTGCGTGATAGGTATCAATTGCATCAAAATATCATACAGAAGAATGTCTTAAGAGACTCGTGATAAAATTCCCCATTATATTAAGTAGAAATCAGGTAACAGCAACCTAAACTTTTTAAGAACAAAAGTGGTTCCAAAATTTATACAAGCGGAATGAAATTCAAGAAATCATGATCAAACTTCTGACTCTATCAAGACCCTTAGTTTCCAACTCTAGACAGCATCAAATTAAAAGACAGCTTATAAATGGACAATGCAGATGTGTCTATTCATAACACTATGCACTTGCAAAACACAAGATAACTAAATCATGCTTGTGAAATCTAGCATGTCAAACTCCCCAATTTATACAGCTAAACCAAAGTAGGGTATAGAGGAGGTTAATACTTATAAGCTGTGTGGAGGAGGTTAATACTTATCGGTGCTCTTGATCTACCTGCCTGAATTGGCATAAACTCATAGTAATAAAATGTGTGGAAGGATAAGCTCATAAGCACATCATATATTATAAGCACATGGGCATCTAGCAGATAGCTACAAACTTGCAACATTAGAAGTCAAATCCGAAGAAAAGGACGATGAAAGTTAGGGAAGAAATAAGGTAAGTGACTCTGACTCTAGGGGAATGAATACTTTTCTTTCTTATTAATACAGATTTTCACATAAATGAAGCTTACCGTGCTCCATTCTGAAAAGTCATGCAGCTGCACCAGAAATCAGGGGCAAGTAGAATTGGAATTATGAGTAGCATTTCTACTGAAATTAAAAGCAAGATTATTGCCTCATGTAAAGAGGCAAAGGCATACCGGATAGGGAAGATTTACCAATGCGAGTCATCTTTACAGAACAAGTTAGATTTAATCCACAGAGTAGAAATCAGTTTCATATTTTCATCTCAGAAGTAATGACTTAAATACAAACAGCTGAGGTGAAAATTCAAGGTTGGAAGGTAGAAATTATGCCAAAAAACAATCACAGACCCTCTCAACAGCATTAAGATAGGTTCCCATCAATATATCTATATAGTAATTGAAATTGAAAGCCAAGTGAAAACAGTAAAGGAGTTCTTATTGATTGAGCATCGGTCCTTTCTAAATGTAAGTAGTCAAAGATACAAGCATACTACACACAACATAGCAGTTTTAAACTCTTCCAAGATCTCTAAGAATTGAGTAGAACCAAACTTTCAATGTAAGTACCTGCAGAAGTTTTGTAATGACTATCATGTGCCAAGCTAATTCCTGTTTTCTTAATCAGCTTCATATCGAGATCATATAAAACCATCTGGCCTGTGTCTCCTTCATCACCTTTAGTATGTCTTTTGTCTTTCGCTATGAGTTCATTCTGGATACTAAATCCCAATGGCAAATAGTCTCTTCCGGGGAGTAAAACGGCAGAGTGTAACTTGGTAAAAGACTGTTCTTGCAGAATCCATATGTCCATACATTTTTGTAGCTTCTGGCATTCAAGATAGGAATAAAAAAGGCAAACGAAGTCATTGTAGACTCCAACATATGTGAAGCCTATGGTGGAAATAGTATCTGGTACCATCAATTCTTCAAATTCTTCACTGTCTGTATCAAATGACACAAACCTAAATTTTTTTGACTTTGTAAAAAGCCAATATGCCACTCCATTGAAAAATGTGCATCCTTTACACCAGTCCGGATTGAACTTTAACCAAGGAGGAATTACTTCAATCATCTTCCATGAGCCAGTGTTAACACTATATACCTGCACTTCAATGATAGATCGAACATACCACCCCATTTTTACCACTCTGTAGTCATTCAGCTCTGGGTGGAACCCAAATGAGAGAGATAAATCATAACTGGAATAATGTGGATTGAATCTTGATTGTGGAAGAGTCTTGAATTTCCTAATACATGGATTCCATATGCATACAGGACTACTCGGACGCAGTACCTGATCCGAAATACAAATTAGCCCATTACTTGAACCATATATCCTAAATTGCTCTTCAGTCCATAGTGGATGTCTTAACTTCAAACACTCCTCAAATGTATCAGTAGAAAATAGAGAGTGGCAAAGCGCTGGTTTATCTCTCGAGCGCTGGAGGGCAATTAGATAGGTATGCGAAAGTTTTGCAACATTCCTATTAAGATGTGTACTAACGAAACTCGAGCTGCCAATCAAACCACACCATGACTGGGATACACACCTAAACCGAAGGAGGGACTTTACAGGCAATCTTGCGAGGATGTTGATCAAGATTTCTTCAGGGACATAACTGACACTACTACTACTACGCTTCTTGCATTTGTTTCTTCTCATCTAAAACAGTCAAATAAATAAAAAAGTCAAAAAAAAGTATACTAGTTTCAGTTTAGCTGAAGATTCAATGGAGGCTCACGGTATTCAGGTATGTGCTCACAAAAAACCAATACTTCTTTGAACAACCAAGTATTGAGCTATGTAACAGAAAGGAAACAGAGTTGAAATTTTGAATCAAAACGGGTTTTGGGTAACTGAAATTTCATTATTATAGTTGTGTGAAACAGCAGAGAACTATGAGATCTTACTATATTTTGGGCCTTTCAGAGCCAATTAGGGACAAAGAGAGCAAATTTGAATAGACCGGTCAAAAAAGCTCGTACCTGATCGAGAACTGAGATGCTTGCGGCGACAGAGAAGTCAGAGGACCTAAGTGAGCTTATGGACTTGACCCAAACACACCCTTAACCTGACCAAAAGAAAATAAAGAAAAATAAAAAACGACAACCTTGTTCACTGTAAACGACAACGTTGTTTTATAAAGACACAATCTGCTAAGGATTCGTCACCAAAGCAAAACACTCGTGAAAGAATGTCTTCATTTTTTGGTCGAATCTTGGAAAGAATGTTGGACGCTCTCTGCGCTTGGCTGCGGCAACAACAAGTTCTCTCCGGTACCGCACTTTGCTTCAGTTCCGAGTCTATTGATCTAGATCCCGTCATTGTCGAAATCCTCTCACGGCTGCCGGCGAAGTCTCTGCTCCGATTCCGGTGTGTTTGCAAAGCATGGCGGGCCTTGATCTCCGATCCTTATTTCATCAGAAAACACCTCAGCTGCATCAACACCAGAGTCAGCACCAGCTACTCTCTCCTACTCAGAGAACAAGTTTTCCGATCCATAGAGCACGAGGCAGTATTGAAGCACTTGAGCCAGACCAGTGACGGTCCACCTCTTCCTTTCAGAAGGCCTCGTTTTCCGGTACTTGACCCAACGTTTGATATTACTGATATTGAAATCGTTGGTAGTTGCAATGGGTTGATATGTTTAATGCTTGATTATGAAGCTAAAGAATCATATACATTTATGTTATGGAATCCTTGTACTGGAGAATCCAATCTGCTACCGCAACCTCCCCTTCAATCCTCGAGTAGTTTTTTTTGGGGGTTTGGTTATGATTCTACCATTGATGATTACAAAGTAGTACTGGGTAGCTGTATATCTGGTCATGAAGTTGTTGTTGTCTTTAGGCTAAAAATGGGTTCATGGAGGAAGGTTGAAAGGCTAGAGAGGTGTTTCGATGTGCGTTGGGTAGGGTGTTTAGTTAATGAATCTCTGTATTGGGTGTTCAAGGAAGTGAAAGAGTGTAGGTTAATTGGTCAGAAAATTGTGTCATTTGATCTAGCAGAGGAGAAGTTTCATGAGATTCCATTCCCGTATCCTCTTAAGCAAAGATTGATTGCCGAAGTTGAAAATCTTGATATATGCCTAACTCAGTACTTTCAAACCAATTGTTGCCAACCTGGGTGCAACTTTAAGATGTGGGTGGTGAGTGACTATGAAGTCAAGGAATCGGGCACTGAAGTTATAAAAATCCCCGTTCTAGATGCTGAGAATATGTACATGACATGCATTTCTGAGAATGGTGAAGGTTTGATGCAGGTGGCTGATGATGGCACATTGGCATTATACGATCAGAATGAGAAGGCATTTAGGATTGTCATGAATGGTGATCACTGGTATGAAACTGCTACGTATTTAGAAACTTTAGTTTCACCATCAACCGGCAGTATTGGTGCAAGCGTGTGAGACTAACAGAGCAAATCACCTTCACCGCACCTTTTATATGATGAGAAGCTGAAGTCGCATGCCATGTCTATGTTTTGCTCGTTCTGTATAAGATGTTGTAGTCATGTGTTGCGTTTAGGTTACAGTTGGTGGAAGTCAGTCGTGCCACTTTTATGATTCAAGTTCTATCCCAACTGTCTGTATTCGAGTCATTACTTTAGAGATGATCGAAAACTGAAACTGATTAGTACCCTGTGAATTCAATCTAATTTGTGCTGTAAAGATGACTTTTTTTTTTGGTCAATCTGTAAAGATGACTTACATTGGTAAAACTTTTATATGTGGTATGCTTTTGCCTCTTTATGTTGGGCTATTTTCATTGGTAAGAAATATTCATT
Source organism: Fragaria iinumae (assembly GCA_009720345.1). Lineage (NCBI taxonomy): Eukaryota > Viridiplantae > Streptophyta > Magnoliopsida > Rosales > Rosaceae > Fragaria > Fragaria iinumae. The sequence continues at coordinate 30,962,791 of CM019122.1, read as the reverse complement.
CCCCTAGAGTCAAAATCACTTTGCTTATTTCTTCCCGAATTTTCACTCTCTTCTCTGGGTTTTATAACTACTTGCAGGACAGACTCCATAGTATTCACATCTATTTGTTCTATGACAACATAATGTGATGCTCATTTTCCCACTCCATTTTCTTTTACAATCAGTTTATCATGTCAATTCAAGCAGGTAATCTTCAGGAGTGTTGATATGTATTAACCTTCTCGGGCTTCTCCACATAAAGCATACTCAGTATTCCGTCTATCTATTTATTTGATCCCGTTTCCATACCCTACTATTTTGTTCAGCAGCATAAATTGGAGAGTATGCTAAATTTCAATTGTGTTACTCCACATAAAGCATACTCAGTATTCCGTCTATCTATTTATTTGATCCCGTTTCCATACCCTACTATTTTGTTCAGCAGGATAAATTGGAGAGTATGCTAAATTTCAATTGTGTTATAAAGTCATCATTAGCATCACAGGGTATAAATTGGAGAGTATGCTAAATTTCAATTGTGTTATAAAGTCATCATTAGCATCACAGGGTAGTATATGTTAACATGAGTCTCAATCCTAGTATATTGAGAAGATGTATATTCTGTAATCAACTAGGATTATGTAAATCTTTCGGTGTAATTAGTTTCCTTCTAGGGTTAGAACTGTACTTGTATATATAACCGACTTGGGATTTGTTCAATACATCAGAAAATTCCCAACATTTTGTATTCTGTTTGACTTAGTATCAAAGCCTAAGTCGATCCTGGCAATCTTGGTAATTTGACCTTGTTGTTCTCCGCTGCAAATTTGTTCTAAACCTGTCCCAATTTGATATGTTCAACGTGACGAAGGAAGCTTTCAATTTCGTTGAATTCTGTCGTACTTGTTATGTTCTTTTGTCATCAAATCCTCTTTGCAATGGATCTTGCAATCTTTGGTGATCAACCTGAAGTTTCCTGTGAACCTGATTTCTATGTAGTAGGAGGACAAGACCTCACCACAGGTATGTGTTCTCAGGAGAAAAGAGGTAAAATTGGTATTGCATTAAAAATTTCTAACTTTACTGGTAGTGATACATGGATAATTGATTCTGGTGCGTCTGATCATATGACATTTGATAAGTCTTTTTTTCCGAGTCTGTCCCCATCTCCCATACCTGAAGTGTCTAATGCAAATGGGGTGTCCTTCTCGGTCCTAGGTATAGGGTCAATTCAAGTTACTCCAACAATTATGTTAAACAATGGTTTTTATGTTCTTGTTCTATCACATCACTTATTGTCTGTTTCTGAATTGATTTCACAAAACAAATGCTCTGTAACATTTTTTCTTATGTATGTTATCTTCCGAGACCTGTCATCTCAGGCGATAATAGACAAGGGGGATCTGCAGGGGAGACTGTTTCACTTGGATTGCATGTACAGCGGGGAAGCAAGAGCACCGTCACCAACCGTTGCCCTGACATTGAGTTCTAATCGAGTAAAAGAAATTTGGCTATGGCATCGCCAAATGGGTCATCCATCTTTTGGAGTCATGAAGAAGTCGATGCCATCTTTGTTTTTTGGAATAAAAGAGTAAAGTCTCCATTGTGAAACTTGTGTTTTTGCTAAGAGTCATAAGGTCAGTTATTCTCCTAGTTTTTCTTCTAGTTTTGCACCATTCGAGTTTATTCATTCTGATGTATGGGGGCCTTCGAAGAATTTGAAATTAACAGGAATGAAGTACTTTGTTTTGTTTATTGATGACTTTACAAGATTAACTTGGGTTGTGTTATTGAAAAAGAGGGATGTTGTGTTTTCGGCTTTCACCGCTTTTCATAGTCTCATCTGAACTCAGTATGATGCTTGTGTGAAAATATTTCGATCTGACAATGGAGGAGAGTTTGTTAACCACTCTTTCCGAGACTATTTTCAGCAACATGGAATTGTTCATCAGACTACTTGTCCTCAGACAACAGAACATAATGAGGTATCTGAGAGAAAAAATCTACACCTCTTGGATATTGGAAGAGTTCTCTTACTCAGTATCAATCTACCCAAATATCTATACGGTGAAGTTGTGTTGTGTGCCTCTCACCTTATCAACCGTCTACCATCTGCAGCTCTTTAGAATCGGGTTCCCTTTGAGGTATTGTCTGAACATGTTACTATTTCATCTCTCAACAAACTTCATGCTCGTGTCTTTGGTTGTGTGGCCTATGTTCATCTTTACAAAAATCAAAGATCTAAGTTGGAGGCTCGTTCCCTTAAGTGTGTGTTTGTTGGATACGGATCCCATCAGAAAGGATATAAGTGCTACCATCCTCCGTCTCAACGATTCTATGTCACCATGAATGTCACATTTAGTGAAGACCTGTGTTATTTGTCTCCTACAATATCTCTGAGTGAGGAGGAGAAGCATGTTTTTTATGAAGATCAATTTGGAGAACTAGAAGATTGTGTAATTGTTGACGATAACCCTGCTGAAAAGGATTTTCGGCCTGTCACAGACTAGATCCAGAATCCGAGAGATAATACTGTGGAACCTCAAAAAGTGGTTCAATTTGTTGAACCTGCCCAAGTTGAGGCGTCTGTTCCCTGTTCTGAAAGTGTTCGACATGACGAACAACTGTCCAACACGTCGAAAGAAGGAGAATTGAATAGTAATCAGCCGCCAATTGTTGAAGATGTACATGCAAGTTCAGTCTCTCCCCCTACATCAACGATCTCTCCTGAGGTATGTAGTACTATTCTGTTTTCATCACCTGAGGTATGTAGTACTATTCCGTTGTCATCCTCCAATGTCCCTGAATCTAGTAGAGTCTTGCCTGCTAGGTCAACCCGTGGTCAACCTCCTAAAAAATATGAGCCTCTCTTGTGAGCTAAAGTTAAGTATCATATAGCCAACTACGTCTCAACTCATAGATTGTCTAAACCTTATGTAGCCTTTGTGAATCAATTATCTGTTGTGTCTCTTCCTAGTAAAGTGCAGGATGCAATCAAGGAGGAGAAGTGGGCCAAAGCAATGGAGATTGAGATGGATGCTCTCAAGAAGAATGGTACTTGGGATTTGGTGTCATTACCACCTGGAAAGAAGACGGTTGGTTGTAGATGGGTTTATACTGTGAAGCATAATGAAGATGGCTCAGTTTACAGATATAAGGCAAGGTTGGTTGCAAAAGGATACACTCAAAAATATGGGGTGGATTATGATGAGACGTTCGCACATGTGGCAAAGATCAATATCATTCGAGTCCTCATGTATTTGGCAGCTAATCTAGATTGGCCCCTGCAGCAGTTTGATGTGAAGAATGCATTTCTTCATGGAGATTTGAATGAAGAAATTTACATGGATCTTCCTCCAGGATATAATACTTTTACGGGCGAGAAAGTGGTGTGCAGATTGAAAAAGTCCTTGTACGGATTGAAGCAATCTCCAAGAGCTTGGTTTGGAAGGTTCACGTCTTTCATGAAGAAGATTGGGTATAGGCAGAGTAACTCAGATCATACTTTGTTCCTGAAACACCGACCGGGTAAGCTTACTGCCTTGATCATTTATGTAGATGACATGGTAGTGACAGGTGATGACATTGGTGAAATTAGAAGATTGAAAGATCAGTTGTCTTCTGAATTCGAGATGAAGGATCTTGGGAATTTAAAGTATTTCTTGGGAATTGAGGTAGCCAAGAACAAGGATTGTATCATGCTGAGTCAAAGAAAATATGTTCTGGATTTGCTAGCAGAGACTGATATGCTTGATTGTACACCAGTTGATACACCGATAGAGTAGAACTATCGGATTGCAGAGTATCCTGATCAAGTTCCGACTGACAAATCTCGATATCAAAGGTTAGTTGGAAGATTAATTTACTTGTCGCATACTAGACTTGATCTTGCTTATGCGGTTAGTGTGGTGAGTCAGTATATACACAATCCTAGTGAAGATCACATGAATGATGTGATGATAATCTTGAGATACTTAAAGTCTGCTCCTGAAAAAGGTCTGGTGTTTCGTAAGCATGGACATTTGAGGACTAGTGGTTACACTGATGCAGACTGGGCAGGGAACATCACTGACATGCGTTCTACTTCTAGCTATTTTACGTTTGTTGGTGAAAACTTAGTCACCTGGAGAAGCAAGAAATAGAATGTGGTGGCCCGTTTTAGTGCAGAAGCTGAATACAAAGGTATGGCTCAAGGAGTCTGTGAGTTGTTATGGTTGAGAAGTTTATTAAAGAGTTTGGGTTTCAAGCAGGAATGGTCAATGCCTCTTCACTGTGACAATACTGTTGCGGTTGAAATTGCACATAATCCTGTTCAGCATGATCGGACAAAGCATGTAGAGATTAACATGCACTTCATCAAGGAAAAGCTAGATTCTCGCATAATCTCGTTCCCATTTGTTCCTTCGGAGGAGCAGCTAGCTGACATCGTTACCAAAGCTATGTCGTCCAGGGCGTTCAGTGACTCACTTGACAAGTTGGGCATTCAAGATTTGTATGCGCCAACTTGAGGAGGAGTGTTAACGTGAGTCTCAATCCTAGTATATTGGGAAGATGTATATTCTGTAATCAACTAGGATTATGTAAATCTTTCGGTGTAATTAGTTTCCTTCTATGGTTAGAACTGTGCTTGTATATATATACCCGACTTGGGGTTTGTTCAATACATCAGAAAATTCTCAACTTTTTGTGTTCTGTTTGACTGTATAAAGTCCTCACCGGAAGCTCTCCTTGTGTATGTATACATCTTCCACAAAAACATTGAAAAAGCTTTTCGTACCCAGTCTCAAAGCAATGTGAATTGTTCTGAAATTGATCTTCTGGTATCATCCTACTAAGAAATTGTGCTCTTCACTTGCGATGAATACAGGGATGCAACTTTTTCCACGACTATTGTGAATATTTTTCCTCCATGCTTTGCTTCTTACTCTTAAACATGATCATCAAAACATATCTGTATAACTGAAAAAAAGAAAAAGAAAAAGAAAACTGTGAAAAAAAGGTATTTGGTTCCTACAATTTCTTTCTCGTAAAGGCATGTATTCCTATTTGTAAACATTGATATATGCATGTTTGCAGACACTTTAATTGATATCAGTGAGTGTATTTGTAATCTTGATTATATTCGTCTTCTTGTATGCCTCTTTGTTTGTTTCTAGACTACAAACGCTCTCAATATTAACAGAAATTTCACTCCCTGCTACTATAGAGTCACTCCATCAAAAAAGAACAAAAGAGTACTATTAGAGTCAAAATTCAAGGTTGGAAGGTAGAAATGATGCCAAAAAAGAATCACAAACCCTCTCAAGAGCATTAAGACAAGTTTCCATCAAAATATCTCTATACACAGACAAAGTGGAGATATAAAAACGATTCGTATTGCAGTATGACTTTGAGACAGGTATCAATTGCATCTAAACATCTAAACAGAAGAAAGTGCATGATCCATACCGTTTGTTTACAATGTGTATTCTGCATATTGTGTATGTACTTTGTCTTCCATTTGGGCAAATGTGATACTTGAAGAAATGTATCCTTGGATGCTCAATCTAAATGTAAAAGGTACAGTGAATCCACTACTTTGCTTGTTGCAATGAGACTATCAAAACTTGTTGAGCAACTAATCTGGATTTATTACGTTTAAATTTGGACAAGTGATTTAAGTTTGAACTTCAGTTTATATATTAGGTAGGCTAAATTTCTTTCTGAGAACAACTCCACAAACCAAGTAGTCATCCTATAACATAACAATGAGAATATAACGATATCCAATTACAATACAACCGGCAATGTTATGCTGGTAAAGAAACAACAACACGACAACCTGGCATTTCTAAAACATGCCACAGGATTACCAGAGCATTTGCTCCATGACCAAATAAACCAAAACAACTAAAGTGGAAACTAAAGAAAATGGATTTTAGAAAGGGACACTAAAAATCGTGATCAACTATTAATATGGTAATAAATATCAGACCTGCAGACCCCAAAAAAAAAAAATATCAGAACTCCAGATGTACACAAAGTCAAGTTGGAACTGGCAAAGCCCTATTGCTCTTGAAGTGCAGATGAGATCCAATTGGAGGCAGCTGTTTGAGTATCGGACTCGAGATGTGGTGAAAGGGAAAGAGGAGTTACCGACACCTGTTAGAAGAAAGAATGAGCCACTCTTGCGATTAATCATAAATGTCTCTAACTAAGACCAACCTAGAAATAAAGAATTCATCCATTACACCTACCACCTAAATGCAGTTGATGTTTAGTTATCTATACATGATCTGTATGAATACCCTATGGAGATAGGTAAGCACCAACTTACAAAAATCAATGAGCATTTAAAGTTTCATGTGCAAAACAAATTAACTAGATCATCTAAGAGCTTATCTGTAAGTAGTTCAAAGTAGGCACCTATAAAATGATGTGAAACCCTGCAACGAAATGTTAATCAAACCAACATAAACCTATTCAACAGCACAACCCTCCTACAACTAATTATATTATTACTCAAACAACCACCAACAAGATCATCTTATGTCTCGGCGTATCAGAGAGAGTAGATCATAAATATGAACTTTGTCAGACACTGGACATAACCATTCAACACCTTTAAAACTACACACAGAGAAAGAATATAAAGCTTTCAACTTACAAATCCACTTTCGACTGCTCTGAAATCCAGATCCTCATCCACATTATCCTGCTCTTTATCCACAAACTGCCCGCATAATATATATACTCATGGGTTAGTAATCACAAGAGTAGTACCAAAAAGCAGTACAAAATCTGAGAGCAACACCATAAGGCATACAAATAAGTGGAACTTAAATTACTGAATACTTTATCTGTGCTGAAACGTAGAATAATGTAACTGCTAGAAGCAACTTGTGGGAAACTGGAAATATATACTATCCTAAACAGGCCTTTAGTATTCGTTAGTGGATTAGAATCCTACTCTACGAGAATTAAGTTTTGAGAAAGAATACTACTCAACAAGACTTTATTTTGAAGAAGTCCTATAGTGAGCATGCACCACCTGCTTCCACAGATTTTTAACTAATCTAGGACCACCACTTTGGTGTTGAAATTTAGGATAGGTTGAGAATGAGCTCTGATTTCATATTTGCATCTCCTCACTCTTAGTGTCCATCAGGAATCATTCCAACCACAAAATCAAACTTCCATATACGCTTCTAGATGTAACCTCACATGCCCTTACCTCTAGTCGGAAGTACTTTTTCACCCGTTCAAAATCAGATTTTCCTGCAGCTCCAGTTGATTCAATCTCCACATTCTTCTTTTGTGTCGTCACACGACGAGCAGCACCCTAAGTAAAGGGCAAGGATATATCAATTCAAGAAAGAAAACAAAGGAGCCGGGGCAATCTTCCCTTTCAATTGAACAAAAAAGACATCTTTTTAGTGAAAGCTAGCTACTTACAGCAGCAGATGCATCTCGGCCAAGTTGTGCGAGCTGAATCCCAAGGCTTTGTTGATTATTCATAAAATGTCCAGGAGGATAACGATTAGCTGAAACAGCTTGCCAGCTGGGAATAGATCTCCACGTGCTTTGCTTGGTTATTTTAAAACCCTATCAAGAAAAGGAATTTACGTTAAATAAGTAGAAGAGAAGATACAAGAGAAGAACTCTTCCACAATGGAAACTTATGCAAGTACATCCAGCAACAAAAGATATACTGCAAAATCGCCTCTTCTTATGCAATATCCACATAATTCAACTTCACTGCTAAAACTACCATGTGTAACAGTAACTCTCTTTCAAGTTTGCTGAATTTCCTTATGATGTTTGAGCAGTGAAATCATAAATAAAATACAAGGAACTATTCCCTGCTAAGATATAGTACACACTAGTAGAAGATCATCATTTTCACTCCATACAAATTGAAATATAAATTCACCTAAGGCTTCAAGACCTCTTCTTTTTGAAAATAAAGAAGGTATGTAAACAATAAAATTAAATTAAATTTAAAAAAAAAAAAAAAAAAAAAAAAAAAAAGGCAGGACCTTAACCTTCAAGACTTGAGGCCTGAGGTCATATGCAGATCATAAACGTATATGACTATTTTACAGGCCACACGATTTAACAGTCTTCAAACACAAACCTTATTGGATAAAGGAGAAGATGGAATCTCTATATTCAGGAAGCAACTCTTGGGGAAATCCCCCTTCTCAATATCCCTGATAGCTGCATTTATTAGAGGTAAACAAACAGCGACTGCATCTTTGAAATCATTTTCTTGACTTTCATCCTTCCTCCTGCATTATATCATGACACCAAAGATTAACTTCTCAATATTAATATGCGAACAACAACTGAGCATCACATTGCATGGGATTCGAAACTCACCAATTCAGTGATATTGATAGAGAGGGTACCCCACTTATTAGTGCCTCCCTAGCTCCAGCAACGACACCTGAGTAAAACCTGGTACACATGGAACATATACAGCCAACATTAGTCTCAAAATACAGGCTATACCAAATACGGGCTATATAATGCTATCAGGGTAACACACAAAAAAATAACCAAAGAGACATTACACAGGTTTATTGGATATCGCTACAAGATTTTACTTAAAGAAACTTCAAAACAGTGTATACAAGCAAATTGAAGACTTGACGAACATTATAGAGCATGATAAGTTACAACTTACATGTGATGGCCACAGTTTGATCCCCGATTGATTCCACTAATTACCTGAAACCATTATTCTTGAGAAATCAGTATACATAACCACAAAATCTAGATACGAACTAAAAAAGACATCACATTTATGCTAACCAGCAGAGGCTTTGACCAAGAAAACAGTGCACCAGATAACGCTAATGACACACAATCTACGGGGGTACCTGAGTAAGAGTATCATTGCAAAACATATTACTATCATCAACTTGAAAAATACAAATCTCTTCAGGCTGTGTAGTAACAAACCAAGTAACATAACAGATGACTAAATGGCTATATATTCTCAGCACAAAAGCCACATCACACAAGTGCTCACTTCTGAACTCTTTCACCTAAGGATAGCAGAAAAGATATATAATGCAAGAAATGATCGCCTCAGTTCACCGAATAGATAAAAAAGGCATGTGTATCAATCCAATTTGCGATGACTTGGATAGAAAAACAACACAGAAACATAGCTGTACCTGCAACTTCATAAGCAGTGGCACCATTTATATCAGCAGAACTAACAGACACCGTTTCCCGGAGAGTCACCGAATGACCGGATACTGATTTGTCCCTATAGCAAGCAACCAACTTTCAGAAACTACAGAATCACACAGGCAGAATCCCAATACCAAAACAAAAGAATCCCACAAACCCAGATGAGAAAACCAACAGAACAAAGCAACCCAACAACCAAACACAACCCACCAACCCAAAGGAGCAAACTTTAACAAACCCCACATGCCCAAATTCACAGAACACATTAAAACAAAGCAAAGATGAAAACTTTAGAGAGAGAACCCACGATTGAGGAGCGCAGACATGGACATTGTAAAGGCCTTGGCGAACGAGAGCTTCAACAAGGAAAGTAAGACCAGGGGAGTCAATCCCATCGCCATTGGTGACCAACACAATGGGCTTGGAGCTATCAAGAGAGTCCTCTTCAGGTTGAGAAGTTGAGGGCTGAGTGGGTTGGTCACCTCCCCCCCTTTTGCTCAACACATCTTGCAGATTGGAGACCAACCCAGGAGGCAACATGTTGGGTTTCACAGATGTTGAAGTCATTACAGAAGAAAAAAGATGGGGACTTTGGATTGATGATGGTTCTGGGTCTGTAGAAATCAGAATCAAAACCCTAGAGAGAGAGATGGAGAGAGAGAAAGAGGGTAGTAATAATACGGGAGATTGATTGAAGGAGATAGATGGGGACGATGATATAGATGGACCGGTTCAAACGGGAGTTATTTTTAGAGGGAGAGAGAAACAAAGAGAGAGACTTTACTTGTTACTGGTGTTTGATTCCCACAAGAATTTAAGAGAAGGTCAGAAGGGGGAAGAAGAAGAGTGATGATATGTAAATGGGACTACTGGGTTTTGGTTTTTCTTGGATAAGAATTGGTAACTGGTTTTTTACATTTATTTTTTTTTTTCCAAATTTTTGACTTACTTCATTGTTATTCCAATGGCTCCTTGGTGAAGGACAAGATTATACTACATCATTTACATGAGGACGTATTTATGAATGGTATGAAAATGATTGAATTGAACAAGGGAGGGAGGGTTTGATTTGTAAGCAAAGGTTTTCAATTTTACTATTAATCTAATAAGGGGAGGTTGGCAACCTACTACATTGGCAACATCGGAGGAAATTTTGTAGTAAGACAAGATTAAGTTTTAACTATTATGGAGAAATTCTATGAAGGATCCTGGATACATGGTACCAAAATGCTCATAGCCTCATACCCATTGTTAAATTAAGGAGAGATTTGGAGCTTTGGACCAACTAATTGGGACACTTGGTATCTCTCATCCAACATTTATCTACATTTAGTTGAAAAGATTGGCAATCTACTAATTGACATTCTACATTAGGTTCAAACTCTACAGTTTTGCTAACCAACATGTAATATGCTGTTGTAAATTTGAATATAACAATTCGTTAACAAAGTGTGTTGAAAAGATCTTGGTTATGCTATTATATTCATTTTTATTTTATTTTTAAAAAAAAATATTAATGATATTCATTATTTCGCATCTATAACGGTTTGGAAATTGTTCCCTTCATCTAAAAATAATGAAAGTGTTGTGTGTTCTCTACATTCTCTATTTTTGATTGATGGTTGTATAATCACTATAATGTATATTCTTTCTTACATGCATATATGCATGGTTGGATAAGCAATTACTGAAGACGAATATATTACTTTGAATTACTTTGATTTGTTGTATGTCATCATACATGTGTACTAGATCCTTGATGTATTTGGATTGAAATAATTAATCAACAAACTGTTGCAAAATTAAACAAACAAGATCGAAACGAATAATATTCAGAGTTTCAAATTATTCCAAGAGGGGACTACTGACGAGTGCCGAGCATGTCGTATAGAGAGCATCCCTAGCTAGCTCATCATGCTCGTCTCAAACTTGTCTGATCATATTTGAATATTCTCTCTTGTTCAACAGGGTTTTGTTTTGCCCAACAATTAAGCTATACTATATGTATCTGTCACATATTCTGTGAGCTGTGTCTTCGAAATTTTGAGGGACAATTTATAAGGGCCAAGATTTTAGTACATGGTGCATGTTTATGATCTGATATATGTTGTCAATCTTGCTTTGTCTCGAATAAAAAGCTTCATTTGCTCCTCTCTTTCAAATACATACCTTGGAAAAATTCTTCCCACACATTGTGACTGTGATAGTAAACTCTATAAGTAAACTCAATAAAACACGAACTATGATGATTCGTCAAAACAAAAAGCAATATTCGTAATTTGAAGAAACTCTAATGAAAACTCTAGCTAGCATGCATAACAATCGTACACTTGATCGATCTTATACTTGTGTTCATCTCATCATTCTTCCAATCTTAGGCCATGCTAACAGATACCATTTTTAGGTGGGTTACTAATTCCAACTGATAATCTGAATGATCAAGAAGGTTATAGTCAATGGTCACGTACAAGCTTCTGGGGCAATTGCCCCCACTTTGATTATAATTTCTTGAATATCTAATGGCCATATTATGTAATTTAAGTACATTTTATGAGAAATTTAAACTAATTTGTCATCATAAACTTTTTAGTGTCGTCGTAATGAAAATAGCTCACACTAAAAAAAATAAAAAATATCTTATGTCCGTCAGTGGTTATAGTCTCGTCCAAAACATAATTCTCACTCGTACGTACAATCTTTATTATGTGTGACATTTGAACAAACAATTCTCTCAAATACATAGTCACACCGGCAACCAATTTCCACGTTGAATCGATCACGACCTTAAATGAAATGGTAGCCAGTCTATGATCGACATTCCTTTTCAAAGTTTAAACTTACAACCATAGGAATCATTTAGCCCCAAAAGCCAGCAGTATTGTTGGTGGCAACATCTGAAAAAGCCGAGACTGGTTCCAGGATTCATTTTACCCAACTTGATCATCACAATGATTGAAAATGAAAAACCACTAATTGCGGCATTTTGTAGATCTTCCAACCTAGCTAGATTGAATATTCCTTTGCACATAATTCATGTACTAGAATAGATGGACAGGCTAAGAGGTTTGCGCTTGTGTCACGTCCCCAACATTCACCTTATCAGCCAAACCATACATATATAAGCATCATGTGGTCCGATCGATGACTAGTGATTGATGTTCGTATATTTGTTTATTTTCGATTTCTAACAACGACTCGTCCAATCGATCATCATATCCGTTTGTTCTTCATGGAAATGACTTGTTCACTGGTAAAACTAATCAATATGATCTGCGATAGATGTGTCTTTCCATGAATGGCTAATGAAAGACACATTTAAAGACAGTGGCGGAGATGAGGGCAAAACAAAAAATTACCAAACACTTATGGATTAATTGTGGTCAAAATAAATACTTTTTGACTTTAATATGTGGCTATAGTTCTGCCAGAACATCATAGGTTCTCTAACTTTAGGTTAAGAAGGTAAAATCATCGGGCTGCAAAGGCTGAGATATTTTCTTCAGGCATAAAACAATAGAGTTTCACCATTTTTTTCAACTGGTGGGGGAGAATTGTATGTTCTTACAGGGGCACAAATGCATTATACGGGCGCTTGTTGATATTCTACTGAGGGCAGATGGCTCCGCTATTGTTTATAGGTGCGCACATATCTAGTATAGAGAATTGAGATGTGAAAATATTATGAAAATATCTAGTTTTTCAGCTAAATTAGTTGAAATGTAATAGCATTTAAATTGCAGAATAATTACCAATACAAGTGTCGGTGCATGCAAGTTCAAGCTGAATTCATTATCGACAACAGATGCAGCAGTGACATTTATTTTCGTGGTCTATCATAACATCCCTAGTAAACTTCAAAAGCAAATGTATTTATGTTCTTGGAATTCTGCTGCACCTGCACGTACTAAACGTTTTTATTGTGCAAATACATGAACTCTAATCTATACCGACTATGTTGGAAGGATGACAAAATACTGTAGGAAATGTAAAATTTCGAGTTTATATTACTTGGCCGTTGAAGGACCTAGGAAAATGAGGACTGAAATAAGGATCAAGAATTGAAGGTTAGCAAGAGGTGGATTGAACGGGGAACGCACGAGGATTGGACAACAATATTTTCTTTTGTTGTTATCTTGAGTCGTCTTCGACGACTCGATAACATTTTACCAATCATAACTCACTACGTAGATCCATATACTATTTCAAACACAACACATTGCAGTCACGTTAGTTTTTTTTTTTTTTTTGGGTCAAGGAAGCCATATATTAAACAAAGCCCATAAGGCAGAGAAGTACAACAGAAACAAAACTAAGAAAACACAGATTAAACGTAAAAAAAAACAGCCGAAAGGAAAAATTGAAGCACTAATAGCTAGCTCGTACAGCTAGCTCCAAATTCATATTTAGGAGGGGCAGGCAATCCATCATTCCTTAAAACTGAAATCAAAGAGTTTGGGGGCCTGTTAGCCCATTCCTGAGAGCACAAACTCTGAATAGCAAGCTTGGCCGCTGCGTTTGCAGGGCGGTTAGCTTCTCGTGGAACCCAGTTCCAATGAATACTTCTAAAAAACGGAACCAAGTGAGCAACCTTCTTTAGGATTGGGGAGATTCTCCATCTAGGAGATGAAGAAGAGTCACTTAACGCCTTGATCACTTCCTGACAATCCCCTTCAACAATTATCTTTTCCAGCTTCAACACCACAGCCATTCGGAGACCATATAAGAGAGCCTCAGCTTCTGTAATACCCCGGAAATTAGATATTGGTTTCTAATTTTATTTGGTTTTTTTCGAGTTAGATGTTAGTGTGGTTTTGAGGTTCGAAGGAAGAGCGGAAGTGTTCGGACGCATAATTTACCGAAGCAGTTTTACTTTCTTTAAGGGTCATAGACTTGACTTTTTATTTGTTGTGTTTCTTGAGAAACTTTCTTCATGAAAGTTGTAGAGCACGACGATACGAGTTCGTAGACACGTGTAAAACGGACTTCATTTAAGAAAGTTATGGTCAGCGGAAGTTCTTGGCTTTTTGAGAATTTTTGGTTAAATTGAAGTTTAGGGTTCCATTTTCTCCGGAACCCATTTTTCCTTCTCTCTTCCTTCTCTCTCTCGCGATACCTTCGGTATCAAAGCCCTCCAGCCGACCCGACCCAGACCCGGTCGACCCGACCTGATTTTTTCGGCCGACTCCGGTTGACCCAGACGACGGCACCGGTCGGAAAATCTTCCTCTCCTTGGCGCAATCCTCCCTGTGTTGGTGAGTGACGACGACTCGGGCGGATCGGCGCTAATCGAGTGCCACAGTGAGGGTGACGACTCGGTTTGCAACCCGACTAGAATTCTCACCTCCAGCGGCAGCGACGTGGCCTGCAACTGGTCGGGATAGAAGCTCCTTGGCGTTCTGGTTTGACTTGCGGTGGTCTTGAAGCTCAACTCACGGTGTAGAGTTGCGGTGGTGGATTCCAAAGTTACGGCGAGTTTTCCGGCGTCCTCCGACCGAATTGGCGGTTACGTCAGGTATAAAAGATACTTCTCTCTCTTCATTCTACAAGTTTGATGTTGGGGGTTTGTTCAGATTCTAAGGTTGGAAGGGTGGCGCGTGGGGCCACTCGCCGCCGCCTGTGGCGGCGCGTTCAGTGGTGTCGTTGGTATTTGGTGTGCTGGTTAGGTAGTACTCGTTGATACGAACTTGTTGATCTGTGGTTTGTAAGTTTTGGTTACTGATAATGCATGCTAGGGTTCCCCCTCGGTGCTAGGTTTTGTTCGGTTTCCATTTTTGAGTATATCAGGTTTTAGAAAATCTGGTTAGTTGTTTTGTAGGTTGTGTAGGACGTTTAGGCGACCTTTTCATGGTATAGGGAGAAGTTTTGTCTCGAGTGACAAGTTTGTAGGTTAGGACTTGAGTTTTGGTTCGAGTCAGATTATGTTGTTTTTGTTGTTACTAAGTGGAGATTCTATTCTAAGTGGTTGACGATACGTGTTCGCATCTCGTCTATTACTAAGAGAAGACACAACGGGAGTTTTTGTTTAAGGTGAGTAACATTTCTTAGGTTCAAGTAGGAATCGATTTCCTTACATATTTTGTTAATTTGTTAAATTGTGGAATTGTGCTCTCGAAAGTAAAATGTTTTGTTTTAAAATCATGTAAACTTGTTCGTCCACGGTTCACAAGTAAGTAAAAAGGGTTCTTTTAATAATTACTTGTTTTCTTGAGCCATTCCCGATTGTAGCTATATTGATGTTAGTAGTATATATATATATGTTCTTGGAGGTTGTTGTGCTTGGTGAAATTATGTGACATGTTCACATTTGTCGTAAATTGTTTTGATCATTTTAAGAATTGATTTGGGGAGGATACATGGCTATAGACTTGATTTTAGCGTGTGTCTTTTGTTGAGAATCGGTGGGTGGTTATAACACGTAATTTGGGAATGTTTGTGATCAAGACCTTGAGTTTATTTGAAGAAAAGTAATCGTTGTTTGGGGGTGACCTGTGTGATGGATCGGTGTAGGTGATATGTGTGATGAATCGGTGTAGGTGATATGTGTGATAAATCTGTGTAGGTGATCTTGTGATGATCTTAAGTAGATGTTGAGATTTGTAGTCAAGCAATTGGTATTGCTAATGGTTTTTTGTTAATGGTGTGTTTCGTATTTAATTATTGTGATTCTAAATTGATTTTCTTAGTGTTTCTAGTGATCTCCTGAACTAAGTTTCATGTAGGGATTACTATTTTTATATTTGTTTGGTCTCAATGTAATTACCTGAACTAAGCTATACGCAGAGATTATTATACTTTCAATTGTTTATTATAAAGTAATTTCATGATTTATTTCATATATCCTTAATTTCATTGATTGTTTATGTACCATTCACTAGATTAAATCAATGCAAGGGTTCTAGTTATAGTTAGTTAAATGTGCATGTGGAATTTAAGGTTACTCATACAGGCTTGCAAAAGCTTACCGGGTTTGTTTCTTTCAACCCGGTGCACCATTCCATGGTGTAGGGGTTTGATCTTGCAGGTGAGGACTAAACATGGTTGAGATGTAGAAGTTTGAGCTGTCTCCTTAGAGCTAGACTCTTTTGTTTATTTTTAATTGTTGGGTTGTATTAAGCTCCAAGTGAGCGGTTCATTTTACTTGACATTTCAAGTTTGATGTAAACAATGGATAGGAAATATTTGACTTCATGTTGGGCTTATATTGACATTCATTTATCCAGTAATTGGGTTTGGTATTTGGGATTTAATGTTAGAGTTTTAGGGATATTTTTAGGATTTATCATGCATAAATTTTTGAAAATTTATCCTTCGAAAATTGGGGTGTGACAGCTTCAGCCTCAACTGCTGAGTTGTGGGAACGAAAAAGACTCGCTCCAGCAATAGATAAACCCATATGGCTGCGAATTATTACTCCCACTCCACTATTAAGATTCGACTCCTTCCAAGCACCATCAAAGTTGATCTTTACTACATCAACATAAGGTGGAGTCCACAAAGTAGGAGCTTTTGAAATTGACTGAGAAGACTGCAACACAGACACTCTTGCTTCTTCCCAGTTTAACAAACCTCTCTTGATGTTTTCAATGACAAGACTGGGATTTGGAAAACCATTTTTCATGACCACCGAACACCTGTGTTTCCAGATCTCCCACATGTGCAAACAGACAAAATTAAGAACATCCTCTTTTTCACACGAAAACATAGCAGCATTCTTATGGACAAAATAATAATCATGCCGAGGATCATAAAAATCAGCACAAAAATTTGTACTGCAACTCAAAGTCTGGAGCTACGAAAGTTGCACACAAGTCACACAAGTCACACAACAGTGACAACACCCTCAAAACATAGAGCAACTTGGGCCTCAGGTACTTGATTAGGCCTAAACCCAAACTCGGGTCGAGGTTAGCAACTATCAACCCGAACCCAAGTTAGTGCTTCCTCCTCCGTCGCGTCGTATTTTAATCCAATGGTCGAAACGATTTAGGTTAAAGTCGTTTGCTATCGCTTTGCCTCTTTCTCCATTTCCCGGAAATCCCCACCGGAATTCTAAATTCTCAGGCTGATATGCCCGGCGAAGGTTAGTATTTCCACTCCAACACTAATATAACCAAATCCGTCTCAGCTTGAGAATCTGATTGGTGAAGCTAACTGCAGACATGGACCACCGCAAAGAGAGAATGAAGAGCGACTGCAAGAAGATCATGGACAGCATCAACGCAATGTGCTTCGAAAACCTCAACGACGAACAGGTCCACTCGCTCGTCATGATGAGGGAAATCGCCCGCGGCGTTGTCGAGAATCGAGCCGGGAAGGTCTCCGGTAGCGACGTCAAGAAGGCTCTCTCTTCCAGCATTGACAAGATGGTCAGTCTCTTCCTTTTTTTTTTTTTCTTTCATTTCGAGATTTTAGAATTTTGTTAAACATTTTTATATGAACTGCGGATAGGTGGAGTCATGTAGGAATGTGGTGAGCATATTGGGGAGGGTTTCATGTGAGGGATTAGGTGAGGAGGAGTTTCAGAAGCTGATGAGGATGAAGGAGATTGCAATGGGGATTGTTTTGAAACGGTCCACCACGGCCTTAGCCGCCGTGGGTGAACAGGTACGAATGTATGTTCAGCGACATATTATGTTAGTTTTTCACATTTTGTAATTTGGTTGGTTTGCTTATTTGAGGAGTGGCCCAGGCTGATGGAGGCGATGATGATGGAAGCGAGAAGGATATGTATAGCAGAGGAGTAGAAGTTGAGTCGAGGAGTGAAGATGATCAGAATGAGCAGCAGGGCATTGTAGATGGGGAGATACACATGTGGAATGGATATGTTCCGATTATTGAAGGGGCGGGAACAGAGAGTAAGATGGTGGAGGATTACCGTGAAGTGGTTTCGAGAGATGAAGATGCTTGGAAGGTGGGGCGGGGAAGTGTAGTTGAGGGGACGAGGGATGCTGGCCATCAGGAGCAGACTAGGCGGGTAGAAGGGTTGATGTTTGAAGATGACTGCCTTGTGGTGGTATCGGAGTTTGAAACTCAAGATGTGAAAAGTGAGGTGCAAAAATCATTATCACCGTCTGCCCCTCAGATCTCTATCTCGTGGCCTTCAGATGACGTGATAAACTTGGACTGGGTTCAGGTCATGATGTTTTCTGTTGCACAGTCTTCGTGTGGTGAGTCATCATCGAGGTTTTGTGATGTCATTCCAGTTCCTTTGGTGGATAAATTAATCGATACAGCTTCAAGTATCTTGTGCAAGGAGCCAAATTGTGTGGAAGTTGATTGCCAAGGAGAGGATTCAAGAGTTGTTGTAGTAGGCGACATTTATGGACAGTTCCCTGATTTACTACGTCTCTTTGAACATGCTGGGCTGCCCTATGACAACCAGTTGTATGTTTTTAATGGAAATTATGTTGACAGAGGAACACGGGGCTTGGATGTGTTTCTCGTCTTGCTGGCTTGGAAGGTAATATGATGATAGTGATATGCGTAAATTATTGGTTTCTTTTGTATACTTTATATGGTAGTTAGTTTCATGTAAGACTTGTCATATGCTCATGTACCAGCTGCAATGGCCAAGTTGCATGATATTTCCATTTACTTACTTTTTCTTCCTTAGATGGTTGTGGTCTTGAGGGAGTTGCATTGTGATCTTTATTTGTGATTTTTGAAGCATCTTACTGCACTTTCTCTTGGAAAACAGTTGAGCAAAATATTGTTTTTATGGATATCAGGAGCATGACTTTTTAATAGCATAGTTGAGTTTATGTTCAAAATGATTCATTTTCTTTGCTTTTGTATTTAGGTCCTGATGCCCAGTAGAGTATACCTACTCCGTGGAAACCATGAATCTAGATATTGCACATTTCTGTATGGTTTTGAGGAGGAGGTCAAGACTAAATATGGTTATCATGGGGAGTATGTGTATAGTAAATGCCTCGACTGCTTTAAAGAGCTTCCTCTTGCTTCAGTCATAGCCAATTCTGTATATACCACACATGGAGGTCTTTTCCGGAGTGGTACCTCTTCGAGAAAGTCTAAAAGAAAGAGGGAGGAAAACCTTGAATTGGGTTCTTTAGATGATTTATCTAAGGTTGAAAGATCTCTTATTGATGCGCCAGATATTGGTCCAAATGTATTACTCACTGACGTACTTTGGTCGGATCCATCAAAGGAAGATGGTCTAGTTGAAAAGACATTTCGAGAACGAGGTCTTTGGTGGGGTCCTGACTGCACTGAGGCTTTTCTAAGACAATCAAACCTGAAGGTGATATTTCCATTTACTTGCTTGTGAGTCCGACATATTTTGAAATTACTTGCCAGTCTGCAATCGACATTTCTCATTTTGTAGTCATAGTATCATACTAGATATCTATTCACCAAATAATATTGTGGATTCAGAATTGTAAACTTAAGTATATATCATCACACAGTATCAACATTTCTCAACTTAAACTAGCATATTTTAATGTCTGCATATAGGCAAAAAATTGTTTACCTTTGTGTCATTTCGGGGAAAGGATCACTTGAGGAGGTTTTTATTCTAAGATTTGATTTGTGGCTTTGAGGAGGTTCGAAAGATAAATAAAAGGTTTTCATTCTAAGATTTGATTTGTGGCTTTGTTGCTATAGTTGATCATACGATCACATGAAGGTCCAGATGTAAGGGAAAATCAAGATGACTTTGGTGACATGCTGAGTGGTTACAGTGTGGATCATGTAGGAGAGTCAGGGAAGCTATACACTTTGTTTAGTGCTCCAGATTACCCACAGGTTACAGTTCCTTGCCATTAGACTAATAATTTTCTTCTCTTTTCAAATAAGCTCAAGAGGTTGTGGACCTAAGTCATTGGATTTTTTAATGTGCAGTGTGGTGAAAAGAGATATAATAACAAAGGTGTTTATGCTGTATTGAAACCTCCTGATTTTGAAAGTCCTTCGTTCCACTCATTCAAGGATGTAGAAAGGCTACAGGTATGGGTTAGACCATCTTTTAACATTTATCAATTTTCGTTGTTTTGTGAGATAGAAAAGGAGGGAGAAGAGATTAATAATGTAGAACATTAAAATGATTTCAGTGACTTGTCATAAAACATGGGATTCATAGAAGTGAAATGCTATATCATAATACTGGGACGTTTTTGTCACTTAGGAATTAAGAGGCTTCTTGAGCTGTTTGCAAGTGCTTGGACCTAGCTTGCTTTAGAACATGTTCATTGGGCCCACCATGTCTGGGTGATGACCAATAAATTTATCTAAAACCCAAAAATGTATATTACTTTATTTATTCCAAAATTGATTAATTTGGGAGTTTGTTCGCAGACTGATGCTGATGGTGACAAAGATCTGGTCATTGTGGATAAACCAGGCTCTGTAACAGCGGTAAGTTGGTTATAAATTTATAGCTTGTGGTTTCTCTTTCCTTTCCTTTTTTCCACATTAAGAATATGTCACTGTGATCACTATGAGCTTACTGTTGCTTGTTCAAATAATCTTATTTCAGCCCTTGTTATCAGTTGAAAGTTAGAAATAGACAATGAAGGGATGTGTATGGTCAAATGCTATCTCCTATCTTTTCTAGAGATTATCAACTGATCTAGAGAACAGTTTTAGTGATATGCTTTTTTATAACATACAGTCTCCACCATCTTGCTTTGTCTAGACAGATTTTCACCTAGAAGTGAAGCTTTGTTATGTTCTTGGAGAGTTGTAGTAGTCAGTTTCAAATTCACTAAGTTCTTAAACAAGAAACCTTAATAAAACGGTATCTAAATGTACTCCATTACGGCATTACACATGCTGGAGTTTGGTGTTTTTTTAATGTTTGGGACAAACATGTCTTAAATTATTATTGGTTATTAAAATATATGAGTTGGTCTTGAAATGCAACAGAATGCATCCATCTCCTGGTTCATCTGATCAAGCACTTCTGTATATATCATCTATGTTCATGTGCTCAAATCAAGTCTAACATATAGAATCTCTATTTGGTTCATTGTTGTATTGCATTGACAGTCTTCAGCTGGTGTCGCTTCTCTGTCATTAGCTTCTGTTAGTTCTGAGGTTGACTTCAAGGCATTAGGCATTTCTAACCCTCCTTCTTCTAGTGTTATGATGGGCGATGGTGTGGGGGGCACCCAACTGGTTGAAGTTCCGAAGGCTCCTGTGGTAGAAGGATTGCCTCTGCCTTCGGAGTTACAGGTGGTGGATGTTTCAGGTTGCGGTTCTTCGTTTATTAGCAGAGGTCTAAATTAATGGTTCTCACGCAGGAGCCTCACAGGGCTGCTTACAAGTACTTCTTGGAGCTTATTGCTGGCCTGAAGCATATGGTTTCAACTAGGGTGAGTAAGCTGCATTTCATCCTTTGTGCGTTGTAAGTTGCATTTCATCCTTTGTGCGTGCGTCTTTTCACTTAGAAACTGAAATTATTTTATCAAGCAGGAGGTTGAGACCGGGCCTTTCAATCAGCTTTACAAAAGTGAGTTTGACATCTAGAGGGGATGCATTGGGTTGAGGTAAACTTGAAGCCAGGAAATAGACATGACATGGTACGAATCACTCGAGAGAAATCATTGTCGACAAGAGCTTGTATGTATCCAATTCTGAAAGAGAAGTGCACAGCAAGGAGATATGATTAACATATTGGCTACCGACGCTTGGGAGTATTTCGATTTCCTAGCTACTAGTTACAGTTACTAAAAGTCCAATATATCGATGAGAGATCAACCAAGCCTTGCTGGTTCTAGGTCTATCAAATTCTAGTGGGTGGATCAAGAAGGTCGTGAGGCAGGTTGGGGATTGAAATTTGCCTTTACTGTGCGCACTCATATTGCAATGGCACCGAGCATTGCTCCTTGTGAAGATCTCATCAAACTGAAAATCCGTCACCGGTTGAATTCTCCTGCAACA